>JANUSC010000048.1:0-600000 GCA_025200525.1 Camellia lanceoleosa | reverse complement strand
TGAGAATATCCATTACATGTTAATATGTGTGTGCTTTCTGTGGTCATTACTCATTTTGGAGTGTGTGTTTTTTGATTAGTATGTCTCATTCTGTACACACTCTTGGATTAGCAAATATGGGAGTCTTCCGCCTTAGTGATTATTTTTTTTGGACTTCTGACATTGTATCTTTTGTTTTTCTAAAGGAATTGACCTATACTAGCATATCATGGGTGATGTTGAGTCTCTTAACCATCTTCCATCTTTTTGCATCTCCATGGCTTTCCCCTCTGTTCTTTGTAGTCCAGCCATGAGGAAAAAGGCTACGTCAGAGTCACCAACCAGGCCATCCTTGTTATATCCATGCTTCTCTGATTCGGTTTCCATACTCTTGAGCGTGTCAGCCGCCAATGAGTGTGCAAAAGAATAAGAAAAAGAAAAAGAAAGAGAAAAAGGAAAAAAAAATGTGCACAAGAAAGAAAAGAAAAAAAATGTGCAAAAGAAAAAAAAAAGGATTCATTGATTAAGGGGGAGCCTTCGCTTTTACTCACCAAATACCCCTTGATTCCTAGTGGTTTGACTTTCCTTAGTTGTGCTTAGATTCTTTTGTCGGAGGTCCAGCTTTCATATCACTACTAGGATTTGAATCTTGTGTTTGTCGAACTCCAAGAGTCACACACACACTTTTCTCATGGGATCTATGCTTTTCACATAATGTATCACTTTCTTTTATGAGGAATCTTCTAGAGGCTGTGCATATTGTGTTTTCAAGTAATTGTGCTTCTTGGATAATCTTGTGTGTTTCAAGGTACAAATCTGAAATTCCTTGCTTGCTCCACCATATTCTATTTTGTTTTTCTTGTTTAGTGTTTTTAGTGTTTGTGACTGTTTTTAGTGAGGGGGAGTTTGGTTTATCATTACAAGAGTTTGTTAGCATGATCACTTTGATTTGTTTGGTAAGGGAGATTGGCTTTAGTTGTTTTGCATGTTGCTATGCACTGTTTGATTATTATTTCCTTCTTGCATGCTCCTGATATTTACATCATCATATCATTGCTTGTGTGGTTTCTGATCTTGCTTTATTTGATTGAGCTTTCTTTGTCAATTCGTGACAAAAAGGGGGAGTAATGTTGTCCGGTGCATATGTCTTAGGATTTCATGTATTCATGCCATGTGTCGGGTGTATGTGTCTTAGTTTTCAGGTTTTCATACTACATGTTCTTAAAATCTCCAAGTTGCATATATTCATGTTTTCCATCTTATGCTTCAAATGCTTTAAGATAATCTTGTCATATGTTTATTACTTTTTTTTATACTTATACTCTTGTGGGACTAATAGTTGTTTTGGAGATTGTGGCACTAATAGCTTTTTTGCAGATCACGGTTTTGAGAAAGAAGTTTGCGTTTGTTATATGTAATGGGTTAGGGTGATTAGGATTTTATTTGTTAGGTGTGTTTTGTCATGGCATTGCCAAAGGGGGAGATTGTTAGGTTTTTATTCTTGGCAATCCCATTTGACAAAACTCCTTTTAGTTGTATTTATTTTCGCACTTTTATTTCAGTGAGGCTATGAGTGTTTAGATGTGAATCCAACATGAATTGTACCTTTCAGAGAAGTTTGTAATGCTAATGCTTTCAAGATTGTCACTTCGCTGATTATGACGGGGATCGAGCTGCTCGGTCAGTTCGCAGGGGTCTAGGGGGCAGTGCCTAGGCGGGGTCGAGGGGCAGCGCCCCCGAAGCAAAATGGAAAATTGCCTTCAAAGTTGCCTATCCGCTTGAGTGGACATTCTCCCGCTCAAGCGGAGAATCCTTGGTTCCAGCAGTTTTGGTCGTCAGAAAAATCTCGAGTCAGTGATTTCGGCCGAGGTTCTCTAGCGCTCGAGCAAACCTCTGTTATATCACACGCATATTTTGCTGAAGCTGCTCGAGCAAGCTGTTGGGCGCTCGAGCGGAGATCACGGGACAGATTCTATAAATTCGAGTGTTGGGTCAGATTTTAGGATTACTACTCCAGATCTTCTTTTTGGGTTCTAGGGTTTATATCTGGGGATATTTTGTAAGTTTTCTTTGATGTTTTGTTTGAGTATTCAACTCATGGTTTAAAGATTATACATCAAAGGTTTGTTTGTTTATTCTACACAAAAGAGAGAGTTGTTCTTCGGTGGATTCTGAAGAATTCGAGCCTGAAGCTTTGGTGGATTCTGGAGTGGCTCATCGTAAAGACAATTTCGAGGCAAAGACGGTGTTGGAAGAGGCATATAGAGGTTGGTTCAATTCGGGTGTGGACTCACTAGGTAATTGAGAGTATACCTGTGTAATTCCTTTAAATCTTCTTAGTGGATTGTCTTGTGGTTGTTGCCCGTGGTTTTTTTATCACGATTGGAGGTGTCAAATTGTGGTTTTTCCACGTGAAAATCGTTGTGTTGATTTGTCTTGATTGTTTGATTGGGATTGTTATATACTGTTTAAAATTGATACATAATCACAAATCAATATCTAGGGGATTTCTAGTTTTTTCAGTATGCTTCATATCACCAAAAAAGTATCACCTCACCATGGCTAGATGAAAGCCATAGAGTTACAAAAATTCTTATAGGGAGGACCACATATCACACGACTTACAAAAACTATCATATCAGCAGTGCTTTGCTTTGGATCTTTAGAATCTTATCCACCCTGCAAGAAAAATCAGTGAGATTACTACACAACATGTCACAAAAACTTTAGTTGATATGAATAACTATAGGAACAGATAAACATATAAACTAAATATTGTTCCGTGTCTTAAAACAAACAAATCACTATTTTAAAGAATTTGAACTAGAAGCTACTCTACGAAAACAGATGAAGACTAACCAATAAATTGTTCTACATTAATAAAAATACTCTAATAGGAATGGATGATCCAAAATATCACCCTTCAATTTTTGAAGTTCCACGATCCAAATTGGATTCCAATTCTCCATAGAAATTCTTAAGTATCAGGTTATGAGCAAGTAGTTGCAATGTTACAACATTGGCACAACATGTTTAGGTGATTTAGTTTTGGTTGATTTGTGGAAATCATAAAACAATTAAAATAAAAAGAAATGGTAATCATTCAAATTCAAATTAACACAAGATTCATGTACATTCATAAATTATACTATCTTATCATGAAATATGATCTGAAAATGTACCACTGTAATATCATAAAAATAACTTATTTCTAGTCATTAACTAGAAATAAGCTATGCCACACGTTTGGCACTATAAAAGCATATAAATTTTCTTTCTTTATACATTCATGTAACTTTTTTCATACGCTGACAACAAATTTCCAACATTGCATAGGAGTATTAATATAGTTCAAAAGTCATATTATACCAATCCTATCAAATTGTTACAACTCAAGAATTAATCGATTGAAGCAATAGGGATTTAAGCCTATGCAATGGTAATCCTATTGTTTCTGATAGTAATCCTATTATTACAACAAACTAGAGCCAAAAAAAAAAAAATAATAATATACTTACGCTTAGATTTGCCAACGCTTTGATTTAATCACAACCTTTCCTTCCAGGAGTTCAAGGGAAGAAAAATGCATTATCATTTCCTTCAAAATGTGCCTTGTGCTTTTCAAAGAGCTCCTCTAGCAACCATCACAGCCGAGGCACCTTAAAAAAAGAAAAAGAAAAAAAGGAGGATGATCACTTAAATTGTGAATATCATTAGAGAGAGAGAGAGAGAGAGAGAGAATAGACGCATAAAAAAAAGGGTAAGAACAAATTAGTCACTGACCATCATTTGCATGATATGAGAAATATCCAGCATAGATACATCATTTAAAGAATTGATTGGAGATCTTTTACTTACCAGTTGCCAATTTAATGTATTGAATATCTTCATATTCGAAGACATCACCATTTGTTATGACGAGAATAGATAGTGTGGCTATAACATTAGCAATCTCACTCCATTTGGCAGGATCTCTTGGCCTATCTGCAACTCTTCTGCAATTCACTCATATAAAAAACATGCAGCCAGTACTTAAGTAGTTAAAACGAAAGTCTTGATGAAAGTAAACTCTAGTCCGAAACTTATGCAATTCACTCAACAGAAAACATGCAGCCATCACAATATGCAATAACCATTGTGCATACCCATATCCAATTTTTGGATACATATCCCAATATTTTAAAATTTATTTAAGTTTATGAAGGTATGATATTTGGACATACACCTACACCTAATACTTGTACTCAAATCTATGTAACATAGAACTTTCAGTTGAAAAGTAAATATTATGTATTATGAGACATTTGAATGACCATATATCTGCAATCCAACACATAGTTTTAGTTCATGGACTGTTTATTATTGTTACAATTTGTTATTAATACTCAACATGCACCTTAGAAGAGAACAATAGCTTATCTATTTCTATTTCCTAATACAAATGAGCATAGGTAATAACATGAAATAATGAGGCAAAACAAAAACCAATAGCATGTAAATTATTTGTAAAGTTGAGTGACTTACAGTGACTATTGCACTAACCACAGGCTTTTGTGGAACATTATTCACATCTAGACAATAGAATTGTATCCTACCTTAACACATACTATATAATGGTTAATAATTCAACAATGATTGAGACCCCTATTTTTTGGAAACCCCCACAACCTCCTTTGGATCTCCACCATTGATGGTATGGGTCCCATACATACACGAGTGGGTCCCACTTATACATCAATGGTGGAGATCTAAAAGGAGTTGTGAGGGTCTCCAAAAAGTGGGGGTCTCAAGCATTTTTCGTTAACAATTATGGGGTCACCAGAAAAATTTTAATGCTATACATCAAAATCTTAATGGAAGAATTAAATATGCCAAGAGAAAGAATGCACGTGGCAGTTCCAGAGATAAACTACCTTTTCATCACCCCTACAGGTAAAGTACTGATACATTACAACTACTTAAATAGAAAGACTCAAAAGGTAAGTAATAACATGCTTTCTTGCATAAAGCTCACACAAGTTTTTGATAACCAACACAAAAAAATTAGATCTCGGATGGTTATAAACAAAAATTCAATCTAACCTCAGATGCCAATTTTTCCAATTTTGGTTTTAAATATACACATTTCCTACACCATCTTGCCATCCTACAAATCCAAGTAAATTCACATGACAACCCAACTCAATTCAATATAAGAGGAATCATAATCCTACGAATAAAAAGCAACGGAAAAAATTCCACAAAAAAATAAATAGTAAAGAAACAAAACAAAAACTGAAAAAAAAAAAAAAAAACTGTTATCACATCATAGCATGACCTTTCCACCAATAATCAATGGAACTTTTGTCTCAAAATATTTTATTGACCATACTTGTTATTCATAGTTGACAATCAATAAAACTTTTGTCTTGTGGCATAGCCTATCAACCCTAGTTGTTATTCCATCAAATGTTCATATTTTATCTTTAAACCAGTAAAAGAGAAATCCATTGCGAAAAAAGAAAAGAAAAGAAGTGGTAGCATGTCAGGATTCTGTTGATATTTCATCAAATTAAGAGGCAAAGGTATGACCACCGCCAAAACCCTAACCCTAGTTCTAGAAACCCTAACCTTCTCCCCATTATTGTGTTTTTTGTCTTCTTCTTCTTTTTCTCTCGAAACCCTAACCCTAGATCTAGATATGCCACTATCGCAAACCCACATCACCGCCCACCACCCACCGCCACTGCCATTACCGCCCACTATCCATTGTTGCCCTTCTCTCATCTTTATTCCCTTTTTCTCATTCTTCTTCTTCTTCCAAAACTTTAGATCGATCCACCACCGTCGCCAAATCGCAACCCATTGCCGTTGCCATCACCTCTCACCTTTGCCACCAAATTGTGACCTACTGCCATCGCTCTCTGAAAACCCTAGATCTAGGGTTAGGGTTTTAAGAGAGGTAGAGAAAAAGAAAGGAGAGAGAGAGAGAGAGAGAGAGAGAGAGAGAGACAAGAAGAGGAGACGGAGACTAGGGAGGCGACCAACGAGGATGGTCGTGATGGTGGGTGCCAGTGATGGTGGCCGGAGAAGGAAAGCAAGTAGAGGTAGGCGGTAGGTGGTGGAGTCCAAAACAGTAATTTTCAAAGGGATATAAGTGTAATAAAAAAAAGGGTAAATTACAAACACGCCCCTAAGGTTTACTTAAATTACAACAAAACTAACTATTTACGGCTTCAACTTTACGACAGACATTAAATGTATGTCGTAATTAGTACATTCTATGACATATTTTTTTTTTCCTTTTGCAAGCCGTTAATGGGTTTTCAATAATGACACACATACCATGTAAGTCGTTAATTCATATATTTATGGCATACAAAAGTATGCCGTAAAAAATGTATATTTTCACAACTTAAAAAACATGTCATAAAATATTTGCACTTAAGACGACATACATTTCATGTTGTAAAATATTATAACTTTACATGGCATGCATTAACATGTTGTGAAAACTTCTACAAAAAAAAAAAAAAATTCAATTCGACTTGTTTTATGACATGCAAAAGCATGCCGTAAAAAATGCATATTTTCACAGCATACAAAAATATGTCGTAAAATCTTTGCGTTTAAGACGACATATATTTCATGTTGTAAAATATTATAATTTTACACGGCATACATTAGCATGTCGTGAAAACTTTTATTAAAAAAAATTTGAATCTGATTTTGTTTTTGTTTGATTAAAAAAAACTAACAATTTCCAACCAAGCTTCTCACCTTAAATTTTTCTAATTGAGGACAACGTAAAAAATAATTTATACATTATTTTATAATTTAGTGTCTTATTTTAAGGGATAATTGAACCCAGTGAAATTTTGAGAAAAAAATTTATATATTCATGAAAAAGTTTGTAATTTTAATTATTAATATTTATATTGCTTCTCACTAATTTGTAATTTTTTTTAAAAAAATTACCTTGATTTGATATTTTTCCTTCTTTTAATAATTTATTTATTTTTTATATTTTAGATGTACCTAATCTGATATAGCTAAAAAGAAAAATATTTATAAAAAAATGTAATACATATGAAATGTATTAAATTATATATTTTTTTGAATTTACTGTTTTTAAAAAATTTAAAAATATTTCCTACTAAATATATGTAAATTATTTGAATTTAAAAATAAAAAGATTATTTAAAATATTTAAAAATTTACAATAACAAAAAAAAAAACCCCAACAACATTATTTTAAGGCCCGTTCACTACTCACTCTCCCTCCCATTCTATCTATACATGTTTTTGCCGCCCAACCCCCCCTCTCTCCCTCTCTCTCTCTCTCGGCGTGCGTGCTCGAGCAGTGCCTTGATCGTTCGGGCCTTTGAGGTAGGTTTTGATCAAAAGTCAGATATTTTTCTTCTTCTTATCTTCGGTTCTTCAAAGTTACAGTCAAATCTCTGTATATGCGTATATTTGTATATATTAGTCTCCATTGATCGATTTGTGATCGGTAGATCTGATGAGTTTTGAAGCATATGATCGATTCTTTGCTGTGGAAATGAATTTGGACTGTTTGAATATGATCGAATCAGGATAAATATGTGCTTATATGTTGTGTTTATTGATGGATTTGTTTGAAGTTCATCATCAAAGCTGGTTATCAATTGGTCTGATTGTAAATTCAGCAAAAATGATCTCTGTTTTTGTAGTTTTTTTTTTTTTTTTTATCTTCTTCTTGAATTGTTACTTTTAATGCCTTCACGGTTCAGGTATATAACCATTTTTGTTTATTTCGCTGAGGTGCTACCCACCCTAACTTTTTTTTCCACCTCAGAATTTTTGAAGGCCAAGTGTTTGATGAATTGTGAAGTTTCATTTTTTGCTTTAATTTATTGGAAAGTTCTTTCGTGATTTTCATATTTTCTTTTAGATGGATTGGAGTGTTAAAAATGATCTGTTGGTAAAATTTCTTCTTGCATAAAACTCTGTTTTGGTCAAGTTGTTTGTAGTTCTTTTGTTTTTGTTTTTGTTTTTGTTTTATTTTCTATTGTTTTCTTCTTCTTCTTCTTCTTGCTTCATTTTTTTTTAACACCCAAGATCAAATCTGTATTGCAACTTGTGTGATGCCATTTATTTCCTCAACACTTCTGTAACATATGCTGTAGGTAGTCAATCATTTACACGTAAATTCAAAGTGGAGAAGTTCAGTATGGGAAAAACTGGGAAGTTTGAGAAGCAGTAATTTCTTTATATTTAACATCTTTAAACTCTTATTTTCAAATATTTTTCTTGTATTTGCCTTTGGCACACTTTCTAAAGGCCAAGGATGATAAAGTTTTTGTCCCTTGCATTTTTCAAGTTGTTATTTCACTTCTATCAATTTAACAGCTATCCCGCATTGCCTATTTATATCTCTTTATGATCATGCCCTTGTTCTTGGGTCTTTTTGTCTGCATTATTGTTTCTTTTTCTTTTTATTTTTCCCAACTCTTTATGTTAAACTTCCACTCTTTGTTCCTTTATATGTTTTATTGCTAAATATAATTATCTTTTTGTTCTGACTGACAGCATCATTGAAATTCCCATTTGTAACCTCTTTCAAATTAAATGAGATATTGAGATCCAACTAGCACTTAGTGTTATCTCATTTTCGCCTCAACATTGATTGTTGTTGAAATTCATTTTCGATTTTTGTTTCCTTTAAATCAATTGGGAGTTTATATTCTGCTTAGGACATCATTCTCCACACAACTTGTGGCTTGGAAAATGGAATTGCATTATTTTCTGCAGATGGCATTGATGCTTATTTGTCATTTCAAATGTTTTTGTCTGTCTTGGTTCTTCTAGTCCTGCCTTTTTATCCTCACTACAAGTGCCTTTTAGTTTTAAATTAGCTGCCTTGGTTATTTCCTCTTTGTAATTGATAATTCTAGATAGTTAGTAGTAGCACGCAGCTTATGTTTAACTCATAGATAATAACATGGTTTGAAGCTGTAGGTGCATTTATTGCTGTCATGTTTGTGATCTAAATGTGTCGTCATCTTCATTTAGGGCATTTTCCCATTAAATTTTGTTGGATAGAAGAGGGCATTTTCTCATATCTTCAAAGTATCTTGGCTTGACGCGTGCATGTCCCTTTTAGGTGGTTCACTTTTTTTTTTGATCGGAAGGTGTTGAGATACTTCGAAAAGATGGCCATAACTGGAGGAAGAAGAAAGATGGAAAGACAGTGAAGGAAGCTCATGAGAGGCTCAAGGTTTGTGTGAAAGGATGATGCTTGTTGAAGGCAATTTTTATTTTTTAAGTTGATTTTGTCTACACCAGACAGAAGTTTGTGACTTTCAGGAATTTTGCACTATATGATATAATGAATAGTTCATGCTGTATATTTTTATTACACTTCCAAAGTAATTTGCTTGTATAATGTCCTTTCAGGCTGGGAGTGTTGATGTGCTGCACTGCTACTATGCCCATGGAGAAGAAAATGAAAATTTCCAAAGGCGAAGCTATTGGTTGCTTGAAGAGTGAGTGTCTAAAAGTTTGCCTTGCTTTTATCGAAGTTTGTGTTTATTTTATCAAATCTTTGCACTTTGCTTTCTCTCTCTCTCTCTCTCTCTCTCTATATATATATATATATACATATATATAAATCTGTCTGTATTATGGACCACCTCTGGGCAATTGCTTTTAATATGAAGTTTATCTGTTAATTAGTATTAGCGTATAAAAGTTGATTGAATGTAAATGCCTACTTGCAGCTTCTTGTGCATGTACAGGCATAAGTCCAGTCCTCTGATACTATTTAGCATTGAATAAACATCAATCACTGAGTAGAATCTGGTTCGTTAGTTATATCTGCTTCTGGAACAGTTTTGCTGCTTTGGAAGTCCCATTACCTTTTTCTGTGAGGGAAAAAAGATGAAATATGGTTTAAAGTTTCACCCCTTTTCTTTGTCATACTAATCATTTTAATGTTTGGAATTACGGCCATGTCTATAACTGTAAACTCATGTTATTGTATGAACTTCCGTGGAATTGACTTCACCTTGAAAATTGAATCAATTTAGGGCAGTTAATGAAAATTTGACCACTTTTGTTTCCTTAGTTGTTATTTTGGAAGGGCGTTTGCTGCACATTCTCATTTGCTTCTTATTTGGATGACACCTGCTGCAGGGAGCGCTCGAACATTGTTCTTGTACACTACCGAAGTAAAGGTTAGAAATTTATTCTATTATTTCTTTGTTTCTTCATTATTGAAGAAATTCACAATTGATAATTTGTATACCGTATCAGATGATTCTTGAGCCAATATATATTATACATAATGCTGGCTATTTTAGAATAACATCGCTTTCCAACTTTCCCACCTCTTTTGTTTCAAGGTTTCTTGTTTATGTATAACTTCCACGTATTGGAATCTTGCTACAAAATATAATCTAATGTGTTTTGTAGCCCAACTTTTCACATTCGTGCTAGTTTCTTTTTGGACTAATGGTCATTACAATGTTCATGTTACTCGTAAGATTCTCGACTTAGTGGCACTTCTATGATTTGGAAAGCTCCTTCATGGGTTTTAGTACGTTACATTGTTTTGTTTCTTGTTGGTGCTTAATGGATATTGGTTTGGCCATGGCTATTCCAGAGTACTTAACGTTACACTTCCATGTGTTTTTTTTTTGTTTTTGTTTTTTAAGCATAAAGAACAAGATGGTCACTAATACATTGTAGGCATTTTTTGAACTGGATTGGAAGTGGGAGTCTTTCTTCTTCTAGCTCTTAGAATCAGTATGCCAAAGGTTGATTCTTGGGATGTAGTTTTGGTGGTAAAACAAAAACCAAAATTCATGTTTTTTGTATTTAAGAATTTGATGCATCTATCTACTTTTCTTTTCTTCTGTACTCTTTTTGTCTCCCATTCAAATTTTCTGGAACAATGCATGTTTTCTTTGAAGGATGCAACTTTTTATTTTACTTGGTTTTGTGATCTATAAATTTTTGAACCATGTAACACTACAACAAAACTAACTATTTACGGCTTCAACTTTGTGGCATTAAATGCATGTCGTGATTAGTACATTCTATGACTTTTCTTTTTTGCAAGCCGTTAGTGGTTTTTCATTAATGACATACATACCATGTAAGTTGTTAATTCATATATTTATGACATATAAAAGTATGTCGTAAAAAATGTATATTTTCACGACTTAAAAAATATGTTGTAAAATATTTGCGCTTAAAACGACATACATTTTATGTTGTAAAATATTATAACTTTACTCGGCATGCATTAACATGTCGTGAAAACTTTTGCCAAAAAAAAAATTCAATTCGAATTTTTTTTTATGGCATGCAAAAGCATGCCTTAAAAAATGCATATTTTCATGACATACAAAAATATGATGTAAAATATTTACACTTAAGACGACATACAATTCATGTTGTGAAATATTATAACTTTACACGGCATGCATTAGCATGTCGTGAAAACTTTTATCAAAAAAAATTTCAATCCAATTTTTTTTTTTTTTTTTCTTTTTTTGATTTAAAAAAGCTAACAATTTCCAACCAAGATTCTCACTTTAGATTTTCCTAATTGAGGACAACGTAAAAAAATGATTTATACATTATTTTATAATTTAGGGTCTCTTTTAAGGCATAATTGCACTCAAGGATTTTGGGAAAAAATTACATATTCATGAAAAAGTTTATAAATGATTAATATTTCTATGGCTTCTCAATAATTTGTAATTATTTTTTTTAAAAAATTACCTTGATTTGATATTTTCCCTTCTTTTAATAATTTATTTATTTTTACTTTTTAGATGTGCCTAATTTGAATACAACTAAAAAGTAAAATATTTTTTAAAAAATATAATATATATGAAATGTATTAAATTTTATATTTTGTTGAATTGAGTGATTTTTTTAAAAAATTAAAAAATATTTTTCTTTTAAATATATGTATATTATTTGAATTTAAAAAGTAAAAAAAATTATTTAAAATATTTAAAAACTTACAATAATTAAAAAAAAAAAACAAAAAAAAAAAAACTCAAAAACCTAATTTTAGCCTTGTTCACCACTCTCACAGACTCCTCTCATTCTATCTGTACATGTTTTTGCCCCAAACCCTCTCTCTCTCTCTCTCTCTCTCTCTCTGCGTGTGAGCTCTCGAGCTCTCTTCAAGCATTGCCTTGGTCGATCGCGCGACTTCGTATGATCTCACAATGTATGTCATTCACTTTCTCTCCCAATTGATCAATTTTTCTCTGTCTCTCGATCATTTTTTCCCAAAAGCTTCAAATTCATCATTTTATTTGAAGTTAGGGTTTGGTGAGAGCCATGGAAATGTAGACTACAAGCCAAATGCATTCTCAATCAATTGATCTCAAACCCTAATTGATCTCTACATGCTCCTCTATATCGAACAATTCAGTGAGTTTGAAACTCGTCATACTTCGTATTTTTTCTTGTGTGTGTTTACTGGATCAATTGAAGTTTGCATTGATAATTCGGTTTTTTCGGAGGTCTAGCAGATCACTAGACAAGTCGATTTCAATGCTTCAGATGGAGCTGGCTGCTACTCGAAGTTCTCAAGAGATGAGGAGATCTGATGAGTTCACTCACATCTCTGAATTGACTCATGAGGGCTTGCCAAGGAAGAAGGCTTTTATAGTTATTGGAATTAATACTACTTTTAGTAGTAGGAAGAGGCGTGATTCAGTTAGACAAACTTGGATGCCTCAGGGTGATAATTTGATATTGTCTTTGTGTGTATGTCCTACTATATCTTCATTTCATGGCTTTCCTTGACTAGCTTTTGGGGTTTGATTAGGCGAGAGACTTCTTCAATTGGAACAAGAGAAGGGAATTATCATCCGGTTCATGATTGGCCATAGGTAAATCTCTTCTGCTTTTTCTCACAAGTTGGTTAGTTTAGTATTATTTGAAAACAATAGGAATTCTTCGGGCAATATGATCTCATTATTAATTTTTTGAAGTTGGATTCATTGCTTTTCCTTGATATAGATTTGTCAAAAGTCAGCTCCTGCTTGTGTAACAATAGACATTGTTAAACAAATAACTGTATCATTATCACATGAATTGCCTTTAAAAATTAAAATAGAATATCCAGGAAGTTTTGAGATGTTCACTTGTTATGATAATGAACAAGTTTTAGATTATTCTTTGTTTACTGTATTTCCATTCCATTGGTGGTCAACAACCATAGTCATAGCACAAGCACAAATAATCTTTACCACATGCTGCAGGGTAATTTACTTTTATGTGCTGTGATGTTCTTTGATGAGACTAGAAAAAGACAAACTAAATTACCATGAAGATGTTTGTTTGTATATCTAAGAACTGTAGAACTATTTGGCCAATGAATCAATTGGTCAGGTGAACTAAATCTTAATTGATCTGCATTCCACGTTGGTGTTGGTGGACAAGTACAAGAAGCACTCTCCTGTGGACTTTGATGTCAAATTTATGTAAAGCCGCACTAGGAAGGAAATTTTGATCGCTGCTCCATATGGTTGAAATCACGGTTGGTTTGAATATGGTGAACTTGTAGTTCTAGGATTTAAGGTTAGGGAAAGTTTGGAGGTTTTTGTAGACAGAAACGAGTTGGAATTAACTTGATTTTTAGAATTATAAGCTGTAGAAACTTAGAAGTGTAATAAAATTTATAGGCAGCAATTATTTTGTCGCAGTAGATGCTGTAAATTATAGTCCATGAAAATTAATTAAAACATACTTGACCAAACAAGGTTCCAAGGGTTGCTTCTTTTAAAATTCTAAAGTTGTCTCCTCTCTCGATTGTGTTCGGCATCTTTTTCTTAACTGATATGTAGATGCTGTAAATTATTGTCTTAGGAGCCTTAGCATAATCATGTGTAAGAAGACAGTAGTTGAAGAGGATTTTCTCAAGGGTATGAGGTGGACAGTTTGATTTTGCACCTTAAGGGAGGATATTCCTTGGATTTTAGGTGGATAGTTGAAGTTTGATTTTCACCTTAAGTGCTTTAATAATGATAAAAGCAGCAAATTTAAAGAGAATTTATACTGACCAGAAAACAAGAAAATTTATGTTGAATAGTGACAGAATGACCTAAATGCCATAGAGCAAATGTTGGAAAGCCAAGAAACATTGGTGTTAGATGAGATATAATGAAATGAGTTGTAGCCGAAAGAGAATAAAAAATGGAAAAGAGTGAAAGGTATTTATGAGATATTTGATTGAATGAGCATAAAAAATTGGAAAGACTAGAATCAACATGGGTACTTCTATAAAAATATAGGAGTAGCTTAATGGGTGATACATTGATTGAAATAATTCATGCATGATCATGCCCTATAGAAACTTTGATTATTGAACATAATTGATCATGTGACTTTCTGAGTAACTGCTACGAGAAAAGGACACAGTTGGGACCAATATATTCTTTTTAGACAATGAAAGCTTCAATGTGTGAATAATAGACTACTATTGTCTTACTACCATGCTTTAAATAATGTTATTAGATCTTTTATAGAGTCGTTATTAGTTCTAAAATATTTTAGTTGGTTAAAAAATTTTAATTTCCAAATTTTGAAGTCATTGTTTTTTGTAGAATTTGGAGAATGTTGCATCCTATGGATTTTCAAATAATCTTCAGTTTTTAGTGGAGAGTTGAGTTATGAGGATTTGAGGTTGTGGTTGTATGACTTTTCCTAAACCTTGTGACGAGGGTGAGACACTTCTTCCCCCCTTCTTCTCCTCCTCTGTCTGAATTACCCCAAGTACTATTTGCAGGTTATTGTTCATAATGCCCTCAAATTGCACATTTTAGCACCAAAAGCCTACCAAACTAAGTTTAAATTAACCTTAACCCTTTCTCCTACGTATTGGTTTTCAATCTAACCATTAATATCCAAAAATTATTTGTTTTCTAGATTTCAAATAGTCTAATTCATTTGAGAAATAGAGGTCTTTTTAATTTGGGGTTTGGAAAAAGCAGGTCCTAACTCAAACCAACGCAGATCCATTCGAAAAGGATAATATTACTAAATGGAAGATACATACCTTTTGCTCTTGCTACAATATATTTGCATCATATAGGGCACCTGTGTGTATAATTGAGAATTATGCTGAATGCCAATTGTTTTGATTGGTGCAGTGCAACATCTAATAGCATACTAGATCGAGCTATTGATTCAGAAGATTCTCAGCATAAGGACTTCCTCAGGCTGGTAAGGATGCACAGAGCTTGTATGTACAAAAAATATTGTGGACAATTCACAAATTTTTTTCTCAATCTTGGTGCTCATGAGTTATGTTGTCTTGCAGGAGCACGTTGAAGGGTATCATGAATTGTCTGCAAAAACCAAAATTTTCTTCTCCACTGCTGTTGCAAAATGGGATGCTGATTTCTATGTTAAAGTGGATGATGATGTCCATGTCAATTTGGGTATACATTGTCTTTTTTCATTTTCTTTTCTTGTTATATTCTTTCTTCATTTTTTTCCCAATTTTGGGTAGCTTTTGTCAATTTTGAATTTGCTGAGTGATGCAGAGTGCATAAAACTGTTATGACCCTACCACTATTATATATTTTCCAAAAAAAATTCATTAGTTTGCAAGCTTTGAAGAAGAGATTTCCTCTTAAGATGGATTTATTTTTCTGTAGGTTGTTGAGTTTGCCATGGCTTTGCAGGAAGCTGGGTGCTTTTTTGTTGTTATGGAATGTGTGCTTGCACTTGTTGCTCTGTTGCAACATTTGCTCTTCGAATCCTTACAATTGGTATTGGGGTAGGGCCTTTCTGTATTGGCCAAGTTAATTGATTCTTTAGCTTGCTCTATTGCTCCTAATAATGAATTAGACTTGACTGGCTTGTGTTGTGTATAATCTTTTTGCTTTCATTTGTACATATAATTTGTTATCTGATCTTGTAATTTGTTTTTTAAGTACTAAAGCGGGCATTTTAGTGATATTATGTGTTCAGATATTGAGTTTGCTCATGTAATGGACTTTGAATTTGCTTTTCTTCTCCCTCTCTCTCTCTCTCTCTCTATATATATATATATTAAAAATAACCTTTTACGACATACAAAATTATGCTGTGAAAAGTGTAATAATTTATGACATGCAAGAAAATGTTGTAAAAGATTATATATGGCATACAGAGTATGCTAGAAATATACTAAAAATAACCTTTTACGACATACAAAATTATGATTTATGACTTGCAAGAAAATGTCGTAAAAGATTATATACGGCATACATAGTATGCTGTAAATATATTAAAACTAATCTTCTACGGCATGCAAAATTACGTCATGGAAAGTATGATGATTTATGGCATGACAAAAATGTTGTAAAAAATTATATACGACAAACAAAGTATGTCATTAATGTTTAATTTATTACTTTTTACAACTTTACTTGCATACCGTAAATGACACTCAACTTTCCACGGCATATCATATAACAACATTTATGTGCATGCCGTGAAAGAGTTTTTACGGCATGCATTGCAAGCCGTAAAAATTCAATTTTGTTGTAGTGCAAACAACCTTTTTCCTTAATTTTTCCATCCTCTCCACCAATCACTCAGTGACTTAATTGAGATAGGAGCCACCCATGACAAACCCCATCATCTTAGGATAGATGCCCAAACTTTCCAAACAGCATGGCAATCAATTAGGGGACGGTTTGATGTTTTAGGCTTATCATTACAGAAAAGACATAACCCAGAATTAGAAGCTATGGAGACACCAATCCTTAGGAGTCATTAACTCTTCAAAGCCAAGCTAGCCATCCAAAATATTGGACTTTAAAGAGAGAAAGACTTGACCACCATTCAATTTAGCTAGGGAATAAAGGGATCGAACTGAAAATTTTCCTGAGGGTTCTGCCATCCAGCGCATCAAGTCCTTTTTTTTTTTATTATCGGTTGAGAGAAGTTGGATAGAAGGCTATAAAAGACACCATCTTTTTCTTTTTTTGCTCGTTCAAAGACACCATTTTTTTTTTTCTTTTGGGGGGGGGGGGGGGGGGGGGGGGTGTTAATGACACTAGCAATTTAATTGAAAATGGCTCAAAAGAAGATGCTAGTTTGAACTAGTGTGTACTAGTCTTTGTAAAGTAATTAGATATATATAATTTGTATAGCATTATTCAACTACTAAGCTTAAGATTGACTGTAGGGTGGAGATAAAACAAGACACAAAATTCAACAGCCAAACAGGAGGGATGATACCTCCCCTTCTCCACCAGAGAGAGAGAGAGAGTCCCAAGATTGTCTCTATTTGCCTATTGATGTGTCTTTCTTGGCAAAGTGTTATTTCTGATCATTCATTTTCCTAGTGCATTGGTTTAGATGATTTTTATTAGAGGCATACACTTGTACTGTGGCTGCAGCCCTTGGATGAGTTGCTTGGGCTTTAGCGGCTGTGGCTGCAGCTGGTGCTGCAGCTGTGTTTTCTGCTGGTGCTTCAGTTGTGATTGTTGTGTTTTCATGACACTTGGACACACACTTGGATGCATAGACTTGATACTCTTATTAGTTTTGTTAATATAAATTTTATTGCTGGCACTTACTAACAATTCCAGACACAAATGAAGGAGCTTGGAGCACAATCCAGTGCTACAGATGAGGAGATGTTCAAACAGGTTCTAGGGCTTGATCGACCTGGTCGTGTTCGAACAAATGGATTGGGTCCTTCTCTTTGGAGGTGGATTTAGGCACTTACAAGAGCAGGCTCATCTCATCCAGACACAAGTCCAAGAGCAACTTAACCAACATAAAGTACAAATGGAGATGCAAGTGAAGGAGATGATGGATGCTATGTTTAGTCAGATGCAAGGTACAATCCAAGCTCAACAAGCACGAATAGAGTAGTTGGAGTCTCAACAGGCCATGGGTGGGCCTGTTGCACCAACTACTACACGTGCATTCACAGCAACAATCCCATGCATACCTCATCATTTAATTGCCATCATTCATCCGAGGAAGTGAGTAAATAGTTAATCATGGAATTTTCAATATGGTATTTTATTCATGTTATTTGTTCTTGTCAAATGCAGGTTCAAATATCAGAGGAAGAAGAAGAAGAAGAAGAAGTAGATAGGACAAACTCAATGTCGGAGGGACTCTTTTTTGTAGTAAGTTTGCTTATCTGTCTACTTGGCTATTTATTTACTAATATTGATACTAATATCTTCTGTATAATTGCATAAGGCTTAGTTGCTAGAATTATGGTTTAAAAGTAGCATCGGTACTGATCATAGGGTTCTTACTGTTTGCTAGTTTAAAAGTAGTAACTCAAGAACATTACTTCATGTTTCATTTTTATCTATTATCAGTTTAGTTCAATAATATATTTCCCTTCTTGATTTGGACACCTATAGGCTATATGTATATTAGTCACATAGATAGGGTGAGGAATCTTAACTATGTAGATGAAGGCCTCTGGATGTCCAAAATCTAAATTCTCCAAAGGCTTGTTTTTGCAGTCATTTTTTTGGAGTAACTGTCTAGGTATCATGAATTCTCTTGCTGGAACCTTATTTAATTTCTAGTGTTCATGTAACATAGCCCATCTTTACCTCAAGTATATGCAATATCAATAGGCTAATCACGGTTATGATGCTCCATAGCTTAACATAAACGTTAAATTCATAAGCAACAAGTAGAAAGGTGAATATGTGAGCGAATCACATCAGACAAGCATAGTTAACCTAGAACGTCATATCCTAAAGTAATGACGAGGAATAATTGGAAACTTTGATCATAAATATAAAGATTGGAGATTGAAAGCCTACTTTCAACCTAGGACATATAGGAACAACGAAATTTTGGGATGCTGCACAATTTTTTAAGTTTCTAAACCAGGTACCTTCAGACTTTTTTACGGATCCAAATCCTAGGGTTTGGATTGTTCATTATTGAAAGTTGTATATTTATTGAATTGGGTTAGTAGAATTAGTAGTTTTTTCATATCAGAGAGGTTAGGTAATTTTTTTTTTTGGTGACTTCAAATTTTATTCCACACAAAACACAAAGAAAACAAGAAACAAGGACCTACCCCTGCACACTTGAAACAAAAACGAGATCAACACCAAACAAAAAACAACAAAACAAAAAAGCTAGAAAATTTATTTATCAGGTATGTAGAATGGAACAAGGCAGCCCCCAGTCCATACAGATTTGCCAATTTTGTAAAGAATTCTTAACTCTCTTGAAAGAACAAGCTCTAGCTCTAACTTCCTTAGCTATTCCAGCCACTATCACTTGCTTGTGACTAACAGACTGAGTAAAAATTCTCGTGTTCCTCTCCAATCATACATGATATAAAGTGCAAGCCAAGGAAAGTTTGAACATAGTATTTCCCAGTAAAAGGACACGAGATTGGTAGCTAATTTTTGTAAACAAATCGGCCAATGCACAAAAGCCCATTTAGGCACAGTTCCTTTAAACCAAACAATAGAACACCATGGGACCACTGCTCTACATGGCCTCAGAGCTTCCCAAGCAGATTTAGAGGAGTAGCTACCCCTCTTTGAAGGTAACCAAACAGCTTTATCAGATCTGTGCAGATTAGGAATAAGGGTATGAGGTGTTAAAGCAATAACTTGCCGAATTGCTCTAATTCTTAATCTAGGCCAATGCCAGCATCTTACATTCACATAAAGAGCTCTACCAATATTCTGCACAATTCTACTTCCAAAATATTGATAAAGAGGCCCCACGGGATGCCAGTTATCAAGCCATAAGAAGGTGGGACTGCCATCCCCTATTCTGTAATGAATAAGAGGCTGCCCAATCTCTCTAAAGCTTGAATATCTTCCTTATAGTTCATGAGGAATCATTTGGACATCAATAAACCAAAAGCATCAATCCTTTAAAATATAGGTATGTATCCATTCAACTCAAAGTGAATCAGCCTTCATACTTATATCCCAAAGGTGTTTAATCATATTGACTTATTCCAAATTTTCAGCGATTTAAAACCTAACCCTCCTCCTTGTTTAGGAACACAAATACTCTCCCACTTAACTTTGGCCCCTGTTTGCTTAAGCTCAGAACCAGACCATAAAAAGGCTCTAATCAAACTTTCCCTCCTTTAGAGTTCTTTGAGGTAAAATAAACAGGAACTCCAATAGATCTATACACTAAACAATACTATTTGAATAAGTTGCATGCTTCCCCCATATGACAAGAGCTTATTTGCCCACAACTGAATCCTAGAGTGTATTCTGTCCTTCAGTTGAAGACAATCCCCATACCTCAATCTTGTGAAAATAAGAGGCACACCCAAGTACTGGACAGTTAATAGACCCTCAGGAATTGGAAGAACAGTCAGTAAATCAGTTTTAAAACAGAAGAAATTCAGCAAAGAAGACAGCACTCTTCTGTAGATTAGGTTGAAGTCTAGACCATAAATGGAACTGATGTAAAATGTCATTTATAATTCTGAATAACTGAATATCAGCCCCACACAGAACAAAAAGATCATCGGCAAAGGCTAAGTGACTGATACCCAAAGATTGGCACTTAGGATGGAAAGGAAACTGACTGTGAGTCAAATTATACTTAAGAGGAGCACATAACTAAAAGAAAAGGGTAAGGGGAAATTGGATCCCTTTGCCTTAAACCTTTTTCTCCCTTGAAATAACCTTCCAATTCTCCATTCAACACAATGGAATAACTAACTGTGGACACACATTGAATAACCTGAGAAATAAACCTAATTGGAAACTCCATATCAGTCATTATTTTGAACAAAAAATGCCACCTTACAGAGAGGTTAGGTTATCATTTATATTTGCTTCTTCTATTCAATTGAACCATCAAATCTATATGTATTATGTTTTATGGATCCTTACATGTTTAGGTGTATTGCAAGTATTAGTTATTTGATTCTCCTTTTTGATACTGCCTTATCTACAGAACCTATCTTTGTTTCTGTCTATTGTAATAATCGTGACTATAATGCTTGTATTTATTATTATGCGACTGTTACTTTGTTTTTATTTTAATTTTAAAATTTTATTTACTGGTGCAGGAAACATTTGAATGAATCTTTGTTAGGGTACTAGTCTATCTCTGATCTTCCACGATGATGGCGGAAATCGGGCAGTGGTGACATCACTGATGCATTTTGCACTAATAGATGGGAATGTAATTTTTAATGCATCACAATTTTGTTAGAGAATTGGGCCCTCTTTCAGATTTTTGAAAAACAAAGTTCTAGGCTTGTTTCTTATTTTTGATTGCACATTTCTAAAGCAAGGATTGAATACACTGTATATTTTTATTTGATGAAGCATATAATAAAAACACCCAGCAATTGTAAACGAACAACACAAGAAACAAATTGGCCCTTTTTTTAATCAGCCAAAATGAAATATATTGATTAATAAAAATGTACAAGTACATTGAAATTACATCAATAACCTTACTAAGAAGGTACATGCAGTTGGCCCTATTATAGCAATAGTTGTGTGTGGTATTTTACTTAGTTATTGCACAGGAATAATGAAGTCATTTCTTATGTTTACCTTTCTTACTGATCATCTGAGGGTGTAACTATTGACTATCATATGCGTTAGGAGGAGTTTAGGAGCAGAGAAAGTGTACAAGTGCTCTCATTTGCAAGCGTATTTATGACATTGAATATATCCAAGCCTAGCTAACTTCTAGAGACTCTCGTTGTCTTGACTATTGTTATAACTATTCAACATAGTAATTGGAAAGATGCCCTATGATTTACCTGAGTAAGAAGCACAACTTAAGGTAAATTAGGTGGCATGTTTTCCAATTCCCATGTTGCATAGTTATAACGACAGTCAGGGCATTGAGTATCTCTAGTTAGCCAAGTCTGGATACAATTAATATGATAAATATGCCTGCAAGCAGGAAGCACTCGTACATTGTCTCCTTGGAGGAACTCCTCCAAGCATATGTGACAGTCAGTGATATCAAAACCAACCTCTCCATCAATAGGAAAGGTAAGCACAGGAAATGACTCCACTGTTTGTGGATCAAGTCCTTGTGCAATAACTGGTGGTGCTAATCCTAAACCAGCTGCATGCGCATATCTTAACCAAATAATAAAAAAAACTACAACTAAAATTAAAACAATACATCCAATAATTATTATTGCAAGAGGACTATTTATTCCTTTTATTTTCCAAAAATCTTTAGAATGAGACGAAGAAGGTTCTTGTAGGTTTGGATCTGTACCTTGGGCTGCTATGGATTTGAAATTGATGGAGATGATGATGGCCCAAATAACAACCGTAGAAACTTCAATCTGATTTCAAAAATTGATAAAAAGAAAAAAGAAAAACGAAATGAATAAATAAAATAATAAATTGATAAAAAGTAAAAAAATATTTATTTATAATATAAATAAATAATTAGAGTTATCTTCACAGGTTGTTATCTAACTATAATAGATAACAAGTTATGTCTTTTCATTATATGTTAACATGTGAAAAAGATTGAAAATTTAAACACACCACACCCATACGCGACTTAATGTAAAATGATAAAATTCCATATGTAACTTAGGTGATGTCCCACTTACATTTAATTAATTTAGACCACAAACATACCACTCTCTCATTGCCGGCCACACTATTGTTAGTTTAGTACACTTCTATTGTTTGGTTCGGTTCGGTTTACGTTTCTAAAAATTTTATGCAATAATAAATATGATATATATTTGATGTTACTGAATAAATTACTAATAATTAGTTTAGTTATGTTGGTTAAAGCTTATCAATTTCACAATGATAGCTAGTCTTCAAATCTTATAAGAAACATTTTATATTTTAAATTTTTTATATAAAAATATAAAAAATAATAAATAAATATGTTACAGTCTGATTTGGTTCGGAACCATAATCAAAGCCTTGGAAGCGGGAACCGTACTGATTTAAACGGTTCCACCATTTTCAAAACTAGAACCAACTTAACTAAACCGATGATTTAGACGAGATTGAATTGATTTATCGATTCTACCGATTTTTTTGAAGACCTGTAACCAACAACTATTGACCACCATCACTACAAAAAATATCAAACCCAAGAAACCCATTACCCCAAGATCGTGAATGCCTCCAAAAACCACCACAAACAACACCCAATTGTTGTCAACAAACCACTACAAATGAGAACTTGGTGTACTAAACTGACAAGGACAATCTCCTCCCATGGATTTATTGATATGGCTTGAAGAAGCCATTTGCCATTAAGCACAAGGGAGTGCTCTTCATCATCCAAGGTCGTGGTGCTGTCCTGATTTTATGGAGACTCTAAGCAAAATTTAAGATGGAAACTTATATTTTAAGTGTTTGAGTGATTTCAGTAATTTCATACTAATCAATTAAAGTGATTTTTTGTCTAAGAGACTCTAAATGCTTGAAAACTTTAAACTCAATTTTTTTCTTTGTTTGATTTTTATAGAATTTTAAAAACACCTATTGGCTATCCTTAGACATTAAAAATCCAAATCCAAAAATATTTTAATGTAATTCAAAAGCTTGCATCAACACTTATAAAAGGGAAAAAAATGTGATGACCGGGTATGTAAACCGCCTCGTTCCTCTTTGATTTATGTTGGGTTTACTTTTGTTGTTTTTGAAAACTTTTCTCAAAATTCTCGTGCTTATTTATTTTGGTGTCGAGTTTCACATGTTTTGGGAGGGATGAGGTTGGATCCGGGAGTTTTCAGTTCAGCTGGTAAAATTTTTGCCTAGGAGGCAAAGCCGCACGTGTGGGGGCTTGGGCCGCACGTGCGGGAGGTGAGGCTGCAAGCGCAGAAAGTAGGGGTGGTCAGGGTGTAACACTGAAATAATTGCACGTGAAACTGCAGATGTGGGTAAGGGAGGGCCACACTTGCGGGGGTGGAGGCCGTACGTGCGGGGAAAGGCCTGCACATATGGGAGTCCACTGAGTTCAAAAATTTCCTCATTTTCTTCTTTTTGGGCTATGTGTATATCACTTTTTCATCATCTCTCTCTCTAAAAACACATTTCTCCTCCTTCTCCCTACTTTCCCTATACCAAACCTCACCAAATCTTTGATTTCTCTAAATTCATTAACATTTTGACCCTAGTTCCTCTACCTTCGAGGGCTATATTGTGTACGGTGGAGATTGAGTTTCGACACCGTTGATTTTGGGGCTTTTCTTCTTTTTCCTTCAAGAACTTGAGATAGGGATTTTTCTTTGAGTTATATATACATTTTTACAAATTATGTTGTTTTTGGGACTCCTTGTGGTGTTAAACTCGGTTTTTGATTCATGAGTTGTGGGTGATTTTAAAAATGGGTTTCCATAATGTTTTCTAAAAACCCTTGAGATTTTGGAGCTTTGTTGTTGTAGAGAAGTGTCATCTTGAAATGATTTCTTTCAAAATGAAGAGGAAACCTAGTTTATGGAAACCCTAGAAACTTGGGGATTTTTGAGAAAATATGGTGATGTTATGAAATTGATATTTGACGAATAGTATGACAAATGTTGAAATGAGAAATTCCATGGTGCATGAGAATTAGTTGGTTTTGAAGTTGTTGTTCAAAATGTTGATATAGTCATGAAATGATAAAGTTGATGAAAATAAATGAAATGTGGAAATGTTGTTGATTCTCGATAGAGATTGATGAGTATATGTTTATCTTGTGAAATTGCACTGGAAAGAGAAATGAAAATTGTGATCATAATGGAAAAATTGTGTGGAAGAATATTATAATGCATTGATATATGTTGCGTTGGCATTCAATTCATTTGGTTATTACGAGTTTTGAATTAAAATTTGAAAATTTTGCATTGAAAAGGGAAATGTTTGTGAAATAAGATTTTCATTTAGTTGTTTTGGGGTAAATACGTTGGTAAGTCCAGATAGGGGGTGTAGATGAAATTGATTAAGTTGGCCTGAGTGTCCAGAGTGAAAGACTGAAAACACGTGCGGAGGAGGTACCACGTGCCTTCCGGTTAGCTACTGGTAAAGTGGGGATTTGGTAGTGCTAGTTATGCCTACTTGCAGACACCAACTTAGGGATTACCTGAGTTGTATTTACCGCCCCTTGAACTTGATTTAAGATTATTGAATTGTTGAAATTTCAAGATTTCATTGTGCATGATGGCTTTCAAAAGATGAAGATGCGACTTTTTTTTAAAAAACATAGCATGGTATGTGCATTTCAATTCATGAAACTTGTATAAAATGTATATATTTTGTTAAGAAGTTCCTATTGGGCTTTCTGCTCACCCAATGGGATTTTGTGCAGAAAAAGATGTGTTGATTCCGCCAAACTAAGGGCGTAGATGTGTATGTTGAGAGCACAAGGCTCTTGTTTTGTTGTGATTATATTTTGCAAGCCAAGAGCTATATTTGTGTGGTTTCGAGCAACCATTTTGTATAACTGGGCTTAAGCCTTGGACTTTGTAGCTCTTGAGGGCATTTATTTACTTCTGACTGGATGTTTTACATGCTATAGATTCATGTACTAAAGTCGTTGAATGTGTAGTTGCATGTAGAACTATTTTGTAAATCTCTTATGATTATATATGCAAGTGTTGGAGATTATTTCGGTTTATCGTAAGGAGCGATAGTTGGTGTACTTCTATTGTGTATATTTTTTTCGGGTGTTACAAAAAAAGAAAAAAGAAATCCACAATCTGTCCTAAAACAAAAATCTACACCTTTTAAACAGGATATAAATACCATGCAATGATAGCTCGTTATTCCCTAGAATAAATCTAATAAAAAGTAAACATCTTCCATCTCACATAAAATTCTGTTAAAAAAAAGAAAAAAACTCATATAAAATCTATATTATAAGAGATACATGGTAAAAAAAATACCAAAAATATCATGATTCAATAAATTTTAATTGGTATAATAAAGATAATTAAGCTAATTCAACATCCCTTCTACCACTGATGAGTTACAACTTATGTCGAACATAAAATGAAAAATAAAACCTTATATTAGCTTCTCTCTACTCTATAATTAAGCATATTATCTCTTATTCAAGTTTAAGCATGTTTAATCACTCAATTCTATTCTCTTCCTTTTTATTACTGTTTTTTCAATCTTCTCAATTATTTTGTCTTTTTTCCTTTGAGTTTAAGCATGATTCAAAAGAGAGTTCTCTCACTAAGTTTAGTGCCAAGCATCAATCACACATTCATCAAATTGTAAGCAATGTTCTCTCACCTTCGTACTTTGTTGGTTGTAATCTTATTTTGTTGTTTGCAAAAATCACATGTTCATCAAACGTTTATCTATACTCAGTTTGGTTTGTTACAATGAAAGTAGAATGGAATCAAATGTTCATTTCTTAATCTCCGTATGAATTATTTCATTTGTATTATATTTTTCATCATTTTTTTTGCTCAAAAATCTATGGACATTCTAATGAAATTATCATTTGATTCAAACCAAATTTAAACGAATCAAACAATACTTGAGAGAGGTATGGGCTATTTCCATAAAACACATTGTTTGGCAAGCCTTTTTTTTTTTTTTTTTTTTTTAAATACTTCAATCATGTCATCTATATTGATTTGTGAGAACTGACAAATAAAAATATGATAAAAATAAATAAATAAAAATAGATGGGTGCCCAAACAACAGAACTTCAAATGCAACCTGGGGGTAGAACCCAAAAAAAGAAGTTATGTTATCTATATTGATTTGTGAGAATTGACAAATGAGGATATAATAAAAACAAATAAATAAAAATAGATGGGTGTCCAAACAACAGAACTTCAAATATTTATTCCTAAATTCTCATAATTTTAAAACTCTCTCTTTCTTACGTGGCAACCTTCTTTGATTGCCTTTCATGTTTTCTATTTTTCTTCATATTCTATTTGTTTGATTAATTAAAATTAAAATTAATTTCACTGCTTATGGATAAAGATTTGAATTTCAAAATTCCTCCATATAGATAAACATATAAAAATCGAAAATTAATTTTATAGTCTATAGATAAAGATAAAAATTAAACAATTAATTTAAAAAAATTAATTTCACAACTTATAGATAATTTAAAATTTCTTCCCATAAATAAACATATAAAAGTTGATAAATAACTTATAAAAATTAATTACATGGCCAACAAATAAAGATAAAGATTAAATAATTGAATTTAAAAAAAAAATGAAATTACATTCTCATAATTTTAAAACTCTCTCTTTCCTATATGGCAACTTTCTTTGATTGCCTTTCATGTTTTCTATTTTACTTAATTTTCTATTTGTTTGATTAATTAAAATTAAAATTAATTTCATTGCTTATGGATAAAGATTTGAATTTCAAAATTCCTCCATATAGATAAACATATAAGAACTGAAAATTAATTTTATAGTCTACAGATAAAGATAAAAATTAAACAATTAATTTAAAAAAATTAATTCATAACTTGTAGATAATTTAAAATTTCTTCTCATAAATAAACATATAAAAGTTGATAAATAACTTATAAAAATTAATTTCATGGCCTACAAATAAAGATAAAGATTAAATAATTGATTTAAACAAAAAACGAAATTACTCCTTTTTCCCCCTCTTCATTTTGTACTTTAATTAATTTTATTATAGATAAACATATAAAAATTCATAAATAATTTATGAAAATTTATTTCATGACCTATAGATAAAGATAAAAATTTAAAAAAAATTATTTAAAAAAATTAATTTCATGACTTATAGATAAATAAACATATAAAAATTGATAAATAATTTATAATGATTAATTTCGTGGCCTACAAATAAATATAAAGATTAAATAATTGATTTATAAAAAATAAAAATAATAAAATTTAGATAAAGATATGATTTGTTAATCTATATATCTATCAAAAACATATATATCTAAATCTTTATTTTGATTTACTCATATTTTTTTTTTTCTCATTCTATCACATATTATCTTTTTTTATTTAAAATTTTTCATCTTATGAAATGTCCTTATCTATAACTTCTTATCTCCTATTAAATTCTTAACATTCTCTTGATAATTTTTGTTATTCGTTATTATCTACCAAGTGATAAAGGTAAAAAAAAAAAAAAATTTTTTTTTATTGACTCTGAATGAGAAGAGTATTAATAATGAAATTGGTTCGCTTTGAATCAGAAGAGTATTAATAATGAAATAATGAAGGTTGCATAGGAGAAGGCAGCACAAAAATCTCACAAAATTAATTTTTGTCACTATATTTATCCAAGGTAATAATTTGATCTTCTTTCTATTAGTTATTAAAAATAGTTTTTATTAGATCATTGTTATGTTTTTTTATTTATTTATTATTATTTTTATAAGGTTGTCATTCGTTATAGTATGTAGTTGTTTTGTTAAGCCTCCAAATATTTATTCCTAAATTCTCATAATTTTAAAACTCTCTCTTTCCAACGTGGCAACCTTCTTTGATTGCCTTTCATGTTTTCTATTTTTCTTCATATTCTATTTGTTTGATTAATTAAAATTAAAATTAATTTCATTGCTTATGGATAAAGATTTGAATTTCAAAATTCCTCCATATAGATAAGAATATAAAAACTAAAAATTAATTTTATAGTCAGATAAAGATAAAAATATACAATTAATTAAAAAAAATAAATTTCACAACTTATAGATAATTTAAAATTTCTTCTCATAAATAAACATATAAAAGTTGATAAATAAGTTATAAAAATTAATTACATGGCCAACAAATAAAGATAAAGATTAAATAATTGAATTTTTAAAAAAAATGAAATTACATTCTCATAATTTTAAAACTCTCTCTTTCCTAGGTGGAAACCTTCTTTGATTGCCTTTCATGTTTTCTATTTTGCTTAATTTTCTATTTGTTTGATTAATTAAAATTAAAATTAATTTCACTGCTTATGGATAAAGATTTGAATTTCAAAATTCCTCCATATAGATAAACATATAAAAATTGAAAATTAATTTTATAGTCTACATATAAAGATAAAAATTAAACAATTAATTTAAAAAAAAATTAATTTCATAACTTATAGATAATTTAAAATTTCTTCCAATAAATAAACATATAAAAGTTGATAAATAACTTACAAAAATTAATTTCATGACCTACAAATATAAATAAAGATTAAATAATTGATTTAAAAAAAATGAAATTACTCCTCCCCCTCCCCCCCCCCCTTCATTTTGTACTTTAATTAATTTTATTATAGATAAACATATAAAAACTCATAAATAATTTATGAAAATTTATTTCATGACCTATAGATAAAGATAAAAATTTTAAAAAAATAGTTAAAAAAATTAATTTCATGACTTATAGATAAATAAACATATAAAAATTAATAAATAATTTATAAAGATTAATTTCATGACCTACAGATAAAATAAAGATTAAATAATTGATTTACAAAAAAAATAAAATAATAAAATTTAGATAAAGATATGATTTGTTAATCTATATATCTATCAAAAACATATATATCTAAATCTTTATTTTGGTTTACTCATATTTGTTTCTCCTATCACATATTATCCTCTTTTTAATTTTTTTTTTTTTTATCTTATGAAATATCATTGTCTATAACTTCTTATCTCTTATTAAATTCTTAACATTCTTTTGATAATTTTTATTATTCGTTATTATCTACCAAGTGATAAAGATAAAAAAATAAAAATTTATTGGCTCTGAATGAGAAGAGTTTTGATAATGAAATTAGTTCGCTCTGAATGAGAAGAGTACTAATAATGAAATAATGACGGCTGCGTGAGAGAAGGCAACACAAAAATCTCACAAAATTAATTTTCGTCACTATATTTATCCAAGGTAATAATTTGATATTCTTTCTATTAGTTATTAAAAATAGTTTGCATTAGATCATTGTCGTATTTTTTTTTTTGTAAGGTTGTCATTCGTCATAGTATTTCTTCAATCCCATCTCTAAATTTTTCTCTTTGAAATTTTTGTTTTTTCAATAATAAAGTTTAAAATCAATTACTTATCAAATTTGTTTTCTTGGTCCTTATTTTATTGAAGGATTGAGACGAGTAAAACTTTCATATGATATATGAAATTAATGAATATAATACAAAGATGATAAAGAAGTACTACATATTTGTCAATATCTCTATGTTATTATTAGTTGATTTGCTAGATTATACTATCAATTTAGAACCCATATGATTTAATTTAATGTCTATGACTTTATTTGTATTCGACCATTTTTTCGTTGCATAACTTATATAAATTTTTTTTTTGGTATATAATAATTAAAGCTATTATTTGTTATATTTCTTCAAGTACAATTCAAATAATTTTTCATCATTTTTTTTTATAAATAAAATGGATTAAAACTATTTTCTTATATAATTTTTATAATCCTACGAAATTCTTATCTTGATTAATTTTTTTTAAAAATGATGTAGGAACTATACAAGTATTATTCAAACTATGTAGAATGATTTATACTTTGATATGATATGTATGTGTCATTAATAGAGGAAATCAAAGATAAAGAGTTGCTAACATAATCAATTAATGATTTGTTTGAAAAGTTCATTTTATGAGTAAGGTAACAAACGTAGATTAAATTTTTCTAAAAACTATTTATAAATTATAATTAAAAGTTGATATTTATTTATAATTTGATCCCACAATAATAATATACACCACTGATTTAAAAGTCTAAGTAAATTTATGATAACTTTTCTGAGTTTATAGAATTTTTCTCTTTTAATGTTTTGTTTAGTTTGACACAAGTTATTTATGTTATTAAGTGATTGTGATACTATTATTCTCAACAATTTTTACAATTAATAATTTTTTATGCATATCAAATTTTATTGTGAAATTTTGTGGCTTAATTATTGTTAACATCTACCTAGATGGCTTAACATCATGGCTTGTCGCTATTAAGACATAATTTAAGATTAAGATGATTTATTTATCACACAAAATATATATAGTCTATATGTGTCTAATGTGTTCTCCATCCTTCTCCTTATTTCTTTTGTCTTTACATGAAATCTACCATCTTCCATTATTATTAGGGTAAATTATTAATAGATTTTAATAGTTAAATATAATTCCCATCTATACTATATATTAAGAAAAATAAGGTTTTTAACTTTAAGAACTCTAAAAGCTTTAAAATTTCAATCCAATTATATTGATTTTTATTTAAAAATCATTGGCTACTAAAAATTGAAATTTTAAGTTTAAAATTTAAAATTATAGTTAACAAAGAATTTATTCAATTCACATATCATTTAGGGGTTCAAATTTCAAAATACACATGATTTAAGGAATACTGAAAATTGAAATTTAAAGTTTAAAATTTAAAATTATAGTCAACAAAGAATTTATTGACTTCTATCATTTAGGGATTTAAATTTCAAAATACACATGATTTAAGGAATTGTTTTCCATAATAAAAATATACTATATATTTTACCTAGCTAATTAGCATGAATTTACTATTAACAAAAAAAACTTACATGAGAAACATCTTTCACTGCTTTCAAAATAAAAAGGAAGTTTACACAAGAAACATCTTCATCTCTATCAGAATAAAGAATATTCTTTACACCTCTCTCTCTCTCTCTCTCTCTCTCTCTTAAAATGGTGATTTTTAAGATTTCATTGTTTAATTTTTTTTTTTTTTTTTGCCTTTTATTCAAGTTTAATCATCACGCCCATCCAGCCTCTATTAATAACGGAACAACAATAAACCAGACTCATATGTGAATATGACCATGAATGTCTCCTTCAAATTCTAAAGTAACTACAAATAGTTGTTTGTCTCAGTGCTAAGATTAGCTATGAGATTTTTTATATGTTTGTTATTTTTTAAGACATGTAATGGATCAATATATCATCTTTTAAATTGTTAATGTTATTAAAAAAAATTAGAATTTGTGATTGATTATAGCTCTATCATATAGATTACAAAAAAAAAAAAAAAAAGAGTTGTATCTTTTATTCCTTAAAAGCCAATAATTATTTTTTTCATAATTTTCAATTTCAATTCTACTAAGTGAATATTTAATTTATCAATTAGTGTGTTTCTTAGGTATAGAGTATATTCTGATCCATATCTATATGTATACTATTTCCGAGCAAAAGAAACTTTTGATCTAGGAGACTTTAAGAATTTCAAAACATTAATATAAAATTTTAAAAGTTAAAAAATATAAGTGACATACAACTATTGGCGGATTAAACCGTATCTATAATTTTAAATTTAAAAACAAAATATTTATATAGAAAGTCAAATAAATAACTTTAATCATATCTAAGCCACATCTAATTTGATATTTCAAAATCCTTAAAAGGAAATTCTAAATTTAAATTTATTATATAATTTAAAATTATAAAAATATATACCTCAAAATATTAATCATTTTTTTTAAAAAAAATATTTGAAACTAAAAAATAAAAATAATTTAAAATTACTGACTTATCTGACCATATCTAATTTTCAAATTCAAATTCAATAAAAAAAAAAATGGACATAAAATGTCAAAAAATAATTTTAGCTATATCTTTTTTTGTTAGATAGAAATATTTTTAGCTATGTCTAAACTATATTTAATTTTAAATTTAAAAAGAAAGTCCAAAGAAAATTTGAATTATATATAATTTTAATATATTTAAATTATTTTTTAACTGTTAATCATAATTTATCAAATGGTCAATAATGTCAAGTATGCATGTCATAATCTTATTGAAAAAATATTATATTGAATAGTTTAAAAATTTTAAGTATTAACTTCAAATTAATAAATTTGATATAAAATTTCACTTGACTACCAAACAAAATATTTAAAAAATGAAAACAATGGTTTACATCTATTGTGAGTATAAGCCACGTCTTACTAACTTTAAATTTATAGCATACACTCTTACGGGATAAATTTTTATGATCCATTGCATTTTTAGGCTAAAACATAGTTCATGAGTTAGTCCAATCTAATCTTTGATAAATTTTTTTTTTTTTACGATTTAAATATACTTTAATACTGATATAATGGATATTAGACAAATTTGAATTGATTATTATAAAATATTCTACTTATCAATGATATAATTTATACATAAATATTTAAATTTATAATTATCAGACGTTTTTACAAATTAACTTATCAATTTTATAGATTAAGTGTAAGATTAAGACTATAATATGACCTATAATTAATGTGATTCTATCTTAGATAATTTTTTATTTTTTTATTTTTTTTATACATAAATATAAATAACTATTCATTTCATAGTGTTAACATAAATATATAATTTTTTACTTAAGTTCAAAATTTTTAATAAATATGCATAAAATATGTTCATATGATTTATTATAAAAAAATACTTACAAATATTTATTTACCAATTTAATAAATAAATAGATCAAATGATTCATAAGTTAGATATAGATGAAGACAATTTTTAATAATTACATGAATGTCACATTGACATAAATATTGAGTCAACTAACTTCTAACAATTTTGAGTAGAAAATTTTTTAGGCTTTACAAAATAAGAAAAAATTAGTATATTAACAAATGTAATTTACTATTACCACATGGCAAAATAAAATTACAGAATGTTTAAAATAAAATGTATTTATATTTTATCATAAATATAACTTTTGTAATTTGTTTTTGAATTCTTACTAATTAAATTGTGACATGAATTTTTTTATTAAGAATCTAGAACACACAATTGTTGATATCAGAATAAAAGCTCTCTTATGTGTAACTTTGATAAAAATAAATAAAATTTAATTAATTATAAATCATTTTACTACATATTTAGATAAATTTTATATTATTATTTAAATTTAAAAACTAATTTTTAATTATTTATTTATACTTGTGCATACGTGTAATATGCTAGACAAAATGTGACGGTATAATTATGAGTTCTACAACAACAGCAATATTGCTCTTCCTCTTAGCAAGAGGATTTAAAATTTTGATTCCACAAACTTTGGGGTTTTGTACAAATTAAGCATTATAGGTTCCAGTTCCGAAGTCGTAAATGTCAGCCCCTCAATGAAGTTTCAAATTCCGGAATTACAATATTCAAACATTCAACAAAGTCTTATTTTCTTTTTTTTACAGAAAAACAGTGAGCAACAATTAGCAGATCAAGATTCACACATACAAAAAAACAAAAAAAAAACAAAAAACGAAAAAGAAGGAAAAGAATTAATGCTTACCCTCGGATTCATAGAAGAATGAAGAAGAATGGAAAGATGGGTAATGGCGGCTGAGGCCACACCGCGTGGGTTGAGAAGCCACGCGCGTAGGCCAGATCCGAGATAGGGAATCGGCGCCGGCCAAACACAGTGGTGGTTTGAAGACGCAAGAGCAAGAGCAATGGCTTTACACAGTGGTGGTTTCAAGTGAAGTGTGTGTTCTTCAATCGGCAACAGGTTTTGCCATGGATTTGCAGGAAGACACAGCAACGTGGACCCTCATTATAGATGGATCATGGCGGGCGAAGGGATTGCGAGCAGGTGCGGCATGGATCTGTTTCGATGCTAATGGCGGCTGAGGCCACACCGCGTGGGTTGAGACGCCACGCGCGTAGGCCAGATCCGAGATAGGGAATCGGTGCCGGCCAAACACAGTAGTGGCTTGAAGACGCAAGAGCAAGAGCAAGAGCAAGATGAAGCCAACAAAAATGATATTCTACAAGAAATGTCCAAACACAGTAGTGGCTTGAAGATGCAAGAGCGAGAGCAAGATGAAGACAACAAAAATTTTATTTCTTTCTGCAAGAAATGTCCAAACGCAGTAGTGGCTTGAAGACGCAAGAGCAAGAGCAAGATGAAGCCAACAAAAATGATTATTTCTTTCTGCTAGAAATATCCAAACACAGTAGTGGCTTGAAGACGCAAGAGCAAGAGCCAGATGAAGCCAACAAAAATGATTATTTCTTTCTGCTGGAAATGTATATACTAAATGATTTAATTTTTTTTTTTTAACAAAATAATTTTTTTAAACTAATGTACTGATTTATTAGTCAGTTGGAGGCTTTCCTAAATTGTGCATTTCGCAGGTGAGGTTGGTGTAGGAAATGTTTTCCTCAACATTGATTCATTAATTATGGCTCACCTACTTGATTGTGATATGTTGCCTTGCAGGAAAGGCCATGCACGGTTTGAATGATAAAATTATACGAATCTTTTTTTTTAATTTAAGTAGGTGTTGGGAAAGTTGATTTATTGACTAAAAAAATTGTCTCTTTTTTAAAATTTTATCTTTAGACGGTTAAATTCAAATAAAAATTTCAACTAAACACCATGAATTTTTTTTTTTTTTTAAAAACCAATAAACTGAAAAATTAATTTATAAGTACTATCAAATAGAGCATATATATATTATATAATATCATTTTATTTCACACACACACACATATATATATATATATATTTGTGAACTCTTATTATTTGATTAATTAGAATGAGATGACATTGAATGATTATTTCTTAGGCGTTCAGACATAGGGTTTAAATTGAACAAATAAAAAATTCAAGATTTATTTTGTTTTAAAGGTTTTTTTTTTTTTGGGGGATAACTATATGCCTTTATTAGACTTTAATTATGCATTCGAATTCTCTAAAATAATTTTGGAGTTTTTTTTAAAGATGAATGGTACTTAATTATACAAAAATTGAAGATACAATAGTCAAAAGTTAAGGACATATTTGATTAATAGAATTATAATATTGGATTGGGATGGTTAGTCTCTATGTACTCACAATCCCATTTTGATTACAAATTTTATTAACTAGATTATATGTATGGCGAACATTAAATCCAACAAAATTGACAAAATTTTAATATTGAGAGAAGTTAGGAATCATAATTTAAATTATGAAAGAAAAAAAAATGAATACATAATAAATAATTATCTCTCTAATTTAATTTGATAATTAATCGCACACTAATTCATGAGATTATTAATCATTTCACTATTAATCATGTTAATCAAATAAGACCTAAGAGTATAGCAACTATACAAATAATCACTATAACATTACTACTACTAAAAAAAAAAAATCCTCAAAAAAATCTCAACTTTTGGAGTATTAGGCTAAACCCAACTTTTGGACTATTAATCAAATTCTACATTGTAGATTTGTCACAATTAACCCAATATTCTTACATAATTTTCAAATATTGTGTTATTATATAATCTTAAATATGGTGAATTTTCCATTATTAATGTGAAAAAAAGTTGTAGAAGTTCAAATTGATGGATTAAATTTCTAACTTCACTCATTATGCATAAATTTAAAATATGTTGCAATAATTAGTTGCTAATGTATGTACCCTTTTATCTTAGTATTAAAAGTATATATTACAGTTAGAAATTATTCTACTAATAATATTTGAAAATTAAAAATTCATTTTTTAAAGTTTTGAGTAGTCTTGTCTTTATAATAATGTAGTGGTGTCAGTGTAATTTAATTATATATTAATAAAAAAATTATAATTATAATTATTAATATTTATAATATTTTTCATTTAGTTGCAAATATTTTTTTAAGTGACACATGTCAGTGTAATTCTCTAAAAAAAAAAAAAAAAAATTGTCATTAATTTTTATTTTATAAATGTAATGATGTGCTTTAGATTATTTCATCTGATTTTTTTTTTTTTTTTTTTTTTTTACCAACTCTAGTTTATTTCATTATTTTTTTTTCTTTACCAACTCTAGTTTGAAGACACTTGTTCATCCATTTTAGATAGGTCTTTCCTTTTTTATTTTTTATTTATGATTATTTGGAATTCACCTAAAGATAGTTGTGAGATTTTTTGTGTATCGTTTGTAATTGTTTGTAAACTCTTAGTTAATAGTAGAATCGGATTATCGTCTCGTAAATGTACTGCACATTAAGAAAATCATGTAAAAAATTCTTGTGTCATTGATTTAATTTTTTGCGTGTTATTATTTTTTTATTTCCTTTGATTGATTTATAGTACTTGTACGAAAATCATATTTTTCCCTAACGCATCCATGCAATCCGTTTTGTTGTTAATTTGATCTTGAACAATGTTGAAATGTACAATTCTCCAATTATAAATTATGATCATTGAAAAAAGGGTCTGTGAAAATGCTTCATATTTTTCCCTAACACATCAATGCAATCCATTTTATTGTTAATTTGATCTTGAACAATGTTGAAATGTACAATTCTCCAATTATAAATTATGATCTTTTAAAAAGGGTTTGTGAAAATGCTTAAGTAAATCCAATAATGATGAAAAAATATAGAATAGCAAGAGGTATAGTTAGTGAGATTAATAGCGAAACGTAATAACAAAAGTTTTACTTTTTTTTTCTTTACCACTATTATTTCTTTTCATTTTGTTTTTTTTTTTCCTCCCAAAGTCCAAATAACAAATTAATTTTGTTTGTTTGTTTGTTTGTCTTTTAGGGTTTAGGGTCTTTAATATCCATTATAATTACCAACATCTAATAGACAATGACCACACCTTTAAGAAGAAAAAAAACTAAAATATAGACAAAACTAAACAGGAAAAACCACCATCAAAAGAAATAGGTACTCAAAAGAAGAAACAAAGAAAAGGATCAACCAACAACTAAAATAAGAACAATTGGCAGTGGCACATTGATTACCACTTGCCAAAACAACCGTACTCAGCAACTGAAATAAGAGCAAAGCTTCTCCAATAGGTGAGAAGCGTAGGGATTTTTTTTTCCCCCTTAATCCTATTATTTATTAATTGAATATATGAAAATCAAAGATTCAAAATTATTGATGTAATAGACGAAAGTTGAAAAAGGAAAATGTGAATGGATGTAAATGACTCTTTTATTATTATTATTATTATTATTATTATTATTATTATTATTATTATTATTATTATTATTTATTTCTTTATTTATTTGAATTACAGCTAATGTTTCATAAAACTAAATTAACATACTTTTTGTGAAACTTAAGGAATTATTAATCCAATTAATTTTTTTTTTTTTTGGTTGTTGAGAAAGTACTAATATTATAAAGCATTATATAGGGTTAATTAATGTTTACAAACCTAACTAATTTTGGGCTGATTTAATTACAGACTTGATACTTTAGAAATACATGGAGTCTCCAAATATTTATTTTAATATCTATAATAATTGCAGCTACATTCCATTCTAGATCACATTCATCATTTAGAGTGTTTATCAAAATTTGACAATTTGTGAGTATTTAAGCCATGAAATAAAAGAATGAAATTATTTTATTTATATCTTTTTAAGTTCTTGTAATAATTTGTTAAGATCTTAATTTATGTAAACAAATTTTGGATTCCTAGTGAGGCTGTTTCAAACACTCATTTTGAATTGTAAATAAGAGGAAGCTGAACTTAAAACACCTACAATATTTGAAGTTGTCTACCAGAGACTACAATTATTGATGCACATGAAAAAAAAAAAAAAAAATTATAATTGAATTTTAGAATAATCAATGATTATTTTATTGATTACATGAAAAATTCAAATCTTTTCTTATGTGATCTCCTCCTTTTTTCTTTTTTTTTTTTTAAATTTTTTTAATTTTTTTAATTTTTATATATATTTTAAAGAAAGGTAAACAAAGAAATTGAGCTACAATCGCAAATTAGCATCAAGGACCACATAGGCTAAAAGAGGTGGCACCTCTTCCATCCAAACTTTCAACCCAGACCAAGCATTTGGAGTATGAGAAACGCACAGTCCGAAGCAATAAAAGCAATGAAAGGAGCAGGGAGTTGGATACCCAGTTTGGTCCCAAACAATCACATGGCAATTTTTGCTAATCAATGACAATGACCAATTCTATTATTCGTTGTTCTAGGTTCCCAGCTGAAAGTAAGTCCTCTAACAAATGCCAAAGTTAGTATCTCTCATAACTACGTCTATACTTTGTAAAGCACAAAAGAATAGTTGTCCTAGTATCATTTGTTAGAATATTTTAATAAAAATAATATTACATTAAGTACATTCATTATATTCATAGTTATGTATTAAAAATACTTAATATGTTTAATTCCAAAACTTTTTTTAATGTTTATTATTGATAATTGTGCTATAAAGTGGTTTGACTTAAAAACATCTATGAATAAATTATAATTATAATTCTTAAAATCAAACACCGTTTTTGATTAAGTTCTTAAAATTTTAATTTTGTCATTTAAAATTTTAAATTATTAAATTCAAATCAATTTAGTCTTGAAAACAATATAAAAATAGAATATAAGTCTAAAAGTTAACAACAATTAAGTTAACAATTATTATAAAAACACACATGCGGAGAATAATTACATTAACAATAAATTAAAAGTTGGGACCAATCATAATTTTACATAATTTTTAGGCTTATGTTCTTTTTTTATAGGGTTAATTGATGATAAATCTAATATAAGGAGAGTATAAGGCATTAGGTTCAAGAGATATTTTTTGTTAATAAGAGGTCCATGCTTTGTGAAATAGTTTAGTGAGAGTTCTTGGAAAACATTTTGTTTCCAATTTACCCTTGGACTTTTTTTATCTGTTTCACTTCTTGTTGACTATCTGTTAAAATTATTTTTATCTATTGAAATTATTTTCATCTGTTAAAAGTCTTATTTGTTCAAATTTTTATCTCTGAATTTTTTTTATCTATTCAAATTTTTTATCTGTTCAATTTTTTTTTATCAACTGTTAAAATTTTTTACCTGTTCATTTTCTATTTAAACGACAAATCATCATAAAAGAAACCTTCTGGCCAACTGATCATCAGAGACCTCCATTGAAGACTTGGTATCTCTCTCTCACTAATATGTGAATCTAGCAACAAATGTGAAAGAGATTAAAAGAAATTATATATATATAAACCCCTCTCTCTCTTTTCCTAAATTCTTAGATGAATGAATCTGTTTTTTGGATTTCACCCCAAGCAAGCAAGTTTATTCCATGGCAGTTGTCCACGGCCACCACCACCACCACCTTAATCTCAAACTTCCTTAGACAACTGTCCACTCTTCCCCTTACCCCTCCCACCAGCACCTCCAACTTTCCACTCCTCCCCATTCTTAATCACTGTTGTCGGTCGAGAAAAACTCTAGGCCTTTGACCATGGCAACGGCGACATAGTCTACTAGGTCCGCCACAAGCAAACTTTCGCCATCTATCTCAGGCACACTACCATTGATGAACACGTTATCAAGAATCGAGATCTTTTTGAATAATACTGATGGGTCGTTTTACACACCAAAAATAAATACTAAATTGTACCAAATTCCTTAGAATAATGGTAAATCCAGGTATCAATTCACAGGGACTAATGTGAAATTAAACTAATTTAATTATAAAATTCCTAAATTAATTTTGATCAAAGAGATGATTGTTCATAAACTAATAATAATTAAAATACTAAGAGATTAAACTAGCAATTAAAAGTAAAACTGGAATTATTGATTTTAGGGAAAACCTACGGTAATGAATTCACCACTAGTTACATAAATAAAGTCTCAATTTGAAAATCAATTATGTTATGGTTCGAACCAAATAATACTTTGCAACTACAAGTTCGAAGCATTGATCAAGAGAATTATCACGTTCAATATATAGGCATGAACCATTTCAAGTAGCACAAGTTGTTCACTCTAAACTAGGGCAGCAAAACAACTCGTCCCTCGTAGTATGGCTCGTCTCATATCTTGAATATGAAAGAATAGAAAACCATTGCATGGAAAGCATTCAACAATCACAGAAAGAAGAATACTTGATGAAATAATGGCTAGTATATTTAAAAACTTCTTGAATACCATACAACTTGTTCAAACCATTACATAATCAACAATCCAAAAAAAAAAACCCTATTTACTTGGCTAGGGTTTCATCAAACCTCAGAAATAGAAGCCTAACCACTCATGGAGGAGTGGGAAGAGGTAGAAGAAGAGGAAACCCCCATGAAAGATATTCTTGAAGCTTGAGAACCCTCCTTTCCAAACCCTAGCCCCTCTTCTCTTTTGAAATATTCCGGAACCCCAGAACAGCCTATTTTTCTTCTTTTTATTCTCAGCAAAACGAGCTCAAAATTCAGGGCATGTGTCCCTAGGTGGGCCACTCGAGCACAGACAATTTCTGCTCTAGCTGTGATGGGCCGCACTTGTGTTGAAGTCTGGCCTCATGTGCGGTAAGGTGGTAGGCCAAGAATTTGCACTACTTACGCGGAGAATCTGCTTTTGTGCCACTTTTCGTCTAAATTTGCGTGTTGCTTGCCAAATTTGTACAAGTGCACAAAACACATCATTTTCGCCAAATAAACAAACTTCAAATACTACAAATGTAACTTAAGCGGCCTTAATGTGATACTTTTTGGCCTACATCACATCCCCTAACTTACATTTTGTTAGTCCTCAAGCAAAACAAAAGGAATAAGAAAAATCTATGGAATTGTGTGTTGTTCTTCTATCAACTTATGTTCAATACATATATATACACATGTTATATAAACAAGTGTCCATAACAAACACTTTTAGTAACAAATCAAGATTTTACAAAACACCTCTATCATGACAATAATTGTACATTTTTCCTGCTCAATAAAAAAATCACGATGTTGAAATTCATAACAATATGATATCACCTTAAACTCTTACTCATCAAAATATTTTTATTACAATGAGTTATAGTGGTGAGCAAGAAGATGGTGAAACAAAAATTACGGAAGATCTATTGCGGGAGCCGAATAAATAGCAGAATCAAAAGCGTACGCTCTAGAAGATAGACATTATTTGGCTCTAACTCGCACGATCAGAGACCGAATGCAATAAATAGGCCGATTAACTATTGAACTATGGGGCCAATAAATAAGCGGATAGTGAGCGAAAAGTGGACCAGGCCCCGAGGCTCGGGAAACGAGTAGAAATAAAGCAACAACAGTCGAAGAAAAGTATGTGAGAACTAGTATGCTTAACTTAACATACAAGTAACCTAGAGAGAGTAGAGATCGACTTGTCCGCTTGAGTGCTAATTCCGCACCCCTCGAATCGAGTGTTCATTTCTTTTCGTGTGTCTATTTGAGGATCACGGCGCCTCCCAGATCGGAAGAGTATTTCCAAACCACTTCCCCAATCGGGCGCCGCTCAGGGAATCTTGAAATACATCTATGGCGGGCGAACGGAAGACCCTCCGATAGTCAATGATTTAAACCACAGAAAGACAACCTCACCCCGACAAACATGCTTGGACCAGAAACTATCACCGTAAGACGCGCCTTGAACTTTGCCTCACCTTCGACTTCAGAGCATGAGACAATGCAAGCAATCATGGAACAAGCTAAGCAAAACAAACAGAGGTTGGAGAACATGATCGTTGAGAACAAACGTCTCCGTCAAGATTTGGTCTTGGAAGTGGCAAAGTCCAAATAAGTTATCCGCCCAGAGGCGGGACGACCTCTGAGGGTAGGTGGTCGACGACCTCGAGCCCGACAACAAGACACTGATAGCGACTCCGACTCATTGTCCCCGGAGCCCAAGAAGAAGGAACGACACGAAACCACCAGTTCCTTCGAAGAGAGTCCACGTGTAAGGCATAAGCGACGAAGAAACAGTTCAGACGAAGAAGACCAGCACGATCCGTTTGTACGAACGATTGCAAGGGCAGTGCTACCCAAGAAATTCAAAGCACTGTCATTCACTTTGTACGATGGCAAATCAGACCCCACCGATCACATCCGCCATTACAAGCAAGCCATGACGCTGTATGCAGACGACGAGGCTCTTATGTGCAGAATATTTCCGAGCAGTTTAAGACAACTAGCTGTCAGGTGGTATTATAAACTGGAGCCGGCTTCGATCAAGAGCTTCCACCAACTCCAAAAATCCTTCAGGGCAAGGTTTATCACTAATGAGGTCCAGCCAAAGTAAGCCGATTCCCTCTGGGCAATGCAGATTCAACCGGGGGAAACCCTTCTTGCGTATTCGGCGTGGTATTGGGAATGTTTTAATATGGTAGATGATGCTTGCAACGACTCCATGGCCATTACCGCCTTCAAGATGGGGCTGCATCTCGACAATGCCCTCCGCAGCTCTTTGACTAGACGGCCCTCCAAAACAGTTTGGCCTTTAATGAAGAAAGTTGAAGAATACTGTAAAGTGGAGGATGATGCCTTACGTTAAAGCCAGAATGTGACCAACAAGACGGCCCTCATCAAATTGCTCAAGTTAAATTCTATACCACCTCAGAGCCCTGAACCACGACATCGGGCTAAATGAGAAAAGAGACGGGATTCTCGTCGATCAAACGACCAATGCTCTCCCCGAGCAAATGAACAGCTACAAGTCGATAGCAGGTGCACAATGCGCACCGATAAGAAATATACGGAGTTGACAGAGCTGATCAATGCGGTACTGACCAAAATCCAACACCTTCCGTTCTTCAAATGGCTGTCCAAAATAGTGGGACCTCTTGACATGAGAAGACGGGATAGACGGTGTGAGTATCATAAGGACCATGGCTACGATACTGAGAGTTGTTATGCATTGAAGGATCACCTGGAAGAATTGGTACAAGATGGTAGGCTACAACAGTACGTTCGAAGAGGCAACTCAACCAAAGTAATAGCCTTAAGACAGGACTTCCCTCCACTCGGCGTGATCCACATGATATACAGCCTGCCAATATCATCCGTGGTGCACACGATTCCGAATCCCAACCTCAAAATCACCACTCCGCAAAACGCCCCATGAAGCGTGGAGCATTACTTTTGATGATTCGATTTGGCCGAGTGACACTTCCCCACATTGATCTCTTAGTATTGAGTTGCGCACAACCGATTCACCGCTGAGCGCCAGATCATTGACCCAGAAGCACATTGGAAGTTATGTATTACAAGACATTCACCAAACTCGCCTCTCTGAATTGGACCTTTCTCCGCCCTATCCGCTTATTCGCTTCAATGCCAATCCGCATCACCTGGGGAAAAATTACACTACCCGTTTGAGCGAGCTCCCGAACAGTGGAAGTGGAATTCTTGGTCGTTAAGCTGCCATCGCCGTATAACCTCATCATGTGGCGAAATTGGTTGCACACCATGCGGGCCGTGTCGAGTACCTATTATCAGCTACTACACTTCCCAACCGAACGTGGCATTGAGCAAATCCGTGGCTCCCAGAAATCGGCACAAGCATGTTATCTCCTTGCTGGAAAGACGTCAAAAGATTTGCAAGTGAATTCCATTGAGGTGCCGGATCAGGAGAGCCTCGACGATGTTGGGCGGCTCCCAAGTGAAAAGGCCAAGGAAGTCTTAGATCAAGTTAAAATTGACGGAAGCCCAGGAAAGTTCTTCATGGTCGGCGCCTCAATTAAGTTTACGCATGCAGCCTAATTTCATTCCTCGCCAAAGAACCTTGATGTCTTTGCGTGGACTCCATACGAGATGCCGGGTATAGATCCGTCCATTTGACAGCATAGTTTTAATGTTGACCCTAAGTGCAAGTCGATCATTCAGAAAAATCGGCGGTCAGCCGCAGAGCACACTGCCGCCGTTGTTGAGGAGGTTGACAAGTTGCTTGACGCCAGGGCAATCAGAGAGGTGACCTACCCTACATGGCTCTCTAATACAGTAGTTGTGAAGAAGAAAAATGGGACTTGGCGAGTATGTGTCGATTTCATGGACTTAAACAAAGCCTGCCCCAAGGATTGTTTTCCCCTACCCAGAATTGACCAACTTGTAGATGCGACGGCACGCCATCAGCGTATGAGGTTCCTCGATGTCTACAGAGGCTACCATCAAATCGCCATGCATCCAAAGGACCAAGACAAAATTGTATTCCTCACCCCAAGAGGAACCTACTACTACAAGGTTATGCCTTTTGAGCTGAAGAATGCAGGGGCAACCTACCAAAGACTGGTCACTGCCATGTTCAATGAGCAACTCGGCCACACTATAGAAGTGTACATCGACGATATGGTGGTCAAGTCCAAGGAAGAGTAGAATCTTATAGCCGATCTGGAAGAGACATTCGGCATTCTACGTAAATATAGAATGAAGCTGAACACTTCCAAATGTGCGTTCGGGATCGGCTCTGGCAAATTCTTGGGTTACATTATCAACCACCGAGGAATCGAAGCCAACCTAAGGCAAATCACAACAATCCTAGAACTCGGCTCCCCTCGATCGGTCAAGGAAATTCAGAAGTTGATGGGGATGGCCGCCGCACTCAATAGGTTCATCAGTCGTTCCACGGACCGCTGCCGGCAATTCTTTCATACATTACGGCAGGGCAAGGCTTTTGAATGGTCTGCTGAGTGTGAAGCTGCTTTCAACGGCCTCAAGACCTTCCTCCGATCAGTTCCACTCTTGACAACACCTTCGGCCGGTGATCCGCTCATTTTGTATCTCGGTAGCTTAACCGCCACAAGACCGTTTTGATAAAGGAAGAATTTGGGGAGCAGCGGCCAGTGTACTATGTGAGCAAGGCAATGGTTGACGCCGAAACATGCGACCTTCCGTTGGAAAAGCTTATTCTGCCCCTTTTCATGGCAGCAAGAAAACTAATGCACTACTTCCAGGGGCATAGCATCGGGGTGCTAACAGACACCCTCCGATCAAGATTACGGCGTACATCAGACGCTGCTTTCAAAGTGGGCTCTTGAACTCGGCCAGTACGATATTCAATTTCTACCCAGAACCTCAATCAAGGGACAGGTGCTTGCCGACTTTGTTGCCGAATTCACAAGGGGTCTTATCGACTTCAAATATGATGAAATTCGACCTAAGCCGAACTGGAGAATTTATGTTGGGGACATTTGGCAGTTGTACTGTGATGGATCGTCCAATCAACGGGGCAGTGGAGCCGGAGTAGTAATCATGGCTCTCAATGGCGCAATAATTGAGCAGGCTGTCAAGCTCGGCTTCGAAGCATCAAAAAACGAAGCCGAATACGAAGCCCTTCTAACCGGTTTGCGTAATGCACATCTTCTGGGTGCTCGGCATTTGCTTATATTTTGCGATTCAAAACTGGTGATCAACCAACTAAAGGGGAGTATGCGGTAAGAAATGACCGTATGGCAGCTTACATGAAAACGGCTAACTCCTTGCTGGCAAAATTTGACCATCATGAATTGAATCAGATAACACGTGATCAGAGTACACATGCAGATGTCCTGGCTTGCCTAGCCTCCGCCATTAACTCAGAGATTAAACGGACTATTGAAGTAGGTTTCATCCCGGAGCCGAGCATTGGCCCTTCGGAGGAAGTCCAAGTCAATGTCATAGAAGCTGGACCAAGTTGGATGGATCCCATTGCTACATTCCTGTCTTCCGAACAGCTCCCAGAGGACAAGAAGGAAGCGCACAAGTTGTGAAACAAAGCCCTGCGATACTACTTGAATCCGCAAGGAAAACTTTATAAAAAATCCATATCTGGTCCATATTTGGAATGTGTGCATTCGGACAAAGTCGAAGAGCTTCTGACTGAAATACATGAAGGCAGTTGTGGTGCCCTTCTGGCGGGCGCTCTTTGGCTCATCGAGCCGTGACTCAGGGGTATTACTGGCTAACAATGAGAGCCGACGCCGAATGTTACGTGAAAAGTGTGAACAAGGCTGAAGTTCTCTTCTTTGACCCACCTGCCTGCTGAAGAGCTAAGCTCCATAACCAGTCCTTCGCCATTCGCCCAATGAGGACTTGACATCGTCGGACCACTGCCTCGTGCCCCGGGTAACAAGCGGTTCTTGATTGTCGCGACAGATTATTTTACAAAATGGGTAAAAGCGGAGGCACTAACGCACATCCGAGATACCGATGTGAAGCGTTTTGTTTGGAGAAATATCATAACACGATTCGGCATTCCAAGAGCACTTATCTCAGACAACGGTACCTAGTTTGATTGTGGCGTCTACCGAGAGTTGTGCAACAAGTATGGTATCCGTCCTTACTTTTCCACACCAGATTATCCGCAAAGCAATGGTCAGGCTGAAGCCTCTAACAAATCCATTCTAGACGGCATCAAGAAGAGGCTAGAGAGAGCTAAAGGCGAATGGGTTGAAGAATTGCCGAGTATGTTGTGGGCTCATCAAACTAAGCCGAGGCGATCCACTGGGGAAATGCCGTTTGCTCTATGCCTTGAAACCCAGGAGATCGGCCTCCCAACCTTGAAATCGAAAGTTTTGATATGGGCCAAAACGACATGATGCTAGCCTTGGATTTGGTTCTGATTAAAGAACGAAGAGACCGTGCCCTTGCATCCGTGGCGCGATATCAACAACAGCTTGCGAAGTCATATAATCAACGTGTTCAGTTGAGCCGATACACACCAGGAGAGTTGGTCCTGAAGAAAGTACTTCCAGCTGCCAGAAAATTGGCCGATGGAAAATTGGGTCCTAACTGGGACGGCCCCTATCAGGTCGACTCGATCGTGGGAGTAGACGCATATCGGCTAAAAGACATGTCTGGAAAGAGTCTTCCACGGCCCTAAAATTCAACGCATTTACGTAAATTCTATCATTGACCTGACTTGTACATATTTGACTTTTGCAATGCAAAGTTTCTCATTTCTTCATCGCGCAATTCAATTCACAAGTGGATATCACGATTGGCCAAATAAAGACTCCGGATTCGGAGCCCCATCGGCGCATGACACCTTTGAGCCGATAAAGCCTTCGAATTCGGAGCGCCCTTCGTGGATACCACGACACAAATAAAGACTCGATTTGGAGCCCCATCACAAGATGATGCCTTTGATAAAGCCTCCGAATTTGGAGCGCCCTTTGTGGATATCACGATTGGCCAAATAAAGACTCTGGATTCGGAGCCCTTCGTGGATATCACGATTGGCCAAATAAAGACTCCGGATTCGGAGTCCCATTGGCACATGACGCCTTTGGGCCGATAAAGCCTTCGAATTCGGAGTGCCAAATAGACTCCGGATTTGGAGCCCTATCGGTGCATCATGTCTTTGGGCCGATAAAACCTCCGAATTCAGAGCACCGTTCATGGATACCACGATTGGCCAGTTAGTCTCCAGTTTCGGCGCCCCGTTCGGCGCATGACGCCTTTGGGCCGATTAAAGCCTCCGAATTCATGGCGCCTTTGTACAAGCCGTATAAACAAAGGCCGAAATGGAATAGTTCAAGCCGTATAAACAAAGGCCGAAATATGCATATATTCAAAATGGAATAGTTCAGGCCGCATAAACATAGTCTAAAAACGCATAACATTCAAAGTAAAATGTGTCCTTAGATAAATCGATTGGCATCAAGTGTACTAACATAAATAAAAAGTACGCTACAAATTGAAAATTAAGCGCTTTATTAAAATCAACCAATAAATACACAATTTCGCTCTCAATCTACATAAGCATTACAAGGTCTTTTTCTCTTCGGCAGCTCCCTCATCATCACTCTTCTCAATTTTGAAAGCGGAGAAGGGGAAATCATTCTGTTGGTACAACGGCAACAACGCCGAATTCACACCTAATGCCTGGAGAGCCTCAGCTTCCTGAAGTGCCTTGATCCAGCCGTGCCTAAACCCATAATTTTCACATCGGCCAACTTCTTCGGCGAGTTTCTCTTTGGTCTTCTGAATTCCAACCTTTCGGCCGTCATGGAAGCCTTTTTCATAGGCCGAGGCCTTCACAGTCTCAATCGCTAACATGCTAGCCGTGTTTCGATCGGTGATAGCATCACTTATCAGCCTTTGAGTCACCCTCTCTTCCACAATCGGGTTGGGATGGCTGGCTGATTGAGACTCGGCGAACTTAATTTTCCTTAGCTCACGCTCGGCCTTCTCCGCGTGAGCTTCTGACTTCTGAATGCGTTCATCTCTCTGCGCTATATCGCGCCGAGAGGCACGAAGACGCATGCCGATTTCATAAGGCAGGCTCTTCACCGCCCCATGAACGCCTTCACGAAACACTTCGAAGTCCTGCCGACCTACCATCGACTGCTGGACCTCAGGTGGAAAAATCTGTCGAGCGAACTCGACTGCCACATTTGGATCTCGAACGATCGAATCCGCCTCTGTCATTAGTCTATTCCCCACGAAGACCGCAAAACTCAATGGGCGTGGATTCACGTCGGATTCCCTTCCAGAATGGGGTTGAGGAGATTTGTCTTGTGGCTGCTTGTCCCTCCTGGGTGACCTACTTCGACGACGAGGAGATTGGTGTCTCTCCCGATCCCTCGAAGTCCTACTTCCTGTGTGCGAAGGTTCACCACTTCGACTCATATCTCCTCCCAGCTTAGCTAGTGTCCTCGCTTCCCCTCTGCTGTTGAAAAAAATTCTATTCGACATTCACACTTGTTTAATCTTCCTCAAAGAGCTGGACTGAGTTGCTAACTGAGCACATAAATAGGACCTTCGTTCGCGAAGTACACGCTTATTTATTCCCTACGAGGGCAGCACCTCGGAGACAATCTCATTAAATATTGAAACCTCAACAGCCCGGCCGATCGAAATATATGCCCCAATCGCCCCCATCAACCTCCAAGTATTCGGCATTCTATGTTCATGAACCAAAGGGCAAGGCGATTCATCAATCTAGTCGGCTTGAGTGCCCCAGCCGCTCCATGAATCAATTCATCAGTACAATATTCATAAGTTCATGTTATGCGGTGTTCTATGTTCATGAACCAGCTGGGGCAAGGGCAGATTCATCAATCTAGTCGGCTTGAGTACCCCAGCCGCTCCACGAATCGATTCATCAGTATTGTCTTATGTTATTTGGTGTTTTATGCTGTTTTCATTCGGCGTTCTTATTCACGTAACCAAATAAGGGCGATTCACAAACTAATCACTTATGTACCCTTAGTCGCTTTATGAGTGAATTTATTGGCACCTCATGAATTCATTTTATTCAATCATAAATCAAATTCATTAATTTAATCGGGTATTAAGTTTGCCTCCTCACGTAGTCGTGACATTTTGTTCTAATTGCTAATTCTTTTAATTATGTACTCATATAACAAACAATACAAGAAATAACTTGAGAGCATAGAAAATTTTCATTCATAAATTGGGCGCTAACAACGGACATTTTACACATGAAAATCCAAAAAAGATGAAAATCAACTAACAAAGAACATACATTGAAATAGAAAATACCTAATAAAACTAAAATGTCTCCCAAATCAAGCCTCAAGATCAGACTTAAGCAGCTCAACGTCCACTTGCTCGTATGGAATTGGCATGGCCAATGTAACTCCAGCGGCAGTAAGGGCTTTGAGCCACCCATGTTTGAATCCCCGATTCTCGAATTTGGGGACTTCTTCTACGTAGTTTTCAAGGGCGATGCCCTTTCCAGCCTCGAACGCCGCAGAAGCCTCAAAGTCGGCTTTTTCCTTGGCTTTCTTCAACTCTTCTAACTCGGCCTCCACCTTGGCAAGTGCCTCTTTGGCTAACTTAAGCGATTCCTCGCCACGCTTTCTCGCTTTCGACCAATCTCGCTCTTCAAGATTTTTTCGCTCTTTCCATCTTGGCCTCCACCCTTGCACTTCCATCGCCGCCGCTCAAGTTGGCCCTACTCCTTTCGCCTCCACCTCGATCTTAAACGGCCGATTTCTTTGACGGCCATGTTAGCTACTCTATCTCGCTTATCCTTCCGATCGTTCAGAAATAGAAAATTAAAACCAAAACAAATATACGCAAAAATGCAAAAGACAAGATCAAGCTATATACCAGAAGAGCTGTTTGAGCGGCCAATGCAATTGCTAACACGTCCCGGCCTGAGCGAAAGTCACTTTGTCACCGGTAAGAACGAGACCGACGAAGCTAGGCTCAACGCCACGGCTGGGTCTTTCACAGCCGATGTGTTCGAGGAGATTGGCACGTTTTTTTATCTTCGGCTGAACCACAAAAGGAACAACCACATCCGACTCCTTTAAGCGCGACCATTTTTCGACTGGGTTTTCTTCGGAGACGGCCTCGAAATCGGCGGGTCACTTCTCCCTCCCCTTATCGGCCTCTGGAGTCAAACGCCCAACTGACCGTTCCGTCTCGACAGAAACAATTTGAGCCGTTTCAACCACGACAACCGGCTCGGATGATTCAGGGAGGGCAGGTTTGGAACTAATGGCCTCGGCTTTCTGATGGACGGCCAAACGCTCAACATTCTTTTTTCGTGCCAGTTGAGAAAGAGATTCCTTTGCCATACTCTTGGAATAGGAGCCGGGAAGATCTGCCAAACTAGTAAAAATATCTTCGAAGGAAAACTCCGCCTGACCTGAAGTGGATGGTGAGTTAGGCTGGTTAAGACCGGCTGCCTTAAATGCTGAGTTTGGAGCCTCGTTGACCTCTTCGACCTCCGCAGTGAACTCTCTCGTTGGTTCAGCAATTACCTCGACCACCGACTCTACGTCTTGCTCCGAATCAGAAGCTTCGAAACCAATTTGCCTAAGGGTCTTGAAGTTGGGAAAGATAAGAGCCGTAAGGTTTTGTTCGCCGGATGGGATCGGAATGTCGTTCGCGACCAAGAACATAGTATAAATAGGCTCGTACTGCAGGAGTATATGGGCGGCTCTCCCTTGCTTCTGTACGTTTGGACGGCCAAAATACTTGAGTGCAAATATACTTCAAGGATCAAGGCTGTCACCAAGTTTAATCTTCTTCAACTTATTGCCTACATAAACAAAAGATTAGACTTGGAGAAAAAGTCAAATAAAAGAAAGATCAATAAACACAAAGAGTTACATGGCAACCTGGTTCACCCCTCCGTCTGGGAATAGGGTCTAGGCGATCTTCGCCTTCGCCGAATTCCTAGTTACCTTGGACATTGACCATTACATCGTCAACTCATTTGCCAGAGCTAGCAAGAATGGTTACCAAGTGATGGTCAGTGTCCTTAGCCCTGAGAAAGTAGTGCCCGAGCTGACCAGAGGATTTGGCTAAAACGTAGCTGTAATAACCTCGACCCTGATTAACGCTAATTAGAACGTAATTATGCCTAGTAATGATTAAGGGAAAAATCTGGAGTTTATTTGCATGACTTATGTGTTCTTATCTGTTCGGTGTCGAAATATCTGTTCGTGTTTTAAACTTTAAACTTCAAATTGGAAGCCTTATCGGCGCCCGATTTCGAAATTGATTAGTGTTTTGGACTAGTTAGATTTTATGTGAATTTATGGTAGGTCCAATTAAAATTCGATTTGGAATGTTTAAAACTGATTAAATAACATTTTAATAATGAATATAGTGTAATTACCATTATGCCATTGTTGGTGGGTTTTGTAGACAACTTGTTTTAAGCTTCATACACTCAAACAAAAACATTCTTCTCAGCCAATTCCTTGCTCTAACCGATTGAGGGAGAGGGAGAGTAGGAAAAACTTGAATTCAATACAATCTTGGCTAGACACTAGGAGATTTGAAGGTTTATAGCAACATTAAGCTCCTAGACTTGGAACTAAGGGTTTAAGGTAAGAATTCACCCTCTCATTTGTGTAATTGAACTAGTCCTTGCATATTTTCATGACATATTGTAGATTGGAGTCTAGAATTAGCTTGAATTGTTGAGTTGGGTAGTGTAACATACATGCATGTACACATTCATGGAGATTGAGGTTGTGGGGTGTTAAATTTCTACATGCATGTGCATATCTTTGCTAAAGCTTATGAGTTCAACAAATTTCTCGAGTTAAATGTTGCCTTTGATCATGTTTTGAAGCTTTAAAATACATTTGAATTCAAGAATGTTTGTTTAACTCATGTTCTTGGAAATCTATGGCAATGGTGCTTCACATGGACTCACTCTTGGGCAAGGATTCTTCAAATTAGCTTTTGAAACTTGATGTAATATGTGTTTCAAGTGTTTCTCCGATTTTGGGCCCAAGAGGTTGAGTTTTGGATTGTTGAATACTTGGTTCGAACTTGGGAGACAAATCTGGAAATTCCAGATTTTGCTTCCTCGCTCGAGCGAAGGGTTCCTCGCTCGAGCGAGCCCTTTGATTTTGCAAGCTCGCCGGCGACCATCGAGCGACCATCGCGTAGATTTCAAAGAACCAAGATTTCTTATCGTTTCATCGCACCGCTGAAGCGAGAGAAGGCTCGCCGAAAGCCTTTGGTTTTGGTGAGCTCGCTCGAGCGAGCATCGAGCGACCATCGCGCGAAAAATTTCAACATCCAGTATTTTTACTGTTTCATCAGACCGCTCGAGCGAGGGAATGTTCGCTCGAGCGAACCCTTTGATTTTGGGATCTCGCTCGAGCGAATGAAGGCTCGCTCGAGCGAGGCCCCTGTTTTCAGCAACTTTTGTAAAATGTTTTCGAAGGCATTTTTGCATCCACATTCCATCCTAGGCGTTCCTAGACCATGATTAGGACTCCATATTAAGGGTAAGGGGTTAGATACACACTTAGAATCATTGGTGTGAGGTTTGTGCATTTAGAAATGCGTATTTCAAGTGTGTATCCGTGATGTGTTATGTAGGTCACGTGCCGCAACCCGTTTGACCCTCTTGACTTCGTCTACTTGTATCAACGCCCACTGTGAGTAATAACTTTGTAAAGTTATGTTCAATGTTATGTATTTTTAGTATACTATGATATGAAACGAAATGATTGATTCTTGGAAAAGCTATGATATGTTAGAAATGAATGAATGAATGTCTAGTTTTCTGAAAAGTAGTTGTGGCACCCTTAGTCCCTATGGCCCTCGCCCGGGGGTAACAATACCGTGGCCTATGGCCCTCGCCCGGGGGTAACAATACCGTGGCCTATGGCCCTCGCCCGGGGGTAACAATACCGTGGCCTACGGCCCTTGCCTGGGGGTAATAATACCATGGTTGCTTGCGCGCAAGATATGGACCTTTATGGTTGTTGGTACCAACTTTGTTGTGGTCTTCGGACCTACTTGTTGTGGTCTTTTTACCTACTTGATCGGATAGCTAATGGGTGTACCACATATGTGCATATGCAAAATCTGAATATGGTTACGAATATGAGCATGTATCTGAATCTACTTCTGATTAGAAATCTGAATATGCATAAGACCCTATTTCTGAAGAATTTATGTTTCTGATAGTAACTCTGGTTTCTAACTCTGTGGTGGACATCATTCATTAAAACCTTTACTCTGTTTATTATTCACTGGGCTTTCGCTCACAGTTTACTATATATATGTAGGTGAGCCGACACAAGACCCTGGCCAGAGCTGATGGCCCTTGTTTGTTTGTTTGGTCAGCCACCTGTCGCGCCTCCCGAGGAGGTTTCGTTGGAAACCTGTGGTTTGGGCAGTTTTGCACATCATGCTAGTTGATGGTTATGTTTTGTAATGCCAGATCCTGGGGCATACTTATGTAAATACCTTGTAAATATTGGTGTACTTTGACTAGCATGTTATGTATATAAATAAGTTTTTAAATTTTCTGTCTCATGTACGTCATCACAGCTCATTGGACCTTATTTACTTTCCTCAGATTTGACCCCTTATTATTTGTTATTCTGTTTGGAGGCCGTAGGTGATCCACGGATTACTGGCCGGTTACGTTGCCTAACCTATAGGGGCGGGTTTGGGTCGTGACAGTAGCAGTGCCGAATTGCCGGAATGACAAGATTGATCCTAAGGTGCCGGTTCAACTCTACGATTCCCACTATGATTCGAAAAAAATTCACATTGGGTTGGGAAGGAATCAGACCCCAATGGCGGAGGACGGCCCTAAGAAATGGGTGTAGGGGAAAGCGAACTCCGCCCTCCACAATGGACAGGAGAGGAAAGACGATTGTATTTTGGTCATCCCTCTCCATATCAAGAGTATTGTCCGTCACTAGAGATAGATGGACATCATCAGGGATAGAAAAATGTCGTCGGAACCCAGAAATACGACCCTTGGAAAGGAGGTCTTTCAAATGCTTAGCCATTATAGTAAGGACTCAAGGGTATTCTAAATAAAAAATGAACACGAAAAATAGGATTACAAAGAGAAGAGAAGAAAACTTACGAAAGGCAAAGGAGATAAGGAGAGACGGGAAGAAGTTGTAGAAGACACAAGACAGAGGAGAGATACCGGCTGGCAATCTAGGAGGCTCAAATATTCAAAAAGCATGCATTCGAAGAGACTAGAGTTTCAAATCATAATAAATGCAAAAGATGCACGAATGAGGCGGGAACGTATAATGATGACTGAAAGACGTGTGCGTTCTGACATTCACATTGGGATAGGTGAAGCCGCCTAACTTATGTTTCTCTTGATTTTTCAAATTCGAAACCAAACACACCAATTAACTGCCGTCAATGGGGAGTTTGTAGGGCAATTGTGGGAGCCGAATAAATAGTAGAATCAGAAGCGTACGCTTTAGAAGATAGACATTATTCGGCTCTAACCTACACGATCAGGAGGTTGAATGCAATAAATAGGCCAATTAACTATTAAACTATGGGGCCGAATAAATAAGCGGATAATGAGCGAAAAGTGGACCAGGCCCCGAGGCCCGGGAAACGAGTATAAATAAAGGAACAACAGTCGAAGAAAGGTATGTGAGAACTAGTATGCTTAACTTAAAATACAAGCAACCTAGAGAGAGTAGAGACTGACTTGTCCGTCGAAGTGCTAATTCCGGCACTCTTGACCGGAGTGTTCATTTCTTTTCAGGTATCTATTTGAGAATCACGAGCGTCTTCCAGGATCGGAAGAGTATTTCTAAACCACTTCCCCACATCTATTTATTTATAATAAAAAAAATTCGTAGATGATAAAATCAAGTGATTACGATTATTGAATGAATCTCATTTTTTTTATAAATGATTTACACAATTCATAATTAATATTACAATAGTCTTAATTAAAGATCACATTTTGAAGATCTACCAAAGAATTTTCCTAAAATCTAATACTAACAAATATAAAATAAAATGTCGAAATATACATGGGAATCATTTAATTGACAATCCAATCCAAGCCCCTGCTCCAAAGAGAGAGAGAGAGCCACGAAGACAATTCTCGCTCAGGAACCATGAAGCACCATTCACCACATGCCTTCCACCTACAACTTGTAATCTACTATAATTGTATTTGGAATTCAATTCAGATTGACTTTCCAAAATTCTTAAGGTGGGTGGGTTCATAATGTCATCTTATTTGCACTTTTATCATTTTTTCCATGCAACTATTATATGTATATTTTAAAGAATGCATCAACAACAGTGTAGTCAATACCCTTCATTTTAAGGGTGTCGTTGAAGAGTTACTTCACTTGGAATACTAATATCATAATGCAAACTCAAATAAATATATGAATAAATAAATACAATAAAATAAGTAATAATTCTAATGAATGCATTTTTTTAGTAATTTTTTATTTTTAAAATTTTTAAAAAAATTCGATGTATTTAATAATTGTTAAAAAAAAAAATTACTTTTTTTTAGTCATTTTAAACTTGCATTTTAGTGATATATTTGAGTGAGATATGATTCAAATCGTTCAATATATCATTTCTATAAAAAAATTATATTAATCAGAATATATTTCTGTCAACAGTAAATATAATTTTTAAAATAATTTGTAACAGAATCCATTCAAAATCAATTTAAACTATTTAAATTCATAAAAGCATTTAAAATAAGTTGAATCTTTTGAACCAAATTAAAATTCAAGTTTGAATAGTTAAATAAATGATGGAGAGAAGAGAGAAGAGTTAGAGAAAGGGAGGGGGATGGAAGGGACCACACGTGAGAGCGATACCTGAGAAATCTTAGAAAAAAAATGGAAAGGAAAGAGAAAGTGAGAACGTGAGAAAGTGAAAAAAATTTGGGACCACTTTTTATTATTATTATTTTAATATATTTATATATCACTTAAACTTATATCAAATTAAGTTTTTATCGAAATTTTCATCAAATCAAGACAAAAATAAGTTTTTCATCAGATTTTATGAAAAATGTTTTCGGAGATAAATTTAAAACTTTTAGAAAGAATTTAATGAAAATTTTAAGGGAGGATCACAACATTTAATTTTTCACTAAACTACTAGTTAAATTTGAAAAGAAGTCATTACAATATCCCATATCAAATCAAGTTTTTAATCAATTTTTTGGTTGGAAAAATTTTAATTTAGCTTAAATTTTTTTTTTTAAATGTAGATAAATAATAAATTTTATAAATATTAATTATTAAAATCATAATTTTTACCCTAAAATTGTAATAATTTTTTAGAAGTATCACTGTGATATATATATATATATATATTACATTATTCAAATTTGATGTTACTTAAGCGATTATGACCCAAGACCCTACTCTACTTGTAGGATTTGTTTGCTCAATTTGATAAAATAATTTTATCATAATAATCGGTAACCTATGGTAGTTGCACCACGTGACTTAAATGGTGTGTGTTTTGTGAAGTCAGTGTACACAATTAAGGTTTGCCCCTCATCTTACTTTGGATAAATCGACATAAGGTAGTTGATTTTAAAGTCATGAGGACAAATTTATAGAGTTTATTCATTAACCAAAAAAATAGATAACCTAGATTCTACCATAATTGATATTAGGATGCTCGCGGTTCGGTTGCGGCCGGAAAACCTCTAATTCGCCATCTATCTGCCGAATTAGCAAATTGAAAAAAATTAATTCACATTTGTCCGCTGGATTGGCGAATGCGGATTGAGCGAACTGGCGAATCGGTTTGGTGGTTTAAACTTTTACAAATTTTAAACATAATACAATAACTTGTCAATATATTTTTTTTAGATAACAATCCAACTCAATATAACTACAAGATTATCAAGTAAATTGTCAAATACCAATAATAAATACATATAAGAAAACCATGCATTATCAAAACTATTTCATTACTTTTTTTTTATTCAAAAACTATTTAATTTGATTTTTTAAAAAAAATTACAAAATTAAGCCTTATATTTTTTACACAAAAACACTAAATATCAACACTTGTCATTTGATAAAAAGATTTCTAAATTGAAAACATAACAGAATATCTATATTTTTTTTTTCAATTGAAAATACAAACAGAATATCTAAATAAATTGAAAACTCTAAAGTCTTACAAATTACTAGGGGTGCTCACGGTTTGAGGGTCCGGTTCGGGCTAATGAAACCCCAAATCCGCTAACTGTGCAAAACTAGGTGGATTGAACAAAATTGATCTGCAATTGTCCGCTCGTCATCACGCATCTGTCCAAAATGCGGCGGATCGATTCAGTTCGGTTGGTTTGGACAGATCGGAACATCCGCTGAGCACCCCTAATTGATATGTTAATAGCCTAGACAAAATGCCGTTTGGCAATTAGCTTTTTGAGTTGACTTTTTAGCTTTTTTTAACTTGGGTTAAAAATTTTGTTTGGATTGGTTTTTTTTTTTTTTTTTGACTTTTGTGAGATTAAAAATGAAATGATTATGGTTTGAATGTAATATTTTGTCTTAGTAATTTTTTTTGTCTATTTTGTCTTTTTTGGCTAATTTAACCCCAAACCATAATACCAAAATTAGATTGTGTTTGGATTAATAATTTGAGAGAAAATTTATGTATAAAAAGAAAAAAGGGCAAGGAAAAAGTGAAAATAATAATAATAACTTTTTTTGGAGGGTGACTAATAACTTTAATTTCATTTACTTTTCTGTGACCTTTTATTTTTCCTCCACAAGTCTCTTTAAAAATTCTTAATCTAAATATAGCATTTAAAATTTTTAAGAATTAAGTGAAAGAGATTTAATTTATCACTAAATAATTAATATACAGAGCATGATTTTCTAAGCTGTCATTATATATCCTTTATTTTATTTAATCAATATATTAAAGATTTAGAAGAATGAACTGATCAAATTTTGCAATTATTCATTTCCAAACACAAAACAAATGCAAAATTATTAGAACAGTCCCTCTAAATTAAAACTTCAATGTAATTATTGAAATCACGTGATAGCCTGATGGGTTTAGGTAGCAACTTGTGTGATTGCTACCGTGTACCTCAAACTATTTAAAAGAGCACAATCTTTAGGAAACTCATGAATCCAAAGTCCTCAAATTCTAGCAGCTAATCTCTCACCTCTTTTTAGAAATTTTGTGATTTCTATCAAGTGGTAAGGGTGTTGTAGCTATTCCAAGTCAAACGTTCATATCCTCTCCCATAGGTATAAAACTATATTGTTCTTACATGTATCAAAAAAACAAAGTATTTTTTATCTTTAAAAAGTATTTTCTTGTGTGTGTTTAAATAGTATCAAAATTTGGTTGGTATTGTCAATAAAATTTTACGAGCATTACACATATTGAAGAAATAGAATTAGATAATTTGAATAATTGCACTTTGCTACAAATTATAATAGAACAAAATAATATATTAATTCAATTATAAAAACAATTTAACAAAAAATTTAAAAGCAATCAATAAGAAATTATAAACGAAATCTGCTAGATAAAAGGCTTATATTTTAAGTAGATAGGGCCTTTTACGAATTTATAATACTTATGAATTTATATTTTATTTTTATAAACTTTTCAAGGGCAAAATAGATTTGAATTAAATATTTTAGGAACTTAATAAATTTAACTGATAGTTTAGAGACTAAATAAATTTTAATTTATATACTTTAAGGACTAAATAGACTCAATCGATAATTCAAGAATTAAGTCAACAATTTGGTGATAGTTTAGGAGTAAAAAGTGTAATGAACCCTTATTTTTATTTTAAATAAATTAAGTTTATTTTTTATTTTATTTTAATTTGTTTCAAACAAGTTTCAATTGAATCGATAAACAAATATATAATAGGAATTTATCGAGTGAGTTCAAATTGAAAACCTGATCCCCCGACCCTGATTTGAGCGATTTTTTCTCAAAAAATATCCCCAACAGAACGGGGATGGTATTTAAAAATCAATTCCCGATTAATTTCTGGCCAGGGACGGGGATATGTGTCCCAACCCCGTACTCGGCCCGTCCTCGTTGGTCCCCGAAGTAAAATTACCATTTTACCCCTATATATATATATAAACCAAACCCTCTTCTCACACTTACACTCACACTCGCCGCGTCTCTCATCTCTCTTCCCCTCACTCTCTTTGTCCCTCTCCCTCTCCCTCAGTCACTCACTTTGATTTCTCTCTCATTCTCTTATTTCTCGTCGTCGTCGTCGTCGTCGTCGTCGTCATCATCATCATCCAGATCCACCACCGTGAAGCCACCAATCTGAACTGTCAAGCCATCGATCTAACAGATCGTGGTCTGTGTACTGTCAAGCCACCGGCTTGAACAACTCTATATATGTGTGTGTGTGTGTGTGTGTGTATAGTGAACAAATTTGTTGTTGTTGATGAACAAATGTTTTTTTTTTTTTTTTAAGTTGATGATTGTTGTTCATATATAGATTACATTTTTTTGATGATTGTTGTTCTATATATAGATCTGTATGTGTGTTCTAGATCTGTTGTCGATTGTTGTCCATATATATACAGATTAAATTTTTTTAGATCTGTTGTTGATTGTGTGTTCTAGATCTGCTGTTGATTGTTGTCCATATACAGATTATTATTATTATTATTATTATTTTGTTGAACAGATCTCTGTGTGTGTTGTGAACAGGTCTGTCGGGGATTTTTCTGGATCGGGGAAACCTGATCCCCATTAGAAGCGGGAGGTGATGCCTTCTGTCGGGGATCGGGTCGGGACGGAATTTTTAATCTTGGGATCGACGGAGTGTCATCCCCTACCAACCCATTGACATTCCTACCAATCACCTCCAATCCTTTTCGAGTCTGAAATGTATAAAGAGATTCTTAATCACTCTATATGATTATTGTGTTATCAAAAATAATTTTTGAATTTTCAAAAATATTTCAATACATAATATTTTAGAAAGTTGTTATGGCGTGTACATTTAAAAAGATAAATGTTGTCATGGTGTATACACGTCATCACAATATACATAACATAATCACAACAACTCATAAGTGTGTTACATTTACACTATATCATTCATAATTTTTACTTTCACTTTCGCTTTGATGTTCATATCATAAATTTAATATTGGTAATTTTTAGAAACAATGAATAAAACATCCCTTTCCAACTTTTGGTAGTAGGAGAGGTCTAATATATATATATTTTTTCTTATTAGTTAATATCTCTCAATAATATTATTAGAAAATTTTCAATTTGTCACAAAGAACTTTATTTTCTGTGAAGAGTTGTAAATTCTATATGTAGACAAATTTCTTCTATTTGAAATTTCTCTGTGAAAATGTTGAGAAACTTTAACTATTATAAAAATGTTACATATCTTTTATTTTATAAAATTATAATATCATGAATCTTAAAGTAAAAACCCATAATTTTTACCACAAAATAACATTGCACATAACAAATATTTTTATCTTTTATCATAGAAAATTTATACATTTCTTATGATGGGTATATATTATATAATTGATATTATTATTGTATTAATGTCAGATTTTATCAATTGGTGAGCTTAGTGATGCTTGTTATCCTATTTAGGCCTTGTTTGGGAAGACTAAATAAGTGCACTTTTTGTCTTTTTAGACAAAAAAATTGAGGTTGAAAATATGGATGTTTGGGTTAACTTTTTGACTTTTTATGGAAAAATGTGTAATAAAAAATTGTGAAAATTGGTTTTTAGAGGAAAATTTGAATTGGGAGTTGTGCAGCCGTAATTCTTGACTTTTGATGAATAGTGTTAACTTTTTGACTTTTTAAGTAACTTTTTGACTTTTTAAATTATTTGAGAGTACCCAAACTTAACCTTAATGGAGCTGCTAGCATTAGCATTGATGCTAAACCTGTCAGGTGTTAACATTTTTGTTAATTGTGGCGAATATGTCATTGTTGAACTAAAAATATTATAATATTCATTTTTGAAAATGCAACCCAAAGCAATATCATATTACTGTCGCCGACAGTATAGTGGAGTGGGAACCACTCTACTTTTTGTATTATTTATTTATTTTATTTATTTATATATATATATATATTTATATATCTTTAACACATATTTTAATATTGTTATTGTACTACCATTTTATCTTTAAATTAATAAATTTTTAATACATATTTTTGAATTTTATTTTTATTATTTTTATCATATAATATATTTTATTACATAATTTTAATTAATCTATTATAGATGCCCTTATAAAAAGTTATTAAAGAAAATAATTAAAAATATGAGAATTAAATGCGAGGGACCACTTAAGACAAGATGATGGGAGGGGACCACAGTTCTGTCTTATAAATATTGAGGCTAGTTAATGAAAATTCTTAAACACTCATATCTTTTTATGCAAACTGATAGGTATATATAGTTCTGTCCTATAAATATTGGGACTAGTTATGGAAATTCATAAAAACTCATACCTATTTTATGCAAACTGATAGGTATAAAAAAAATTTAATGAATATGGATTGGAGTGGTTATTGTGTGCCAATTTGAAAAATCATTTGCTGGAAAGGCTTTTGAGTGTTGACTTGCATCAATTGCATGGGGTTTGATTAATGAGCTAACAAAACACATTTTTTTTTATTGGTGGATATTGGTGAGATTTATGACATCAATACACTTTCATCTAAAAATTATTATTTTATTTACATTTATCATTAAAATAATTCATAATATTCGTTAGAAATATTTGTTTAATTTTTACAAATTTTTTTATAACATAACTATTATAATTTGTAACTTTCATTTTATTATGTTCTTAAATTTTATCACAACCATAGATCTTGGACTAAATCATTTCGGAAAAAATGTATATAAAAAAAAATTACATGAAAATAAAAAAATTTAAAAACTGTAAATGATATTTGCACAATTCAAAAAGAAGACGGGTGGGAGGTGAATTGATAGAAAAAAATAATAAGAACACTGTTATTTAAGTCCAAAGATTAGACTCACCTCATAGATTCAGTGATGTGTCAAGAAGATGATTGGTTGATAATTAAATATTCTCTAATTATCAACTAATTATCTTTGTGACACATCACTAGATCAAAAGAATAGATCTAAAAAGTAGACTTATATATTATTTTTCAAGAAATAATAATAATAAGAAGATAAAATTTAAAAAAAAAAATGTATAAAAGGGTATTTCAATCCCATTAGAAAAAACTTATTATTTAATACAATACATTTATAATCGTTGTTTCTTTCTATGATAGTGGGATGGGAGTAACTACTCATATTTATTACATTCTTAACAAATGCCTTAAGAATACTTATTAAAACTCATCATAAATTGTTCACATACATTAAAAAAAAAAATGTGTAAGTAAATTTATTTTCCTTTTGACTATTATGTAGTTATAGCTTATACAAAACTTAGGTTATCTAGGTATATTTCATTATGTAGTATTTATTTAGAATTGACTATTTATGTGTGCTTTGGAAAGTGCCTTTTAAGGGGTTTTTTTTTTTTTTTTTTAGCCAATTTTTTTTTTAAAATTATTTTTAAAAAAGTAGGTTTCTAGATTCAGTTCGACAAGACGAATCAGAATATTAATTTTTTTAAAAAAAATTTAGAAAAGAAAAAATAAATCAAAATAAGCAATATTTTTTGACTTATTTTCGTCTTTATTATTCTTTTTTATACAATTTTTCAGGAGTATATACTTTTTAGATTCATCTCGATAAGACGGATCGAACAAGTAAAAAAAAAAAAAAAACATTATTTTAAAGAAAAAAAATCACTAAAGATAAAAAAAAAAAAAAATTTAAAATGATTTTTTTGGGAGATTGACCAATAAGTCCCATATTTTGGACTTTTGATTCATATAGTATCATATTTTTTCTTGTGATCCATTTAGTCCTTTTGGATGTGTAATAACTCATTTGTCTGTCACAATGGAGTATTACATTTGGAGAGTTACGTTTGGAAAAAGTACACTAAGGATGTTTTTATTGTGCTAGTGTAACATTAGAGTATTACGTTTAAGAAAAGTACACTAAAGAGTTTTTTAGAGTGTTGTTGAAGTGTTACATTTGAAGAGTTTTTTAGTGTGTTACATTGAAGGAGTGTTACGTTTGTGAAAAGTACATTGATGAGTTTTTTAGTGTAGAGTGCAACACTATTTTTATGATAGTTATTTTCAGTGTAGAGTGCCACATTAGAGTACATTGATGAGTTATTTTTATGATACTGTTATTATGCACACTATTTAATCTCTAATGTTGCTATAAGTGGATGATTTTTATTTTTATTTTTCCATTTAGATGAAATCCCAAATGTGTTTATACTATGGATATAGGAGTCACTTGCTTTACCTTGCAAACTAGGAGCTGTATAATTCCTATTGGATGTATTGCTACGTAATGTCACCACAATTGGATGTTTTTAGTCCAAAGAGAAGCAAGTCTTTATGACAATAGTATTAGTTTTTAGTATAGAATTCTTGGTGAATATAGATATGGGTGTACGAGTGTGAAAGGGTGTTAGTTTCAGATTCGGATTCCTTTATTTACAAAATTATGTTAGTTTATGGTATTTGAATTCTTGAATGTTGATGATATTTAATAAGCGTTGAATGTAAGGAGAGGTATCTCGCATTTTCTATTTCCAATTGGATTTATCGAAGAGACCAACCGGTGTCGGTTTACTTGTAACATTTTTCCCCAACTCTCCATCTTAATTCTCTGTTTTTATCAAGATAGGTAAGAAATAAGCCCACTTTCAGGTACATATCACTACTAAAAATCTGGACTTTTGCGACGGTCTCAAACGCGCAAAAAGGTTCATATATCGTCATAAAAGACTTTTTATGACGAGCAAATGACGGAAAATGGGGGGTGGCGGAAAGGGGCGTGACAAAAAGTATTTGCGACGGTTACAAACCGTCGCTTTCTTGTAGCGACGGCTAATCAATAGTTTTTGCGACGGTTTTGCCTGACACAAAAAGAGGAGAAAAAATGGCATTTTTAGTGACGATGTTGATTACCGTCGCAAAAAACCTTTTTTAGCGACGGTATTTGCCGTCGCAAAAAGTATTATTAGCGTCGATCCAAAACGTCGCCAAAAAAATAGTATTAAGTTAATACCGTATTGGTAACAGTTTAAACCGTCGCAAAAGATTGGAACTAATATGTATATGCGACAAGCTAACCCGTCGCTAATAAAATATAAAGAAATGAGAATTCCATTAGCGACGGTTTATTATTGTCGCAATAAAATTATTTTTTATAAAATCATATTTTATTAAATATTCCCTATACAAATTATTAATATTTTAAAAAAAACACCCACATCCACATCCACATCCACATCCAAATTCATATTCAAAAAATCATATATCAAGAATAATATATGTAATAACCTTTAACAATACTAATAATTTTTGAAATTCAAGAACTTAAATTTTTAGTATCGACAATAGAAATAAAAAAATAAAAAATAAAAACAGATATAATGTGGCTTGTTTTGATATCAATAGTAAGCTCCCATATCGATAAGCGAAGATATCACGTACTCCAAAAGTTTGTATCTGCAAAAAGAAACAAAAAACAAAAAAAAAAATCATCATTTACAACATAATTATTTTCAAGCTTACAGAAAATGTAAAACATTTGATATTTTTTTCAATAAATAAATAAATAAATAAGATTGTAAACTCTAATATCGATATGCGAAGATATCATCACGTAATCAAAAGGGTTGCACCTGCCAAAAAAAAAAAAAAAAAAAAAATATTTACAATATAATTAATTTCAAGCTTACAGAAAATGTAAAACATTTGATATTTTTTTCAATAAATAAATAAATAAATAAGATTGTAAACTCTAATATCGATATGCGAAGATATCATCACGCAATCAAAAGGGTTGCACCTCCAAAAAAAAAAAAACAAAAAAACAAAAAAAAATATTTACAATATAATTAATTTCAAGCTTACAGAAAATGTAAAATATTTGATATTTATTTCAATAAATAAATAAATAAGTAAGATTGTAACATATACATGAATTGAGCGCTACACAATGTATCTTCCCACAGCTTCTCCAACTGTTTTTAGACATCGGGATGTTGTTTCCAAAATAACGTTCGGCTTGTTCGCTTTTAAAACAAAAACTTTGCAAAATTCAGGGCCAATTAGAACTCCATCAATTTCATACAACGAATCGACACTAATAAGAAGTCCCTCCGCCAATTAGACTCTTGGTATTACATAACTCTCCAAAGAAACTTTAATTACATCCTACAATGATGATAATACTATTAAAAATAGGCAATGATTGTACACATTGAGCTATAATCTAACAATAATCGAATAAACACAAAAAGAGTTTGTCAAGAAGAAGTTTTCATCGAGTTCCGTCTTCTCCTACAAGTCATGTGTGCCTAGTAAGTTGTGCGTGTCAAGTTTCGTTGACATCCGAACCCGTTTGAGCATTTTAGTGCGTCAACTGGTTTGAAAAAGAGTTATTAACAAGTTTTCATTAACAAAAATTAAGCTCTAGATTCAAAATCGGGAATCGGTTTCGAGTTCCGTTTTTAGCTATGGATTGTGTTACATAAACTCTTATATTTCCCCTATTGGATATGACCAAGGTAAGGGCCCGAGATATGTGTTAGACACCCCTACCCAATTTAGATACTTAGATCCACTAGTTTTATATAGATAGATAGATAACTTCTTTTTTTTGTTTTTGATAACCGGATGTGGGACCAACTTATCGCACCTCAACTAATCCGGGACCTGGTTAACGATCAGCCCAACCTTCAAGGGCCTAAGGTTTGGGATGTTTGGCCTTCATGAGATTCAACCTGACCTCCTGGGTGGTAAGCCCTTTGGTTGCCTTCTTCTCCCGCCAAGCCAAACCCCTTGGGAATAAATAGATAGATACTTGGAAAGATATCATATTCATAGAATATGATTCACAAATAATGGTTTTGAATAGAAATACCTCTTAAAGACATCCTTTTCATTGACATCACCACTAAAAGAAAGCCACTTGAGGTTACACAAGCCATCTACTCTCTTCTCATCTTGACACCTTCCATTTGCAGTTTCCTGTGAAGCCACCTTGGGTGCACAGTTACTTTCCTCATACTTCCTCTGGCCAAAAAGCCGTTCGACTTTGAGTTGTATTTCACCGGGAAAATAAATAATTAAATTCATGTAATCATTATAACATATGCCTAAGTAATCGAATTGAAATACAACAAAGATAAAACAAAATTCATTTCAAGATTGGGGTAGTTAATGAGAAAATTGAAGTTCCATATGTAACATTCGGAGAGAACATAGACGTATCTATCTTTCAATCTCATACAAAAAAACAATAAGCCAGCCAAGAAATAAGGAAAGGAAAGTTTCGACTCATTCTTGCTAAATAAATTCAAACCATCACGCACTGGTGAAAGGTAATACACTAAGAATAAATATGTATGCATACTTTCTTTTGGTAAGTAAAAGCAACCAACTGAAATGCCCCAACCCCCAAGAGGGTAAAACCCACGTAAGCAACAAATACATAAGCGGATCGGAAAATATACGACAAGCTTAAATAACCCAAACGCAAGTCGAAAAAAAATGAAAACCCCAATACAAACTTCAAAAACATAGGTATACTTGAAAATGGATCAAAGATCCCTCCCTCCAAAGGTTCTCATACTCCACTTCAACCAAATAGGCAAATGCAAGGTCGCTTCTTCTCATGAGCCAAACCCTTGCTCCCACAACCCCCTTTCAAGTCTAAAAACATCAAAGACTAATCCCCGGGACTCTTTGCATGCCCCACTTAAGACCATGTAAAAAGATATCACTTTAATTTGGTCAAATAAAAGTAATTGGTAGATTTGGTGTAATTATTATTTAGTTAGGATTCAAATAATTTCTAGTCTGGATACTTTGATTGTGTTTCTAAATATTGTATAGGTTTAGTTTCGTATTTTGATTAGGGTAATTAGCCTATAATAGGTCTTTCATTGTATTAATCAGATTTGGTTCTAATAGTATTGTCAGTGTTTAATGCAGTGACCTGTTGATTCTTTCCTCTCCCCTCTACTATGTTCTACACCAAAAAGAAGATAAATGCAACATTAAAAGAAACACAAACCTCCAAGGATAAATTAATAACACCAACCACATCAAAGAACACAAGCAACAAGGAAGCAAAAAAAATCAAAAGCAATTATCCAGAACTTAATGACAAATATGGATGCAAAACTAATAAACTACAGCAGAATCTTCTACAATGATTTGTTGGTCTATGGCTACATTTTCCATCATGTTGAGGGAGTAGAATTAGATGCAGAAAAGAAAAGAAATGCAATGCTAAACCAAGAAGGATATTTGCATAGCTCAAGTAGATAATTACGCTGCATCAGGTGCCACCTGCAATTCCAAGGTTTATGATCCGTTCACGAAAAGCCTTACATTATGTATTGAACTGCATGTTCTCTCTATCAACTTATCAAATGATGTCAGCTTCAACCGTGAGAAGTCCTCTCTGCAAGCCGAAACAGGGGCAAAAGTAGTTCTTGCTCCCATAAGCTTAGCCTCAGATAGGGAACTGTGAATTTAAATTAGTCAATGCATTTATATGTAATTAGATAAAAACAAAAAAATTAAAATAAACATTCAGATCAGAGATCACCACTCAAAAAGAATAGGAAACAACAGTAGTTTCAGATTCAGAATTTAACACAATTTCAAAAACATTTGCAAATTTGGATTCTTGGATACATTCTATAGTTGAAAATAACAATGTTTCATGATGGGCTTTTTCAGATCCTTCCTATTTCATTAAATATATAACATGTGTAAATGCACAGGGACACACTTTTGTCCCAGTATTTGCTAAATCTCTTGAAAATTTTACAGTACAACATACTAAAACACGCCATACCAATTGTTTTTAGTTAAACTAAAGGATAAAGCAATCTTCTTCTTCTTTTTTTTTCTTTTTTTTCTTTTTTTTTTGGGTGTGTCAGTTCAGGATAAAACAGTAACTAGATACAATTAAAACTTGCAAAGCAATATACCTCTCCCACTACCCATTCTGATGGTCAAATTAGATAACTGAGATTAACTTAACTACTTACAAGGAGAGACAAGAGAATAATATAAGGTGAGATGCCTCAAAAATTTGAAACACGTTGAGGTTTACCTGTTATCCGGGATAAAAAGGTCATCTCCTATCCCAGATACATGAAAATAATAATCAGAATCCAGCTCCCAAAGTGCAGGTTTCCCTTCCTGTGGTTGGAAGTAGCCTAAAAATCTGATAAACCCAGCAAACAAAGATTAAGTAATAAATTTGAAGCATCCTACATTTCCACAAAATTTTGTTACAACTAAGTAAGGAACCATATAGCGATCCCGGGTTTACCCCTTGTTGTATAGTGATCCGGACGTGTGTCCGTGGATGTTGGTAGTGGATTGTTGTCCTGTTTACGTCCTTTCATATATTGTATTTGAGTTATAGGATGTGTTGGGCAGGTTTGTTTCAGGTTGGTTGTATTCGGAGCCAGGGTTCTCGCCTGAATTTTTGTCCTTCGCCGGCGAGGAGTCGGCCGCCGAGCGGCGTTGAGTTCTGTGTCTGGTGGGTCGAGCCAGAGCGTTTCGCTGAGCGAAGCGATCGCGTCTGGCTGACTGAACACCATGATTTCTGGCTCGAGCGAGCTGATTCTTCGCTCGAGCGATCTGGTTCGGTCTTCGCTCGAGCGAGCGGTTCGTCGCTCGAGCGTGCGTCTAGTTGCAGACCTGAAGGGTCGAGTCCCTGGCTCGAGCGAGCTTTTCTTCGATCGAGCGAGCTTCTAGGATGTTGGCTCGAGCGAGACCTTTTTGGCTCGAGCTACGGTTTTCTGTGTCTGGTCGCTCGAGCGACCAAGTCTTCGCTCGAGCGAGCCTGTTTATATCAGTTCGCAGCCAGCGATCTAAACTTCACTTTTTTGAAACTTTTACTTTTTAAAACCCTAAATCTGAGAGCCTCTCTCTCTAGACTTGCCTTCTCTCTAAGAGATCATCTCCTTAGAGTGTGAATCTTCCCTAAGTGCTTTGTTAAAAAGATTGAGGGTGACTTGGGCTTCGATCTAATCTGAAAATATTCGGTTTTGGAGCAAGTTGGGTGTTGGGTCTTCATCTCCTTTTGAGCTCAAACTTTGAGGTAGGGATATCCTACTCCTCTTTATGGATTTTGTCTTTGAATTTTAGCATTTTGATATGTTGGTAGTTGTTGTGTAATTTTGGGAAACTTTGGGCCATTGTGTAATTTTATAAAAGTTTGGGGTTTTGTCTATAATAAACCTAGAAGCATGTTTGGTATAGAAACATGGAATTAATGTTGAAACATTAGTGAAATTGGAACCTAAGGGTTGTAATACATTGATTTTATGTATTGATATGTGATGTGTATAATTGTGATATATATGCATTGTGTTGTGTTGGAGGAGATAGGGGATGGACTCCACGGTTTAGGGAAGATAGGGATGGACCTCTAAACCTAATGTTACCGGGAGGAGATAGGATGAACTCCGTAGATAGAGCATGTATGCTTATCTAGAAAATATTAGCAAGAGCATGTATGCTTGCCATGGAAAGTGTGAATATATCTGTTTTGTTTATACTTGTTGAAGTGACGAAAGAATGTAAGAGAATGGACCATCTATCAATTGTTAATCTTTTAGTCATTATTTATAACTGGTTTTGTGTATTTCTACTTGGCTGTGGCTCACCCTTTATTGGATCATCATTTTCTGGTCCTGCTAGCATGCCCCCTCCAAGGACTTAGCTTGGGAGGCTAGTGGGACGGGCTTTTGGTTGTCTTTCCTTTTGCAAAGGTTACATGTAAATTCAAGCCTAGGGCTTAATGTGTAAATGAGTTAGCACTCTACTTTCTTGTAACCAAGTGTTAACTTGGAAAGCTGTAAGCCCGTAGGGCATTTGCTTTTGTTGTTAACATGTGATACCTTTTGTAATAATATTCTGATCAATGGAAGGACGTGGATCTTTTATATATCATAGCATGTTAATATTGTTGGTTTAATATCATTTATTTTGAGGGCGTTACAACTTGGTATCAGAGCGTACCGGGTTCGAATACTTTGGGTACGTGGGAAGTGATTAGGATCACAATGGGTTTGTCTCGCTTGATAGAGACTTAGTGTAGTGTCATATGCTATGTGTTTAATTGATAACGTGCTTATGTGATTATTTGGGTATGGGATTTAGTTTCTAGGATGTTGACTGGATCTTTGGGTTTCTGAGAGTCCCGTTGGAAAGGCACTTGATCAATGCTGTTTCTAACCGGTACTCTAGTAACGCTTGGGACCGCTATCATCCGGAAATGAAATTGTAAGTGCTTATGTGTTTATGTGCTTACGTGAGTGAATTACTGCTTATTCATGTATTAGGAAGTGAGTGTTTAGTTTTGGCCCGTTGATAAATGTGCTAATGTTTTGTGTTACCTTTATTAGGATGTCAGGACGAGCAAGAGGTGGTAGGCGTGGTAGGCCTAGGAGGCAGGAAGTGCCATTACCGGATGAGGTTCCGAAGCTCAGAAGGGTTGGTCAGCCAATGTGGCCGAGCCTGGTCGGTCAAGAGCCATGGGTGCCTTGGCCCGAGAGATAGCAGGGCCTTAGGTATTCTCGAGCAGAAATCGTGCAACCGAGGCAGGACCTTCTTTCTTGAAGAGGGAGTTCTTCGGTCTAACCCGAGGAGTTTGTTGGGGATCCTAAGGAGCCATTGAAGGCGCACGAGTGGCTAGAACAGATGAGTAAAACGCTCGATATGCTAGGCATTGAGGATGAGCATTGAAAGTGACCTTGGCATCCTTCCACCAAGGGAGATGCGGGTCAATGGTGGAAATATGAGAAAGTTCGCGTGGGTGGTACTTGGGGGGCGTTTGTGAATGCTTTCCAGGAGAGGTTTTTATCCGCAGTGGCTAGAGAGAGACTAAGGGATCAGTTTACCAAGCTTAAGCAGGAGGGTTTGTCTGTGGCCGAGTTTGAGGCTACATTTACTAGCTTGTCCAGGTTTGCACCTGAACTTGTGGCGACAGAGGAGCGCCGTTGTTATGAGTTTGAGCGGAAGTTGAGGTGGGACCTCAAGTTGAAAGTTGGTGGACCTTATATTCGGGAGTACAGGCATTTGGTGGATGCTGCAGCTCATATGGAGCTGATGATGCAGGAGGGGGAAGAGGAGAAACATGGGGGTTCCAAGAGGGGCCAAGAGGGACAGGGTGATGGCAGGAGGCAGAGGGGTTATAATCCTCAGCCGTCCCAGGGTGGTTTGGTCAGGTCGACTTTCCCAAAGACCGAAAAGTGTGCTCCGGAGGGGCAACAGGAGAGTTCACTGTTACAAGTGTGGCCACCGGTCACAAGGCTTCGCTTGCCCAATCAAGGGCGGGGGTCGAGAGTCGCTTCTTCACACCTGCACCACGAGTCGAGTTCGGGGCAGTGTCGTGTCAGTGTGGACAGCCGGCACATGAAGAGGTATTGCCCACGGTTGAGTGCCACTTCAGAGCATCCGGTTCTAGACAGACGCAGGATTTCACCACCACTGCAGGCAGCCTCGAGGGCCAATCCGGGGCTTGCTGCCCCAACCAAGACTGCAGTCCTATGCTCCGAGAGGCGAGCAGGTAGATCAAGGGCCTACAGGGCGCGTGTATGCTGTTACCGCGCAGGACCTAGTACCGACTCCATCAGTAGTGAGAGGTACTTTTTTGTTTTGCAACTCGGTTGCTAGAGTGTTGATTGACACGGGTGCATCTCATTCTTTTGTATCTCCGATTTGCATACGTGTTGGAACCGGAGTTAGCACTTTTAGCATCTCCTATTTGCGTTGTGTCACCTATTGGGGTGAGTTAATTTTGAGGCACGGATGTAGAGGTTGTGATATAGAGGTCGCATTTATCATCGACTTCCTTTTCCATTTGTAGTTATGCCCATGAAGGGCTTTGATGTTATTTTGGGTATGGACTGGTTATCGTCATACCGGGCGGTTATTGATTGCTACCGCCAGAGGGTTACCTGCCGTACAGTGAACGGGGAGTTTTTCCACTTTTTAGGAGACCGGGTTGGTAGTATTGTGCCACAGGGGTGCGGTCTCATGGCGGAATGAGCTTAGTAGTTTACTTGCTAGTTTTGAGAATGGTGAGTGTGATGAGACCCAGATTGAGTTGCCGAGGGTAGTTTGTGAATACCCAGATGTCTTTCCCGAGGATCTTATTAATTTGCCACCCCACCGAGAGACAGAGTTCTCTATTGATTTAGTGCCCGGCACGGCGCCGATTTCTATGGCACCTTATCGTTTTGCACCGGCAGAGTTGATTGAGTTGAAAGTTCAGCTCCAAGAATTGCTAGATAAGGGCTTCATTCGCCCTAGTGTATCGCCGTGGGGAGCACCGGCCCTCTTTGCTAAAAAGAAAGACGTGTGTTTATGTGCTTACGTGGAGTGAATTACAGTTATTCATGTATTAGGACGTGAGTGTTTAGTTATGGCACGTTGATAAATGTGCTAATGTTTTGTGTTACCTTTATTAGGATGTCAGGACGAGCAAGAGGTGGTAGGCGTGGTAGGCCTAGGAGGCAGGAAGTGCCATTACCGGATGAGGTTCGGCAGTCAGAAGGGGTTGGTCAGGCCAATGTGGCCGAGCCAGTGGGTCAGCAGGCCATGGGTGCCTTGGCCCGAGAGATAGCAGGGGCCTTAGGTATTCTCAGAGCAGAAATCGTGCAACCGAGGCAGACCTTCTTTCTTGAAGAGGGAGTTCTTCCTGCCTAACCCGGAGGAGTTTGTTGGGGATCCTAAGGAGCCATTGAAGGCGCATTTAGTGGCTAGAACAGATGAGTAAAACGCTCGATATGCTAGGCATTGAGGACGGAGCATTGAAAGTGACCTTGGCATCCTTCCACTTGAAGGAGATGCGGGTCAATGGTGGAAATATGAGAAAGTTCGTGGGTGGTACTTGGGGGCGTTAGAATGCTTTCCAGAGAGGTTTTTATCCGCAGTGGCTAGAGAGAGACTAAGGGATCGGTTACCAAGCTTAAGTAGGAGGGTTTGTCTGTGGCCGAGTTTGAGGCTACATTTACTAGCTTGTCCAGGTTTGCACCTGAACTTGTGGCGACAGAGGAGCGCCGTTGTTATGAGTTTGAGCGGAAGTTGAGGTGGGACCTCAAGTTGAAAGTTGGTGGACCTTATATTCGGGAGTACAGGCATTTGGTGGATGCTGCAGCTCATATGGAGCTGATGATGCAGGAGGGGGAAGAGGAGAAACATGGGGGTTCCAAGAGGGGCCAAGAGGGACAGGGTGATGGCAGGAGGCAGAGGGGTTATAATCCTCACCGCCCTGTGGTGGTTTGGTCAGTCGACTTTCCCAAGACCGAAAGTGCAGCTCCGGAGGGGCAACAGGAGAGTTCAATTACACAAGTGTGGCCACCGGTCACAAGGCTTGCTTGCCCACTTGAGGGCGGGGTCGAGAGTCGCTTTTCGTCACCTGCACCACGAGTCGAGTTCGCAGGGGCACCAGATCGTGTTACCAGGTGGACAGCCGGCACATGAAGAGGTATTGCCCACGGTTGAGTGCCACTCAGAGCATCCGGTTCTAGACAGACGCAGGATTTCAGCCACCAGGCAGCCTCGAGGGCCAATCCGGGGCTTGCTGCCCCGCCAAGATAAAGAATCCTATGCTCGAGAGGCGAAGGTGTAGATCAGGGGCCTACAGGCGTGTATGTCGTTATCACAGACCTAGTACCGACTCCATCAGTAGTGAGAGGTACTTTTTTGTTTTGCAACTCGGTTGCTAGAGTGTTGATTGACACGGGTGCATCTCATTCTTTTGTATCTGCTGCATTTGCATCTGTGTTGGAACTGGAGTTAGCACTTTTAGCATCTCCTATTTGCGTTGTGTCACCTATTGGGGGTGAGTTAATTTTGAGGCACGGATGTAGAGGTTGTGATATAGAGGTCGACGATCATCGACTTCCTTTTCCATTTGTAGTTATGCCCATGAAGGGCTTTGATGTTATTTTGGGTATGGACTGGTTATCGTCATACCGGGCGGTTATTGATTGCTACCGCCAGAGGGTTACCGCCGCATGTGAACGGGAGTTTTTCCACTTTTTAGGAGACCGGTTGGTAGTATTGTGCCCACAGTGCGGTCCGCATGGCGAATGAGCTTAGTAGTTTACTTGCTAGTTTTGAGAATGGTGAGTGTGATGAGACCCATTGAGTTGCGAGGGTAGTTTGTGAATACCGGATGTCTTTCCCGAGGACCTTATTAATTTGCCACCCCACCGAGAGACAGAGTTCTCTATTGATTTAGTGCCCGGCACGGCGCCGATTTCTATGGCACCTTATCGTTTTGCACCGGCAGAGTTGATTGAGTTGAAAGTTCAGCTCCAAGAATTGCTAGATAAGGGCTTCATTCGCCCTAGTGTATCGCTGGGGGAGCACCGCCCTCTTTGCTAAAAAAGAAAGACGGTGCCTTGAGGTTGTGTATCGACTACCTAAGTTGAATCGGCTACGCTAAGAATAAGTACCCTATGCCCCGTATAGATGACTTGTTTGACCCTTGAAGGGTTCCCGTTGTTTCTCTAAGATAGACTTGAGATCGGGTTACCACAGTTGAGGGTCGAGAGGAGGATATTCAAGACGGCATTCCGTACGCGGTATGGCCATTATGAGTTTCTGGTGATGCCATTTGGGCTTACCAACGCACCGGCAGTCTTTATGGACTTGATGAACCGGATTTTCCGGGAATTCTTGGATCGTTTTGTGGTTGTTTTTGTGGATGATATTCTTATCTATTCACCCTCAGAGCAAGAGCACGAGGAACACTTGAGAATGGTGCTTGAATTGCTTAGAGCCCATAGGCTGTATGCCAAGTTTGGGAAGTGCGAGTTCTGGCTAAGAGAAGTTAAGTTCTTAGGCCATGTAGTTTCCGGGGAAGGGGTGTCTGTTGATACATCCAAGACTGAGGCAGTGCAAGATTGGGCACAGCCTAAGAGTGTGTTTGAGATCCGCAGTTTTCTGGGATTAGCTGGGTACTACCGTCGATTTGTGAAAGATTTCTCCAGGTTAGCTTCGCCGTTGACTAGGTTGACTCGCCAGGGAGTCAAATTTGTATGGAGTGAGACTTGTGAAAAGTCGTCAGAGTTGAAAGTTAGATTGACCACCGCCCAGCCTTGATTATACGGAAGAGAGGGTTGGGTTATGCAGTCTATTGTGATGCCTCACGAGAGGGTTTGGGTTGTGTGTTGATGCAGGGAGGGAAAGTGGTAGCTTATGGCTCACGTCAGTTAAAAATACACGAGAAGAATTACCCTACACACGACCTAGAGTTGGCGGCAGTGATCTTTGCCTTGAAAATCTGGAGGCACTACCTTTATGGTGAGAGATTCGAGGTGTTCTCGGATCATAAAAGTCTGAAGTATCTGTTTTCACAGAAAGACTTGAACTTGAGGCAGAGAAGGTGGATGGAGTTTATAGAAGATTACGACTTCGAGTTGCATTATCACCCAGGGAAGGCCAATGTTGTGGCCGATGCTCTTAGTAGGAAATCCATTAGTGATGTAGCTTGTGTAGCCATCCGAGAGTGGGAGATGTTGGGGGCACTTGGCGAGTTTGACTTGCTTCTGGGCGAATCCGTTGAGGCTGCGGCCTTGTTTTCTGTGGTTGCGCAGCCTACACTTGTGACTCGAGTGTTAGAGGCACAGAGAGGTGATCTTGAGGTAGAATCTCGAGAGAAGATCTCCAAAGGAAAGTGGAGAAAGGTTTGACGGCGTATCCAGACCTGAGTTTGAGATACCGAGACCGTCTGTTTGTGCCGGAGTCCTGTCGAGAGGAGGTACTCCGAGAGTTCCATCATTCGCGCCTTGCGGCGCATCCGGGAGGTACTAAGATGTATCGGGATTTGGGTGCCGCTTTTGGTGGCGGGGTATGAAGAGAGATGTGGCAGTCTTCGTGTCTAAGTGCCTTACTTGTCAGCAAGTGAAGGCCGAGCATCAGAGGCCAGCGGGTTTGTTACAACCCTTGCCTATTGCCGAGTGGAAGTGGGAGCACGTCACCATGGACTTCGCTAGGTCTTCCAAGACCCACGGGGTAATGACACTATTTGGGTGGTTGTAGACCGTTGACCAAGTCGGCACATTTCATTCCAATGCGCGTGAGATTCGAGATCATCTTGCCGACTTGTATGTTCGGGACATAGTGAGATTGCACGGGTCCCAAAGGACGATCGTCTCGATAGAGATCCTCGCTTTCTCGCTAGGTTGTGGCAGAGTTTGCAAAGTGCTTTAGGTACTAAGTTGACCTTTAGTACAATTTTATCATCCTCGACCGATGGGCACCGAGCGCACTATCTGATCCTTGAGGATATGCTTGAGGTTGTGTCCTTGATTTCGTGGGACATGGAGAGGCACTTATCACTGGTGGAGTTTGCCTACAATAACAGTTTCGATCTAGTATCGGTATGGCACCATTTGAGGCCTTGTATGGCCGACCTTGTAGGTCTCCGCTTGTTGGGCCGAGGTGGGTGACACACCTTGTTGGGTCCAGAGTTGGTTAGGGAGACGACGGAGAAAGTTGAGCTTATCCGTAGGAGGCTTGTTCTGACCAGTAGTCGCCGAAGTCCTATCTTGACCGTAGGAGGAGACCGTTGGAGTTTGAGGTGGGTGATCACGTCTTTTCAAGATATCACCTAGGCGGGTTTGTTGAGATTTGGGAAGAGTGGGAAGTTATCCCCTCGGTTTATTGGTCCTTTGAGATCCTTGAGCGGATTGGCGAGGTTGCTTATCGTTTAGCTTTGCCGCCACAGCTTGGCGGAGTTCATGACGTGTTTCATGAGTATGCTTGAAATATGAGCCGGATCCATCACACGTGTTGGATTGGACCGACTTAGAGGTAGATGAGGATGCCTCAGATGAGGAGAGACCGGTTCAGTCTTGGATAGGCGGATCAAGTCCTGCGTGGTAAGACCATCCCTTGGTTAAGGTTTTGTGGAAACATCACGGAGTGGAGGAGGCCACTTGGGAACGTGAGTTGGGAGTCCGTGAGAAATATCCGGACTTATTTGTTGATGTGTAATCAAGTGTTGCAATCTTGTAATTGTAATGAACTTTAAGAACATTTGAAATGTCTTAAGTTGTAAAACATGGTGTATGTTTTGGTTAATGTAAATGTTGTAGAACTTGCCTTGTTATGGGAGTTGATTATAATATTGCATATGTTGGCTATATTATAGAAATAAAATTGTATCATGATTATTGCTTATGATATAAAATGTAAACCATATATGTGGGAAATGGTTGAAATGGAAAGAAATTGCATGTTGAAATGTACATGTTGAGAAATGCCTCTTAATAGGAGATGGATGACCGGTAATGGGTCCTAATTGTTAAATGTTGTGTTATGACATTGTTTAAAATGGAGAAAAGGCTTGCTTTTCAAAAACTTGTTTTAATTTCGGGGACGAAATTCTTTAAGGGGGGGAGGTTATAGCGATCCCGGGTTTACCCCTTGTTGTACAGTGATCCGGACGTGTGTCCGTGGATGTTGGTAGTGGATTGTTGTCCTGTTTACGTCCTTTCATATATTGTATTTGAGTTATAGGATGTGTTGGGCAGGCTTGTTTCAGGTTGGTTGTATTCGGAGCCAAGGGTTGCGCCTGTAATTTTTGTCCTTCGCCGGCGAGGAGTCGGTCGCCGAAAGCGGCGTTGAGTTTTGTGTCTGGTGGGTCGAGCCAGAGCGCTTCGCTGAGCGAAGCGATCGCGTCTGGCCGGACTGAACACCATGATTTCAGCTCGGCGAGCCGATTCTTCGCCGAGCGATCTGGTTCGGTCTTAGCTCGAGCGTGCGGGTCGTCGCTCGAGCGTGCGTGTAGCTGCAGACCTGAAGGGGAGGGTCCCCGGCTCGAGCGAGATTATCTTCGCTCGAGCGAGCTTCTCGGGTGTTGGCTCGAGAGAGACCTTTTGGCTCGAGCTACGGTTTTCTGTGTCTGGTCGCTCGAGCGACCAAGTCTTCGCCGAGCGAAGCTGTTTATATCGGGCCAGCAGCGATCTAAACTTCACTTTTTTGAAACTTTTACTTTTTAAAACCCTAAATCTGAGAGCCTCTCTCTCTAGACTTGCCTTCTCTCTAAGAGATCATCTCCCTAGAGTGTGAATCTTCCCTAAGTGCTTTGTTAAAAAGATTGAGGGTGACTTGGGCTTCGATCTAATCTGAAAATATTCGGTTTTGGAGCAAGTTGGGTGTTGGGTCTTCATCTCCTTTTGAGCTCAAACTTTGAGGTAGGGATATCCTACTCCTCTTTATGGATTTTGTCTTTGAATTTTAGCATTTTGATATGTTGGTAGTTGTTGTGTAATTTTGGGAAACTTTGGGCCATTGTGTAATTTTATAAAAGTTTGGGGTTTTGTCTATAATAAACCTAGAAGCATGTTTGGTATAGAAACATGGAATTAATGTTGAAACATTAGTGAAATTGGAACCTAAGGGTTGTAATACATTGATTTTATGTATTGATATGTGATGTGTATAATTGTGATATATATGCATTGTGTTGTGTTGGAGGAGATAGGGGATGGACTCCACGGTTTAGGGGAAGATAGGGGATGGACCTCTAAACCGAATGTTACTGGGAGGAGATAGGGGATGAACTCCGTAGATAGAGCATGTATGCTTATCTAGAAAATATTGGCAGAGCATGTATGCTTGTCATGGAAAGTGTGAATATATCTGTTTTGTTTATACTTGTTGAAGTGACGAAAGAATGTAAGAGAATGGACCATCTATCAATTGTTAATCTTTTAGTCATTATTTATAACTGGTTTAGTGTATTTCTACTGGGCTGTGGCTCACCCTATATGGGAACATCATTTTCAGGTACTGGTAGCATGCCACCTCCAAGGACTTAGCTTGGGAGGCTAGTGGCGGACGGGCTTTTTGGTTGTCTTTCCTTTTGCAGTGTTACATGTAAATTCAAGCCTAGGGCTTAATGTGTAAATGAGTTAGCACTCTACTTTCTTGTAACCAAGTGTTAACTTGGAAAGCTGTAAGCCCGTAGGGCATTTGCTTTTGTTGTTAACATGTGATACCTTTTGTAATAATATTCTGATCAATGGAAGGACGTGGATCTTTTATATATCATAGCATGTTAATATTGTTGGTTTAATATCATTTATTTCGAGGGCGTTACAAACCATGTGCTGGTGATTCAAATCAAAGGCTTCTTCCATCCCGTATACTGAGGATAGAGGAAACTCAGTACAGTTATAACACCACATGCTTGAACAACATTTATCTATACTAACATATAAAGCCAGAACATTTGTTTGGTGTGAACAAAAAAATGAATTTGTGTCAAGTTATAGATTTTAAAATTTTCAAAATTGTCATGTTTGAGTTTTTATTTATGAGAAGTTGTGGACAAAGAATGCAGTTAATAAACCAATTAGAGAGAGAGAGAGAGAGAGAGAGAGAGGCTATAGTGGAACAGTTGTAGCTAAATTTCAAATACGATGAGAAGGTTCAGTCAAAAATGGAGGTGGGAAGGTTACGTAATGGATCAATGAGAAGAAACCACAGGAATAGATGATTACAAATTAATCGCATCTTGCTTTTCACCATCAAGATAAGCATTCTTGTAGTATCGCTTGATAGACTTGAGAAATTCCCGAGGCTAGCGTCAGAAGCTTTCCACTTGCCCTGCCTCTCTGGAAACACCTAGTGATCAAGACAAATGTATTGTTGAATAATATACGAATAGCACATGAAAACCAACATTTCTTGAAAACAAACCTTATATTATGAAAACAAACTGAAAAGAAGAGGGTTACCTAGACCCTGTTGTTGCCGCTGCAAGAGAGACCGAATGACGACTGAGTGAGAGGGAGGGTATGCGTGAGCAAGAGAGAGAGGAAAGAAGAGGGTTACCTAGACGTTGCTGTTGCCGCTGTAAGAGAGATAGAGTGACGATTGGGTGAGAGGGAGGGAGAGAGCAGTGAGATTAGGGCTTTTTTTCTTTTTGATCTCAAGAGATAACAGAGAATTTGGGAATATCGGGAAAAGAGGGAGAGTGGGAGGGGGTTTTGGCACGAATTGGGGAATTACTATTTGCGACGATATTAAGGCCCGTCGCAAATGAAAGAGAAAAAAGTAAAATTTTGTGACGGATTGCCAAAAGAACGTCGCAAAACAGGAAAAAAAATTTTAAATCAGAAAATTTTTGCCACGTTTAACTTACCGTCGCATATAACCTTACTTTTTGCCACGGTCTAACTTTTTCCGTCGCAAAAACTATAAATTCCGTGACGGCACTTAAATCGTCGCAAAAAGGAAGCTTTTGCGACAGCACCTACACCGTCGCAAACTGTTCCGTGTCAAATGCCCCTTTTTCTAGTAGTGATACCATGTACATATTGCGTTATAGTGTTTTTGTTGATATTAGGGAAAGATCCATACACTTTGAAAAATGATAAATGAAGGAAGGCATCTCGTAATAAATGGTTCCCTTCCCTGTAATAGAAGAGACTTCTCTCCAATCTGAGGTAACAATCCACGTTTGCAAGTGTGACTACCGTCCAAGGGTGGAGGAGACAGTAGTGAGAAACTCCTACTTGACATTAACATCCGCAAAGGTCTAGTTATCTAGATGATGCCCATTGAAATTAACATCTCTTATTTAATATTTGGCAAGAGAAGATGATTTGTTTAGCAGCATATGTGATGACCCAGAATTTGTTTTGTTAAAATAGTCAGTGTATAATTTAATTGAGCAAATTTTCAGATTTGACTGCTGTAAAATTCGTATAAAACAGTTCGATTTTGTATTTTTTTAAAATAGTTTTCGATCTCAGAAAATTATGAAATTTTTATATGTTGTTCACATACGAGTCTAGCACATTCGGTAAAAATTTCGGAATTTATTTTATGAAAATTCACGGACTGATTGGTGTTCAGTTTAATTCATATCAGAATTTTGTTATTTAATTTTGAATGTTTAGACCATGACTTGAGATAAATTTATTGGGTCTATTTTGGTATATAATTGAGCTATGTTTGACTTATGGGTGGGAATTTAATGAAGACCCATAATTTAGATTTAATTTAATTTGATTTTGTTTAGTGACTCATGTTTAACTGTTTGGTTTTTTTTTTTTTTTTTAATTATGCGATTGGTAGTAACAATCTTAGGAGTTGTTATTATTTATTATATAAGATTATAATAAATATTTGATGATGAGTGAGGAATAAAGAAAGGCGGTGGAGAACGATGATTTGGGGGAACTCACAGATGGACATTGATCAAAAGGAAATTGAGTAGTTGACATAAGGGATCTCTAAAAGAAAAAGAGATAGAGATAATAATAAAAAAATGAGTTTTGTGTAATGGTGGGAGTTTTTGGCTGAGAGTATTTTTGAGAGAAAAAAAAAAAGTCAGAAAGAGAGAGAGACACACACATGGGGAGATAAGGGACATTGTTTGAAAGTTAAAAAAAGAAAATACACATCAAGAGAATATATGATGGCTCTCTCTCTCTCTGGGGCTAAGAGAGGTTTTCGGTGGAAATAAAAAAAAAAAAAAAGGTAAAGAAGAAGTTCACATGGCTGCCATCTCTATCTCTCTCGGTGGGATATTAAAAAAGAAAAAAAAAAAAGATGGCATCGGCCCACTCTTGAACCTATTAGGCAGCTTGATATAGTCAAATGAGGGAATTGAAGTGAGCAGATTTATGGAAAAGTTGTGAAAAATACCAATCTCTCTCTCTCCCCTTTTTTATTTATCTATTGATGCCATTTGAGCTTGAAATAGGAGTCTTTGCAGTGAAATTTTGCCAAAGTGTTGTACACGAAAGTTGGAGACCTTGTCGTGATCTTCGCAATGGTGATCTCGGATCCATGATCAGGTGATGTTTGCATTTTCGGATTAGCTTTTCTTCATATTTGAGGTAGGGACTTTCTTCATATTTTACATTAAAGCCATGTTAGGGTTATTTTGAAAAAATATATCATTATAAGAGGTATTGCATATAGATATATTTTCAGATTTTTGTTTGGTAATTTTTGGAAGAAAAATTATGTTGAAACGTAAAGAATGTTGACATTTTGAGATTGATTTGGAAAAAAATCATTTTGTGTTGATAATTTTGCGAAGAAATTCGAAAATAAAATTTAATAGTTGTATGATTGTATTTACATTATATTATGATTAGATGATTTATTTTGAGAAATATAGCGACCCCGGTCTTTTCCCATTCGATGTTGTATCCGGACTTAGGCTCCGTAGATTCTATCCTTGTGTAATGGTTGTTGACATCCTTTAATTCTATTTGGTCGAGTTTTAGGATGTGTTGGGTGTGTTTCGAACAGTTGGGTTGAGCCTTAGTCTAGTTGTTGATTGCCCAGTTTTTAGCCTCTCCGCTTGAGCGGACATTCCTGAGCTCGAGCGGGGTTTACACTCTTCCAGCATTTTTGGTCCCTGCAAAACTTCTGCAGGTGAGAGTTCTACGCTCGAGCGGGTTTTTATACGCTCGAGCGGGTTGAGCTCGAGCGGTATTGTTGACGCTCGAGCGGGTAGTGTGTTCTTCGCGTGGGTTCTGGAATGGGGGAATCTACGCTCGAGCGGTTATCATTGCGCTCGAGCGGACCTTGTTTTTGTTCTTTACGCTCGAGCGGTGTGTTGTACGCTCGAGCGGGCCTGTCAAGTTTAAATACGCAGCAGCGTGTTTTAAAACAGTTTTTCAGCCCCTTTCAGTTTTTAAAACCCTAGGTTACGAGTTCTCTCTCTTCCAACTCATCTTCTCTCCTAGGTTTCATCTATTTAGAGTGAGTATCTAACCTAGTTCCTTCATTAAAAAGGTAGAGTGGGTCGAGGGCTTCCATTTAATCTGAACGGTTGTTGATTTGGAGCACTTTGGAGTTTGGGCTATCATCTCCGTCTTCTTCTTTTCGGGTTCTTGCTTCGAGGTAGGGATTTCTTACTCCATTTATACGCTTTAATCCTAAGTGTTGGTATTTGGTATGTGGGGGTAGTCTGATAATTTTGGGAGAAACCCTAGGGTTTGTCATAGATTAATTTATATAATTAATTTAAGGGAAGATTGTAATATTGGGTTTAATTCATGAGATTGGGGAATTTAGTGGTTTAATGATGTATTTGGTTAGTTTAAATACTTACCTTTGAGAATGTTGAAATTACATTTGTTGTTATATTTATTTCTTGTTTAGAAATAATTGTTTTGGGCTATCGGTGGAGGATAGCCATGATTGTTGTAGACACTGCATGCAAGACAGACTCGATAGGATTGACTCGATATGACGAGACAGACTCAAAAGGACTGACTCGATACAAGACAGACTCGACAAGACAAACTCGATACAACAAGACAGACTCAATACCCAAGTCAGAAAGTAGAATAAACAGCATTCGCAAATGCTCAAAATAGTGCGTGCCATCCATCACATCTGGAGTAAACTGAGTGCCGCCCGCAGGTGGTTTATCCCCCGATAACATAATAACACAAGTCCAGAGTACCCGGGGGATATCAGAACCTTCTAAAGCTATGGTTCCAAGACTACTTAGCAAAAGAGAAAATAGATAGCACCTCAGCCTGATTTCACGATAACCCATATGAGCAGAGCTGAATGATTGTGCCCCTACATTTCGCCTGAAATTCCGCCAGAATCGACCCTCGTAAATGAATCCCAAAATATCAATGGTGCTCGCAGTTCTGATGTCCAAACTCGCGAATTGATACATGCATTCCTGTAGAGACGCACTCTAAAGCACATAACAGATAAGTGAGAGCCAAAACATCCCTATGTTGGGGTAGGGTTTCCCTGTCCTATTTTGTCAGGAGCCAGGGTTTCACTACACACGCAGCGGTTTCAAACGACCTATATCGGGTAAGCAACCTGTCCTAGTTTGGAATGGTCACTACGGATCCGAATATGCACTAGGTCGAATGGTCGAAAAGGGTGCCCCGGTAAAACCGGGGTTTGTGTTCCCATACTGGCAGAGCCCATAACCGATTAGCCTTATGGTCATGCCTTGACAAGACAAGCCTCCGGCAAACCGTTCAGGAATAGCAGATGGCAAACATGGTGTCCTAGTCGCACCAATGCAAATGCAATGCAAAGAAACACACAAGTGTAGTCAAAACCAGATATCATGAGTTCGAATCAAGTTCTCAAACTCCCCAGCAGAGTCGCCAGAAACTGTAGACGTCCCCGAACGCCCCGGGAGGGTGCGACTCCCCCCGTTCTGTTCGCTCGCGGGTCTACTACAGTTCAAGGACTCAAATGTCATGGTTCTTAATCTTGAACCAAAGAGTCCAAATCCGGCAAGTCGTTTTGAGAAAACAGATTTTTTGAAAAGAAGTGCCAAACATGGACTGCTTTGCCAGATACAGAGTCACCACCTAAATATTTTATTTTTGGGAAATTTAGGAAACCCTGACTCGTTTGCCTAAGGCCACGTGTCCGTCATCACGAAAGTTGCCTCGGCTCGGGAACTTGGGTACGATTGGGGAAGGTCACTTCGTGAGCACCCTCGCTCGCCCGGTTAGAGACCGACCTCTACTAACCATGATATCTATTTTTGAAAACATTGTATGTTCTTATTCCGGTTTATTAGCCTAGGTTACTATGTGATGCGCACAGCATACAAGTATAGACTGAGTCGCCTGAATTGGAACAAAACATTTCATGTTTGTTTGTTTGAAAATGGTTTGATGGTGCTACCCGTAGGTAGGCTAAGACGTGGATTTGCCACCCTCGGGTGGGCTTAGAAAACAATGGTTTTGCCACTATCTAGTGGGCTTAAAGCAAACATTTGATGAATTGTTCCAATCCAAATAACCCAACTTTCACCCACAGGCATTCAAGCAGTTATGTCACATAAGTAGTTAGCCTCATGGTAAGCATGCTATTCATGGTAGTCACTCACACGCATGCAAGGATGCTAAAGCATAAAAACTCACCGAGTACTCCAAGCCAAAACAGAAACTACATTAGAAATCATGCATGATCCTAAGTATACAGAAATGCCTAATGCAACACATGCAAAAATGCAAACTATAACAGGCTCGGCTATTCTAAACATGGCATATGGAATGCTACAGGTAACATGTATTCAACTTGGAATTGAAATACAAATGCAGTTAGTATGATGCGAGAGCAGTGCATGCAAAAGCAGATGAATGAATGCAAACATGCTATCATCTCAGTATGCTAATTGAAATATGCCCTAATCTAACCATCATAAGTGGTAAATAAAAGGGAAGAAAGACGTGGGGTTGGAAGACATACATCACACTCACGCACATTTATTACAATTATGCCCTCGCAGAGGGTCCAATAAATATACTGATCTGAATAAAAGAATAGTACACCAAATATGTACAAATTCTAATTAATTAACAAATTAACTAAGAAAACAATAACGGCATGCAAGCTGTGGCGCCTTTGATTCCGCTCCGGATGATGAATGATGCATGTCGGGTTGCCTTTCACATGAAATCCACCGCGATGCCCCAATTAGCCTCTGCTGCAATGGTTTTTTGGAATGCGCGCCAAGCCTCTAAGATCACGATTCTTGATTTGCCGCAACAGAGAGCAGGAATGGGGCATAGCAATGTATTTACACAAATGTATGCATGCCTCGATCCTCGTGCCACCAATCACGCATCTCGATGCATGATGGCCGAAGAGTCGAATTGCACAACTCGATATGGAATGAATGCACATGAAAACTTAACAAAACCCAACTCCATCATGGGGAATCCGGAGTGTCGTGGATCGGGAATTGAGACACGTTCGTCACTCGAGTAATGAACGCCCTCGTTTCCCGTGCTCGGGCTAACTCCTATCCCAAGCACAATGCAATATGCATGACATGCATGAATGCAAACTAAGATACAACCTAACATGCACAATGTTATGAAATGGCATACACGATGCACGAGGTAACATGGCATACACAATGCACTAATATACAACCTAGCATACAAAATACTATGGAATGGCATACACAATGCATAATGGACTTACACCAACATGAGTGGACCTCAGCCACACTCACATAGGAGGCCATAAGATGGAAATGAGACACTCGAAATGCATGCACACGTGCACGCAAACTGAGGACCGAACCTACGGCACGGAATGCCACTCTAACAAGACATGGCAAAACATGAAATATGACATACTAGCATGCAAATTCCAGAGGCAAAATGATATGCAAAACAGCCCCGAAACATGGCAAAATGATACCCGATGCATGGAACAAGTCCCGAAACATGAAATTAGGCATACGGAATGACCTATAGCTATGCTATGCATGCATTATTTGTACATGAAGTGTGAAGACAGAAGCAAGGAAGCCCCTAAACAAGAATGTTTACAGTTTAAAGCAAGGCCGAACAGTGGGCACAAATGGGGCTAAATTAGCATGCAAAAATGGCCCTAAAAGTGAGATAATGAAGAAACTAACAGATTCTAGCCCCAAACAGAGAAGGACCCTTCTAAAATGTTGAAGAGGGGCCCAAAATATGATGTTTTACAGTTTATGTCAAGCCACAAAAACATCCAACAAGTATGGAAAAATTCCTATGCGAGAAATGGGCCAAAATGGAGACAAAGAAGCAACTGATACATGCTGGCCTCAAACAGATGAAAGTTCTTCAACAAAGTTGAAGAGGGACCTAAACCATGACCTTTTAAAGTTTATTATTAGACCCAAAACAATATACAAGTATGCTCAAAATGCTATGCAAAATAAGGCCTAAAAAGAGGTTACAACACAAAGTATACAAAAGATGCTCCAAACAGCAATAGACCCTTAATGAAACATGGAGAGGGGTTCAAAATAGGACCATTTTCAGTTCGGACAAAAGTCCAAAAACAGAAGAACAATAGGCTAATAAATCATGCAAAAATGGGACCAAAAGATGGATATCAAAGCAAGTGGCACATGGAGGATTCAAACAGTGATAATCCCTTCTACAATGTTGAATAAGGGCTTAAAATAAGCCTATTTACAGTTTACATCATGCTTCAAAACAGACTATACACAGGCCTAAAATGCTACACAAGAAATAGGCATACAAGAGGGATAATGAAGCAAGTGCAAAATGGGGGCCTCAAACAATGAGATGCCCTTAAGGAAACATGAAATAGAGCTCAAAATAATGCTATTTTCAGTTATGGCCAGAGCTCAAATATACAAGCAAGAGGGGCTAAGAAATGATGTAAGAATAGGACCAAAAAGAGGAGAGAAGGACTTACCCTTGAAGACTCAACTTTGACAGCCTCTTGGTCCAAAATGTAGCACTCCTAGCCTCTGAAAAACCAACTCCAACTGCTGGAATGGAAGATGGAAGGGTGGGGCTATGGGTTGGTGACGAACCAAGGGTTTTTTTTAAGGCTTAGAGTAGAGAGAGAGAGAGAGAGAGAGAGAGAGAGAGAGAGAGATTTAATGTGAGAGCTCCAAAACAAAATGTTCTAACCCGTAAAACACAGCTGGGGGGTCTGTTATATAGACACAAGAGGGTGGAAAAGAGGGGGAAAAATGGGGGGGAAATGAAATTCAAATTTCCGCCCAAAATTGGCCTAAAAGGGAGATAAAGGGGCAAGTGATAGTAGGAGATCTCAAACCGAAGAGATTCCTTCAATAAAGTTGAAGAGGGGCTTAAAATAAGACACTTTTTAGTTAATGACAAGCCACGAAAATAAATAAAAATAGGCCTAAACTATCATGCAAGAAAAGGCCTAAAAGAAGGGTAAAGAAGCAAGTGGCAGAAGGAGATCTCAAACAGCAAAAGGTCCTTAATAAAACATGAAAAGGACCTCAAAATATGACTATCTCAAGTTTAGGTCGGAGCCCAAAAATGCAGAATGAAGGTTCAGGAGCCAAAACACGCAGTTCGGGGCCCCGAAAGCGGGCTGTTAGGCACCGGAAGTGGTGTCCGACCACGAAGTTGGTCTCTCGGACCACAGTGTCCCTCAAAAGGGAGGAAATAAGGTATGTGCCAAAAACCGGAGCAAATGGAGGTGGTTAAGCGGTCCCGAACCGAGGCACACGACCGTCGGCTCCGAAAAAACCAGAAACCGGGCTCTAAACGGGAAAAATGGCCTACGACCACGAAACGTAGCCTATGGCCACTGAGAGATGATCTACGAGACCTCTCCCTCCCTTCAGGAAGCAAAAATAGAGAAAACAGAGTCTGGTTCGCAAACCGAGGCAAAGCACAAAAGAGTTCGGAAGTCCGGAGACAAGGCTCGCAGCCGGGACTCCGCAACCTCAGAACGAGCACAATATGCAACATCACCAAGTGCTCAATCGGTGACATCTGAGTCTTAAGGTCGGTGAAAAATAGGGTGCCTACCCATGTCGAAGAAATGGATCATCATTCATGTAATCACAACATATCCTTTTGTATCGTTAAAATAGTTCATATCATACCATAATGTTCGGAAAGTACTTTATAATGAACATAGCTTTACTAAGTTATTACTCACAATAATTGCACAGATAGCTTTGGTAGTAATCAATAGATCAACAGCTCACGACGCGTGACCTACACAAACATAACAGATTCTCAGATTGAAACACACGCTTGGACAATGCTTAACCTATTTTATTTCATTCTTAGTGTGTTTCTTGCTCTTAACCCCATTATTATGTCTTAATCATGGCCTAGGAATGCCTAGGATGCAATGAGGATGCTAAAATGCACTTGAAAATACTTAAGCAAACATGCTAAAAATAGGGGCCTCGCTCGAGCGCAACTTCCTTCGCTCAAGCGGGTGTCCAAACATGTAAGAGGTCGCTCGAGCGAAACTTCCTTAGCTCAAGTGGTCTTTAAACTCAGCATAAGTACTGGTTGTGTGAATTTTTTGCTTGATGGTCGCTCGAGCGAGGACTAAGGTCCTCGTTCGAGCGCAACTATTGTCGCTCATGTGGTCTGCAAAACATGAAAACTTCTGGGAGCATGCATTTTATGCTCGAGCCAACTCTTGGTCGCTCGAGCAAGAGTGCCAAAGAAAGAGTGGTCACTCGTGCGCAGGTTCTGTCGCTCGACCGGAGAGCAAAATTTTGAAATTTCCAGATTGCACTCCCAAGTTCAAAACTCGAAGTCAAAACTTTAAAATACACCCTTTGGGCCTCAAAACTTGAGAAAACATGTCTGAACTTGTCCAACATCATGAATTCAAAACCATTTCGCCTAATCAAGGCCCAAAAGCTTGCCAATTACTTAAAATTCAACTTGAAACTTAAAATATGATGTGAACATGACATGCATGAATTGTCATGACTTTCAACCTTTCAAATCATGATCTAACAAGGTTAAATGGAATGAAACTTCATGAAATTCAAAACTAAGGTGAAATAATATCATGCATGAGGAAAATTCTTGGAAACAACTTCAAAATGCATGAAATGTACATGCATGCATGATTTAACTTAATTCCCTTAATTTGAGTTCAATTCTTGTAATTCGTCTCCCAGTTTCCATGAATTATGCTATTAGCTATTTCAATTACATAATTAAAGGGTTGAGTCCTTACCTTAGCTTCTCAATTGAATGCTAGATAGCTAATTGTTTAAGTTTCCAAGCCAAAATAAGTTCTTCTAATTTCCTACAATCCTCTAGTTGAATTCAAGTCTTCCTTCTCTCTCTCTTTCTCTCTCACGAAAAGATGAGGGAATGAGAGTGTAAAGTGTATAGGAAGTGCTAGGGGTGGCCTTATATAGGCTTGATTGGGGAGTGTAATCAATGACTAATTAAGTGACATTAATTATTCTAATTGAATTCATTTCGAATCGCATTTTAATTAAACTTACCATAAAATTCTAAAAATTCCAACTTACACATAATTGAAGTCAATTTCGTGATCGGATGCCGATAAGGCCTTCAATTCGCAGAACCAAACAGAAACACAAACAAATATTCCTATAGCAGATAAATATAAACACACATAGTGCAATGCACATGTAATTAACTCAGGATTTCATCTTAATTACTGATTGGGCATACTTAATCATGGCTTAACAGTTAATCATGGGTCGGGGTTGTTACGGGGTTGGTGTAGGGTAAGGTGTTGTTGTTATCATACCAAGAAGTGGGTTAGATGAATCAGTGTCCTTAGTACATCTTTAAGAATTCCTTATCAGGTCATTGGGAGTTAATATTGTTGGTGTTTAGGGTAATTAATAGTGGTTGGTGTGGAGTGACTGGAGTTTCTTATGTAGAAAATTATTCCTAGTCTACTGAGGGCAGTTAGTTTTGTTTTGTGGTTGTTGCTTTTAATTTTGGATTCACTTTTGTTTTGGATTGGCAATATATGGAATTGTGTTGATGTGGTTTGTTGTGTGTTTCCTATAATGAAGGTAGGGTTTATTTTGCAACTATTGTCCTTGGAATATAAGTATTTTTTATTTGTGCGGTGAGGGTTGTGAACCCAAGATGTTGATATCTTGTTTGATTAGAATTGGGAAATATGGTAGTTGTACTAGGACGGCTCATTTCATAGGTATATTTTGAGTTGGGTGGCGGTGAGGCGTTAAAAGATTTAATGGGAAGTTTTGGAAGTAATTATAGAGCTGAATATGTGTTAGGGTGACCTTTTGTCCTGGGTTGATAGGAGCCTTTGTAAGTTCGAGATTGAGTGCAAAATTTCTTTCTTTGGCTTGGTTGAGTCATCATTTCTTTATAAGAGCGTGTGGACAGTTTGTTAGTATTTGAGCTGTTTAGATCCCTTTATGATTAGTTAAGTTTGGGAAGTGTGAATTTTGGGCTCATGAGGTGAAATTCTGAGAGGCGTTGAATTTGAGGGAAGGTAGTGACTCAAGGTAGTAATGGTAAGGGGTTCAAGTATGTTATTAATGAGGAAAGTCAAGGTAGTGACCGATACATTGGGTAGAAATTCGGCAAGGGGTGTAGTGAGCGTAGTCCTTCTTTGTATTCTTGTGAAGTGGGGCGAGTTAATCCTTAGGTGTTTTTAATCTTGTGTATATCTTAAGATCATTTGTTCGGAGTGTTATCCGGGTATGCGTTTTGATCAGTGTTGTTATTCCCTAGATGGAGACGATTGTGGCAGCTTGTTTTGCTAGAAAGGGTGTAGTTACGGGTGGTTAGTGGATGTCATAGTTGTGGTAATGGAATGTAACTTTCTAGTGATTTTCTATTGTTGTTTATCTTCTTGTTGTCATGTTTAACGTGTTATATTTATATGTCGTAATAGGATTACAATTTTATTTTTGAAAGTATTGTGTCATTGGTCGAGTGACGGTTAGGAGCATTATTAATTGAAGTCTTTTGGAAAGGAAATTGGGAACTAAAACTTTGCTTGTTGGAAATTTGGTTGTTTTAAATTGGTAGTGGGTTTGTTTAATGCACCTAGGTAAAAAGGAGATTTTGAATTTTGTGTGGGCGGGTAGCCCGAGGTTGGTTTCGGAAGTTGTCTTGTTGATGTTGTGGTTTGGGTCTTGGCGTAATAGTAGTGTAGTTTTTATGGCAAACAAAACAAATAAGAACAAAAGTTTATGATGGGCCTTGTTGTTTTCAATTTCAGAATTTTGGTGTGCCTGCTGTGGCAAGTTTTATTCATATAGTAAAAGTTGTAACTTAGAATTCATGACGGGTGCTAGGTAAGGTCTTATTCTCTTTTGTGTGTGGTTCTGTTCCTCGGCGTAGTTGGGTTATTATAGGTTAGAATTTCGCCTTTTGAGAGATTTTTCTTTGGGAATGTCTATGTTGTCATGTGAAGGAAAAGATGACGATTTTGGGTGAATAAAGCATTCAGGGTGGTTATATGCGTTGAGGTGTTTTTGGGTTCGAAATAACCGAGTGTGATGTGCGTTTGAATTTCCTTGCTTGAAGTGTTAATTGTACCTTGTTATGTGTTAGTGTCATAAGTGATTTTGATGAGTTTCCATGCGTGGCTATAGCTCGAATTTCATTTTATTTTATCACATTACTATTGAGAAAGAGGTGGTCATGGTTAAGTAGTTTGTGGTGTTGTGGCTTTTGGGAAGTATTGTTGTGGTTATGATTGTGCATATGGATGTTGCTATAGTGGTTCTAGTTTAAACCCGACCCGTTCATTATTTTGGATCTAGGATTTCTTGTCTTGATGGTTGTTCATGTCTTTTTCCATTTTATTCCTTGTTGAGATTAGTTATTGGAGTGTCTTGGTGGTGTTTGAAACAAGCTGGGAGTTAGTTTTTCAAAACTATTGCTACCTAGATTTTGACTTGTTCGCTCGAGCAAACTTTCTTACACTTGAGCGAACTTTGAGAACTTCCAGTACCTTTGCAGGTTTGCAAAACTATTGGGAGTATGGCATTCTTCTCTCTTACGCTTGAATGGTCCTTCTTGTGCTCGAGCAGTCTTTTGGAACTTTCAATACTTTTGCAGGCCTACAAAAGTACTGGGAGGGTGGTGTTCTTTGCTCGAGTGATACTTTGTTTGTTCAGGCAGCCTTTCTTTTTGTGTCTAGTCGCTCGAGTGGTGTTTTGATCGCTCGAGCGATCTGCGCATATATCAGTCCGTAAAAATCACTTTTTAAGTCACTTTTTCTTATATCTCTCTCTCTCTAAACATTTCAAAACGCAAAATCTATACTCTCTCTCTCTCTCTAAAACTGATCTTCAATCTATTGATCTCTACATCCTAGTCCCTTTGATAAAAAGATAGAGGTCACCTAGAGCTTCATTTTAATCGGGGCAAAGTTGATTTTTAGCTTCGTCAAAGTTTCTTCTTTCTCTCCCTTGTCTTCAAACTTTGAGGTAAGGATTTCTCCACATTTTAGTATGATTTTTAACTTAATTATTTGTCTTTTCAAAGAAATCATGGGATTTAGAGATTTTGGTAAAAATCTAGGGTTTTGGTTTTCAAATCAAAAGAGGGGTTTTCAAATGAATTCTTGAAAATGATTATGGGTTTATAAATGTGATTGAGTTGTGATAAAATGGTAGATTTTTATCCTTGGAATTGGTTTGTAAGGAAAAAGGGATTTTGCCTCAAAACGTGAATATTTGATTTTGTAAAGAGAAAATGGAAATGATGTTGAGTTTTATGAAATTAGAATGATGATGGTGGTGGTAGAGTTGGATATGTATTATCGCTCCCATCTTGAGATTTGGAAAGTATATCTTTATTGGAAATTATTTATCTATTTAGAGATATCTGTTTTGGGCTATCGGTGGACGATAGTTATGATTATTATAGAAATTGCATGAGAATTAGGCAAATTGAAACTAATTTTTCATCTATTTGCATTGAGCATTGTTACATATTTAATACATTGAAAATGTATACTGTTTTGAGAAAAATTGGTGAATATCTTGGTGAATCTGGGTAGGGAGTGTAGTTGTGGTATTAATTTGGCCTGTGTATCCTTGATGGAAGTCCAGAAACTCGCATTTATAGGTGCCGAGCCTTCAGGTTAATAGAGGTAAAAATGGCAATTGGTAGTGCTTGTAGCCTACTTGTAGACACGTCTTACAGATTTCCAGTGTTGTATCTACTGCCCTGTTTTCTATTATAAAGGAAATGATTTCATGAATTGTGATATAAACCTAGAATTACATGATTTTTGGAAAGAGATATAAAATGTTTTGGCTTGAGCATTGCATATGCATTCACCTTATAACTTTGTTAAGATTCATTCACTATGTTAGAGTATCTTTACTAGGCTTTGGCTCACTCTATATGGAAAATCATTTTCAGATGCTGATGATATGCCTCCGCCAAGGCTGTGGCTTGAGAGGATTTAGAGTCGCGAGCTTCTTATTTTGTTTCTGTTGTAATTATCTTGTACAAGCCAAGGGTTTTATTTGTATTGAGTTTAAAATCACTTTTGTTGTAACCAAGTATCGTCTTGGAAAGTTATAGCCGTCAAAGCATTTATTTATCTGTTTAACTTTTATTTCATATCATTAACTTGTTGCACATGCTATAGATTCATGGTTAGGACTTATGAATGTGTAACTCCATGTGTTACCTTTTGTACAATTCGAATCATATAAATGGAAGGATATTATTTTCAGAACTGTGTTGTTATTTAATAAATATTGTGAGATGATTTTATTGTTATATTTTGGGGGCATTACAACTTGGCATCAGAGCTACCGGCTTCGAATACTTTGGGATTATAGGAAGTGGTTATTACCACATTGGGTTTACAAGTTTCTAGAAGTCCTGTTAGAAGAGCACTTGATCACTGCTATTTCTAACCGGAACTCTGGCAACGTCGCAGTATGTTCATTATCTAGAAAGAAAATGAGTATGTGTTTATGTGACTACATGCTTATGTAGAGTGAAATACTTGTTGCCCACCGCATTAGGATGCGAGTGAGTTAGCTTCAGCACATTTGTAAATGTGCCAATTTCGTATGTTACCTTCATTAGGATGTCAAGACGTGGACGTAGTGTTGGTAGGCATGGCAAGCCTAGACAATAGGAGGTGCCATTACCAGATGATATTTAGGCATAAGATGAAGGGATTGGTCAGGCCAATGTGGCCGAACCAGTTGGTCAGCGGGCTATGGGTGCCTTGGCCCCGTGAAATGGCTGGAGCTTTGCGGGAATCTATGGACATTCTTAGAGTTGAGAATCAAGTCCAGGCCCATGCAGTTGAGACACGGTCGTCTTTTTTGAAGGGGGAGTTCTTTTGGTCTAATCTAGATGAGTTTTTGGGAGATTCGAAGGAGCCACTAAAGGCGGATGAGTGGCTAAAGTAGATGGTGAAGACATTTGAGATGCTTGGCATCGAGGATGATAGGCTGAGAATGACCTTGGCATCCTTCCAGCTGAAAGGGAGATACGGGTCAATTGGGTGACTTGGGAGGCCTTTGTTAACGCTTTTCAGGACAAGTTTTTACCTCCCACTGCTAGGGAGAAGTTAAGAGAGCAGTTTCTAAAGCTCAAGCAGCTTAACACACCGGTAGTTGAGTTTGAGGCTCCATTTACCAGTTTGTCAAGGTTTGCACCTAAGCTTGTAGGAACGGAGGAACGCTGTTGTTTGGAGTTTGAGAACAGGTTGAGGACTGGACTCCTTTTCAAGGTGGCCGCGTCCATGATTAGGGATTACGATTGTTTTGTGAAGGTGGCAGCTCACTTAGAGACCGTGATTCAGACTGAGAAGGAGAGGATGAAGGGCTCCAGACAGAGAAGTCAGGAGGTTCAGGGGGAGACTTGAGACAGCAAGAGGCAGAGGGGTTCCACCCCACAGCAGTCCCAAGGACCAGTCTAGGTCCACTTTCCTGGTACCGAGTTCGGGTTCTGAGAGAGGTGGTCAGAAAGGAATCACTTGCTTTAAGTGTGGTCAACTGGGCCACAAGTCTGTAGTTTGCCTGTAGGGGGATGGAGAGCAACAGTCTGCACTGTCTTCAGCTCATTATCAGAGCTAGAGTTAGGGGAGAAGGCAGCTGTCTACCTGTTACTAGTGTGGGTAGTTAGGGCACTTGAGGAGGTTTTGCCCTCAGAAAGGTAGCACATCTGGTGCGTCTGGTTCGAGGCAGACACAGAGCCATCAGCCTACACTGTCAGCTCAGGCCTCGAGGGCTAATCAAAGAGCCTCTTTGGCTCAATCCGTGTATTAGACTTATGCTCTGAGGGGTGAACAGGTGGAATAGAGACCTATGAGGCATGTGTATGTTGTTATTATGCTAGATTTGTTGCCAACACCTTCTATAGTGAGAGATAACTTCTTGTTGTGTAATTCTATTGCCAATGTGTTGATTGATACTGGTGCATCGCATTCTTTCATTTCGTCTGCATTCGCATCAGCATTGGTGCTAGAAGTGACTCAGTTAGCATCTCTACTCAGGATAGAGTCACCTATTGGTGGTGAGGTTGTATTGGACTAGGGGTGTCAGGAATGTGAAATAGAGGTTGCTAGTTGCCAACTTCCTTTTGCTTTTGTGTTGATTAACATGTCAAATTTTGATGTTATTTTTTGCATGGATTGGTTGTCATCCTATCGGGACATTATAGACTGTTATCGTCAGATAGTCATGGTGTGCACCTCGAGTGGTGATTGTTTTTAGTTCCTGGGGCACCGAGTTGATAGAGCCTTATTGCCAGTGTGTGATCTGTGTGGTCGGGGCAAGCTTAGTCTTCTTCTTGCTGCATTCTTGGGTGTTGAGAGTAATATGGTCCAAGTAGAGTTGCCAAGGATAGTTTGTGAATACCCGAACGTCTTTCTCGAAGATCTTACTAATTTGCCACCTCATCGTGAGAATGAGTTCTCTATTGATTTAGTGCCTGGCACGACACCGATTTCCATGATACCATATAGATTTGCACCCGCCGAGTTGAGTGAAGATTCGACTCCAAGAATTGCTAGATAAGGGTTTTATCCGCCCTAGTACTTCACCTTAAGGAGCACCAACTCTCTTTGCCAAGAAGAAGGATAGCAGATTGCAACTTTATATTGATTACCGAAAGTTGAACTGCGTAACTGTTAAGAAGAAGTACCTATTGCCTTCTATAGATGACTTGTTTGACCAGTTGAAAGGGGTTTTGTTGCTTTTCTAAGATAGACTTGAGATTGTGTTATCACCAGTTGAGAGTAAAGGAGGAGGATATCTAGAAGATGGCATTCCATATGCGGCATGACCATTATAAGTTCCTAGTGATGCCTTTTGGGTTAACCAATGGACCGACCTTATTTATGGATTTGATGAATCAGATCTTTCGGAGTTTCTAGACCGTTTTGGAGTTGTCTTTGTTAATGACATTTTGATTTACTCACCCTCTGAGGAGGAACACAAGGAACACTTGCAGATTGTACTTGAATTACTTAGAGCCCCTAAATTGTATGCTAAGTTCGGGAAGTGTGAGTTCTGGTTGAAGGAGGTGAAATTCTTAGGCTATGTGGTATCCGAGGAAAGGGTGACTATAGATTCCTCTAAGATAGAGGCAGTGCAAGATTGGAAACAACTTAAGAATGCCTTTGAGATCCGGAGTTTCTTGGGGTTAACTGGATATTACCATCGTTTTGTCAAAGATTTCTCTAGATTGGCCTGACTTTTAACTAGACTGGCGAGGAAGGGAATTAAGTTTGTATGGAGTGAGACTTATAAAAAATCGTTTCAAGAACTTAAGGTTAGACTTATCACTGCTCCAGAGTTGATTATGGAGAGGGGTCTGGGTTATTTAGTGTATTATGATACAAGAGGGGAATGTAGTAACTTATGGCTCACGACAGTTGAAAACACACAAGAGAAACTATCTTACTCAGCAATGATTTTTGCCTTGAAAATCTGGAGAGATTATCTTTTTGGGGAGTGATTTAAAGTTTTTTCCGATCATAAGAGTTTGAAGTTTCTATTTTTACAAAAAGATTTGAATTTGAGGTAGAGAAGTGGATGAAGTTTATGGAGAATTACGACTTTGATTTGCATTATCATCTGGGGAAGGCCAATGTAGTGGCCGATGCCTTGAGTAGGAAATCCATTAGTAATGTAACTTTCATCTTGGTGAGTTTGTTGAGTTGGCAGCTTTGCTTACTATAGTTGCATAACCTATTATAACATGCCCGAGGGGGACCCGTGCGTGTTAAACAGTTCGGACCCTCAATTTCTTTGATATAGTCTTACGAGTGCAATGTGAAACATAGATGAGAATCCAGATTTGGCAACTTTTATTGAAAATTCATTTTATTACAATTTTGTCAAAAATAGACTGCGTCATCAGATCTCAAAGTCACCACTGAATATTTATTTTGGAAAAATTAAGAAACCCGTGACTTGTGCCAAGGCCATTGTTCGTCGTAACCAAGGATGCTTGGCTCGGAACCTTAGGTATGAAAGGGGAAGGTCATTAAATGAGCAACTGAGCTCACTCGATCAAAAGATCGGCCTTTACTAAACCATGATATGAGTTTTATTTTCTTTATATGTTCATGTTCTGATTATTTAATAAATCCTAAAATTTACTATGTGAAGCATACAAGTATAGACTATACCATTCATTTTGGAACAATTTGATTTCATGTATTTTTAAAGAGTTTTGAAGATGTACAACCTAAATAAATTGAGTTTACCAAAATAAAAAATCAGTATCATTCCAAATTAAGCGACACAACCTCCATTCACTGGCATTCATACAGTTATATCAAGTAAGCAAGTAGCCACATGGTAGGATGCTTAAACATAACAAGAAAAGCACATACAAGCGAGATGCGAAAGCATAAAAACTTACATATTTACCGACGTCCCACGAACAGCTACAAAACAAAGTTAGTAAAACATGCATGATCTTATATACAAAAAAAATCCTAATGCAATTTACTCATGAGATGCAACTAAAGATTCGGTTTCTAAGATATGACATATGAATCATCTCAAAAACATGAGGTAGTGCACATAATCACATAGGAATTGATTAAATCCACAAATGCAAACTTAGCCAAATCAAGATGCATGAAACATGGATGCAAGGCATGTTAGGGAAAATCGATGATTTCCCTCAAGTAAATCAATTAATGGGAATAAAAATTAATGCGGAAAAATTAAATCAAAAGCAACACAAGAATTCTTATGTAGTTCCCTCAATGTGAGGTACGTCCACGGGATCGAAATCCGATTCCACTATCAACCAAATAGTTTTCCAAACGATTACAAACGAGACACGAATAGTCTCACAAACCACCCTTAGGTGAATTCCAAATAATCACAAATAAACAAGAGGAAAGACCTCACCAAATAGATGAACAAAAATCTTTAGTAACCAAAGTTATAGAAGACCCAAAATAACGAACCAAATCAGCTTCACCAAAATATCAACCGAAACCGCACCACCGAATCAAAACTGTAGAGCCATGCTTGAGGTTGATCTTCTTAACGTCGGAAGGCTGCCCTGTTTTTCCTAGAGGTTGCCGGCACGGTCATGAAGGTTGTGGGCGCGATTGTGTATTTTTAGGTGGCTACCCGGCCAACTAACGGGCTGGGTAGCTTGATAAGCTTGGCCAAACTCTATTTTCTTAGATTTCAACAATAAAAATGAAACTAAAAACAATATCTATGGGAGTCTCAACTCACTACTTTCAATTAGATTACAACAATATATAATATAACAAGAAAGAAAAGAAAAAGAGCAAAATAAGTAAGAAACACAATGGGTTCAATATGACGTGTAATTGAACCAAACTCAATTTTATATCTTGTGCCTCTTTTAGTCCAATTTTATTAGCCCTTTTTATTATCTTTCGATTCTTTAATCATTTTGTCCAAAAGTGATAATTACATCTACTAATGACGAGAAGCATCAAATAAGAAGTTTGTTCTTGGCATGAGAGAGAGAGAGAGAGAGAGAGAGAGAGAGAGAGAGAGAGATGTAATGCCCTGGTAATAAACCTTCGAAGAGATTAAACCATTTAGCATAGAAGGTCTCTTTCTCATGCTTAAAACAAAACTAAAAACGACATATATGGGACTCTCAATTCGCCACTTTCAATTAGATTACAACAATATACAATATAACAAGAAATCAAAACAAAAGAGCAAAAATAAGTAAGAAATACAAGAAAATGAAATAAATTGAAAATTCACCTCTTCAAAAAAGGATGAATTTCATGATTTCCAAACTTCTTTTTGATCACCCTCAAGTGCATGAATTTTGTTCTCAATCCTCAATTTGAAAGCTTGGAATTCTTGCTAGAATTATGGGTTAGAGGTGTATGTGGTGAAAAGTGATTATCTCTCTTATTTTTGCTCACTTTTACTAACACCCACTCTTTCTCTCGATCAAAGCTACTGAAATTCAAGTAATTCAGAATTTTTGGAGGAGTTTTGGGTGTAAAAAAGATGGAATTTCAGTTTGTATGGAAGGTATAGGGTGTATATGGAAGATAGGAGTGTGTCTAGCTAAAAAACTCAACTTTTCTCTCTTTTCTTCCTCTTTTCTCTAACTGAAATGTTCTCGCCTTAGTCTAGCCCCTTCTTCTCTCAACAATCTAATGTATATATAGGCTAAGCAAGTATAGAAATGGTGGAAGACAAGGTGGAAGACAAAAGGAAGATAATGAAGCTAATGTAGTACTAATGGAGCCAATGGGAGACAAAAGTGGAGCATATCTCTAATGGATCAAGCACTAGATAATGGAGGCTGAGTGTATATATATTTGGTGATGAATATATCAGAAAATGGGTTAATGAGGTGTCCTAACCAAACCAAAACCAAAAAAAAAAAAAAATGGGTTTGATGCTATTTCGGGCCAGTTCAACAAAATCTTCTCTTACGTCCAACTTTAAACGGGCATATCTCCCTTATCTGGACTCAGTTTTAGGTGATTCGTGTATCTAAATTGAAGCCTCAGAAGTCTACTTTCCAATGATGGTAGTCTCACATTTAAATTCCAAGTGTACAAAGAGATATGTCTAATTTAGAAAGGTTGTTCATTTCCCTTGGGCTAGGCCAACAAAATCTGCTCTTAAGCCCAACTTCAAACGAGCAGATCTCCCTTATCCGGACTCAGTTTTAGGTGATTTTTGGGTCTCAATTGAATCCCCAGAAGTCTAATTTCCAATGGTGGTTGTCTCACATTTAAATTCCAAGTGTACAAAGAGATATGCCTAATTTATTAAAGGCTGTTCATTTTCTTCTTAATGATTTGATGTTCATTCTTTTTCTAAACCAGTTTTCTTCGATCCTCTCATATTTCCTTCAAATCAAAACCTATAAAGAAGATGTTTTGTAAATATTTTTTCAAAGAGTTCACCTCCCCTTCTATTTATTTCCACTTTGTCCTTACTCAATTTACTGAAAAGTGTAATATTTTAAACGAAACGAAAGCATTGCAACATCATAGAAACATTTGAAAAAAAATATATATTTTGAAAAGAGGGTTTTAAGGTGTAAAATAGTTTGGCCAAAAAAATGTGTAAAGGTTGGGATTAAAGTTCAAATTCCATCTTTCTTACTGAGGATTCTGTAAGGAACACATTCTGATTGTCATCATCAGGTAATCAAAAGAAAGCGCCCAAGTCTTAGGGATGGTTAAAATGGAGTGTCTACAGTTGCCCCTCTTTGACAGAGCTTGAAGTCATTTCATGATGTGAATGAATGTCAAAGCCCGAAGATGACCCTTTTGACAAGGCCGTTAGACTTGGGAAAACAAATAAGATGCAATGCATGTGGTTGAACCTAAAGGTTGCCTACGTATCCCATTACAAGGAATCAAACCGGCGTAGGTCAGGGATAAGAGGCTAATGATATACAGGAAGATTTTGGGAACTGGACTTATACGCTACGCGAAGCCCATTTTTTTTTTTTTGGAAAAACTTATGATCATGCAAAGTAACATAATAAGTAATGTGCAATGTGAAAACATGAATGAAAAGCTTAAATCAAAACAAAAAGCAAGCCATGTCTCACACAGACAGAAGTAAGCGAATAACGAGATGGTGCAACTAATCAGAAATATCTCCTTGTGTTGCATACGAAAAGAGAGAGAAGACCTCAACCAAGAGAAATCAACAACCTAACGCATCTCACACAAAAGTAGGAAAGGTGGTGTGAACAACAGGCACACCTGATGTCTTTAACCAAGTAAATCAACAACCTAACGTGTCTCACACGAAAGAAGGAAAAATGGTATGAACACCAGGCGCACCTGATATTTTTAACCGAGTGACTAAACAACCTAACATGTCTCACGCGAAAGGAGGAAAGATGGTGTGAACACCAGGCTCACCTGATGTTTTTAACCAAGTAAATAAACTACCTAACACATCTCATGCAAAACGAGGATAGATGGTGAACAAATCCAAACGCGTGTCACACAAGAAGAGAAATAGTGAACAAATCCCAACGCGTCTCATGCAAGAGGAGAAATAGTGAACTTGAGATCTAATACGTCTCACACGAGAGGAGAAAAGTGAACTTGAGATCCAAATGCGTCTCATGCGAGAGGAGAAAAGTGAACTTGAGATCCAAACGCATCTCACTCAAGAGGAAAAAAGCGAACTTAAGATCCAAACGCGTCTCACGCGAGAGGAGCATTATGAACTTGAGATCCAAACACGTCTCGCACAAGAGGAGAAATAGTAAACAAATCCAAATGTGTCTCATGCAAGAGGAGAAAGGTGAAATTGAGATCCAAACGCGTCTCATGCGAGAGGAGAAATAGTGAACAAATCCACACGTGTCTCACGCGAGAGAAGAAAGGTGAACTTGAGATCCACATGCGTCTCACGCAAGAGGAGAAAGATGAACTTGAAATCCAAACGCGTCTCACGCAAGAGGAGAAAAGTGAACTTGAGATCCAAACGTGTCTCTCGCAAGAGGAGAAATAGTGAACAAATCCAAACATGTCTCACACGAGAGGAGAAATAGTGAACAAATCCACACACGTCTCACGTGAGAGGAGAAAGGTGAACTTGAGATCCAAACGCATCTCACGTGAGAGGAGAAATAGTGAACAAATCCAAACGCGTCTCACGCAAGAGAAGAAAAGTGAACTTGAGATCCAAACGCATCTTATGCGAGAAGATAAAAGTGAACTTGAGATCCAAACGCGTCTCACGCGAGAGGAGAAATAGTGAAGAAATCCAAACGCGTCTCACACGAGAGGAGAAAAGTGAACTTAAGATCCAAACACGTCTCACATGAGAAGAGAAAAGTGAACTTGAAATTCAAATGTGTCTCACGCGAGAGGAGAAATAGTGAACTTGAGATCCAAACGCGTCAAACGCGAGAGGAGAAATAGTGAACAAATCTAAACGCATCTCACGCGAGAGGAGAAAAGTGAACTTGAGATCCAAACGCGTCTCACGTGAGAGGAGAAAGGTGAACTTGATATCCAAACGCGTCTCACGTGAAAGGAGAAATAGTGAATCCTAATGCGTCTCACGTGAGAGGAGAAAAGTGAACTTGAGATCCAAACGCATCTCACGCGAGAGGAGAAAGGTGAACTTGAGATCCAAACATGTCTCACGCGAGAGGAGAAACAGTGAACAAACCTAAATGCATCTCACATGAGAGAAGAAAGGTGAACTAAACAACAAGCGTACCTAGTCGCAGCTCATACGGAGAGGGGAAAGGTTTTAATCGGGTAAACATCAAATCCTAACATGTTTTCATGTGAAAGGAGCGAAGGTAAATTCGAAGTCCAAATGCGTCTCACGCGAGTGGAAAAAGGTATAGTAGAATGATAGCTTTTCTTTTCTTTTTTTTAAAAAAAAATCAAAAAGAATTTTTTTTTATAAATACCAAATATCGTATATATATACACACCATATATATAATACAAATATGTATACAGGCACACACAAACATGTTATATACATATACAAAGACACACACACACACACATATATATATATAAATACACACAGATATGTACATATGGTATACACATTCTTGGAATATTCCGTTACTGATAAGGAATATCCTGTTCGCTGACGTTCGTAGGGCATATTCTGTTGCTAATAAGGAATATGCCATTTGCTGACGTCAGCGTACGCAAAACACGCAAAAATAAGAAAAAAACAAATAGAAATGTATTGATATAGGGGTTCGAGCCCCCAATCTCAAGTTTAGCCTCCCAGTCCTTAACCGTCAAACCAGACCACCTAACCGAGCCACTCTTGTGACAAAATACGCAAATCTCCCACTACTCCTGTTTCTGTCTCTTTTTTCCTTCGAATACCGCGTCTGACACGCAATTTTGCCTTTTGCGTCAGCCGGCCAACAAATTACCTCGGCTCTCTCTCCCTCTCTGTCTTTCTCTTCTGTCTCCTTCTTCATCACTCTCTTTTGTCTCCTTCTTCTCTTTCGTCTTCTTTTTCATCATTGCTTGAGAGAGATAGAACAGAGAGACTGAATAGAGGAGAAAGGCTACCAAAACTCAGTCCGCTCTCTGCTATTTCTCTGCTCCTCTTTTCTTTTGTATCTCTTTCATCTACCATATGGCCTTGCCCTGTTCCCTCACTCTCTTTCCAGACCTTAACGATCCTATAAGCTCCCTTGGACAGAGTGCCCCTGCTCCTACTCTTCCTAACTTTCCTACGCTATCAGTTGAGCAAATAATGGCAGCTTAATCTAACATTGAAGCCAACCATTACACGCTGAAGTCATGTATAGAGACAGTGTCTGCGGTCTCTAATTTGTCTCACTGACTGCAGAACAGGACAAGTGAGGTACACCGATTAAACGCCCAACTTTCTCTACTCCAACGCATGTACAAGGATGTGCAAGCAGAGATTAGCGCACTAAAGGAAAAAAATAAAGAGTTGAAATGGTAGGCCACCGTCATGGCCCAATTTGAAGTTCTGTCATACTTTACTTTTGACGGTCAATGGGGAGTCAACTCTTTCGGTGGCTTTGTGAGCACTGAGGCAGGGCCTTGAAGGGTCGCCCAAGACGAAATCAAGATAAAGAGATCAGCGGAAGAGTCGAGCAAGTGCGGTCGGCATATGGCCGTCATCAGAAAAGAAAACAGATCCATCTCTCTTTCTTTTTTTTCTTTTCTTTTTTTCTCTTTTGTTTGTTATTTTTGTTGTTTTTTTTATTTTTTATTTTTTGTATATATGCTTGTACAAATTTGATCAGGTTAATCCCTAACATTAATAAAATGAGTGTGTTTTGCAAATCCGGATGGCATGAGTGGCACAACACTGAGCATAAAAAACATTTTGTTTTGAATTTTGAACTTGAAAATGACTGCATTTTAATGAATTCTGAACTGAATATTGAGCCTATCACTAACCAAAACACAAAATACAACTCAATGAAAGGAAAACAAAGCAAAAACCATCCCAAATGCACCCTTACAGGCTTGCTGGAATAAAATGGACATAAAATAGAGCAACACTGCTCAATTGCCCGACAGAAATCGCCAACGACAATGAGCAAAAACCATCCTAAACACACCATTTTATGCTTGCCAGAATAAAATGAACACAAAACAAAACATCACCGGTCGACCGCCCGATGGAAAAGCATCGCAGGAAATAACTAATATGCATTTTCCAGCAATTGCTTGATTAAGGTGACGAGAACTCGAAGTGCGGGTAAAGGACAAAAACCTAACTCGATTGTGCCCCTAGTTCATCGCGTTGACCTTTTCTTTTGGTTTTTTCTTGACTAAAAAGATTTTGATCAATATAAGAGTTTGATTAGCATGCTTGTTCCACTTCTTCGTTTTGAAATCATGTGAGTTGAGCTGTGAGCACTGAAAATTTTTCCTTTTTGGTCCAAAGAATGGTCTGAGTTTTGTAAAAACAAAATAAGTTTTGAGAAATTCAGTCAACTTCATTAAAAGTCCTCAAAATCTATTTTCACAAATGACCACTACCCAATCAACATGAAATCAACATTTGAGATGTATAATTGAATTCGTCTTGCAACTGAACCTATCATGAAGGAGAAATAAGGCAACTAAATCAATTGGGGACGAGCCAATCAAATATGGATAGCTGAGTCGAATAAAGATACACTAATCAAACATAGACAAGATAAGTGAGTTGAAAAATGATTAGGACCGAACTTCAAGATGAAGCTGCCTACGTATCCTAAAGATAGGAATCAGGCCATATGTAGTTATGGCTAAGGTTCACTCGGGTATTGACACTCTCTTTTGTGCTCTAACTTTTGCCAAAGCCACCCTTTTGGATTTTCAACCTTGTAAGCTTTTCATTTTTTTTCTATTTTATATATATATATATATATTTTTCATTTTCTATTTTTCATTTTGTTTTTCTGCTCTAACTTTTGCCTGAGTTGCCCTTCTGGGTTTTCAGCCCAGCGAACGTCTCAAGGGTGGTACTTTCATTTTATCTTGTCCATGTTGATTGGTTATGAGATCTCTAGGCCATCTAAATCTATAAGAATGACTACTACACTTGACCAGATAGACATGATGATATAGGGACAAGGCTAATTAGGTCTAAATTTGCCCCTAGTGTAGTGGATAGGAATTCAATTATCTTTCAATAATAAAACTCATTCTCTCATATTTCGGGTTTTGACTTCTTTTCTGGTCTTCATTAGCTTGAGAAACGATCAAGTTTGAATCTTTGTCACATTTGACCTTATTGCTCCTAATTCAAGGGCTACTTCCATTTTCAATCACATCCGACCTTATTGCCCCTAGTTCAAGGGATGCCTCCATTCCGGCTATGCAATCTTTATATTTTGGTTGATTACTGAACATTCTAAATCAAGGTTTGAAAGCTAAGGAGGTCGGACCTCAAGTCGAGAGGGATCCTATGCTGTACAATCTCAAGATCAATTCCAGGCATGTCTTCATAGGACCACGCAAAAATATTTTTTTTGAAATCTTTTAACAAAGTGACTAATCGCTCATGCTCTTACGAAAACAATATAGAACCAATCTGGACCAAGTCAGGATCCTTCTCAGTACCCACATTAAAAGAAATGATCTCATTCATCGAGGCCTTAGCACACCTCTCTTCCTCTCAGTCAATCAAATTTTACAAATCTAGAGGAATTCCTTCATCTGTGTTTTTCATCATAGTTTTGGAAAAAGTTTTGAAAAACTTTGGTCAATGCGATGATTTAAAGGCACATAGAAGTAGGTGAAAATTACTGTCGTTTCATATTAGATCTTCTAACTTAATGACTAAAACAGACTTAAAAGAAAGAAAGAAAAAAACAAGACAAACATAAACAAAACAGTGATGCCTAGGTTAACACCCCCGAGATCACTACACTCTGACACAACAAGACTGACTCAACACCTAGTTTAGAAACTAAAACAAAAAGCATTTCCAATTTGCTAAAATCAGTGCGTGCCATCCACCATGTTTACAGTAAAATGCATGCCATCAGTAGGTGGTTTACCTCTGATCACAGGACCAATTATCCCCCAAGTTTATTGACCCAGTGTTGATAGACTTTGTAGAACCTAGTGGAGTGATGATCTTGTTGTCAATCAAGTCTTGAACTTCATGGCGCAGGCGAAAACAACAATTAGTGTCATGACCAAGTTGCTGATGGAAGGCACAATACTTGGCAGCATCATGCCTGGCTGGAAAGCAATCAGGGAGAGATTGAAAGTCAAGGGGTTTGAGATGGCCTTGTCCTATGAGGATTTATAGAGCTTTAGATAAGGTCATGTAAAAGGGATTGAAGATGCGGTTACCATTCTTGGAAATATTGACAGAAGAGTCGGCAGGTGTTGACTAGGTTTGATGATCTCTTATGAGTGTAGGACTGGAGCTCGAAGGGGTGTTTCTGGTACAACATCCCTTTTCATGGCTTACCCCCTGGTTCAAAATGCTCCTAACCTGAGCGACAAAAGTGTCATCCACAGTTTTTGTGACAACTGCAAGCACTTGCTGTTTGTTTAACCCTTTGACTTTTAAAGCCTAAATAACCCATTGAAGATGTGCATAAGGATCAAAACTTTCCCCGGCTTCATGTTTGGCACTTGCTTCAACTTTGCCAAGGGATTGGGCGGCTATATCGGAGCGAGGTCCACTTGTTGTGGACATGTCATCACTCAGACTTAAGATACCTTCGGGTTGGCCATTTTCAATTGTAGCTCGCCCCAATATTGGGGAGCTTTTTGCCATAAAATTTCTAACATGTGATGTGGTCGATCATAGAGCCAAGATCCCAAAGGCTAAATCTGCCACAGTGCTCTAAAGATCTTCAAGCATGCTCAACAGCTCAGAAGTAGTGGGTTCGGCTATTGGTGCCCGCGAGGTATTTGAACCAACTTGGTCTTGGTGAATTGGTTGGGCCGGGCTCTTTGGAATGGGTTGGACTGGAATTAGACTATTAGGGAGTTCAAGTTTTGGGGGTTGAGACGATTGGGGTTTAGGTGCATCCATTATACACAAGTTCGTGTTTTCTGGAATGAACACCTCAGTCTTAGGTAAATGGGTTGGGGTGATGTATATGCTGGGGTTATAGGTGGATGGCAATGTATAGATCAGGTTGATGTTTCTGGGTGGTGTGACTTGGTTATAGGGGGGAAGTGGGTTAGTGGTCACATTCAGTTTGGAGGGTGGGGTGATGATTTTATTATCAATGAGATCCTAGATCTCATGATGCAAGCGGCAGCACAGGTCTGTGGGGTGATAGTGCCGTTGGTGGAAAATACAATACTGGGTAGGGTTATGTCTAGGTGGTAGTGGGTCAAGGAGGGGTCGAGGATCGAGAGGCTTAATGTGCCCTTTCTCCATCAGGAGTTTAAAGGCATAGGCTGGGCTCATGTATAAGGGGTGAAGGTTCTGCGGTTCCGATTTGGGCCAGTAAGTTGTGAGGGTCGTGGGGTTGTTGCGGCAAAGTGATCGAACATTTTGGCTACTGTGATGACAGTACTGACATCTACAGGTCGTGGAATAGTGCTATTACTAGCATTGGTACTCTTGGTAAATGGCCTCCTTGCAGGTTTACTAGTTCTCTAGATGATGCCTTTTATGAATGCACTTTCAATTTGAACCCCTAATTCATGCATAGCAGCAAATGTAGACAATGGTGCCACTATCATTCGTTGTAACATATCTGGCTCGAGATTCTGAACCACTAACCAAACATGTTCCCTTTCTAAGGGCCTATTCATCATCCTAGCTGCTTTTTCTCTCCATCTGGCAACAAAGTCAATGAAAGGTTCCTTAGGGTTCTGGGTAGTTGCTTCTAGCTCACTGATGGTTACCTCTATCGAAGTGTTATATGAATATTGGTTAACGAACCCCTCAGACAGCTCCTCATAATTCCTTTTCGTAGAATCCTCTAACTTGGCGTACCAAATAGCTGCCACATCTGACAAAATTCGGCCAAACGAGGACAATTTTTGAGCTCGTGATAGGCCCATCAGTCTCGGTGCATCTGAAAATAGGCGAACATGCACAATTAGGTCCCCACTCCTGTCAAATCTATCAATATGAGGCATCTTGAATTTTTCCAACAATCTGAACAAGGCTTCGGGTTACCCGTCTTCTATATCCGGAATGGAATTGAAGCCTTGGGACTTTTTTAGTGCTTTCTCTAACCTGACAATTTTGATCATGGTTGGATCATTATCATTGATGTCAAAAGGAATGAGTTCTCTATGGGGCTGTGCCAAGGGCCCATAAGCTGGAGCCTGTGCAATACATTTCCTGAGGATCCGAGACCTATGGGTTTTCAACTGGTGGTGGTGGATCAGGATTTGGCTAGGCAGCCAGGACTGGATACATGGTAGATGCTGATGCCCAGATGGGCCTCGCAGATCAACGATGAGTTCATCCTGTGCGATCAACCTTTGATTTATGGTATCCATAGTTTTCTGAAAAGTTACCATCATGGCAGCAAATTCTTCTATGTTTTGTGCCATTGCTGGTCTGGATGAGTTAGATGCTAATGAACTGCTATGGTGAGAATGGATGGGTTTTTGCTAAGTGCTTTGTATTGGGGCTACTGACTATTTATTCCTTCTTCTTCGAGTAACTGGTGAGAGAGAAACTAACGCTGGTTGACCATCAACAAGATCCTGGATTTTGCAAAGTCTGTCAGAGCGAGTCCACAAAACTTGGGGGATATCAGGTTTGTCTGAAGCTATGTTTGCAAACTACCTTTTCAAAAACAATGGGACCCCCAATCAGAATTTTAGTAGCATTTCAACTCAACTGATCACTGATTACTACTAACTCATGCTGATACACTGAACTCAATCCCATAAACTGAAATGCCTAAACCACATATCTGAATTTAAGATTACCTGTATCGATCCCATACATTACACATAGCAAGAAAAAGAAAAAACACCCCTATGGGGGGGGTAGAGGGTTACTCTGTCCTAGCTTTTGAAATGATCTAGGGTTTCACTATTCAGACAAGCAGTATCACACATCCTAGAAATGGGAGAGCATCCTATCCTAATTTTGAAAGGTACTATAGCTCATTATATGCACAAGGTTGGCTTTACTCTAGGGGTTAAAGTCATGGTGACATTACCAAAGAGTCCTTTGGGTCATAACCAATGAAGTCCCAGGAAATCAGAAGAGTCAACATAGCCTGTCTTCAAAGTCTGAGAACCTTTAGACCTCAAAAGGTTATAACACAAGGCCTCCAAAGTAACGTAGAGATAGGTGTAGTGTCACAAAAAGTATGCTTGTGCTCCCACCAGTATTTGAGCAACACAGGGACTTTAAGTGCACCAATGCATGCAATGCAATAAACATATAATTGAAAATAAAAGTCATATCATGGAGTTCGAGCCAAGGTTTCATAAAATCCCCAGCAGAGTAGCCAGAAACTGTAACATGCTTGGGGGGTATCTGTGCGCGTTAAATAGTTTGGACCCTCGATTTCTTTGATCTAGTCTTAAGAGTGCGCTATGAAACATAGATGAGAGTCCAAATTTGGCAACTTTTATTGAAAATCCATTTTATTACAATTTTGTCAAAAATGGACTGCGTCATCAGATCTCAGAGTCGCCACCTAATATTTATTTTGGAAAAATTAGGAAACCCATGACTCGTGTCAAGGCCACTGTTTGTCATAACCAAGGATGCTTGGCTCGAAACCTTAGGTATAAAGGGGGAAGGTCATTAATTGAGCACCCCCGCTCACCCGATCAAAAGATTGGCCTTTACTAAACCATGATATGAATTTTATTTTCTTTATATGTTCATGTTTTGATTATTTAATAAATCCTAAAATTTACTATGTAAAGCATACAAGTATAGACTATACCATTCATTTTGGAATAATTTGATTTCATTTATTTTCAAGGAGTTTTGAAGATGTACAACCCAAATAAATTGAGTTTACAAACATGAAAAATCAACATCATTCCAAATTAAGCGACACAACCTCCATTCACTGGCATTCATACAATTATATCAAGTAAGCAAGTAGCCACATGGTAGGATACTTAAATATAATAAGAAAAACACACAAGCAGGATGCTAAAGCATAAAAAGTTACATATTTACCGATGTCCCCGCGAACAACTACAAAACAAAGTTAGTAAAACAAGCATGATCTTATATACAAAAAAAATCCTAATGCAATTCACTCATGAGATGCAACTAAAGATTCGGCTTCTAATATATGACATGTGAATCATCTCAAAAACATGAGGTAGCGCACATAATCACATAGGAATTGATTAAATCCACAAATGCAAACTTAGTCAAATCAAGATGCATGAAATATGGATGCAAAGCATGGATATAATGAAAAATAAAATACGATGCGTATTCACAAATAAAGAAAAGCAAGTAAAAGAACGGGATAAAAAAAAAAAAAAAAAAAAGCGGGACAGAAAATTATTACAACATTTTAAATATTACAAATTCGAGGGAGATGAATAAATATTACAACACAATATAAAAATCCTCACAAACACTTAAAATAAAATAAAAACATAAAAAAATGGCAACTTCAAGCGCCTCAAAGACCATCGGAGGTTGATCTTCTTAACATCGAAAGGCTACCCAGTTTTGCCTAGATGTTGCAGGCACGGTCATGAAGGTTACGGGCGCGATAGTGTACTTTTAGGTGGCTACCCGGCCAACTAACAGGTTGGGTAGCTCGATAGGCTTGGCCAAACTCTGTTTTCTTAGATTTCAACAATACAAACAAATGCCTCCATTATCTTAGAGAAAGATGTAATACCTTGGTAATGAACCTCCGAAGAGATTAAACCATTTAACATGGAAGGTCTTTTTCTCATGCTTAAAATAAAGCTAAAAACAACATATATGGGACTCTCAATTCACCACTTTCAATTAGATTACAACAATATACAATATAACAAGAAATCAAAGCAAAAGAGCAAAAATAAGTAAGAGATACAAGAAAATAAAATAAATTGAAAATTCACCTCTTCAAGAAATGATGAATTTCATGATTTTCAAACTTCCTTTTGATCATCCTCAAGCATATGAACTATGTTCTTAATGCTCAATTTGAAAGCTTGGAATTCTTGCTAGAATGATGGTTTTGAGGTGTATGTGGTGAAAAGTGAATATCTCTCAAGTATTTTAAATTTTTGGAGGAGTTTTGGGTGTAGACAGTGGCGACTGTAGGAATTTTTGTCAGTGGTGTCAATCAAAAACTTAAATACCATATATCTTACAGAAAATTCACATTAATCATTATATCACCTATGGAGAAAAAAATCAACAAATTAATTTAAATTCTAAAATTATAAACAAAAATATTTCAATATATTGATACTATTGTTTAAGCAAAAAGACATGCTAATATCTAATATGGGTTCAAAATTGGTGGGTTCAAAAGAGTAGGACTTAAAACTATGGGTTCAAAATTGTATTTTAGTGGGTTCAATTACTATTTTTTTTTCCTAAAATCTAATATTTATATAATAAATAAATAAATAAATTCAGCCAAGGGGTTCGGGTGACACCCCTGACCAAGCCTTGGAGCCGCCCCTGGGTGTAGAAAAAGATGGAATTTCAGTTTGTATGGAAGGTATAGGGTGTATATGGAAGATAGGAGTGTTTAGCTCAAAAACTGAACTTTTCTCTATTTTCTTCCTCTTTTCTCTAACTCAAATGTTCTCTCCTTAATCTAACCCCTTGCTTCTCTCAACATTCTGATGTATATATATAGGCTAAGCAAGTAGAGAAATGGTGGAAAACAAGGTGGAAGACAAAAGGAAGAAAATGAAGCTAATGGAGTACTAATGGAGTTAATAGAAGACAAAAGTGAAGCATTATCTCTAATGGATCATGCACTAGATAATGGAGGCTAAGTGTATATATATTTGGTGATGAATCTATCAAAAAATGGGTCAACGAGGTGTCCCAACCATACCAAAAAAAAAAAAAAAAAACAGGTCTGATGCTGTTTCGGGCCGATTCAACAAAATTTGCTCTTACGCCCAACTTCAAATGGGCATATCTCCCTTATCTGGACTCGGTTTTTGGTGATTCTTGGGTCTAAATTGAAGCCCCAGAAGTCGATATTTCAATGGTGGTGGTCTCACATTTAAATTCCAAGTGTACAAAGAGATATGCCTAATTTATTAAAGGCTATTCATTTCTTTCTTAATGATTTGTTGCTCATTCTTTTCCTAAACTAGTTTTCTTCCATCCCCTCCTATTTCGTTCAAAACCAAACCTATAAAGAAGATGTTTTTTAAATATTTTTTCAAAGAGTTCACCTCTCTTTTATTTATTTTCACTTTGTCCTTACTCAGTTTACTGAAAAGTGTAATATTTTAAACGAAATGAGAGCCTCGGAACATCGTAAAAATATTTGAAATATATATATATATATTGAAAAGAGGGTTTTAAGGTCTAAAATAGTTTGGCCAAAAAAATGTGTAAAGGTTGGAATTAAAGTTCAAAATCAATCTCTCTTACTGAGAATTCTGTGAGAAACATATTCTGATTGTCATCATCAGGTAATCAAAAGAAAGCGCCCAAGTCTTAGGGCCAGTTAAAATGGGGTGTCTACACCTACACTTGTGAGCCGAGTTATGGAAGCATAGTAGGGTGATTATGATGTATAATCCATATGGGAGAAGATATCTAGAGGGAAGGTAAAGAAGGGCTTGAACGTGTATTCTGACTCTAATGTTAGATATCTTGACCATCTTTTTCGTTCCAATGTCTTGTAGAGAGGAGATACTCCGAGAGTTCCACCATTCGCATCTTACGGTACACCCGGGAGGCACAAAGATGTATCACGACCTTAGTCGCCAGTTTTGGTAGAGGGGGATGAAGAGAGACGTAGCCTTGTTTGTTTCAAGGTGCCTTATTTATGAACAAGTGAAGGCCGGGAATCAGAGGCCAACGGGTTTGTTGCAACTCTTGCCTATAGCCGAGTGGAAGTGGGAGCATGTCACGATGGAGTTTGTTGTGAGTCTTTTGAGGACTCAATGGGGGTAATGATGTCGTGTGGGTGATAGTTGATCGGTTAACCAAGTAAGCACACTTTGTGCCTATGCGTACGAGTGACTCGAGAGATTACCTTTCCGACCTTTATGTCAGGGACATAGTGCAATTTCACGGGGTCCCTATAACTATTGCTTTGGATAGAGATCTGCATTTCATGGCTCAATTGTGGCAGAGCCTATAGAATGCTTTGGGCACTAGATTGACATTTAGCACCGCTTATTATCCTCAAACTGACAGGTAGTCAAAGCGTACCATTCAGATCCTAGAGGATATGCTTCGCAAGGTTGTGTTCTTGACTTTAAGGGGTTGTGGGAGAGGCACTTTCCTTTAGTGGAGTTTGCCTACAACAGTAGCTTCTAAGCGAGTATTGGCATGGCACCATTTGAGGCCTTATATGGCCGACCGTGTAGATCTCTTGTGTGTTGGACCGAGGTAGGTGACACATCTATGTTAGGTCCTCAGTTAGTTCGAGAAACAACGGAGAAGGTTGCACTTATCCGTAAGAGGTTGGTTTCGACTTAGAGTCGTCAGAAGAGCTATGCTGACCATAGGAGGAGACTGTTATCATTTGAGGTAAGAGATCACGTCTTCTTGAAAATATTACCTAAACAGGATTTAATGAGGTTTGGGAATAGTGGAAAGTAGTCTCCTAGATTTATTGGGCCCTTTGAAATCTTAAAACGCATTGGGGAGGTAGCTTATCGCTTGGCCTTGCCACAGTTTTCCAGGGTTCATGATGTGTTACATATCTATATGCTCCAGAAGTATGAACTGGATTCGTCAGAAGTGTTGGGTTAGACCAAGTTAAAGATAGATAAGGATGCCTCGTATGAGGAGAGACCGGTAGAGTTTTAGATACTCGGGACCAAGTCTTGCGAGGCAAGACAATTCTATTGGTAAAGGTGTTATGGAGACACCATGGTGTTGAGGAGGCGACTTGGGAACGTGAGACGAAAGTCTGTGAGAAATATCCAGACCTTTTTGTTAATGTTTGAAACATGTAATGGAAATATTGTTATGTTGATTAAATGTAAAACATTGCATATGTTTCGGAAAAAGTGAATTGTAGTCGTGGTTATGAGTTGTTGTAATTGATTTGAATACAATGGTTATTGTGTTGATTTTATAATTCAGAGACGAAATTCCTTAAAGGGGGGAGGTTATAGCGATTCTAGTTTAAACCCAACACGTTTATTGTTTTGAATCTGGGATTTCTTGTCTTGATGGTGGTTCATGTCTTCTTCCATCTTATTCCTTGTTGAGATTGGTCATTAGAGTGTCTTGGTGGTGTTTGAAACAGGTTGCAAGTTAGTTTTTCAAAATTGTTACTGCCCAAATTTTGGCTTATTCGCTCAAGCGAACTTTTTTTACACTTGAGCGAACTTTGAGAACTTCCAGTACTTTTGCAAGTCTGTAAAACTACTAGCAGTATAGCATTCTTCGCCCGAGCGGTGTTTCTTGTGCTCGAGTGGTCTTCGCTCGAGCAATCTTTTGGAACTCTCAGTACTTTTGCAGGCCTACAAAAGTATAGGGAAGGTGGTGTTCTTCACTCAAGTGGTACTTTGTTTGCTCGAGCGGTCTCTTTTTTTGTGTCTGGTCGCTTGAGCAGTGTTTTGGTCGTTCGAGTGGTCTGCCCATAGATCAGTCCGTAAAAGTCACTTTTTGAGTCACTTTTTCATATCTCTCTTTAAACATTTCAAAATCCAAAATCTAGACCCTCTCTCTCTAAAACTGATCTTCAACTTCCAAATACACTCAATTTATTGATCTCTACACCCTAGTCCATTTGATAAAAAGGTAGAGGCCACCTAGAGCTTCATTTTAATCGAAGCAAAGTTGATTTTTGGCTTTGTCAAAGTTTCTTCTTTCTCTCCCTTGTCTTCCAGCTTTGAGGTAGGGATATCTCCACACTTTAGTATGATTTTTAACTTAGTTATTTGTCTTTTCAAAGAAATCATGGGATTTGGGGATTTTTGTAAAAATCTAGGGTTTTGGTCTTAAAATCCAAAGAGACGTTTTCAAATGGATTCCTGAAAATGATTGTCGGTTTGTAAATGTAGTTGAGTTGTAATAAAATAGTGAATTTTTATCATTGGAATTGGTTTATAAGGAAAATGGGATTTTTCCCTAAAGCATGAATATTTGATTTTGCAAAGAGGAAACGGAAATGATGTTAGGTTTTATGAAATGGGAATGATGATGATGGTGGTGGTAGAGTTGGATATGTATTATCGCTCCCATCTTGAGATTTGAAAAGTATATCTTTATTGGAAATTATTATCTGTTTAGAGATATCTGTTTTGGGCTATCGGTGGAGGATAGCTATGATTGTTGTAGAAATTACATAATAATTAGGCGAGTTAAAACTAATTTCTCATCCATTTGCGTTAAGCATTGTTACATATTTAACACATTGAAAATGTATACTGTTTTGAGAAAAAAAAAATAGTGAATACCATGGTGAATCTAGGTAAGGAATGTAGTTATGGTATTAAGTTGGCTTATGTGTCCTTGGTGAAAGTCCAGAAACCCGTGCGGATAGGTACCAAACCTTCCGGTTAATATACGTAAAAATAGCAATTGGTAGTGCTTGTAGCCTACTTGTAGACACATCCTAGAGATTTCCAGTGTTGATTTCATGAATTGTGATATAAACTTGGCATTGCATGATTTTTGGAAAGAGATATAAAATGTTTTGGCTTGAGCATTGCATATGCATTCACCTTATAACTCTATTAAGATTCATACACTGTGTTAGAGTATCTTTACTGGACTTTGGCTCACCCTATGTGGAAAACCATTTTTTGGTGCTTATAATATGCCTCTGCCAAGGCCATGGCTTGGGAGGATTTGGAGCCGAGAGCTTCTTGTTTTGTTTTTGTTGTAATTATCTTGTACAAGTCTAAGGCTTTATTTGTATTAAGTTTAAAATCACTTTTGTTGTAACCAAGTATCGTCTTGGAAAGTTGTAGCCGTTAGAGCATTTATTTATCTGCTTAACTTTTATTTCATATCATTAACTTGTGGCATATGCTATAGATTCACGGTTAGGACTTATAAATGTGTAACTGCATGTGTTACCTTTTGTATAACTGGAATCATATGAATGGAAGGATATTATATTCAAAACTGTGTTGTTATTTAATAAATATTGTGAGATGGTTTTATTGTTATATTTTGGAGGTGTCATAGTTGCGGCGTTATTGAAATTTCGGATACGAAATTCCTTAAAGTGGGGAGGTTATAATGATTCTAGTTTAGACCTGACCCGTTTATTGTTTTGGATCCGGGATTCCTATTCTTGAATGGTTGTTCATATGTTTATTCATTTTATTCATTGTTGATTTTGGTTGTTGGAGTGTCGTAGTTGCGTTGGAAAAGATTGGAAGTTAGTTTTTCAAAAGAGTTGCTGCCCAAAATTTGGCTAGTTCACTCGAGCGAACTTTCTTACGCTCGAGTGGTTGAATTATGTCTGCAAAACTTCTAGGAGGGTATCATTGTGCACTCGAGCAATAACTTTGTTAACTCGAGCACTCTCACTCATTGTGTCTGTTCGCTCGAGCAGTGTTTTGGTCGCTTGGGTGGTCTGCATATGTATTAGTCCGTAAAAGTCACTTTTTGGATCCCTTTTTCATTTCTTTCTCTTTGTAAATATTTCAAAAACCTAGAATCTACTCTATCTCTCTCTAAAACTCACCTTTAAACCTCAAATACACCCTTACCCTTGATTTCTACACCTTTGTCCTTTGGAGAAAAGATAAGTTACATTGAAAACTTCGTTTTAATATTAGAGGTTCATGTTTTTGTCGACATTGAGCTTTAGGGCTTTGAGCTTTCTCCTCTTCCGGAGTTGAGGTAGAGATTTTCTCAACGGTGTGCATATTGTTTAGCCTCATTATTTGTTATTTTTGTTAGTTATGGGTTTTTGAAAAAGTAGTTTTGGATATATATTTGTTGATGTACAAATTTGGGGAAAAAAGACTTGTTTTCGGTTATGGTTTGGGATTAGTAACCTAGTGGTTGTTGTGTAATGAGTTTTTGAAGAAAATTAGGTTTCAAACGGTTTCTCAAAAGTTAATCAAAAACCAAGGTGTTGGGTGTTCTTTTTATGGAAAAAGAAGAAATTGGAATTGTTGTAGGATTTTAATTGAAATGAAGTTTGGTTAAGAAATGTTTGAATTATTGGAAATATGCTGAGTATTATTTACCTATTTGAATTGTGGTTTCGTTGGAAATGATATGAACAGTTTTGGGAAAATTGTATATTTTCAGTTGAGATTCACAAAACTCGTTAGTAGTGTGAGTGTTGTTTGGAAATCATGAGATTTTGTATAAATCATTGGGATTTCGATTTGGTTATGACTTTGGAATATTAGTATTGTTGTCTTTAATTAGAGATAATTATTTTTGGCAACCAGTGAAGGGTTGTATTGATTGTTGTAGAAACTGCGTATGGATTAGGGAATGGAAATGCTTACAAATCATACATCACATTTTGCATATCATGGATTTGTAACTGGGGATTTCAACGTTTCAGAAAACGTATTGTTGTTTTGAGATGCATGTATTGTATTATTGAAAGGGTAAATAAAATGGTAAAGCTGTAAGGGGGTGTTAAAGAAAAATAAAGTTAGCCTGTGTGTCCAAAGTGTAAGACTTAAAACACGCACGGTAGGTGCCGAGCTTTCCAATTAGTACCAATAAAAATGGCATAGTGACTTGTATAGTTACTATTATGAACACTAGCCCTAGATATTTATTCATTATATTTACCATTTGGTTGTTTTGAAAGAATATTGTTGACTTGGAAAGATGTTTTGGAAATCTCGCATTACATTATTTCAAAGAGAGAAAATATATGTTTTATCATATCATTTTACGTGCATTCATCTTATGACATTGTTAAGCTTCATACATGTCATTAGGCCAAGTTTGGAAAGATAAGAAAAAGCCAAAAAGTTAAAAAGTTACTAAAAATGTTAAAAAGTTAACACTATTCACCAAAAGTTAACAATTACGGCTACACAACTCTCAATCCTAATTTTCCCCTACAAATCAATTTTTACAATTTTTTAATACACATTTTTCCATAAAAAGTCAAAAAGTTAACCCAAACATCCATATTTTTTTCCTCAATTTTTTAGTCCAAAAAGACAAAAAGTACACTTATTTAGGACACCCCAAACAACCCCTAAAAGTTTATTTCTACTGGGCCTTATGCTCACTCCACAAGGGAAACCACTTTCAGGTAAACTAGTGTGCCTTCGCCAAGGTGACGACCTGGGAGGATCTTGAAGCTTGAGGCTCGTTTGTATTGTTTTCTTTGGTTATTTTTTTATAATTTAAGCAATGGGCTTCTTTGTATTGAGTTGTGACTAGATGACTATGTGCTTATATGGAATGCATTATGTGTGTTAATACTAGTATAAGAGATTTTGTTGGGGGCACCATTAGATGTGTGCTAAATTTGTTATGTTTGTTTTGATTAGGATGTCTTCGGAATGAAGTGATGACTCCTCCTTCTATATGGGAAAGAATTGAGGAAGCAATTTATGGAGTTACACCAAGGTACTACACCTTTGGCACAATTTGAGGCGTGGTTTACCAATCTATTGAGGTTTGCTTCGAAGTTGGTGGAAATCGAGGAGCTTCGTTGTGTGAAGTTTGACAGTAAGTTATGTGATGAAATTTGGGAATGGATTGCCAGGTCTTGGCATAGGAATTATTGCGCGCTTGTGGAAACGGTGGCTCATGTGGAGGCCGTGTAACACTCCAGAATTTTTCCCTCCACTCGAGCATAAGAGTTGACGCTCGAGCGGCCTTGTGAGGCTCCCAGTACTTTTGCAATCTGTCCGAAATTCTGAGAGTTGTGAATTCCCACTCGAGCGTAGGAGTGTTTGCTTGAGCGGTCTACTTTGTTGGTCTGTTCGCTCGAGCGCAAGATTGGACGCTCGAGAGGTCTGCCTGGTTGAGCCTGAATTTCTAGGACTAGTGGGATTGCTCTTGACCTTCTTATTATTGTATTTGGAACCTCCTTGTTTTATTTTGGGACATTGATCGAAGTGGTAACATGATGGTTGAGTAAGATTGGACCAAAAACTTTGACTCGGGTAATTTTCCTACGAACAGCTATCACTCTTTTGCCCTTTTATTTTTCCACACTTTGAATTTGGGTGTGAGGCTGGAACCATTGGAAATCTGGTTTCTGGGGCTTCAATTTGGACACAAGAACAGCCTAAAATGGAGTCCGGGCTAGAGAGTTATGTCCGTTTGAAGTTTTGGTATCTGTGTTGGAAGCAAGTGCGCTCGAGCTCAAAAAGTGGCGCTCGAGTGGACTGCGTGAATTCAGCAACTTAAAAAGTGATTTTCTAGATCATTCTTTCCACTTTTCTTTTCCTTCTTCTTTTCACTCTTCCTTCCCCTCATCCTAGGTCCAAAATCCCTTGATTTCTTGACCCAACTAGCTTTCATTTCTCAAAGATTTGGCCTGGATCTCTTACCAAAAAGTGAAGAATACTTGAAACTCAACATTTTCAATCGATTGGATTTTGGATTTTCGAAAGGAGGCTCTTGATCTAGCTTCTTTGCTTGGTCTTTGCAGTAGGGATTTTTAGTTTTTCTTCAATACTCTCATTTATAGATAATAGATAGATTTGTGGCATTTTCTTTATATAAACACAAAATTTATACTTTTTAAGCATATTGCGATAAAATCATGAGATTGGGGGTTTAGGGTTTGAAATGTTGGGGTTTAAATTTTGGGTTATGATTATGGGCTTATGAAATTGGGTGTATAATTAATAGAATAATTGGAATAAAAGGTATTTGGGTGAAAAGCTTTAATTTCTCTTAAAACCCTAGTTTGGTTCATGAAGTTAGACGATAATTTTGCTTAAATTGAAAGTAGAATTATGAAATTGAGGTGTTCAAATGAATATATACAAGTTTAATTGAATTTTGGAAGTGTTTGGAAAGTTAAGTAAAAGTTGCGATTGAACCCTTATTATTGATATTTTAAATTATGTGATAATATGAAACAAAGTTTTGGGGGAAAGAAATTGTTAATGGTATGGATGATATGAATTTTGTGATGAAATGATGAAGTTGAGGTTTAAGAGGTTGAATTGAAATATTTTAATTGCATTGAGATATGTTGAACTTGCATCGAATTATGTTGAATTGTATTGTTTGGTGTTGAGTTGTGTTGGGTTGTGTTGAATTGTGTTGAGTTGAGTTGTGTTGGGTTATATTGAGTTGGGTTGAGTTGTGTTGTGTTGGTACCCGCGTGAGGAGTTGAAAAAGGTTTTGGGGAGCCCACGTCCCATCGTATAATAGCCGGCAAATGTGGGGGTGGTTTTGACTTAAAGGTGCCCAAATGTCCTGTCTAGGCTTATCGTTGAACGAATATGGAAAAAAATGTTTTTGGATATCCACACAGTCTCGCCAGATGATAGCCGACAAAAGTGAAAAAATGATTTTTAGGTGTCCACACAGTCCCGCTGTATAATAGCCAGCAAAAGTGGAAAAACGAATGGTTTTGAAAATATTTTTGGGTGACCACTTCCTGCTGTATAATAGCCGGCAAATGTGGGGATGGTTTTTAAAGTTGAAAATGGTTTTTGAGAGTTCACTTCCCACCGTATAATAGCTGGCAAAAGATGGAAGGTGTTATGAGTTGGGTGCCCATTATCCCGCAGTATCAAGTCGGCAAAAGGTGGAATGTGTTGAGAAATGTGTTGAGTCGGTGATAATATGTGTGAATTGTGATGAACTTATGAAATTACAATTTGATGTGCACTTTGTTACCAAAGGGGAATGCATATAGAAATTATTTGAAAAGAATGGTTAATGAAATAGTAATGGTATAAGGGATTGGTGATCATGAACTCACCGGGTTGTTTGTATCTATAAGGAAAGATTAAGAGTTTTGTTTTTATAATTAATTCAAAAATTGAATTAAATTGGTTTATTATTCTTGTGTTATGTTGAATTATAAATGATAATGCAAATGTAGATGTGTAGTTGTTAGACAAGTAGGAGTTGAGTGTACGAGAATTGTTATTGAATATGAAGAAGATTTGGACTTCTACGTTATGGAGTTGTAGCAATAATGGATAGACAAGTGAGGATGGAGTGTATGAGGGTTATTTTTGGAGTATTAATGGAACTTAAACTTTGAGGTTATGGAATTATAATAATTGTGAATAATAAAAAGGTAAATAGAAATGAAATGAGGAATACTTTGAAATTGGGTTAATGAATTTAAAATGATGGTGTTCCATAAACATATTTATTTTCAAAAAGGGTTTATGGTTTTCTGGAAATAAGGGATAATTTTTATGACTGAGATTTTTCTTTAAATGTTCAAATACATTTTGAGACAAAGGTACTCTACATATAATATTTTGAAATTACTGAACGTCACCTTACTATATGGTATCACCCTGCATGTATGATCATTTTTATCTGTGTGTTAGTTATTGTTGTAGAACTATGAGATTCCTACTAGGCAATTATGCTCATCCCTTGTTGTTTCATTTTTTTATAGGAAGAGAATTCGGATTTATTGGTTAGAGAGTTAAGAAGTCCTTGTGTCTTTTATATGTAATTTCATTGTAGATGTGAAAGAAATAAATATTGTACAATAATGTTTGTAATTATTTATTTGTAGCTCCGCAGTGGATGCTTGACATTTATTATTGTTATTATTGTATTCATTGAGAGAGAGAACATGTATTATTTTGTTTATATTACTCAAGGGTAATAGATATATGTATATATATATAATTAAAATAAAAAAAAAATGGATCTAAATTGCAGGCTTTGGTAATGTTTCCGAGTAATTAAAAAGTTAGGGCGTTTCAACTTGGTATCAGAGCGAACTGGGTTTGAATACCTTGGCTCATGGGAAGTGGTTTTTACCACAATGGGTTAGCTTCACTTGGTGAGGATGTTTGCATATAGAAGTAAAAGGTGTAAGACATTATGTGTTACATTGTGTGAGCATGGGTTGAGCTTCATGGATAATGCTTATGGCCGGCTAACTTGCTTTGAGATCTCATTGGAAATGTATCTGATCAACGTGGTTTCTGGTGGGAGTTCCTTGGAAGTTCCGGGACAAGTGGTCATCCTTGTAGACTTGACTTGATTATGTGGTTTGTTGCCTAAAATTTGTTTATGTTCTGTTTGATTATGTGTTAGGTTGGTTTCTTGATTTAGTAGGAAGAGTAAGTGCCTCAGAAAAGGGTTAGAGTTCGGTCCATTGATGTTTGATGTTGTTATTGAGATAATAAGAGTTGTAAGGAAGGTATTAACTTGTAGTGAGGGAGACGTTAAGAAGTGGTGGAAATGTGTGTTGACTTATGAGCCTTAAGTTGAATAAAAGTGTTTATGGAATGTGGAATATGAGAGTTGTATGGATGAGATGAGATCTTAGAATCGTATGACATTAGTTTGAGTTATATTGAATATTTTGAAAGGTTTGGAAAAGGGAGCGTAAGAAGTGTGTTTCATAATGATGAGAGTGGTGTTGGTATGATGTTAGCCGTAAGCTAATAGTTGTGTGTGTAAAGAAGTTGCGGTATTTGAGTATAGGGCCGATGAGTATGAAGAGATGCTAGAATTGGTTTTAGGGAGGAAGCATGGGTTGTGTTTTCAAGTAACGGATGTAGTGTGAATGTTTGAGTACTGAAATTCAAGTTTTATGGAGTAGTTAACTAAATGTTTAGTATTAAGGATTTGATGACAAATAGTCTCTATGGAACGGTTAAAGATGAGTAAGGTAGCAGGTTTGAGAAATATTTTGGAAAAGGTTTAGTGAGTGTTGGGTCTTCTATAAGTAGTGGTAAAGTTTGGGTGACAGTTATCTCAAATTGATGGGAGCTTCTTGGGTTGGGGGTGAAACATTGTAAATTTCTTGGCCTTATCCGTGTTTTGTAACTTGTGTGAATGACAAGTGGCAAAAAGGATTATGATGATTATGAATTGTGAGATGTGAAATGATATGTGTGTTGACAGTTGAACCGTGAGAGTGGAAAATTGGTAATTTGGGTTAAGTTGCGTAGAGAAGATGGATTCTTGTAGTCGCCCTCTTTTGGTGAGACTTGAGGATTTGTCTGGGTTAGTCTGTTTTGGTTTGACTTGCAACCAGTGGTTTTAATGAACATTGTTTGAAGTTAATTGATACCTAATTATCATGAGATTTGCTTTGTTTCAAATAAATAGAGATATGATTAGGTAGTGTCTTAGCTAGTACTGGAAGACATTGGGTCTTACTTGTATGCATATATGTACATTGTTGGTGTGAAGTTGTGAAACCACTCTAATTGAGTTAGAAATGTTTGAATGTAAATTGTTGTAAGTGCACTTCTGCCAATGTATATTGTAGAGACCCTAATTTTTTTGTAATTACACTTGAAACCCTGAGCCTTAGTTTAATAGCATATTTGTACCTAGTTTCGTAAAAGTCTGCAAAATGGCATTAAAGAATAATTTTCCTGTATATTATCAAAATTAAACCGAGAACACCACTTTATAATTGGAAATACCCTAAAACTTGGTTTTTATTTATTTACCTCTTTGCTTATAAATTAATTCATACATTTTATTTTTATTTTTGTTGTTCTTTTATTTATTATTTATTTGAATATTTATTACTTATTTGAATAGAGTATTATTTATGTGAATATATACATAGTTTAAATATATATATATATATATAATATGTTGGTGGAAGAGTTGGGTGGATAACAACCAAAAAATAAATAAAATAAAATAAAAATAAATATCTAGATATTTAGTTCTCTTAACCATTAAGCTACCTTATATTATATAAATTGAGGGCTTGTCCAAATCCACTCCCACATTTTTCTAAAGCCCAAGGAGAGGGTGAGAGAGGGAGAGTTGGCTCAAGGGAAGGGAAGTAGAGAAGTAAGAAGAAGAAGAAGAAAAAAAAAAAAAAAAAAAAGGGAAAAAGAAGGAATTCTTGAAGGTAAGAACATACTTCTTCCTTATTTTCTCCAATCCTTTCATCATCTCATTCTATGGTTTAGTATGCCTCTTGTGTTACAAATTGATGGTAAATAGGGTGTTTTTGGTGTGTGTGAAGGTGTAGGTATGAAATAGTGCCATTGTCTTGCAAACTTGTGAAATTAGGCATTGTTGGAACTTCTCTAATTTAAAAGAAATATCAAATCTATCTAATTCTCAAATCTGAATTTATTGTAGGATATTTTATGTGTTTAGAGCTTGTGACAATTTTATTAGCTCCTAATTGTGTGTTTTTAGGGCTTGGATAATTTGTTGAAAAATCTGGTCCTGAATCTCTGAAAAACAGTCAACTTTTAGCAATTTTATAAAATTCTAGAACAATCATCTCATGTTGGTTCTTTTGTCAAAAGTTAGAACTCTGAGTCCTCTTTCCAACAGATTTTATTTTAGTGAAAACCATCGGGTAGATTGAGAGAAAAGCTAGTTTTTCCAAAGGGTGACAAATCTAGATAGGTTTTCGAATATAGTTTGTAGATGAATTTGTGGAGGGGCTGTGCAACTTTTGAAAATTGGAACTGAAACTCGACAGATTGCATATTGTTTCTGTGCAATTTTAGCCCCTAATTTGACCTAGAAGTATTTTTACCAAAGCATTCTTGTTAGCCTTGCAGAACCGAACAGTGCTGGAAATTGTGTTATATTATGTTATTTGTCTCTAAATGTTTCAAAGCATTTCTAATGTTGTTTTCTTGCCTTACTATACTTATGTATGATGATCATGGGCTACATTTCATTTCTTATGTTTGTCTCATGCTCTTTTATATTATCAAATTACCGAATATGACTAGCTTGCTTGGCAAAAGATCTAATAAATGGAAAATGGAAAGGGGTTGGTAGTGGGTGACATTCCCTTGTGCTTCAGAATGATTTATGTATTGAACATGTGAATGGAATTAAAACCAAATGAGTTAAGTCTTGCGCAAGCGGTCTAAGCGAGCCCCTAGGTTGACACGGATGTATTCAGACTCTATGCGGTGGTTTCGGGGTGTAAACGAGCCCTTTGGTATGGTATGTGCAGGGTGTAAGTGAGCCCTAGGCACGATTTGGTATGGTATGTGCAGGGTGTAAGCGAGCCCTAGGCACGATTGGGTATGGCATGTACAGGGTGTAAGCAAACCCTAGGCACGATTTGGGTGTAAGCGAGCCCACTTGTTTGGCCGTCCATTTTGAGGTCCATCAATGTCACTGACCGGTAAATAACTGAGAGGTGGGCATAGGTGGTAAGGTCTGCAAAGCAGCAAAATGGGGAGTTTTGAATAGTCCGGTGTTCAATCGTTGTGGTTGGGTAGAAGGATCTCTTTGGGGAATTCTAGATGTCTAGTCTAATTGCTAATTCATAGAACCTTGTTGTAACATTGTATGTTATGTTACCTATTTTGTTCTGTGTATGGTTGATTGGTTGATAGAAGATATGGGAGTGTGTGTGTTTTTACCGGGCATTCCAAGCTCATGGCGTGTCATGCCACGTGATGAAGCAAATTACAATGGTGAAGGTTATTTCGAAAGCAAACAGGATGAAGTGTTGGAGCTGTGGTTCATTTGAAGACTTAGACTAGTTGTTTCTTTTCCTTTTGACTTTTGGTTTGGCAATGTTTTGGTAATCCTGTAATGGAGTATAAATGAATTATCTGTGATATTAACTCTAGTTATATATGTATATTAAGATGTTCTGGTTATCTATCCTACTTGTGTTGTATTATTGTGCGTATTTAACGGCCCGGAAGTTGGGGCGTTACAGAATGGTATCAGAGCCCTATGTTCAACCCTTACCCACGCGTTTCGACTTCAAACAATTTGGCGATCACCTACAAAGGGAAGTGGTTTTAACTTTGAATTGGGCAACATGTTTAACATTAGATACAATATAGAAGTAGGAGATACTATTATTTCTACGAATCTTCTATTGATCGTCATACCCTCATTTCATATTTGTAACCTTGTTTGATGTTGTTCACTTTCAAGATTAAGTCATTACCATCTGGTCTTACTTTGTATTTTTCAATTATACCATTTGCTAGATTGACAACCTTGTGCCTTGATTATGCCATCTTGTACGAGAATTTTTCTGAAAGTTGCAATTTCTTCATTCGGTGATGAATCTTGGATATTCAGTTTGAAACGCGGATGGCCAACGCAGTTTCAAGTTAAATATCTAACTTAGTCACTATCTCTATACCTTGACCACATAAAAGCCTTAAATCATAACCTATCCGTATTTTCGACGATCCTTGTATTAATTGATGCAATTACTATAATATTATTTCATCTCAACTTCATATTTTCCTTTTATTAATCCAGTTTTCAAAGTCTTGTAGTTATTATTTTGCCTATAAGTATAGATGTGAAGTTGTGTTGTGTTGTGTGCTTCTCTAGATTTGTTATTTACTACTTGATCTTATTGCTTTAAACACCGTAAGATAATTAAACCATAACTTTAAGATTAGTTAATTACCCTTGAGAATTGCCTCCATAATTAGACTCAAACTTATGCCTCACCTCGCACTATGAGCAGGAAAAAAAAAATAGTGAACCACACTCGAGCCAAAGGCTACACCGAGACAAGCGGTAACACGCGAGCTCATGAGCAATAACGCAATAAAAATGAAGTATCATATAATTGAAACCCTGAGAATGGACCAATAACCACAGCTAAAATCTTGAGCCGCATTGGAAACTAGATTTTGGAACAATTGGGCCAATTAAGGGGGATAGAGAGGATTCCCTGAGCACGACAAATCGTAAAATGCAGTGGCATCGACAATTTGCTGGATGGTTAGCAAGTTTGATCATTAATGAAGAAGCTCAATTGGAATTAAATCTTCCATGTGTAGTTTGTGAATACACTGATGTTTTTCCTGAGGAATTGCCAGGATTACAGCCACATCGTGAAGTAGATTTTGGTATCGAGTTACAAGCGGGTACTACACCAATATCCCTGACACCGCACCGTATGGCTCCTGCTGAACTTCGAGAGTTGAATACGCAACTGCAAGAATTACTGGACAAGGGATTTATCCAACCAAGTACCTCACTGTGGGGCGCACTAGTTTTATTTGCAAAGAAAAAGGACGGAACACTAAGATTGTGCATAGATTATCGGCAACTCAATCGGGTGACGATCAAGAACCGATAGCCACTTCCACGGATTGATGACCTTTTTGACCAACTTCGAGGTTCGAAGTGTTATTCAAAGATTGATCTTAGATCTGGCTATCATCAATTGTGGGTCGCTGATGATGACACAACAAAAACTGCTTTTCGAACCCGTTATGGCCATTACGAATTTGTGGTGATGCCCTTTGGATTAACCAATGCACCAGCTGTATTTATGAGCTTGATGAATAAGATTTTTACTCCATACTTGGACCAGTTTGTGGTGGTATTTATCGATGATATTCTAGTCTATTCACCATTAGAAGAGGAACACGAGCAACACTTAAGAGTGGTTCTCTAGGTTTTAAGAGACAACCAGTTGTACGCAAAAGCAAGTAAATGCGAGTTCTGGTTGAAGGAAGTCACATTTTTGGGACACGTCGTGTCGGAGCATGGAATCTCTATAGACCTGGCCAAGGTGGAAGCAGTATTAGATTGGAAGCAGCCAACCTCAGTATTCGAAGTTCATAGTTTCTTAGGGTTGGCCTGCTATTACCGACGATTTATTCAAGACTTTTCTAAACTAGCTAAGCCAATGACTCGTCTAATGCAAAAAGGGGTAAAATACGATTGGAACGAAGCATGTGAACAATCCTTTCAAGAACTCAAGAGGAGATTGACTAGTGCCCCAATACTCATCATTCCGGGGCGAGACATAGGATATACGGTATATTGCGACGCGTCCAAGGATGGGCTAGGTTGTGTGCTAATGCAAAAAGGGAAGGTGGTGGCTTACGGCTCCAGGCAACTGAAACCGCATGAAAGGAATTATCCGACACACGATCTAGAGTTGGCAGCAATGGTTTTTGCGTTAAAGCAGTGGCGTCATTATTTGTATGGTGAACAATTTGAGATTTTCATAGACCATAAGAGCTTGAAGTATTTGTTTACGCAGAAGGATTTGAACATGAGACAAAGACGGCGGCTAGAATACCTCGAAGATTACCATTTTACTCTATCCTATCATCCTAGCAAAGCTAACGTGGTGGCGGATGCCCTGAGTCGCAAGAACCGGGGAATTATTGCTAGCTTGGCACTCAAGGAATGGGACATGGTCGGAACACTTAATGAGTTTGGAGTACAGATGAAAGCTCACAATGAGAAGGTATACCTTGGCGCTCAAATCGCTACACCCAAATTACTGATCGGGGTAATAGAGTCACAGAAGTATGATTAGGAGGTGGCGTTCATAAAAGCGCGAATAGCATCCGGCGATCCTATACCTGATTAGGCGATTCATTCAGATGGAAGTTTGAGACATCGGGGTAGAGTGTTTGTACCACAAGATGAGTCGCTTAGAGAAAAAGTTCTGAAGGAGTTCCACCATTCGGTGTTCACAGTGCACCCAGGAGGGACGAAAATGTACCAAGACTTAAAACGCCAATATTGGTGGAGCGGAATAAAGAAAGATGTGGTTCAATTCGTAGCCAGATGCCTTACATGTCAGCAAGTAAAGGCGAGAACACGGCGACACGGAGGGATGCTTCCCTTTGCCGATCGTAATGGAAATGGGGGCATGTAAAAATTGACTTCGTCCTTTGGACTACCCAGGTCACCTAGAGGACATGATGCTATATGGGTTATAGTTGATCGTTTGACGAAAACTGCGCACTTTTTGCTATATAAAATCTCCGACACTTTGACATCGCTGAGTCATCTCTACATTAAAGAAATTGTCTGATTACACGGAATTCCTGCATCAATTGTGTCCGACCGGGACCGCGTTTCACCTCCCTATTCTGGGGAAGCTTACAGGAAGCATTAGGGACCAAATTATGTTTCAGTACCGCATTTCATCCTCAAACTGACGGACAGTCGGAACGTACCATTCAGACTTTGGAGGACATGTTGAGAGCTTGTGTGATGGATTTCAAGGGGAATTGGGAGCGACACCTACCGTTGGTAGAGTTCACATACAACAATAGTTTCCAGGCTAGTATTGGCATGGCTCCATTCGAAGCACTGTATGGTCGGCCTTGCAGATCACCAGTTTGTTGGACTGAAGTTGGAGAAGTGAGTCTATTGGGCCCAGAGATCGTGCAAGAAACTACAGAAAATGTGAAACTTATTCGACAAAGATTAGTGGCAGCTCAAGATCGTCAGAAAAGTTATGCAGATAAAAGGAGAAAACCACTAACCTTCGCTATCGGTGATTATGTTTTACTGAAAATTCAGCCCCGCCGAGGGATCATTCGTTTTGGAAAGAAAGGAAAATTATCACCTTGATATATAGGACCCTTCGAGATACTTCAAAAAATCGGAGAGGTTGCATACAAGTTGGCTTTACCCCCCCAGTTGGCTGGAGTACATGATGTTTTCCATGTATCTATGCTGCAGAAGTATATAATGCACCCTTCTCACATCATCAACTGGGAAGAAATCCAACTCAATGAAGATGCTACCTTTGAGGAGGGGCCAGTAGCAATTATGGACAGTCAAGAAACGAACTTGCGAGAGAAGACAATTCACCTTCTTAAGATACTCTGGCGTCACCATGGTATTGAAAAGTTCACCTGGGAACGTGAAGACGCGATGCGGGCAAATTATTTACAACTATTTGAGACGTAAGGTATGATCTAATTTCGAGGACGAAATTTATTTAAGGGGGATAGGTTGTAGAGACCCTAATTTTTTTGTAATTACACTTGAAACCCTGAGCCTTAGTTTAATAGCATTTTTGTACCTAGTTTCGTAAAAGTCTGCAAAATGGCCCAATAAAGAATAATTTTCCTGTATATTATCAAAATTAAACCGAGAACACCACTTTATAATTGGAAATACCCTAAAACTTGGTTTTTATTTATTTACCTCTTTGCTTATAAATTAATTCATACATTTTATTTTTATTTTTGTTGTTCTTTTATTTATTATTTATTTGAATATTTATTACTTATTTGAATAGAGTATTATTTATGTGAATATATACATAGTTTAAATATATATATATATATATAATATGTTGGTGGAAGAGTTGGGTGGATAACAACAAAAAAATAAATAAAATAAAATAAAAATAAATATCTAGATATTTAGTTCTCTTAACCATTAAGCTACCTTATATTATATAAATTGAGGGCTTGTCCAAATCCACTCCCACGTTTTTCTAAAGCCCAAGGAGAGGGTGAGAGAAGGAGAGTTGGCTCAAGGGAAGGGAAGTAGAGAAGTAAGAAGAAGAAGAAAAAAAAAAAAGAAGGAAAAAAGAAGGAATTCTTGAAGGTAAGAACATACTTCTTCCTTATTTTCTCCAATCCTTTCATCATCTCATTCTATGGTTTAGTATGCCTCTTGTGTTACAAATTGATGGTAAATAGGGTGTTTTTGGTATGTGTGAAGGTGTAGGTATGAAATAGTGCCATTGTCTTGCAAACTTGTGAAATTAGGCATTGTTGGAACTTCTCTAATTTAAAAGAAATATCAAATCTATCTAATTCTCAAATCTGAATTTATTGTAGGATATTTTATGTGATTAGAGCTTGTGAAAATTTTATTAGCTCCTAATTGTGTGTTTTTAGGGCTTGGATAATTTGTTGAAAAATCTGGTCTTGAATCTCTGAAAAGCAGTCCACTTTTAGCAATTTTATAAAATTCTAGCACATAAGTGATCCAATTCATTCCATATAAGCATGTAGTCACATAAGCACATACGAATTATCCTTTAGTGATGAGATTCGTCCCACGAGAAACCAAGAATTCTTTGTAGAATGAGTATTGATCAGGTACCCTTCTAACAAGACCTCAAGGAATCTAATAGGCACAAATAACATCCCAAAAGCCTAATCCCATACCCACATAGTCACATAAGCATACTATCACATAATCACATAGACAAAGCATTTCCTAATCATACAAAATGAACCCATTGTGGTATAACAACCACTTCCCGCGAGCCCCAAGTATTCAAACCCGGTAGCTCTGATAGCAAGTTGTAACGCCCCGAAATAATTCGACATGAACTACCCACATAACTGTTACATCAACTCACTTCCAAAATAGGATATTAATCATAACCCTTTACATAAGATCAATTGTTTTACAAAAAAAATAATCTCACATGCAGCCATACATTCATTGATAAACTAGTACATGAGCCTATAACATGTAAATCATCAAATCAAAACGAATAAGGCTCTCAAGGGCTTACAAGTCCCAAGGCAATTGCCTGGTTACACAGAATGGTCTCTCGGACCCATACACATTAGCCCTTGGTTTACAAAAATTTACACAAAATATAAGAGCAAAATACTCTTCACAATCACGTCCACGCCATCAACTCGGCGGGATCACCACCTTTCTTACCTGCACCAAATCCCATTGGGGTGAGCATAAAGCCCAGTAGAGAATTCTCACAAAGTATATACAGTTATGCATTATCCTCAACACAAAATAAACGTGAGTGCAATGCCATGCCAAAGTTGATAAATGAGGAAAATATTCATTTTCAATGCACTTTCTCAAAATCACCATGTTCTCAATATTAGCTTGTAGTCTCATCAATTTCAACCTTCCAATATTAATTCAATAGGGGCGGTAAATACGACACTGGTAATCCCTAGGCTGGTGTCTGCAAGTAGACTCTACAAGTACTACCAAACTGTCATTTTTACCGGTGCTAACCGGAAGGCTCGACACCTATCTGCACGGCTTTCGGGTCTTTCACCCTGGACACTCAGGCCAACTTATCAAATTCATCTACACCCCCTATCCGGACTAACCAACGTATTTACCCCATACACATTTCCATTAGTTCTCATGGTAATATAATCTTTCTCAAGTAAACATGATGAGAATACAACATTGGTAATGATCCACTTCATGCACATTGATAATATAGACTCAAAAGGAAATGAGATGCAATAATTAATATCTCATAACATTTCTGTATTTCCAAAATGTCTTAACAACAATATTAAACAAATACCTTTCCACTTTTACGAATACGTTTCTCATTGCACAAATAATCATGTGTCTTCAACACATCATCACAAGTTCTCAACACCAACCCATCATGACCAAACCTTTCAACATGGCCAACATGTCATCTTTCATTTCATTTCCCAATTACATTATAATTAAGCATTTCACATCATCAATGGCACTCAACAACTCACCATCTTACAACATTACAAGATTATATGAAATTTTCAAACATCATCCTTCAAGATTTCAATTTCACTACCATGGTGCTCAACAATTATTATCTTACCTCATTACAAGTTCAAGTGTTAGTAACAATGTTAAAATACCATCTCATATCCCATGTGTCAAGTATGTTGTTATTATGATAACATTTGGTGAAAATTACTCTAATACATCCTCTTAACACAAGAAAATAAATACTTTCAAAGACATTTTCATTATTTTGTAAAATCCCCAATTTCTAGGGTTTTTGTCAAAAACTTAACACTTCTTCACTTCATGATAGAAGCCTCATCAAAATCATCCCTTTTAAACAATAAATAAGAAGTCACAAGGATTAACTTAGAAACATTTCAACATTTAAACCCTCATTTGAGAAATCTCATCATCTTTGAACCAAAACCAAAGCTCTCAAAATAAATTCAATAGAAACACAAAATCAACATTTAACTTGCAAAACATGTATATATAACTCAAGAATATCCCTACCTCAAGCTTGGAAGAGAAGATGAGCAAAAAGGTTGAAACCCCAAAGTTGTCGAAACCAACTTCTACTTGGATCAAAACGAAACCCTTGACGAGATCTACAATCTTTCTCAAAGGAGTAAGGCAAGAAGATGCTTCCAAGAGAGTAGATCTAAAGACTTTTGAGCAAAAAGTGGTTTTGGAGAGAGAGAGAGAGACCCACGGTTTAGAGGGGAAAAGAGAGAAAGAAAATAAAGAAAAGGGTCAAGTGAGGGCCTATTTATAGCACTAGGTAAAATTAGAAATAAGCCCCAAAGTCAACCCAAAATATCAAGTCAAAACCCCCAAAAAGTAGGGCCAAAAGTCGGACCAAAATCTGAAAAAAAAAAAAAAATCTGCAGGGGTCGACCCCTGCAACAGTGGTGTCGAGACCAAAGAGGAAAATCTGGGAAACTAAGCTTGACTGCACTGCTGGTGTCGACCCTACCCCAGACTGGTGTCTACCCTATGTTCCAGCAACCAACACACAGACAGAAGAGGGTCGACCCTCTCCCAGTTTGGTGTCTACCCTATGTTCCAGCAACTCCTCCGGAACTTTACCAACAGGTAAGGGTCGACCCTAGGAAGGCTGGTGTCGACCCTAGAATGGAATTTCTAAGTCTCCAAGGAACTTTTGACAAGAATAAGCGCGAACAACCAAATCCAACAAGTTTAGTTCGGATTATACTCCTCCAAAACCAACCCATAACAACACCAAAGGTTTCCAAAACATAATAATAATTCAAATACACTTCCTAAAAGTTTTAAAAATGGTGCAAGTGCTACAATGAGGCAAACCAAAAACCAATAGCATGTAAATTATTTGTAAAGTTGAGTGACTTATAGTGACTACTACACTAACCATAGGCTTGTGTGGAACATTATTTACATCTAGACAATAGACTCGTATCCTACATCAACACATACTATATAATGGTTAATAATTCAACAATGATTGAGATCCCCATTTTTCGGAGACGCCCAAAATTCCCTTTGGATCTCCACCATTGATAGCGTGGGCCCCACACATATACGAGTGGGTCCCACATATACATCAATGGCGGAGATCAAAAGGGAGTTGTGGGGGTCTCCAAAAAATGGGGGTCTCAAGCATTTTTCGTTAATAATTATGGGGTCACCAGAAAATTTTTAATGCTATACATCAAAATCTTAATGGAAGAATTAAATATGACAAGAGAAAGAATGCAAGTGGCAGTTCTAGAGATAAACTACCTTTTCATCACCCCTACAGGTAAAGTACTGATACATTACAACTTCTTAAATAGAAAGACTCAAAAGGCAAGTAATAACACGCTTTCTTGCATAAAGCTCACACAAGTTTTTGATAACCAACACAAGAAAATTAGATCTCGGATGGTTATAAACAAAAATTCAATCTAACCTCAGATGCCAATTTTTCCAATTTTGGTTTTAAATATACACATTTCCTACACCATCTTGCCATCCTACAAATCCAAGTAAATTCACATGATAACCCAACTCAATTCAATATAAGAGGAATCATAATCCTACGAATAAAAAGCAAGGGAAAAAATTGCACAAAAAAAAAAAAATAGTAAAGAAACAAAACAAAAACTGAAAAAAAAAAAAAAAAGAAACTGTCATCACATCATAGCATGACCTTTCCACCAACAATCAAGGGAACTTTTGTCTCAAAATTTTTTACTAACCATACTTGTTATTCGTAGTTGACAATCAATAAAACTTTTGTCTTGTGGCATAACCTATTAACCCTAGTTATTATTCCATCAAATGTTCATATTTTATCTTTAAACCTTTAAACCAATAAAAGAGAAATCCATTGTGAAAAAGAAAAAAAAAGAAGTGGTAGCATGTCGAGATTCTGTTGATATTTCATCAAATTAAGAGGCAGTGCATATGATCACAGCCGAAACCCTAACCCTAGTTTTAGAAACCCTAACCCTCTCCCCATCATCGTCTTTTTTGTCTTCTTCTTCTCCCGAAACCCTAACCCTAGATCTAGATATACCACTGTCGCAAACCCACATCACTGCCGACCACCCACCGCCACTGCCATCACCGCCCACTATCCATTGTTGTCCTTCTCTCATCTTTGTTCCCTTTTTCTCATTCTTCTTCTTCTTCTTCCAAAACTTTAGATCGATCCACCACCTGCGCCAAATCGTAACCCATTGCCGTTGCCATCACTTCACCTTTGCCACCAAATCGTGACCTACTGCCACCACTCTTTGAAAACCCTAGATCTAGGGTTAGGGTTTTAGGAGAGGTAGAGAAAAAGAAGAAATGAGAGAGAGAGAGAGAGAGAGAGAGAGAGAGAAGAAGAGGAGACGGAGAAGGAAAGCAAGTGAAGGCAGGCGATAAGTGGTGGAGTCCAAAACAATAATTTTCAAAGGAATATAAAGTGTAATAAAAAAAAGGATAAATTACAAATACATCCCTTAAGGTTTACTTAAATTACAACAAAATTAACTATTTACGGCTTCAACTTTACAGCATACATTGAATACATGTTGTAATTAGTATATTTTACGGCATATTTTTTTTTTCTTTTGCAAGACGTTAATGGTTTTTCAATTATGACATACATACCATGTAAGTCGTTAATCCATATATTTATGGCATACAAAAGTATGCCGTAAAAAATTGTATATTTTCACGATTTAAAAAATATGTCATAAAATATTTGCACTTAAGACGACATACATTTCATGTTGTAAAATATTATAACTTTACACGACATGCATTAACATGTCATGAAAACTTCTACAAAAAAAAAAAAAAAAGAAAAAAAAAGAAAAAGAAGAAGTTCAATTCGACTTGTTTTATGACATGCAAAAGCATGCCGTAAAAAATACATATTTTCACAACATACAAAAATATGTTGTAAAATCTTTGCACTTAAGACGACATACATTTCATGTTGTAAAATATTATAACTTTACACGGCATGCATTAGCATGTCGTGAAAACTTTTATTAAAAAAGATTTCAATCCGATTTTTTTTTTTTGTCTGATTTAAAAAAATTAACAATTTTTAGTCAAGCTTCTCACCTTAAATTTACCTAATTGAGGACAACGTAAAAAATAATTTATATATTATTTTATAATTTAATGTCTTCTTTTAAGGGATAATTGAACCCAGGGAAAATTTGGAAATTTTTTTTATATATTCAGGGAAATTTTAATTATTAATATTTATATTGCTTCTCACTAATTTGTAATTATTTTTTTTTTAAATTACCTTGATTTGATATTTTTTCCCTTCTTTTAATAATATATTTATTTTTTACTTTTTAGATGTACCTAATCTGGATATAGCTAAAAAGAAAAATATTTATAAAAAAATATAATACATATGAAATGCATTAAATTTTATATATTTTTTAAATTTACTGTTTTTTAAAAAAATTTAAAAAATACTTTCCTTCTAAATATATGTAAATTGTTTGAATTTAAAAATAAAAAAAATTATTTAAAATATTAGAAACTTTTCACAATAACTAACTCAAAAACATTATTTTAAGCACCGTTCACTACTCTCCCTCCCATTCTCTTTTTTTTGGATCAAAAGCTCTCCCTCCCATTCTATCTGTACATGTTTTTGCCCCCAAACCTCCTCCTCTCTCTCTCTCGGCGTGCGTGCTCTCGAGCTCTCTTCGTTCTACTTTGTTTGAGGTATGTTCTGCGAGCATTGCCGTGATCGATCGGGCCTTTGAGGTAGGTTTTGATCAGAAGTCAGATATTTTTCTTCTTCTTATCTTCGGTTCTTCAAAGTTACAGTCAAATCTCTGTATATGCGTATATTTGTATATATTAGTCTCGATTGATCGATTTGTGATCGGTAGATCTGATGAGTTTTGAAGCATATGATCGATTCTTTGCTATGGAAATGAATTTTGGACTGTTTGAATATGATCGAATCAGGATGAATATGTGCTTATATGTTGTGTTTATTGATGGATTTGTTTGAAGTTCATCATCAAAGCTGGTTATCAAATTGGTCTGATTGTAAATTCAGCAAAAATGATCTCTGTTTTTGTAGTTTTTTTATTTTTATTTTTATTTCTTCTTGAATTGTTACTTTTAATGCCTTCACGGTTTAGGTATGGATACACAACGGTGCACATCTGTTTAAGGTGTCTTTAGGAACTTTAACCAAATAACCACTTTTGTTTATTTCACTGAGGTGCTACCCACCCTAACTTTTTTTTTTCCACCTCAGAATTTTTGAAGGCCAAGTGTTTGATGAATTGTGAAGTTTCATTTTTTGCTTTAATTTATTGGAAAGTTCTTTCGTATTATCTTTTAGATGGATTGGAGTGTTAAAAATGATCTGTTGGTAAAATTTCTTCTTGCATAAAACTCTGTTTTGGTCAAGTTGTTTGTAGTTCATTTGTTTTTGTTTTATTTTCTATTGTTTTCTTCTTCTTCTTCTTCTTCTTCTTCTTCTTCTTCTTCTTCTTCTTCTTCCTTCATTTTTTTTAAACACCCAAGATCAAATCTGTATTGCAACTTGTGTGATGCCATTTATTTCCTCAACACTTCAGAATATATTTGTAGGTAGTCAATCATTTACACATAAATTCAAAGTGGAAAAAGTTCAAGATGGAAAAAGCGGGAAGTTTGAGAAGCGATAATTTCTTTATATTTAACGTCTTTAAACTCTTAGTTTCAAATATTTTTCTTGTATTTGCCTTTGGCACACTTTCTAAAGGCCAAGGATGATAAAGTTTTTGTCCCTTGCATTTTCAAGTTGTTATTTCACTTCTATCAATTTAACACTATCCCGCATTGCCTATTTATATCTCTTTATGTTCATGCCCTTGTTCTTGGGTCTTTTGCGCATTATTGTTTGTTTTTCTTTTTATTTTTCCCAACTCTTTATGTTAAACTTCCACTCTTTGTTCCTTTATATGTTTTATTGCTAAATATAATTATCTTTTGGTTCTGACTGGCATCATCATTGAAATTCCCATTTGTAACCTCTTTCGAATTCAATGAGATATTGAGATCCAACTAGCACTTGGCGTTATCTCATTTTCGCCTCAACATTGATTGTTGTTGAAATTCATTTTCGATTTTTGTTTCCTTTAAATCCATTGGGAGTTTATATTCTAGTTAGGACATCATTCTCCACACAACTTGTGGCTTGGAAAATGGAATTGCATTATTTTCTGCAGATGGCATTGATGCTTATTTGTCATTTCAAATTTTTTTGTCTGTCTTGGTTCTTCTAGTCCTGCCTTTTTATCCTCACTACAAGAGCATGTTAGTTTTAAATTACCTGCCTTGGTTATTTCCTCTCTGTAATTGATAATTCTAGATAGTTAGGAGTAGCACACAGCTTATGTTTAACTCATAGATAATAACATGGTTTGAAGTTGTAGGTGCATTTATTGCTGTCATGTTTGTGATCTAAATGTGTCATTATCTTCATTTAGGGCATTTTCCCATTAAATTTTGTTGGATAGAAGAGGGCATATTCTCATATCTTCAAAGTATCTTGGCTTGACGTGCATGTCCCTTTTTAGGTGGCTCACTTTTTCTTTTTGATCGGAAGGTGTTGAGATACTTCGGAAAAGATGGCCATAATTGGAGGAAGACGAAAGATGGAAAGACAGTGAAGGAAGCTCATGAGAGGCTCAAGGTTTGTGCGAAAGGATGATGCTTGTTGAAGGCAATTTTTATTTTTTAAGTTGATTTTGTCTACACCAGACAGAAGTTTGTGACTTTTAGGAATTTTGCACTATATGATATAATGAATAGTTCATGCTGTATATTTTTATTACACTTCCAAAGTAATTTGCTTGTATAATGTCCTTTCAGGCTGGGAGTGTTGATGTGCTGCATTGCTACTTTGCCCATGGAGAAGAAAATGAAAATTTCCAAAGTCGAAGCTATTGGTTGCTTGAAGAGGGAGTGTCTAAAAGTTTGCCTTGCTTTTATTGAAGTTTGTGTTTATTTTGTCAAATCTTTGCACTTTGCTTTCTCTCTCTCTATATATATATATATATATATACATACATATATATAAATATGTCTGTATTATGGACCACCTCTGGGCAATTGCTTTTAATATGAAGTTTATCTATTAATTAGTATTAGCGTATAAAAGTTGATTGAATGTGAATGCCTATTTGCAGCTTCTTGTGCATGTACAGCATAAGTCCGATCCTCGATACTATTTAGCATTGAATAAACATCAATTCTCGAGTAGAATCTGGTTCGTTAGTTATATCTCGCTCGAACAGTTTCTTGCTTTGGAAGTCCCATTACCTTTTTACGTGAGGGAAAAAAAGATGAAATATGGTTTAAAGTTTCACCCTTTTCTTTGTCATACCAATCATTTTAATGTTTGGAATTACAGCATGTCTATATTTGTAAACTCATGTTAACTTGTATGAACTTCCATGAAATTGTCTACACCTTGAAAATTGAATCAATTTATGGAAGTTAATGAAAATCTGACCATTTTTGTTTCCGTAGTTGTAATTTTGGAAGGGCATGTGCTGCACATTCTCATTTGCTTCTTATTTGGATGACACTCTTTGGGGGGCGCTCAAACATTGTTCTTGTACACTACCACGAAGTAAAGGTTAGAAATTTATTCTATTATTTCTTTGTTTCTTCATTATTGAAGAAATTCACAATTGATAATTTGTATACCATATCAGATGATTCTTGAGCCAATATATATTATACATAATGCTGGCTATTTTAGAATAACATCGCTTTCTAACTTTCCCACCTCTTTTGTTTCAAGGTTTCTTGTGTATGTATAACTTTCACGTATTGGAATCTTGCTATAATATATAATGCAAAAGCATGTCGTAAAAAATGCATATTTTCATGGCATACAAAAATATGATGTAAAATATTTGCACTTAAGAAGACATATAATTCATATTGTGAAATATTATAACTTTACATGGCATGCCTTAGCATTTCGTGAAAACTTTTATTAAAAAAAATTTCAATCCAATTTTTTTTTCTTTTTTTTTTGATTTAAAAAAGCTAACAATTTTCAACCAAGATTCTCACTTTCGATTTTCCTAATTGAGGACAACGTAAAAAATAATTTATACATTATTTTATAATTTAGGGTCCCTTTTAAGGGATAATTGCACCCAGTGAGATTATGGGAAAAAAATTACATATTCATGAAAAAGTTTATAAATGATTAATATTTATATGGCTTCTCACTAATTTGTAATTATTATTATTTTTTAAAATTACCTTGCTTTGATATTTTCCCTTCTTTTAATAATTTATTTATTTTTTACTTTTTAGATGTGCCTAATTTGAATACAACTAAAAAGTAAAATATTTGTAAAAAAAATATAATATATATAAAATGTATTAAATTTTATATTTTGTTGAATTGAGTGATTTCTTTTAAAAATTAAAAAATATTTTTCTTTTAAATATATGTAAATTATTTGAATTTAAAAAGTAAAAAAAAATTATTTAAAATATTTAAAAACTTACAATAACTAAAAAAAAAAAAAAAAACTCAAAACATTATTTTAGCCCTGTTCACCACTCTCACAGACTCCTCTCATTCTATCTGTACATGTTTTTGCCCCAAACCCTTTATCTCTCTCTCTCTCTCTCTCTCTCTCTCTCTGCGTGCGAGCTCTCGAGCTCTCTTCGAGCATTGCCTTCATCGATCGCGCGACTTCGCATGACCTCACAATGTATTTCATTCACTTTCTCTCCCAATTGATCAATTTTTCTCTGTCTCTCAATCATTTTTTCCCAAAAGCTTCGAATTCATCATTTTATTTGAAGTTAGGGTTTGGTGAGAGCCATGGAAATATAGACTACAAGCCAAATGCATTCTCAATCAATTGATCTCAAACCCTAACTGATCTCTACATGCTCCTCTGTATCGATTCAGTGAGTTTGAAACTCGTCATGCTTCGTATTTTTTCTTGTGTGTGTTTATTGGATCAATTGAAGTTTGCATTGATAATTCAGTTTTTTCGGAGGTCTGGCAGATCACTAGACAAGTCGATTTCAATGCTTCAGATGGAGCTGGCTGCTACTCGAAGTTCTCAAGAGATGAGGAGATCTGATTAGTTCACTCACATCTCTGAATTGACTCATGAGGGCTTGCCAAGGAAGAAGGCTTTCATAGTTATTGGAATTAATACTGCCTTTAGTAGTAGGAAGAGGCGTGATTCGACTAGACAAACTTGGATGCCTTAAGGTGATAATTTGATATTGTCTTTGTGTGTATGTCCTACTATATCTTCATTTCATGGCTTTCCTTGACTAGCTTTCTGGGTTTGATAAGGAGAGAGACTTCTTCAATTGGAACAAGAGAAGGGAATTATCATCCGGTTCATGATTGGCCATAGGTAAATCTCTTGTCTGCATTTTCTCACAAGTTGGTTAGTTTAGTATTATTTGAAAACAATAGGAATTCATCGGGCAATATGATCTCATTATTAATTTTTTGAAGTTGGATCCATTGCTTTTCCTTGATATAGATTTGTCAAAAGTCAACTCCTGCTTGTGTAACAATAGACATTGTTAAATAAATAACTGTATCATTGTCACATGAATTGCCTTTAAAAATTAAAATAGAATATCCAGGAAGTTTTGAGATGTTCTCTTGTTATGAGAATGAACAAGTTTTAGATTATTCTTTGTTTACTGTATTTCCATTCCATTGGTGGTCAACAACCATAGTCATAGCACAAGCACAAATAATCTTTTCCACATGCTGCAGGGCAATTTACTTTTATGTGCTGTGATGTTCTTTGATGAGACTAGAAAAAGACAAACTAAATTACCATGAAGATGTTTGTTTGTATATCTAAGAACTGCAGAACTATTTGGCCAATGAATCAATTGGTCAGGTGAACTAAATCTTAATTGATCTGCATTCCACGTTGGTGTTGGTGGACAAGTACAAGAAGCACTCTCCGTGGACTTTGATGTCAAATTTATGTAAAGTTGCACTAGGAAGGAAACTTTGATTCTTTGCTCCATATGGTTGAAATCACGGTTGGTTTGAATAAGGTGAACTTGTAGTTCTAGGATTGAAGAAGGTTAGTGAAAGTTTTGAGTTTTTTGTAGACAGAAATGTGTTGTAATTAACTTTTTTTTTAGAATTATAAGTCAGAGAAACTTAAAAGTGTAATAAAATTTATAGGCAGCAATTATTTTGTCGTATGTAGATGCTGTAAATTATAGTCCATGAAAATTAATTAAAACATACTTGACCAAACTAGGTTCCAAGGGTTGCTTTGTTTAAAATTGTAAAGTTGTCTCCTCTCTTCTGATTGTGTTCCGCATCTGTTTCTTAATTGGTATGTAGATGCTGTAAATTATTGTCTTAGGAGCCTTAGCATAATCATGTGTAAGAAGACAGTAGTTGAAGAGGATTTTCTCAAGGGTATGAGGTGGACAGTTAAAGTTTGATTTTGCACCTTAAGGGAGGATATTCCCCTGGATTTTAGGTGGATAGTTAAAGTTTGATTTTCACCTCAAGTGCTTTAATAATGATAAAAGCAACAAATTTAAAGAGAATTTATACTTACCAGAAAACAAGAAAATTTATGTTGAATAGTGACAGAATGACCTAAATGCCATAGAGCAAATGTTGGAAAGCCAAGAAACATTGGTGTCAGATGAGATATAATGAAATGAGTCGTAGCCGAAAGAGAATAAAAAATGGAAAAGAGTGAAAGGGATTTATGAGGATATTTGATTGAATGAGCACAAAAAATTGGAAAGACTAGAATCAATATGGGTACTTCTATAAAAATATTGGAGTAGCTTAATGGGTGATACATTGATTGAAATAATTCATGCATGATCATGCCCTATAGAAACTTTGATTATTGAACATGATTGATCATGTGACTTTCTGAGTAACTGCTACGAGAAAAGGACACAGTTGGGACCAATATATTCTTTTTAGACAATCAAAGCTTCACTGTGTGAATAATAGACTACTATTGTCTTACTACCATGCTTTAAATAATGTTATTAGATCTTTTATAGAGTCGTTATTAGTTCTAAAATATTTTAGTTGGTTAAAAATTTTTAATTTCCAAATTTTGAAGTCATTGTTTTTTGTAGAATTTGGAGAATGTAGCATCCTATGGATTTGCAAATAATCTTCAGTTTTTAGTGGAGAGTTGAGTAATGAGGATTTGAGGTTGTGGTTGTATGAATTTTCCTAAACCTTGTGACGAGGGCGAGACACATCTTCCCCCCTTCTTCTCCTCCTCTGTCTGAATTACCCCAAGTACTATTTGAGGGTTATTGTTCATAATGCCCTCAAATTGCACATTTTAGCCCCAAAAGTCTACCAAACTAAGTTTAAATTAACCTTAATACCTAAAAATTATTTGTTTTCTAGATTTCAAATAGTCTAATTCATTTGAGAAATAGAGGTCTTTTTAATTTGGGGTTTAGAAAAAGCAGGTCCTAACTCAAATCAACGCAGATCCTTTCGAATAGTATAATATTACTAAATGGAAGATACATATCTTTTGCTCTTGCTACAATATATTTGCATCATATAGGGCACCTATGTGTATAATTGAGAATTATGCTGAATGCCAATTGTTTTGATTGGTGTAGTGCAACATCTAACAGCATACTAGATCAAGCTATTGATTCAGAAGATTCTCAGCTTAAGGACTTCCTCAGGCTGGTAAGGATGCATAGAGCTTGTATGTACAAAAAATATTGTGGACAATTCACAAATTTTTTTCTCAATCTTGGTGCTCATGAGTCATGTTGTCTTGCAGGAGCATGTTGAAGGGTATCATGAATTGTCTGCAAAAACCAAAATTTTCTTCTCCACTGCTGTTGCAAAATGGGATGCTGATTTCTATGTTAAAGTGGATGATGATGTCCATGTCAATTTGGGTATACACTGTCTTTTTTCATTTTCTTTTCTTGTAATATTCTTTCTTCATTTTTTCCCAATTTTGGGTAGCTTTTGTCAATTTTGAATTTGCTGAGTGATGCAGAGTGCATAAAACTGTTATGACCCTACCACTATTATATATTTTCCAAAAAAATTCATAAGTTTGCGAGCTTTGAAGAAGAGATTTTCTCTTAAGATGGATTTATTTTTCTGCAAGTTGTTGAGTTTGCCATGGCTTTGCAGGAAGCTGCGTGCTTTTCTGTTGTTCTGGAATGTGTGCTTGCACTTGTTGTTGCTGCTGCTGCAACATTTGCTCTTCGAATCCTTACAATTGGTATTGGGGTAGGGCCTTTCTGTATTGGCCAAGTTAATTGATTCTCTAGCTCGCTCTACTGCTCCTAATAATGAATTAGACTTGACTGGCTTGTGTTGTGTATAATCTTTTTGCTTTCATTTGTACATATAATTTGCTATCTGATCTTGTAATTTGTTTTTCAAGTACTAAAGTGGGCATTTTAGTGATATTATGTGTTCAAATATTGAGTTTACTCATGTAATGAACTTTGAATTTGCTTTTCTTCTCTCTCTCTCTCTCTATATATATATATATATTAAAAATAATCTTTTACGACATACAAAATTATGCTGTGAAAAGTGTAATAATTTATGACATGCAAGAAAATGTTGTAAAAGATTATATATGACATACAGAGTATGCCAGAAATATACTAAAAATAACCTTTTACGAAATACAAAATTATGTCGTGAAAAGTGTAATGATTTATGACATGCAAGAAAATATCGTAAAAGATTATATACGGAATACATAGTATGCCATAAATATATTAAAACTAATCTTCTACGGCATGCAAAATTATGCCATGGAAAGTATGATGATTTATGGCATGACAAAAATGTCGTAAAAAATTATATACGACATACAAAGTATGTCATTAATGTTTAATTTATTACTTTTTACAATTTTACTTACATACCGTAAATGACATTCAACTTTCCACGGCATGTCATATAACAGCATTTGTGTGCATGCCGTGAAAGAGTTTTTACGGCATGCATTGCAAGCCATAAAAATTTAATTTTGTTGTAGTGCAAACAACCTTTTTCCTTAATTTTTCCATCCTCTCCACCAATCACTCAGTGACTTAATTGAGATAGGAGCCACCCATGATAAACCCCATCATCTTAGGATAGATGCCCAAACTTTCCAAACAGCATGGCAGTCAATTAGGGGACGGTTTGATGTTTCAGGCTTATCATTACAGAAAAGACATAACCCAGAATTAGAAGCTATAAAGACAACAATCCTTAGGAGCCATTAACTCTTCAAAGCCAAGCTAGCCATCCAAAATATTGGACTTTAAAGAGAGAAATACTTGACCACCATTCAATTCAGCTAGGGAATAAAGGGATCGAACTGAAAATTTTCTTGAGGGTTCTACCATCCAGTGCGTGAAGTCCTTTTTTTTTTTTATTATCGGTTGAGAGAAGTTGGATAGAAGGCTATAAAAGACACCATCTTTTTCTTTTTTTGCTCGTTCAAAGACACCTTTTTTTTTTTTTTTTGTTGGGGGGGGTCTAAGTTAATGACACAATAGCAATTTAATTGAAAATGGCTCAAAAGAAGATGCTAGTTTGAACTAGTGTGTACTAGTCTTTGTAAAGTAATTATATATATATAATTTGTATAGCATTATTCAACTACTAAGCTTAAGATTGACTGTAGGGTGGAGATAAAACTTGACACAAAATTCAACAGCCAAAGAGGGGGGATGATACCTCCCCTTCTCCACCAGAGAGAGAGAGAGTCCCAAGATTGTCTCTATTTGCCTATTGATGTGTCTTTCTTGGCATAGTGTTATTTCTGATCATTCATTTTCCTAGTGCATTGGTTTAGATGATTTTTATTAGAGGCATACACTTGTACTATGGCTGCAGCCCTTGGATGAGTTGCTTGGGTTTTAGCGGCTGTGGCTGCATTTGGTCCGCAGTGTTTTCTGCTGGTGCTTCAGCTGTGATTGTTGTGTTTTCATGACACTTGGACACACTTGGATGCATAGACTTGATACTCTTATTAGTTTTGTTAATATAAATTTTATTGGTGGCACTGACTAACAATTGCAGACACAAATGAAGGAGCTCGGAACACAATCCAGTGCTACAGATGAGGAGATCTTCAAACAGGTTCTAGGGCTTGATCGACCTGGTCATGTTCGAACATATGGATTGGGTCCTTCTCTGACAAATGTCTGTGGAGGTGGATTTAGGCAGTTACAAGAGCAGGCTCATCTCATCCCGACGCCCGACGCAAGTCCAAGAGCAACTTAACTAACATAAAGTACAAATGGAGATGCAAGTGAAGGAGATGATGGATGCTATGTTTAGTCAGATGCAAGGTACAATCCAAGCTCAACAAGCACGAATAGAGTAGTTGGAGTCTCAACAGGCCATGGGTGGGTCTGTTGCACCAACTACTACGCATGTGCATTCACAACAACAATCCCATGCATACCTCATCGTTTAATTGCCATCATTCATCCGAGGAAGTGAGTAAATAGTTAATCATGAAATTTTCAATATGGTATTTTATTCATGTTATTTGTTCTTGTCAAATGCAGGTTCAAATATCAGAGGAAGAAGAAGAAGAAGAAGTAGATAGGACAAACTCAATGTCGGAGGGACTCTTTTTTGTAGTAAGTTTGCTTATCTGTCTACTTGGCTATTTATTTACTAATATTGATACTAATATCTTCTGTATAATTGCATAAGGCTTAGTTGCTAGAATTATGGTTTAAAAGTAGCATCGGTACTGATCATAGGGTTCTTGTTGTTTGCTAGTTTAAAAGTAGTAACTCAAGAACATTACTTCATGTTTCATTTTTATCTATTATCAGTTAGTTCAATAATATATTTCCCTTCTTGATTTGGACACCTATAGGCTATATGTATATTAGTCACATAGATAGGGTGAGTAATCTTAACTATGTAGATGAAGGCCTCTGGATGTCCAAAATCTAAATTCTCCAAAGGCTTGTTTTTGCAGTCATTTTTTTGGAGTAACTGACTCGGTATCATGAATTCTCTTGTTGGAACCTTATTTAATTTCTAGTGTTCATGTAACATAGCCCATCTTTACCTCAAGTATATGCAATATCAATAGGCTAATCACGGTTATGATGCTCCATAGCTTAACATAAAGGTTAAATTCATAAGCAACAAGTAGAAAGGCTAATCTGTGAGCTGATCACATCAGACAAGCATAGTTAACCTAGAACGTCATATCCTAGAGTAATGACGAGGAATAATTGGAAACTTTGATCATAAATATGAAGACTTTCAACCTAGGACATATAGGAACAACGAAATTTTGGGATGCTGCACAATTTTTTAAGTTTCTAAATCAGGTACCTTCAGGTTTTTTTATGGATCCAAATCCTAGGGTTTGGATTGTTCATTATTGAAAGTTGTATATTTATTAAATAGGGTTAGTAGAATTAGTTGTTTTTTCCTATCAGAGAGGTTAGGTAATTTTTTTTTTTGGTGACTTCAAATTTTATTCCACACAAAACACAAAGAAAACAAGAAACAAGGACCTACCCCTGCACACTAGGAACAAAAAAACGCAGATCAACACCAAAACAAAACAACAAAACAACAAAACAAAAAAAAGCTAGAAAATTTATTTATCAGGTATGTAGAATGGAACAAGGCAGTCCCCAGTCCATACAGATTTGCCAATTTTGCAAAGAATTCTTAACTCTCTTGAAAGAACAAGCTCTAGCTCTAACTTCCTTAGCTATTCCGGCCACTATCACTTGCTTGTGACTAACAGACTGAGTAAAAATTATCCTGTTCCTCTCCAATCATACATGATATAAAGTGCAAGCCAAGGAAAGTTTGAACATAGTATTTCCCAGTAAAAGGACACGAGCAGAACAAATGCTCATGAGATTCATTTACAGATCAACACAAACTGCACGCAGGATCCACCTCCATTCCCCAATGCAATAATCCATCATTGGTAGCTAATTTTTGTAAACAAATCGTCCAATGCACAAAAGCCCATTTAGACACATTTCCTTTAAACCAAACAATAGAACACCATGGGACCACTGCTCTAGATGGCCTCAGAGCTTCCCAAGCAGATTTAGAAGAGCTGCTACCACTCTTTGAAGGTAACCAAACAAATTTTATCAGATCCGTGCAGATTAGGAATAAGGGTATGAGGTGTTAAAGCAATAACTTGTCAATTGCTCTAATTCTTAATCTAGGCCAATGCCAAGATCTTACATTCACATAAAGAGCTCTACCAATATTCTGCACAATTCTACTTCCAAAATGTTGATAAAGAGGCCCCACAGGATGCCGTTATCAAGCCATAAGAAGGGACTGCCATCCCTATTCTCGTAATGAATAAGAGGTGCCAATCTCTAAAGCTTGAATATCTTCCTTATAGCCCATGAGGAGTCATTTGGACATCAATAAACCAAAAGCATTGATCCTTTAAAATATAAGTATGTATCCATTCAACTCAAAGTGAATCAGCCTTCATACTTAAATCCCAAAGGTGTTTAATCATATTGACTTATTCCAAATTTTCAGCGATCTAAAACCTAACCCTCCTCCTTGTTTAGGAACACAAATACTCTCCCACTTAACTTTGGCCCCTGTTTGCTTAAGCTCAGAACCAGACCATAAAAAGGCTCTAATCAAACTTTCCACCTCCTTTAGAGTTCTTTGAGGTAAAATAAAAAGGGAACTCCAATAGATCTATACACTAAACAATACTATTTGAATAAGTGGCATGCTTCCCCCATATGACAAGAGCTTATTTGCCCACAACTGAATCCTAGAGCGTATTCTGTCCTTCAGTTGAAGACAATCACCATACCTCAATCTTGTGGAAATAAGAGGCACACCCAAGTACTTGACAGATAATAGACCCTCAAGAACTGGAAGAACAACAAGAATCGCTTTTAAAACAGAAGAAATTCAAAGAAAGAAGACAAAGACTCTTCGTAGATTAGGTTGAAGTCTAGACCATAAATGGAACTGATGTAAAATGTCATTTATAATTAATAACTAAATATCACTCACACAGAACAAAAAGATCATCCGCAAGAATGGCTAAGGATCGATACCCAAAGATTGGCACTTAGGATGGAAAGGAAACTGACCGTGAGTCAAATTATACTTAAGAAGAGCACATAACTAAAAGAAAAGGGTAAGGGGAAATTGGATCCCTTCGCCTTAAACCTTTTTCTCCCTTGAAATAACCTTCCAATTCTCCATTCAACACAATGGAATAACTAACACAATGGAATAACTAACTGTGGACACACATTGAATAACCTGAGAAATAAACCTAATTGGAAACTCCATATCAGTCATTATTTTGAACAAAAAATGCCACCTTACAGAGAGGTTAGGTTATCATTTATATTTGCTTCTTCTATTCAATTGAACCATCAAATCTATATGTATTATGTTTTATGGATCCTTACATGTTTAGGTGTATTGCAAGTATTAGTTATTTGATTCTCCTTTTGATCTTGCCTTATCTACGTAACCTATCTTTGTTTCGTCTATTGTAATAATCGTGACTATAATGCTTGTATTTATTATTATGCATCGTTACTTTTGTTTTTATTTTAATTTTAAAATTTTATTTACTGGTGCAGGAAACATTTGAATGAATCTTTGTTAGGGTACTAGTCTATCTCTGCTCTTCCACGATGATGGCGGAAATCGGGCAGTGGTGACATCACTGATGCATTTTGCACTAATAGATGGGAATGTAATTTTTAATGCATCACAATTTTGTTAGAGAATTGGGCCCTCTTTCAGATTTTTGAAAAACAAAGTTCTAGGCTTGTTTCTTATTTTTGATTGCACATTTCTAAAGCAAGGATTGAATACACTGTATATTTTTATTTGATGAAAGCATATAATAAAAACACCCAGCAATTGTAAACAAACAACACAAGAAACAAATTGGCCCCTTTTTTTAATCAGCCAAAATGAAATATATTGATTAATAAAAATGTACAAGTACAGTGAAATTACATCAATAACCTTACTAAGAAGGTACATGCAGTTGGCCCTATTATAGCAATAGTTGTGTGTGGTATTTTACTTAGCTATTGCACAGGAATAATGAAGTCATTTCTTATGTTTACCTTTCTTACTGATCATCTGAGGGTTTGGTTTTGTAACTATTGACTATCATATATGTTTGGAGGAGTTTAGGAGCAGAGAAAGTGTACAAGTGCTCTCATTTGCAAGTGTATTTATGACATTGAATATATCCAAGCCTAGCTAACTTCTAGAGACTCTCGTTTTCTTGACTATTGTTATAACTATTCAACATAGTAATTGGAAAGATGCCCTATGATTTACCTTGAGTAAGAAGCACAACTTAAGGTAAATTAGGTGGCATGTTATAACGACAGTCAGGGCATTGAGTATCTCTAGTTAGCCAAGTCTGGATACAATCAATATGATAAATATGCCTGCAAGCAGGAAGCACTCGTACATTGTCTCCTTGGAGGAACTCTTCTAAGCATATGTGACAGTCAGTGATATCAAAACCAACCTCTCCATCAATAGGAAAGGTAAGCACAGGAAATGACTCCACTATTTGTGGATCAAGTCCTTGTGCAATAACTGGTGGTGCTAATCCTAAACCAGCTGCATACACATATCTTAACCAAATAATAAAAAAAACTACAACTAAAATTAAAACAATACATACAATAATTATTATTGCAAGAGGACTATTTATTCCTTTTATTTTCCAAAAATCTTTATAATGAAACGAGAAAGGTTCTTATAGTTTTGGATCTGTACCTTGGGCTGCTGTGGATTTGAAACTAATTGAGATGCTGATGGCCCAAATAACAACCGTAGAAACTTCAATCTGATTTCAAAAATTGATAAAAAGAAAAAAGAAAAATGAAATGAATAAATAAAATAATAAATTGATAAAAAATAAAAAATATTTATTTATAATATAAATAAATAATTAGAGTTATCTTCACAGGTTGTTATCTAACTATAATAGATAACAAGTTATGTCTTTTCATTATATGTTCACATGTGAAAAAGATTGAAAATTTAAGAACACCACACCCATACGCGACTTAATGTAAAATGATAAAATTCTATATGTGACTTAGGTGATGTCCCACTTACATTTAATTAATTTAGACCACAAACATACCACTCTCTCATTGCCAGCCCCTCTATTGTTAGTTTAGTACACTTCTATTGTTTGGTTCGGTTCGGTTTACGTTTCTAAAAATTTTATGCAATAATAAATATGATATATATATTTGATGTTACTAAATAAATTACTAATAATTAGTTTAGTTATGTTGGTTAAAGCTTATCAATTTCACAATGATAGCTAGTCTTCAAATCTTATAAGAAACATTTCATATTTTAAATTTTTTATATAAAAATATAAAAAATAATAAATAAGTATGTTACAGTCTGATTCGGTTCGGAACCATAATCAAAGCTTTGGAAGCGGGAACCGTACCGATTTAAACGGTTCGACCATTTTCAAAACCAGAACCAACTTAACTAAACCGATGGTTTAGAAGAGATTGAATTGATTTATCGATTCTACCGATTTTTTTGAAGACCTGTAACTAACAACTATTGACCACCATCACTACAAAAAATATCAAACCCAAGAAACCCATTACCCCAAGATCATGAATGCCTCCAAAACCCACCACAAACAACATCCAATTGTTGTCAACAAACCACTACAAATGAGAACTTGGTGTACTAAACTAACAAGGACAATCTCCTTCCATGGATTTATTGATATGGCTTGAAGAAGCCATTTGCCATTAAGCACAAGGGAGTGCTCTTCATCATCCAAGGTCGTGGTGCTGTCCTGATTTTATGGAGACTCTAAGCAAAATTTAAGATGGAAACTTATATTTTAAGTGTTTGAGTGATTTCAGTAATTTCATACTAATCAATTAAAGTGATTTTTTGTCTAAGAGACTCTAAATGCTTGAAAACTTTAAACTCAATTTTTTAATTTGTTTGATTTTTATAGAATTTTAAAAACACCTATTGGCTATCCTTAGACATTAAAAATCAAAATCCAAAAATATTTTAATGTAATTCAAAAGCTTGCATCATCACATATAAAAGGGAAAAAAATGTGATGACCGGGTGCGTAAACCGCCTCGTTCCTCTTTGATTTATGTTGGGTTTACTTTTGTTGTTTTTGAAAACTTTTCTCAAAATTCTCGTGCTTATTTATTTTGGTGTCAATTTTCACATGTTTTGGGAGGGATGAGGTTGGATCCGGGAGTTTTCAGTTCAGCTGGTAAAATTTCTGCCTGGGAGGCAAAGCCGCACGTATGGGGGGCTTGGGCCGCACGTGCGGAAGGTGAGGCTGCAAGCGCAGAAAGTAGGGGTGGTCAGGGTGCAACACTGAAATAATTGCACGTGAAACTGCAGGTGTGGGTAAGGGAGGGCCACACTTGCGGGGGTGGAGGCCGCACGTGCGGGGAAAGGCGTGCACATATGGGAGTCTGATGAGTTCCAAAATTTCCTCATTTTCTTCTTTTTGGGCTATGTGTATATCACTTTTTCATCATCTCTCTCTCTAAAAACACATTTCTCCTCCTCTCTACTTTCCCTAGACCAAACCTCACCAAATCTTTGATTTCTCTAAATTCATTAACATTTTGACCCTAGTTCCTCTACCAAAAGTTGGAGAACTTTTCGAGGGCTATATTGTGTACGGTGGAGATCGAGTTTCGACACCGTTGATTTTGGAGTTTTCTTCTATTTTTCCTTCAAGAACTTGAGATAGAGATTTTTCTTTGAGTTATATATACATTTTTACAAATTATGTTGTTTTTGGGACTCCTTGTGGTGTTAAACTCGGTTTTTGATTCATGAATTGTGAGTGATTTTAAAAATGGGTTTCCATAGTTTTCTAAAAACCCTTGAGATTTTGGAGCTTTGTTGTTGTAGAGAAGTGTCATCTTGAAATGATTTCTTTCAAAATGAAGAGGAAACCTAGTTTATGGAAACCCTAGAAACTTGGAGATTTTTGAGAAAATATGGTGATGTTATGAAATTGATATTTGACGAATAGTATGACAAATGTTGAAATGAGAAATTCCATGGTGCATGAGAATTAGTTGGTTTTGAAGTTGTTGTTCAAAATGTTGATATAGTCATGAAATGATAAAGTTGATGAAAATAAATGAAATGTGGAAATGTTGTTGATTTTCGATAGAGATTGATGAGTATATGTTTATCTTGTGAAATTGCACTGGAAAGAGAAATGAGAATTGTGATCATCATGGAAAAATTGTGTGGAAGAATATTATAATGCATTGATATATGTTGCGTTGGCATTCAATTCATTTGGTTATTATGAGTTTTGAATTAAAAATTGAAAATTTTGCATTGAAAAGGGAAATGTTTGTGAAATAAGATTTTCATTTAGTTGTTTTGGGATAAATACGTTGGTAAGTCCAGATAGGGGGTGTAGATGAAATTGATTAAATTGGCCTGAGTGTCCAGAGTGAGACTGAAAACACGCGCGGAGGAGGTACCATGTGCCTTCCGGTTAGCTACTGGTAAAGTGGGGATTTGGTAGTGCTAGTTACGCCTACTTGCAGATACCAACTTAGGGATTACCTAAGTTGTATTTACTGCCTCTTGAACTTGATTTAAGATTATTGAATTGTTGAAATTTCAAGATTTCATTGTGCATGATGGCTTTCAAAAGATGAAGATGAGACTTTTAAAAAAAAAAAAGCATAGCATGGTATGTACATTTCAATTCATGAAACTTGTATAAAATGTATATACTTTGTTAAGAAGTTCCTATTGGGCATTCTGCTCACCCAATGAGATTTTGTATAGGAAAAGATGTGGTGATTCCGCCAAACTAAGGGTGTAGATGTGTATGTTGAGAGCACAAGGCTCTTGTTTTGTTGTGATTATATTTTGCAAGCCAAGAGCTATATTTGTGTGGTTTCGAGCAACCATTTTGTGTAACTGGGCTTAAGCCTTGGACTTTGTAGCCCTTGAGGGCATTTATTTACTTATGACTGGATGTTTTACATGCTATAGATTCATGTACTAAAGTCGTTGAATGTGTAGTTGCATGTAGAACTATTTTGTAAATCTCTTATGATTATATATGTAAGTGTTGGAGATTATTTCGGTTTATCGTAAGGAGCAATAGTTGGTGTACTTCTATTGTGTATATTTTTTGGGGGTGTTACAAAAAAAAAGAAATCCATAATCTGTCCTAAAACAAAAATCTACACCTTTTAAACAGGATATAAATACCATGCAATGATAGCTCGTTATTCCCTAAAATAAATCTAATAAAAAGTAAACATCTTCCATCTCACATAAAATTCTGTTAAAAAAAAGAAAAAAACTCACATAAAATCTATATTATAAGAGATACATGGTAAAAAAAAATACCATAAATATCATGATTCAATAAATTTTAATTGGTATAATAAAGATAATTAAGCTAATTCAACATCCCTTCTACAATTGATGAGTTACAACTTATGCCGAACATAAAATGAAAAATAAAACCTTATATTAGCTTCTCTCTACTCTATAATTAAGCATATTATCTCTTATTCAGGTTTAAGCATGTTTAATCACTCACTTCTATTCTCTTCCTTTTTATTACTGTTTTTTCAATCTTCTCAATTATTTTGTCTTTTTTCCTTTGAGTTTAAGCATGATTCAAAAGAGAGTTCTCTCACTAAGTTTAGTGCCAAGCATCAATCACACATTCATCAAATTGTAAGCAATGTTCTCTCACCTTCGTACTTTGTTGGTTGTAATCTTATTTTGTTGTTTGCAAAAATCACATGTTCATCAAACGTTTATCTATACTCAGTTTGGTTTGTGACAATGAAAGTAGAATGGAATCAAATGTTCATTTCTTAATCTCCGTATGAATTATTTCATTTGTATTATATTTTTCATCATTTTTTTGCTCAAAAATCTATGGACATTCTAATGAAATTATCATTTGATTCAAACCAAATTCAAATGAATCAAACAATACTTGAGAGAGGTATGGGCTATTTCCATAAAACACATTGTTTGGCAAGCCTTTTTTTTTTTTTTTAAATACTTCAGTCATGTCATATATATTGATTTGTGGGAACTGACAAATAAAAATATGATAAAAATAAATAAATAAAAATAGATGGGTGCCCAAACAACAGAACTTCAAATGCAACCTGGGGGTAGAACAAAAAAAAAGAAGTTATGTTATCTATATTGATTTGTGAGAATTGACAAATAAGGATATAATAAAAATAAATAAATAAAAATATATGAGTGTCCAAACAACAGAACTTCAAATATTTATTCCTAAATTCTCATAATTTTAAAACTCTCTCTTTCCTACTTGGCAACCTTCTTTGATTGCCTTTCATGTTTTCTATTTTTCTTCATATTCTATTTGTTTGATTAATTAAAATTAAAATTAATTTCATTGCTTATGGATAAAGATTTGAATTTCAAAATTCCTCCATATAGATAAACATATAAAAATTGAAAATTAATTTTATAGTCTACAAATAAAGATAAAAATTAAACAATTAATTTAAAAAAATTAATTTCACAACTTATAGATAATTTAAAATTTCTTCCCATAAATAAACATATAAAAGTTGATAAATAACTTATAAAAATTAATTTCATGGCCTACAAATAAAGATAAAGATTAAATAATTGATTTAAAAAAAAAAAAACAAAATTACATTCTCATAATTTTAAAACTCTCTTTCTTCTATTTGGCAACCTTCTTTGATTGCCTTTCATGTTTTCTATTTTGCTTCATTTTCTATTTCTTTGATTAATTAAAATTAAAATTAATTTCATTGCTTATGAATAAAGATTTGAATTTCAAAATTCCTTCATATAGATAAACATATAAGAACTGAAAATTAATTTTATAGTCTACAAATAAAGTTAAAAATTAAACAATTAATTTAAAAAAATTAATTTCATAACTTATAGATAATTTAAAATTTCTTCTCATAAATAAACATATAAAAGTTGATAAATAACTTATAAAAATTAATTTCATGGCCTACAAATAAAAATAAAGATTAAATAATTGATTTAAACAAAAAACGAAATTACACATTTTTCCCCCTCTTCATTTTGTACTTTAATTAATTTTATTATAGATAAACATATAGAAATTCATAAATGATTTATTAAAATTTATTTCATGACCTATAGATAAAGATAAAAAATTTTTAAAAAAAATTATTTAAAAAAATTAATTTCATGACTTATAGATAAATAAACATATAAAAATTGATAAATAATTTATAAAGATTAATTTTGTGGCCTATAAATAAATATAAAGATTAAATAATTGATTTATAAAAAATTAAAATAATAAAATTTAGATAAAAATATGATTTGTTGATCTATATATCTAAATTTTTATTTTGATTTATTCATATTTTTTTTCTCCTTCTATCACATATTATCTTTTTTTATTTAAAATTTTTCATCTTATGAAATGTCCTTATCTATAACTTCTTATCTCCTATTAAATTCTTAACCTTCTCTTGATAATTTTTATTATTCGTTATTATCTACCAAGTGATAAAGGTAAAAAAAAATAATAATAAAAAAAATTATTGACTTTAAATGAGAAGAGTATTAATAATGAAATTGGTTCGCTTTGAATCAGAACAGTATTAATAATGAAATAATGAAGGCTGCATAGGAGAAGGCAACACAAAAATCTCACAAAATTAATTTTCGTCATTATATTTATCCAAGGTAATAATTTGATATTCTTTCTATTAGTTATTAAAAATAGTTTTCATTAGATCATTGTTATGTTTTAATTTATTTATTATTATTTTTATACGGTTGTCATTCGTTATACTAGTATGTAGTTGTTTTGTTAAAAACCTCCAAATATTTATTCCAAAATTCTCATAATTTTAAAATTCTCTCTTTCCTACGTGACAACCTTCTTTGATTGCCTTTCATATTTTCTATTTTTCTTCATATTCTATTTGTTTGATTAATTAAAATTAAAATTAATTTCATTGCTTATGGATAAAGATTTGAATTTCAAAATTCCTACATATAGATAAACATATAAAAACTAAAAATTAATTTTATAGTCTACAGATAAAGATAAAAATTAAACAATTAATTTTAAAAAAATTAATTTCACAACTTATAGATAATTTAAAATTTCTTCCCATAAATAAACATATAAAAGTTGATAAATAACTTATAAAAATTAATTTCATGGCCAACAAATAACGATAAAGATTAAATAATTGAATTTAAAAAAAAATGAAATTACATTTTCATAATTTTAAAACTCTCTCTTTCCTATGTGGCAACCTTCTTTGATTGCCTTTCATGTTTTCTATTTTGCTTAATTTTCTATTTGTTTGATTAATTAAAATTAAAATTAATTTCATTGCTTATGGATAAAGATTTGAATTTCAAAATTCCTCCATATAGATAAACATATAAAAATTGAAAATTAATTTTATAGTCTACCAATAAAGATAAATATTAAACAATTAATTTTAAAAAATTAATTTTATAACTTATAGATAATTTAAAATTTCTTCCAATAAATAAACATATAGAAGTTGATAAATAACTTATAAAAATTAATTTCATGACCTACAAATATAGATGAAGATTAAATAATTGATTCAAAAAAAATGAAATTACTCCTCCCCCCCTTTCATTTTGTATTTTAATTAATTTTATTACAGATAAACATATAAAAACTCATAAATAATTTATGAAAATTTATTTCATGACCTATAGATAAAGATAAAAATTAAAAAAAAATAGTTAAAAAAATTAATTTCATGACTTATAGATAAATAAACATATAACAATTTATAAATAATTTATAAAGATTAATTTCATGACCTACAGATAAAAATAAAGATTAAATAATTGATTTACAGAAAAAAATAAAATAATAAAATTTAGATAGAGATATGATTTGTTAATCTATATATCTATCAAAAACATATATATCTAAATCTTTGTTTTGATTTACTCATATTTTTTCTTCTCCTATCACATATTATCTTCTTTTTTTTTTTTTTTAAATTTTTTTATCTTATGAAGTACCCTTATCTATAACTTCTTATCTCCTACTAAATTCTTAACCTTCTCTTGATAATTTTTATTATTCGTTATTATCTACCAAGTGATAAAGATAAAAAAAAATAAAAATTTATTGGCTCTGAATGAGAAGAGTTTTGATAATGAAATTAGTTCGCTTTGAATGAGAAGAGTACTAATAATGAAATAATGAAGGCTGCATGAGAGAAGGCAACACAAAAATCTCACAAAATTAATTTTCGTCACTATATTTATCCAAGGTAATAATTTGATATTCTTTCTATTAGTTATTAAAAATAGTTTGCATTAGATCATTGTCGTGTTCTTTTTTGTAAGGCTGTCATTCGTTATAGTATTTTTTCAATCCCATCTTTAAATTCTCTCTTTGACATTTTTGTTTTTTCAATAACAAAGTTTAAAATCAATTACTTATCAAATTTGTTTGCTTGGTCCTTATTTTATTGAAGGATTGAGATGAGTAAAACTTTCATATGATAAATGAAATTAATGAATATAATACAAAGATGATAGAGAAATACTACATATTTGTCAATGTAGCAATCCCGGTTTCAATTTTTTTTTTATGTTTAGCCACTTATTTGGACCGGTCGAGGGGGCGCCTTCATGGGTCGAGCTGCCGGCCTTGGCCATGAGTTCCAAGGCGCATCAAGGGGTTGAGGCGCCTCAAAACAAAAATTCATAATGCATTCAAAGTTACAGGATGAGTGTGTTGGGAGCTTAGTGTTGCTGCCCAGATTTTTGGGTCTTCGCTCGAGCGAGGGTTTGGTCGCTCGAGCGAGGGATTGCGTCTGGACTGGACCTGAAGGTTGCATTTCTTGGCTCGAGCGAGCTTTTCTTCGCTCGAGCGAGATTTTCTGTGTCTGGTCGCTCGAGCGACCAAGTCTTCGCTCGAGCGAGCCTGTTTATATCAGTTGGCAGCTACGAGATTGAACATCACTTTTCTTCTTCTTTTATTTTGTAAACCCTAGCAGCCCACACTCTCTCTCTCTAAACTTATCTTCTCTCTAAGGTTTGATCTCTCTAGAGTGTGAATCTACCCTAGAGCCTTTGTTAATAAGATAGAGGGTGTTGAGATCTTCGTTTTAATCTGAAAATCTTTGGATTTGGAGTACTTTGAAGTTTGGGTCATCATCTCCATCTTCTAAGTTTGGGCTATTTTCTTCAAGGTAGGGATTTCCTACTCTATTTATACGTCTTAATCCTAAGTGGTGGTATTTTGGTATATGGGGGTAGTTTGGTAATTTTGGGAGAAACCTTAGGGTTTGTCATAGATTAATTTGTATAATTAATTTAAGGGAAGATTGTGATATTGGGTTTAAATTCACGAGATTGGGGAATTTAATGGTATAATGATGTATTTGGTTAGTTTAAGTACTTACCTTTGAAAATGTTGAAATTACATTTGTTGTTATATTTATTAGTCATGATTGTTGTAGACAATGCATGTGGATTAGGTAAAATTGAAACTAATCATTTGGTTAAGTGGTTGAGTATAAAAGTTGGTTTAATACATTAAATTTATGTATTGATTTACTATGTATATGACTTTCTGTTTATATGCATTACTTGTGTATGGGAGGAGAAAGGGGGTGTACTCCACGGTTTAGGGGAAGGTGGGGGTGTGCCTCTAAACCGGTTAATGATTATGAGAAGAAAGGGGTGAACTTCGTGGTTCTTTGCTTATGCGCGCCTATAGCAGAGATACAGCTTATGCTTATCTATTTGTGTGGAAGTATGGAAGTGTATTTGATTGAGATTGTTATTACATTCAGTACTTGTGCTTATTGTGTTATAAGAAAGGTTTAACCTGAGTTGTTATCCTTGTTGAGTTGTTTGGCCAGGTTCTGTGCCATTATTGGAAGGTGAATTAAGCCATAGACAAAGTGTCATAGGCAATGTGGACAATTGTGTCAGAAATAATTGTAAAATGGAATATTTTGTGTTAACCATGTATCAGATGCTACTGCTTTAGTTAATTCTTATGCTTGGTTTAGTATTTCTCTACTGGGCTGTGGCTCACCCTATATGGGAACTTCATTTTCAGGTGCAGGCGGTTCACTACCTCCAAGGACTTAGCTTGTGAGGAATTAGACTTGAAGTCTTGTTTTATATGAACTATGTAAACATTCAAGCCCAGGGCTTTATTTGTATTTGAGTTAGAACTCATGGTTTTGTAACCAAGTGTTGGCTTGGAAAGATGTAAGCCCGTAGGGCATTATTTGGTTATTACATGTAATGTTTTATTTGATGATACTTTGATGAAGAAATGCATATTATTATTGTCTATGTATGGGTTTATTTTTGAGGGCGTTACAGTCAATATCTCTATGTTATTATTAGTTGATTTGCTTACTTTTTTTCTTCACTTCGTCCTTCTTTTGCTCTCGTTAGGTTTGAAACGTTCGGAAATAGTTCTCAAAATTAAAGTTCTTGTTCTTGTTTTCGCTCGGTGTTGAATTTCACTTGTTTTGGAGGGTGCATGGTCGAGTCCGAGGTGCCCGGGGATTGAACCAGAAAATTCTGGGTTGTTGGGCCAGGGCCACACGTGCGGGATGGAGCTGCACATGCAGGAGTGAAGCCGCACGTGTAGGGAGGGGTGAACTTTAGAGGTTTACACATTGCTTAAAAGGCACAAGCAGAGTGAGGTGCGGGAAGGACCACCACATGTGCGGGGAAGGGCGCCGCATGTGCGGGATTCTGGTAGCTCGAATCTCTGTTTTTTTTTTTTTTTTTTGGCCTGTGTGTAGCACATTTAGGGCATTTCCCTTTTACTCTAAACACCATTTTCCTCCTCCTCCTCTCTAGAAACCCTTATCAAACACTAAAACTCTTTGATTCTTGTAATTCATTGGGTCTAAATCCATCATCATCTCTCTCTAGTCTTGAAGATCAAGCTAGGGCTCCTCTTGGTGTAGTGGAAGTTGAAGAATCTTCCATCAAAGCTAGGGTTTCATCCTTTTCTTCTTCAAGATTTGAGGTTGGGAGTCACTTTGAGTTATATATATATATTTTGCAAGCTTTTGATTGACTATTTTTGAGAACTCTTGATTGATTTCGAAAATGGGTTTTGATTTAAGAAATTGGGGATGTTGTAGAAGAAGCTCATCTTTTATTCTTTTTAAGGCTCTTTCTTGAAATATTGGACACATGGGTTGAGATTGAGGTGTATAATGAGGTTTTACAAAAGAGATGGAAAATGTTAGGGTTTTTGTGAAAACCTAGAAATTGGGGGTTTTCTTTGAAAAATGTCAGTATTCTATATTGATTTGTTTATAAGTATAATGACCCCTTGAAGTATGAGAAATTGGGGACTATATTTGAATTTGTTAACAAATGCTTATACATTCATAGTGATGAGTTGATTCATTTGTTGAGTTCCATGAACTATGAACATTGAAATCTTTAATGTTCAAGGATATTGCATAAGGCCTTAAAATGGCTAAGGTATTGAGGATGGTACAAAATGTGAAGGTTGTCATATGTTGTTGCACTTAATTGAACTAGTAGTATTTTGTTGATTTCTATTAAAAGGAGGAAATTGGGTTATGTGGTTGTCATTGTAGCATTGATGGGATACTTAAAAACGGAAGGATGTTATGAAATTTTGAGCATCATTTGTATTATACATTCTTTCAATTGATTATATTGCATCTTAAATCGAGTTTAGAACGTTACATTGAGAAAAGAATATTGTGAATGAGAACTATTGAAATGTTATGGGGTAAATACATTGGTAAGTCCGGTTAGGAGGTGTAGATGAATTTGATAAGTTGGCTTAAGTGTTCGGGGTGAAAGACTGAAAATACGCATGGAGGAGGTACCACTTCCCTTCCGGTTAGCAACCGGTAAAGTGGGGTTATTGGTAGTGTTGTTGAGCTTACTTGTAGACACCAACCTAGGAATTACCTGAGTTGTATTTACTGCCCCTAATGATTAAAAATTGAAAGCTTGAAATTGATGAGATTGCAAAAATGTTATTAAAAACATGGTGATTTTTTTTAAGGAAAAGCTTGACTTGAGGTTATTTTTGAAATGGCATTGCATGGCATTTGCATTTGCATTTGCATTAAACGTTGGGAACCTTGCATAAATGTATATACTTTGTTAAGGGTTCTCTACTGGACTTTATACTCACCCCTATGGGAATTTGGTGCAGGTAAAGACGTGGTGATCCAGCCGAGTTGAGGGCGTGGAATTATGTTTTGAGAGCATGAGACTCTTTGCTGTGATTGTAAATTTTTTTGTAAGCCAAGGGCTAAACATGTATGGGTCCGAGGGATCATTTTGTGTAACCGGGCTATTGCCTTGGAAAATGTAAGCCCTTAAGGGCATTTTAATTGTTTGAGATTAGATGCTTCACATGCTATAGATTCATGTGTTTTTCATACCATTGAATGTGTAACCACATGTAAAACTTTTGTATAAGCTTATTCATTAATCATGTAAAGATGGAAGGACTAATGTCATTATTTAGTGAATGTTAGTTGGTGTGGTTGGTTTAGGTTGAATTATTTCGGGGTGTTACAACATGTAATGGATCAAAATATAATCTTTTAAATTGTTCATGTTATTAAAAAAATTAGAATTTGTGATTGATTATAGCTCTATCATATAGATTACAAATAAAATAAAAAAAGAGTTGTATCTTTTATTGATTTTATATATGTAGTCCTTAAAAGCCAATAATTATATTTTTCATAATTTTCATTTTCAATTTCAATTCTACTAAGTGAATATTTAATTTATCAATTAGTGTGTTTCTTAGGTGTAGAGTATACTCTAATCCATATCTATGTGTATACTATTTCCCAGCAAAAGAAACTTTTGATCTAGGAGACTCTAAGAATTTCAAAACATTAATATAAAATTTTAAAAGTTAAGAAATATAAGTGACATACAACTATTGGCGGATTAAACCGTATCTATAATTTTAAATTTAAAAACAAATATAGAAAGTCAAATAAAAAACTTTAATCATATCTAAGCCACATCTAATTTGATATTTGAAAATCCTTAAAAGGAAATTCTAAATTTAAATTTATTATATAATTTAAAATTATAAAAATATATACTTCAAAATATTAATCATTTTTTTTTTAAAATATTTGAAACTAAAAAATAAATATAATTTAAAATTAATGACTTATCTGACCATATCTAATTTTTAAATTCAAATTCAATAAAAAAAAATGGACATAAAATGTCAAAAAATAATTTTAACTATATCTTTTTTTGTTAGATAGTAATATTTTTAGCTATGTCTAAACTATATTTAATTTTAAATTTAAAAAGAAAGTCCAAAGAAAATTTGAATTATATATAATTTTAAAATATTTAAATTATTTTTTAACTGTTAATCATAATTTATCAAATGGTCAATAATGTCAAGTACGCATGTCATAATCTTATTGAAAAAATATTATATTGAATAGTTTAAAATTTTTAAGTATTAACTTCAAATTAATAAATTTGATATAAAATTTCACTTGACTACCAAACAAAATATTCAAAAAATGAAAACAATGGTTTACATCCATTGTGAGTGTAACCAACGTCTCACTAACTTTAAATTTATAGCATACACTCATTTACGGGATAAATTTTTATAATCCATTGCATTTTTAGGCTAAAACATAGTTTATGAGTTAGCCCAATCTAACCTTTGATAAAAAATTTTAAGATTTAAATATACTTTAATACTGATATAATGGACATTAGTCAATTTGAATTGATTATTATAAAATATTCTACTTATCAATGATATAATTTATACATAAATATTTAAATTTATAATTATCAAACGTTTTTACAAATTAACTTATCAATTTTATAGATTAAGTGTAAGATTAAGACTAGAATATGACCTATAATTTAATGTGATTCTATCTTAGATATTTTTTATTTTTTATTTTTTTTATACATAAATATAAATAACTATTCATTTCATAGTGTTATATAAATATATAATTTTTTACTTAAGTTCAAATTTTTTAATAAATATGCATAAAATATGTTCATATGATTTATTATAAAAAAATACTTACAAATATTTATTTACCAATTTAATAAATAAATAGGTCAAATGATTCATAAGTTAGATATAGATCAAGACAATTTTTAATAATTAAATGAATGTCACATTGACATAAATATTGAGTCAACTAACTTCTAACAATTTTGAGCAGAAATTTTTTTAGGCTTTACAAAATAAGAAAAAATTAGTATATTAACAAATGTAATTTACTATTATCATATGGCAAATTAAAATTACGGAACGTTTAAAATAAAATGTATTTATATTTTATCATAAATATAACTTTTGTAATTTATTTTTAAATTTTTACTAATTAAATTATGACATGTATTTTTTATTAAGAATCTAGAACACACAATTGTTGATATCAGAATAAAAACTCTCTTTTTTTTTTTTTGATCAGCAAAGAAAAAGGGAAGTTATATTGATGAAAAGAACAAGAACGAGCACCAAAATACATCAAAAAAAGAGGAAAGTGCAAAAACATCATAGCTAACACTCCACAATCCCAACTAAGTTGGCACCAAGGAGGAAGCACAATCATATGTTAGCACTAAACCCACTGATTGGTGAGATACCAATCTAAAACAAAAAAGAAACTAGAAAGGCCACACCTACAACAAGCTCCACCACCAGCAAAACATGGCAGCATTATCAACCTACCAACTCTACCAACACCTACTCCTGAAGACTCTACCAGCACCTTCTAAGACAAAACACCACCTCTCACCTAGCCACACGAAAATTCACTAGGTATTTAACACCCAAGATATCAACAAGCAGCATCAAAATAGTAGCACCAGGTCACAAACCAACATATAGCAACACCAGATAGCAGCATTAGGAATGTTGACAGGCTGATGAGTGCACCAATTACATTTCTACTACACATGACAACAAACACCAGTAACAAGAAAAGACCAGCAACAATAGGACCAGTCCTGATGACAAAACAACAAAACAACAAAACCAGCATAGGCTTCCACACCAGTAATAAAACCAGCACATGGCATCCCAAAACACTGCCATATCAGATTACTACCACCAGCAGAATTCCAATAAGCTTCAAAACAGAATCAATCACCCAGCATGACAGCAGCAACAGACAGCATCAATAATCAAATTGCCCTTCAAGCTTACAGCAGACCTGAACACCACCAAATGCCACACTAGTAGCTGAAAACATGGGCAGTGAAGGTAGCTGCAACCCAAGTCAGCAGCACCACCCCAGAAAAATACGTTTTCCCTTCCAGCAGCAGCAAGGAAAGCAACATCCAAAACTGAGCAGAAGCATCGCACAACAGCCACCTTGACACAGTAACAGCAGAGCCTCCTCTGAACTTAAGACATATGTCTCACCCATTTTATATTTGACACTATCTCTTGGATGGAGTAGCAACACCCCGAATCGTAAATTTTGAACCACATGGCCACTCTAGTTTTAATAAGCTCAGACAAAGCATCAGCATCAGGATTAACATTATTAAAGACACAATCATTTCTATATAACCACAAGGACCAAACGACCGAAATAAAAACAACCCGCCAAACCGCCTTTACCTTTTTCTTAAGCCTCCATCCCAACCACCAGTACATCAAGCCTTCGAAAGAACCTGGTGACACCCATTGGATTTCCCACCATGCCATGATGTTAGACCAAACACGCCACACAAAATAGCAAGACAAAAGAAGATGATTACAAGACTCCTCCTCAGCTTTACACAGCACACAACAAAAATTCCTAGGACCTCTCAAAACTCTAACTCTACTTAGAAAATCATATGTTTTCAACCTACCCTGCCAAGCAAGCCAAGAAATAAATTTGGCCTTAGGAGGAGCAAAATTATTCCAGACCAGCTCTGAATTACCTAAGGCAGGCCCAGCTCTGTTTTGGCACCAATTATACACAAAGCCAACTTTAAAGATTCCTGACTGCTCAGCCTTCCACCAAATTGAATCTCTTTGATTAACATCAAGGCTTGGACCTACACCCAGAAGACTTTGCAACCTAAACATCTCCTCTTCTTCCCATCCGAAAAGGGGCCTTCTAAAATTGAAACACCAACAATTATTACTAATTCTACGATACATCTGTGCCTTCAAATTTATCTCCTTATCTACATTCAGTTGATATAACCTTGGAAATTGGGCTTTGAGACTTAATGATCCCAACCAAGTGTCTTCCCAAAAATTTACCTTACACCCATCACCAATCCTAATCTCCACATTTTCCCGAAAAAAGTTAAGCAAATAAGGGTTTAGAGATGACACATCAAGAACATCTTTCCAAATAGAAGAAACTGAAACCAAATCCTGCACTGGAGGAAACCATCGACCCCCCGATACCCCATATTTAGCACAAATCACAGATTTCCACAAAGCCTCGTCTTCAAAAGCATATCTCCACCACCACTTGAGGAGCAAACATGAATTCATCAACCTAATATCTCTTGTTCCAAGGCCACCCTGTTTCTTATTCAGCTGCACCTCTTTCCATTTTAACAAATGTATTTTCCTTTTAGATTCATCCCCACCCCACAAGAACCTAGCTTAAATCTTATCAAGTTGTTTAGCAACACACACTGGAATCTTAAACAAGGATATATAAAAAACATGCAAGGAAGACAAGACAGATTTGATGAGTGTGACCCTACCAGCATATGACAATAGCCTACCTTTCCACCCAGATAGTTTCTTTTAAAATCGATCCACAACAGGCTGCCAAGTTTGTTTCCTACGAGGATTGGCACCAAGAGGCATACCAAGATACTTTAAAGGTAATCTGTGGCTCAAACAATTAAGTGTTTCTTCAAACTCCTCCACTAACCCACTCTCAACTCTGACTCCGCAGATCATACTCTTATGAAAATTTATCTTCAGCCCCGATACCACTTCAAAACACCGTAGAATTCGTTTGATTGCCATGATTTCTACCCACTCAACCTCGCAGAATATAATTGTGTCATCAGCGAACTGGAGATGTGAGACATTAACAGCACTATTACCCACGACCACACCTCTTATAAACCCCAACTCCTTGGCCCTCGACAGCAGAATATTAAGACCTTCTACAACAACATTGAACAAGAACGGGGACAGAGGATCACCCTGTCTTAACCCTTTCTGTGGACAAAATTCCGCGGAAGGGGAACCATTCATGTAACAACCCTCACTTTGACTTAGTCTTGCTTGCATACATTGCTCTTTTGTATGATTTTGCCTTGCCAAGGTTGCAATCTGTTATCTTGTTTTGCTTTGCTTTGTCTATTTGATGCTTGCTTGAATTCGCACCTTGTCTAGAGTATAGCCGAGGTCAGCTTAGCATAGTTTACCTTTGAGCCCTTGCATTTAAACAGTTTTGAACCTTAGCCGACCTCCACCTTTAACTCGGCATATTGGCGAGATGATTAACATCTGGGCCGAGGCGTGTACCCCCGAGCCCGAGGTGTGTATTATCTAGGCCGAGATGTTACCTTGAACCCAAGTGATCTTGTCTCGAAGTGGTACAACCTAGACCGAGGTGTGGTACATCTAGGCCAAGGTGTGGCACAGCTTCAGTTGGGTGTTGTCCTTCCTAGCCGAGATCATTAGTCAAGTCATTGTCCTTTTCTTGCCGAGGTCTTGTTATTGGCCGATGTCATTACTCACGGGAGTCCCTTGCCGCCTAGCTTGTTGAACACACTTTGTCGTGGACTTGTCTTTTCCATCATCACCTTTTTGAGTTAAGCCAACCCTAGCGCCACGTGTCCGGCGAAGGTTAAACCAAATGGTAAGCAAGCTTAGAAGTGTATCATTTGTATCATATCTTGTGCTTGAGGAGAGAGAAGCTCTAGGAAGAGTTCTAGAGTGAGAAAGTAGAGTGCAAGCTTGATCCTTGGTGTTTGATCCGTTAGATTCGAGTATTGAGGTTAGAATCTTGATTAACTCTTCTTTGTTTCTATTGATCCTCTTGCTACATTGCATGATTGATTATGTTTTGCATGCCATGCATCGATTCCAAGTTGGTTTTAGAAAGAAAAAGCTAGTGTTCGTAAGTTCTTATGAAAAGTCTCATTTGATCCGAAAGAATGCAACAAGTTACATGCATTTGTGTTTGTTCTTGCATGGTCTTCTTGTATGGGTATCCAGTCCATGGTTTTAAACTCATAACATGAAATCTCGTGTCTTATAATCATAAGTTATGATCCTCGCATTCATCTCCTTCTTGATCTTCATGTTCATGTTCTTCATGTTCTTGAGCAGAGGGAAAACCCATTTTTCCCGGCTCCATCTCTTTGAAAGTGGCCCTCGGGACAGCACCTCGGCGAGGTGTTGGACCTCGGCCAAGACCTGGTTAGTGCCCACTTGTTCCCCGAGATGAGGGACAAGATGTCTGCTTTGATTTGACTTAGCTTTAGTGGATGCCGAGATCATTTGTGTGCATGTGAAGTCTGCTTAAAAGTGCATTCAATGAACTTGCCATGTGTTTGTAGGACTTGGGCTTACCTTGACGCCGACGTCCCGAAGAACTATGTGAGTGGTATTTTAATAAAGATATGTTATAGTGTTTTGATAAAAGCCTTATTTTTGCCTTGTTTTGGAAAGTATTTGTAGGCATGAATGTTATCCCTATTTTGTATACCAAGTGTTATATCTTGTTTTGATGACATTCTTGGAAGTCCGTGCGTGCGGGGACTTTAAGCATTTGTGGCACTAGTCCGTATGTGCTAGGGGACTATAAGCATTTGTAGCACAAAGTTTGGAAGTCCGTGACGCGTGCGGGGGACTATAAGCATTTGTGGCACAAGTCCTTAGTGTCCGGGACTATAATGCAACGACACCATTGTTTTGAGATCTCTCTTGTCTTGTCTTGCTTTGCCATCGACGGTTTACAGCGTGGGCTTGTTTGTCCGAGATGTCATCACTTGTATTATATTGATGTTAGTAAGCATCTCTTGAAGCTTTGAAAGATCTGATAGATGAACTTGATTTGTTTCATGTATTATTTGTTTAAAAGATCTCGGATATCATTCATGTAAACCCTTTATTACTTATGCCATTCATCGAGTATCCAAGCTCACCCTCTCTATATATATGTAGGTGATGAGCGGTCGGCGGTGATGCCTAGTTGTGCTTAGCCGACATGTTTTGCCGATGTGTTTTTGGATTCATGTTTTGCGGCATCTTGAAGATTATGCTTCTTGGTTACTTTATTGTATTTTGTGTTTGATGGCGAGAAGCCTTTTGATCAAGATGTAATTTGTGTACGTCATTATTTTGTATTATAGCTACTATAAGATGTTTGCCATCTCATTTAACTCAAGTACGGCTCTTATGTTCTACTTTACTTTTTGATTATTGCTTCCGCATTTGTAAGCCCCATATGTTTACTCGATTTGTGTGTGTTTTTCTTGTAAGTGGCCTTTGGTAATCCCGAATCATGGCCATCATGGCACCATTCTACTAGGGGCGGAATGGGGTCGTAATGATTGGTATCGAGCACAAGTTTCATGTAGTACGTTATTCACACACTTGAGTCCCACTGAGCATAGGAATTTCCTTAAACTTGATACAAGGATTGCATCATATTGCTTGTTACTTGACAATGTGTACATCATCTCGGCATAACTACTTGTTGCTAGCATACATGCTTTGTTGTGCATTTTGTTTTAAAGTCACATTTTGCATACTCATAGCACTATGAGGAGAGGAGACCACCGATTGGCGAGATCGATCCGAAGGCAATTGGACCGATTAGAAAGGCTAGTAGAAGGGTTAACTCGGGAGTTGAGACAAGTGACACAACGGAATGCTAGTGCAACAACTACCCAGGCCGAGCAGACTAATGGCCGATATGCAGTTCCGCCTCCGCCTCCTCCAAGACCTCAAGTACCTCCACGGCCGGCCTTGTATGGAGAGGAACCCCGACTTTGATTAAGGAGTTCAAGAAGATGAACCCGCCGAGATTCCAAGGGGCATAGAGCCGATGAAAGCGAAGCATGGGTCCTAGGAATGGAGAAGCTATTTGAGATCTTTCCCAAAGACAGATGTCTGAAGGTGGCAGCGCATTCACGTTGGACTGACGACGCCGAAGATGGTGGATCTTGACGAAGAAAATCTGATTTAACTTGGGCCAAATTTTTGGAGCTATTTTATAACAAGCACTTTCCCATTAGTGTACGAGACCGTAAGACCACGGAGTTCGGACTTTGATACAAGGGAACAAAACGATGGCGAATCTGACCGAAGCTTTCACGAATTGGCGTCTGGCGCCTCATATGATCGATGAGTATAGGAAAGCCAGGAAGTTTGAAAGCGGTTTCGCGGACCGATCTGAGATAGAGTCAACATGCACAACATGCCGACTTATGCGGGAGTTTTGGACAAGGCTATCCTTGCGAAGCTAATCTGAACCGTATCGAGAATCTGAGGAGAATCGAGAGAAAGAGATGAACTATGATAACCGCCGAGTTCCGTTCAACTCCAAGAAGAAAACAAATGTGGGCAGCTCAAGCAACTCGAACCAGAAGGTAGTACCAAGCCGATGTGTGCAAGTTGTGGGAGGCCGCATTCGGAGTTTGCCGTTGGGCGTCAGCGCTTGTTTTGAATGTGGAGAAATGGGTCACCGTGTGAAGGATTGTCCAAGTCAAGAACCGATGATGGTAAGAAAAGTGGGAGCACCTCGGGCTCGCACAGGAAGCAACGTTGGAAGGACACGAGCGAAGGCGAGGCGAGTTTTTGCGTTGGTGCCGGAGACACCGAGAATCTTGAGACAGAGTATCGTATACTCCCAATGCTCTCAAGATGCATACATATTGATAGATTCGGTTCTACGCATTCATTCGTATCCGCCAAGTTTGCCGAGAAATTGAATAGACAACAAGAACCTCTTGATTATGTGTTATATGTATGGCTCCATCCGGAGAACCATGATTGTTGCATCTATCTATAAGGCGTGTGTTATTGTGATTGAGGGTGTAGAACTATTAATTGATTTGTTGCCGTTAAACATGACCCACTTTGACGCCATATTAGGAATGGATTGGTTAGTAAAGAATTATGCATCAATTAATTGTGTTTCGAAGAGTGTCACATTGAGACCCCTGACCAAGCCGAGGTTATTTTCGAGGTAAAGGGGTAGTACCCCACCATACTTGATTTCGTCCATTAAGGCACGTAAGCTAATTGAAAGGGTGCCATGGCTACTTGTGTAGTATATTGAGTGATCGTAATGGAAATGTTGATTTAGCCGACATCCCAGTTGTTAGTGAATTCCCGACATCTTTCCGAATGATTTGCCCGGCCACTTAGTTGATAGAGAAATAGAGTTCATGTGGACATTGTGTCGTGGAACACACCGATCTCCAAGACACCCTATAGAATGGCCCCAATGAGCTTAAGGAACTAAAGGTACAACTACAGGAATTATTAGATAAAGGTTTTGTTAGGCGAGCACTTCACCGTGGGAGGCGCCGGTCTTGTTTGTTAAGAAAAAGATGGTACACTCCGCCTTTGCATTGACTACTGAGAACTTAACAAGGTAACTATTAAGAACAAGTATCCGTTGCCTAGGATTGATGATTTGCTAGATCAACTACAAGGAGCAAGAGTCTTTTCCAAGATTGACCTTAGGTCGGCTACCACCGCTTGAAGGTTAAAGCCGAGGATATTGAGAAGATCGCCTTTCGAACAAGATATGGCCACTATGAGTTTCTAGTAATGCCATTTGGAGTGACTAATGCGCCAAAGAAAGATTCATGGACTTAATGAATAGAGTCTTCAAGCCGCACCTAGATGAATTTGTGGTTGTTTTTATTGATGACATATTGATCTACTCCAAGAGTACTGTAGAGCATGAGAGTCATCTGCGACTTGCTCTACAGACCTTGAGGGATGTGAAGTCAGATGCTAAGTTGAGTAAGTGTGAGTTTTGGCTTTCCAATATTTCATTTTTGGGACATGTGATTAATGAAGAAGGTATCTCTGTTGATCCCAAAGAAGATTGAAGCCGTGGTAAATTGGCCAACGCCGACCAATGTGTCCGAGGTTCGCAGTTTTCTAGGTTTGGTAAGTTATTACAGAAGTTTGTAAAAGACTTTTCAAGGATTGCGGTGCCATTGACGCAGCTTAACTCGGAAGGGAGTGACATATGAATGGACCAAAGATAGAGAATCACCTTCCAGAGTTGAAGACGAGGTTAGTTACAAAGATTCTTGTACTCCCATCAAGTAATGAAGAATTTCAGATTTACTGATGCTTCACATAAGGGTTTGGGTTGTGTATTAATGCAAGGGGCAAGGTCATAGCATATGCATCTCGCCAGCTTAAAACCTCATGAGAAGAATTATCCTACCCATGATTTGGAGCTAGCGTAGTGGTGTTTGCTTTAAAGATTTGGCGTCATTACTTGTATGGAGCTTCTTGCCAAGTTTTCACGGATCATAAGAGTTTGAAGTACTTATTCACTCGAAGGAACTAAATTTGAGGCAAAGGAGATGGCTGGAATTGTTGAAGGACTACGACATGCAGATTCAAGACCACCCGTGCAAAGCCAACTCAAGAGTCGATGCATTAAGCAGAAGTCATTGGGAAGTTTGGCGTGTTTAGCTAATCTCAGAGCCGACCATCATTGAAGAAGTAAAAGCAAAGCAAATGGAGGATAAATTCAAACGGATAGCCGACGAGATTATCACTAAAGCCGAGGTCGTTACACCTTTGATAATGGAGTGCTTAAGTTTGGAGGAAGGTTATCGTGGCCGACGCCCCCGAGTTGAAAAGAAAGATTTTACAAGAGTCCCATGGTTCCGAATTGCTGTTCATCCAGAAACACTAAGATGTATCACGATGTAAAGCGAGACCTTTTGGTGGCCAAACATGAAGAGAGAGATAGCCGAGTTTGTATCCCAATGCCTACAATGTCAACAAGTGAAGGCAGAACATCGAGACCAGCAGGACTCCTTCAACCTTTGTCGATTCCTCGAATGGAAATGGGAACATATCTCCATGGACTTTGTGATTGGTTTGTCAAGACACGGAAAGGATGGACTCGATTTGGGTCATAATCGACAGATTAACTAAGTCAAGACATTTCTTGCTGTTCAGACTACATTCACTGTTGACCGACTAGTCATCGTATATGAATGAGATTGTGAGACTTCATGGAGTGCCGATGTCAATTGTTTCGCATCGAGATCGAAGTTTGTTTGCGTGTTTTGGCAAAGTTTACAGAGGGCTTTGGGAACCGAGTTGAGGTTTAGCACAAGCGTTTCACCCCCAAACCGATGGGCGCAGAAAGGACAAATCGACACTTGAAGATATGCTCGTTATGTGTATTGGATTTCAAAGGAAGTTGGGAAACACACTTACCATTAGTAGAGTTCGCCACAACAACAGTTATCAAGCCAACATTGGCATGGCACCGTCTAAGCTTTGTATGGAAGGAAGTGTAGATCGCCGATATGTTGGACGAAGTAGGAGATAAAGTTTTGATCGGCCCAACCGATTCAAGTGACAACCGAGAAGATTAAGCTTATCCGACAGAGGATCGAAGCCAGAGTCGGCAAAAGAGCTATGCCGACCAGAGAAGAAGAGAATTGGAGTTTGAAATTGGGGACCATGTATTCTGAAAATTTCGCCAACAAAAGGAATTTCCAGTTGGGAAGAAAGGTAAGTTAGCACCTCGTTACATCGGGCCATTTGAAATTCTTGAGAAGATTAACACGATCGCTACAGACTTGCTCTACCACCGAATTAAGTCAAGTGCACAATGTGTTTCACATCTCGATGTTGAGAAAGTATATTCGATCCCTGCATGTGATTAGTCATTTTGGGATTGTGGTTGATGAAGAATTAAGCTATGAAGAGAAGCCGATGAGAATTCTTGACAGACAAGTGAAACAACTAAGGAACAAATCTATAGTGATGGTGAAAATTGAGTGGAAGGAACACTTGGCAAGGATGCCACGTGGGAAATGGAAGAAGAGATGAAAGTTCGATATCTGAATTGTTTTCAGATCAAGGTAACCTAAGTTTGGGGACCAAACTTCTTTAAGGGGTAGGATGTAACAACCCTCACTTTGACTTAGTCTTGCTTGCATACATTGCTCTTTTGTATGATTTTGCCTTGCCAAGGTTGCAACTGTATCTTGTTTTGCTTTGCTTTGTCTATTTGATGCTTGCTTGAATTCAAGACCTTGTCTAGAGTATAGCCGAGGTCACTTAGCATAGTTTACCTTTGAGCCCTTGCATTTAAGAACAGCTTTTGAACCTTAGCCGACCTCCACCTTTAACTCGCATATTGGCCGAGATGATTAACATCTGGGCCGAGGCGTGTTTCCCCGAGACCGAGGTGTGTATTAACTAGGCCGAGATGTTACCTTGAACCCAAGTGATCTTGTCACGGAAGTGGTACAACCTAGACCGAGGTGTGGTACATCTAGGCCAAGGTGTGGCACAGCTTCGGTTGGGTGTTGTCCTTCCTAGCCGAGATCATTAGCGAAGTCATTGTCCTTTTCTTGCCGAGGTCTTGTTATTGGCCGATGTCATTACTCGCCGAGTCCCTTGCCGCCTAGCTTGTTGAACACACTTTGTCGGGACTTGTCTTTTCCATCACCACCTTTTTGAGTTAAGCCAACCCGGTGGCGCCACGTGTCCGAAAGAAGGTTAAACCAAACGGCAAGCTTAGAAGTGTATCATTTGTATCATATCTTGTGCTTGAGGAGAGAAAGCTCTAGGAAGAGTTCTAGAGTGAGAAAGTAGAGTGCAAGCTTGATCCTTGGTGTTTGATCCGTTAGATTCGAGTATTGAGGTTAGAATCTTGATTAACTCTTCCTGTTTCTATTGATCCTCTAGCTACATTGCATGATTGATTATGTTTTGCATGCCATGCATCGATTCCAAGTTGGTTTTAGAAAGAGAAAGCTAGTGTTCGTAAGTTCTTGTGAAAAGCCTCATTTGATCCGAAAGTTTGCAACAAGTTACATGCATTTGTGTTTGTTCTTGCATGGTCTTCTTGTATGGGTATCTGTCCATGGTTTTAAACTCATAACATGAAATCTCGTGTCTTATAATCATAAGTTATGATCCTCGCATTCATCTCCTTCTTGATCTTCATGTTCATGTTCTTCATGTTCTTGGAGCAGAGGGAAAACCCAGATTTTCCCGGCTCCATCTCTTTGAAAGTGGCCCTCGACAAGACCTCGGCGAGGAGGTGTTGGACCTCGCCAAGACCAGTTAGTGCCCAGCTTGTTCCCGAGATGAGGGATGGTCTGCTTTGATTTGACTTAGCTTTAGTGGATGCCGAGATCATTTGTGTGCATGTGAAGTCTGTTAAAAGTGCATTCAATGAACTTGCCATGTGTTTGTAGGACTTGGGCTTACCTTGACGCCGACGTCGAAGAACTTTGTGAGTGGTATTTTAATAAAGATATGTTATAGTGTTTTGATAAAATCCTTATTTTTGCCTTGTTTTGGAAAGTATTTGTAGGCATGAATGTTATCCCTATTTTGTATACCAAGTGTTATATCTTGTTTTGATGACATTCTTGGAAGTCCGTGCGTGGGACTTTAAGCATTTGTGGCACTAGTCCGTATGTGCTAGGGGACTATAAGCATTTGTAGCACAAAGTTTGGAAGTCCGTGACGCGGGACTATAAGCATTTGTGGCACAAGTCCTTAGTGTCCGGGGACTATAATGCAACGACACCATTGTTTTGAGATCTCTCTTGTCTTGTCTTGCTTTGCCATCGACGGTTTACAGCGTGGGCTTGTTTGTCCGAGATGTCATCACTTGTATTATATTGATGTTAGTAAGCATCTCTTGAAGCTTTGAAAGATTTGATAGATGAACTTGATTTGTTTCATGTATTATTTGTTTAAAAGATCTCGGATATCATTCATGTAAACCCTTTATTACTTATGCCATTCATCGAGTATCCAAGCTCACCCTCTCTATATATATGTAGGTGATGAGCGGTCGGCGGTGATGCCTAGTTGTGCTTAGCCGACATGTTTTGCCGATGTGTTTTTGGATTCATGTTTTGCAGCATCTTGAAGATTATGCTTCTTGGTTACTTTATTGTATTTTGTGTTTGATGGCCGAGAAGCCTTTTGATCAAGATGTAATTTGTGTACGTCATTATTTTGTATTAAAGCTACTATAAGATGTTTGCCATCTCATTTAACTCAAGCACGGCTCTTATGGACTACTTTACTTTTGATTATTGCTTCCGCATTTGTAAGCCCCATATGTTTACTCTGATTTGTGTGTGTTTTCTTGTAAGTGGCCTTTGGTAATCCCGAATTACTGGCCATCATGGCACCATTCTACTAGGGGCGGAATGGGGTCGTGACAATTCACCAAAATGGAAATTCTAGCAGATTCCATGCACTCTTTCATCCATCGAATCCATATTGAACCAAAGCCAAAACTAAAAAGCATTTGCAACAAGCAATTCCAATTAACCGTATCATATGTTTTTTGAAAGTCCAATTTAAGAATAAGGCCCTTCTTTTTCGATTTTTTCCACCAATCCACCACCTCATTGGCTATAAGCACACCATCCATAATGTTTCGACCCCCTACAAAAGCGGACTGAGCCTTATCAATGACAGAAGGCAGAACTAGCCTAATTCTGTTTGCCAAAACCTTGGACAGCACCTTATATGGAGAATTTATCAAGCTAATAGGCCTAAACTCAAGAAGAGAGCTAGGATTCTCCTTTTTGGGGATAAGATAAGCGAAAGAACAATTTACCCCATAGCCCAATTTACCATTACTATAAAACTCCTTCATGAACTTCATAATGTCACCTTTCAAGAATTTCCACCCTTTTTGAAAAAACATCATATTGAATCCATCTGGACCAAGGGCTTTGTTCCCGTCACTGTCTTTTATAGCACCCCAAACTTCTTCCTCTGTAAATTCTCCCTCCAAAATAGCCACTGCTTGAATGGCATCAATCTTCTTAAACTCTCCTCCAATTCTTGGCCTCAACCTCCACTGTTCAGAAAATACATCCTGGAAATGAGAATACACTGCTTGTTTGACTTCACTTGGTTCCTCCACCTCAAACCCATTAACCATTAGAGATGCAATCGAGTTTCTATTATGTTTTTTAGTGGCCATAAGATGAAAAAATCTCGTATTTCAGTCCCCTTTCAAGGCCCAATTCAATCTGGATTTTTGCACCCACATCCATTCCTTTCTTTTTCTAAGCTTCCAAATCTGACCCAGAACCTCCTTTCTTCTACCCTCTTCCTCCTTAGTCAATCCCCTCAACTCAGATTGTAAATCCAGAGAATGTAACGTACTTTCAGCTTCTGTCAATTTTGATTCAACGTCCCCAAACACTTCCACATTCCATTTTTTTAGAACCACTTTTAAAGCTCTCAGCTTCTCCATAATTACATGATTAGCCCAACCATGAACACTTGTTGAATCCCATGTTGTTTTGACTACATCAAGAAAATTAGGATGTAACACCCAAGCATTGATGAACTTGAAGGGTTTAGGGCCCCAATTCCTGGCATCAACCATCATCAAAATGGGACAATGGTCAGAGAAAAGTCTAGGTAATCCCCAAACCTTGTGAAAAATCTAGAAACCTCCTAGATGTTGATTTGTGATTATGTATCAATTTTAAGCAGAATATAAAAATCCCAATCAAACAATCAAAAGAAAGAGACACAAAGATTTTACGTGGAAAAACCACAATTGGTCACCTTCCAATTGTGATCAAAAACCAGACCCTGACCACGAGAACAATCCACTAAGAAGATATAAAGGAATTACACAGGTATCACTCTCAATTATCTAGCGAATCCACAACGCCTAATTGAACCAACCTCTATGTGCCTCTTCCAACCCCATCTTCACCACGGAATTGTCTTCGATGAGCCACTCGGATTCCACCACGAAGCTTGAAGAATTCTTCAGAATCCACAACTGAAGAACAACTCTCTTTTGTGTAACAAACAAAACCTTTGATGTAGCCTTTTCAGATCATGAGTTGAATACTCAATAAGACATCAAAGAAAAATAAAATATCCCCGGATATAAACCTTTTAGAACCAAAAGAAGATCGGAGGACTTCAATCAATTACTTAGTTTTGGGAGAAAACCAAGTATTTATAGAGAACCAAAAGTAATCCAAGATTGGGAAGAAATCAAACTCCTTGAGAAATCCGGATTACGAGGCTCGCTCGAGCGAGGCTTTCTGGCTCGGCGAGGAGAGTAAATTTCGTGATTTCTACTAGTGCCTTCGCTCGGCGGATTCTTGGCTCGGCGACCAATCACTTTCTTCGTGTTTTGTATGGGCGCAATCCTTGGTTCGAGCGAGCATTCCTTGGCTCGGCGAGCAAGCCTTAGCTCGGCGAGCACTCCTTGGCTCGGCGAGCAGCAACCGACATGCAATTTTGAATGCAAATTTGAATTTTGCTTGATGAAATGACCGGCAGCTCGACCCGTAATAATCAGCGAAGTGGCAATCTTGAAAGCATTAACATCACAAACTTCTCTGCATGGCTCGATTCGGGTTGGATTCGCATCTAAAAAACTCATAGCCTCACTGAAATAAAAGTGCGAAAATAAATACATCTGAAAGGAGTTTTGTCAAACGGGGTTGCCAAGAATAAAAACCTAACACCTTGTATCTGAACCATTCTAACCATTCAAGGTTAACCAAAAACCGATCAATTCTACTCCAGCTTTGTGAATTACCCCAAGTGAATAGCCTACCTAACATTGGGATATCCATCAATTCCAGATTATTAATGAAATTTCCAAACTGAACCATACATCTGTCCTTTCTAACACACCCTTTTCTTTCACTAATACTTTTGACTTCATTAAAATCTCCCCCTAGGCACCAAGGATTAGGGAATAAAGGCTTCAAATTAGAGAGGATATCCCATAACCTCCTCCTATTGGAATCTTCATTAGGAGCATATATATTTCCAATAACACAATTAATTGAAGAATGCATCGTACCTGCCAAAAGGATGAAATTTCTGGAACAGCAACAATCCTTTAATGAAAAAATCAAGGGGTTCCAGACATATAGGAGCCCACCCGCACTGCCATCTGCATCTACATTCATATATTCCACTTCATCAATAGGCCACAAAGACCTAACAAAAGTTCCATCTAGACTAGATCTTTTTGTTTCTTGCAGCAAAACCATATCCACCTGTTTCAACCTCAACAATTCCTTTATCCTTTGCCTTCTAACAGCCCTCGCACAAAAAAAAAAAAAAAAAAAGAAAAGAAAAAGAAGGAAAAGAATGCTTACCCTCCGATTCATAGAAGAATGAAGAAGAATGGAAAGATGGGTAATGGCGGCTGAGGCCATACCGCGTGGGTTGAGAAGCCACGCGCGTAGGCCAGATCCGAGATAGGGAATCGGAGCCGGCCAAACACAGTGGTGGTTTGAAGACGCAAGAGCAAGAGCAATGGCTTTACACAGTGGTGGTTTCAAGTGAAGTGTGTGCTCTTCAATCGGCAACAGGTTTTGCCATGGATTTGTAGGAAGACACAGCAACATGGACCCTCATTATAGATGGATCATGGTGGGCGAAGGGATTGCGAGCAGGTGCGGCATGGATCTGTTACGATGCTAATTGGCGTGTGATGGGGCAGCGTGCATTGGCTTTAAATTGTCCTTGTTCCCCTCTCGTTACCGAAGCAACTGCTTGTTTAGAAGCTGTGCGCTGGGCTATGGGACAACGAATCAAGATTTTGACTGGCTGCCAAGTTTTGATTAATTTATTTCAATCTAATGATTGTAATGAAGATTGGCATGTAGCTTCTTTAACTAGTGGTATTTGGTATTTTAGTAAGTGTTTTAGTTTTCTTAGTATTATCAAGGTTGGAAGGCATGTAATTTTCTCAGTGCATATGCTGGTTATTAATGTATGTAATACTTATTAATGATATTTGTTTGTTGTTTTCGTCCTCCAAAAAAAAAAAAAAAAAATTATGGCTCACCCACTTGATTGTTTGTGATATGTTGCCTTGTAAGTTTCTTTAACTAGTGATATTTGCTATTTTAGTAAGTTTCTCTGTGTGTCTCTGTCTCTGTATTATTCATAGAGATGTCAGTTGTAAGAACATGTTCATCAATGGTGGTATGGACAGCGTAGACGGCGAAGGTTTACTTGTTGGTATTGTAGATTCACAGAGATGTTAGTGTAGACGGCGAAAGTCTATTATTCATAGAGATGTCAATTTTTTAGTTTTCTTAGTATTATCAAGGTCGGAAGGCATGTAATTTTCCCAGTACATATGCTAGCTATTAATGTACGTAATACTTATTAATGATATTTGTTTGTTGCTTTCGTCCTAAAAAAAAAGAAAAAAAAAATTTATGGCTCACCCACTTAATTGTGGTATGTTGCCTTGTAGGAAAGGCCGGGCACAGTTTGAATGATACAATAATAAAATTATACGAAAAAAAATGTAATTTAAGTAGGTGTTGGAAAAGTTGATCTATTGACTAAAAAAATTGTTTCTTTTTTTAAATTTTATTAAATTCAAATAAAAATTTTAACCAAACACCATTAATTTTTTTTTTTTAAAAACCAATAAACTGAAATGTTAACTTATAAGTACTATCAAATAGAGCATATATATTACATAATATCATTTTATTTCTCTCACACACACATATATATATTTTTGTGAACTCTTATTATTTGATTAATTAGAATGAGATGACATTGAACGATTATTTCTTAGGCGTTCAGACATAGGGTTTAAATTGACCAAATAAGAAATTCAAGATTTATTTTGTTTTAAAGTTTTTTTTTTTTTTTTTTTGGGGGGGGGGGGGGGGGATAACTATATGCCTTTATTAGACTTTAATTATGCATTTGAATTCTCTAAAATAATTTTGGAGCTTTTTTTTTTTAAAAAAGTGAATGGTATTTAATTATACAAAAATTGAAGATACAATAGTCAAAAGTTAAAGACATGTTTGATTAATAGAATTATAATATTGGACTGGGATGGTTAGTCTCTATGTACTCACAATCCCATGTTTGATTGCAAATTTTATTAACTAGATTATGTGGGTGTTTTGGAAGTGAGTTTTTTTGTAGGTTTTTTTAGTTGTAGGATATTATTGGAGAAATTTTTTTTTATGTTTGGGAAGATAGTTGGGTTTTTTTGTGATTGGATGTAATGTTTGTGAGAGAAAAAATGAAATGATTATGAGGTTTGATGTGATATTTTGTTTGGGTTGATTTTTTTTTTTTTTTTTTTTTTTTTGTAAAACATTTGTCTTGTAGTGAAAAAAAAAAAAAAAAAAAAAAAAAAACCCAAAAACCTAGTTGCCAAACACCGCCATATGGCGAATATTCAATCCAACAAAATTGACAAAATTTTAATATTGAGAGAAGTTAGGAATCATAATTTCAAGTATGAAAGAAAAAAAAAAATGAATACATAATAAATAATTATCTCTCTAATTTAATTTGACAATTAATTGCACTCTAATTCATGAGATTATTAATCATTTCATTATTAATCATATTAATCAAATAAGACCTAAGAGTATAGCAACCATATAACATCACTACTCAAAAAAAAAAAAAAAATCCTCAAAAAAATCTCAACTCTTGGAGTATTAGGCTAATTACTCAAACCCAACTATTGGACTATTAATCAAATTCTACATTGTAGATTTGTCACAATTAACCCAATATTCTTACATAATTTTCAAATATTGTGTTATTATATAATCTTAAATACGGTGAATTTTCCATTATTAATGTGAAAAAAGGTTGTAGAAGTTCAAATTGATGGATTAAATTTCTAACTTCACTCATTATGCATAAATTTAAAATATGTTGCAATAATTAGTTGCTAATGTATGTACCTTTTTATCTTAGTATTAAATATATATTACAGTTAGAAATTATTCTACTAATAATATTTGAAAATTAAAAATTCACTTTTTAAGGTTTTGAGTAGTCTTGTCTTTATAATAATGTAGTGGTGTCAGTGTAATTAATTATATATTAATAAAAAAAATTATAATTATAATTATTAATATTTATAATATTTTTCATTTAGTTGCAAATATTTTTTTAACTGACACATGTCAGTGTAATTCTCTTAAAAAAAAAACTTGTCATTAATTTTTATTTTATAAATGTAATGATGTACTTTTGATTATTTCATCTGATTTTTCTTTTCTTTTTTTTACCAACTCTGGTTTATTTCATTAATTTTTTTTTTTCGTTACCAACTCTAGTTTGAAGACATTTGTTCATCCATTTTAGATAGGTCTTTCCTTTTTTATTTTTTATTTATAATTATTTAGAATTTACCTAAAAATAGTTGTGAGATTTTTTGTGTATCGTTTGTAATTGTTTGTAAACTCTTAGTTAATAGTAGAATCGGATTATCGTCTTGTAGATGTACTGCATATTAAGGAAATCATGTAAAAAATTCTTATGTCGTTGATTTAATTTTTTGCGTATTATTATTTTTTTATTTTCTCTGATTGATTTACAGTACTTGTACGAAAATCATATTTTTCCTTAATGCATCCATGCAATCTGTTTTGTTGTTAATTTGATCTTGAACGATGTTGAAATGTACAATTCTCCAATTATAAATTATGATCATTGAAAAAAGGGTCTGTGAAAATGCTTCATATATTTCCCTAACACATCAATGCAATCCATTTTATTGTTAATTTGATCTTGAACAATGTTGAAATGTACAATTCTCCAATTATAAATTATGATCTTTGAAAAAGGGTTTGTTAAAATGCTTAAGTAAATCCAATAATGATGAAAAAACATAGAATAGCAAGAGGTACAGTTAGTGAGATTAATAGCGAAACGTAATAACAAAAACTTTACTATTTTTTTCTTTACCACTATTATTTCTTTTCATTTTGTTATTTTTTGTTCCTCCCAAAGTCCAACTAACAAATTAATTTTTTGTTTGTTTGTTTGTTTGTTTGTCTTTTAGGGTTTAGGGTCTTTAATATCCATTATAATTACCAATATCTAATAGACAAGGACCACACCTTGAAGAAGAAAAAAATTAAAATATAAACAAAGCTAAACAAGGAAAACCACTATCAAAAGAAATAGGTACCCGAAAGAAGAAACAAAAAAAAGAACCAACCAACAACTAAAATAAGAACAATTGGCAGTGGCACATTGATTACCACTTGCCAAAACAACCGTACTCAGCAACTGAAATAAGAGCAAAGCTTCTCCAATAGGAGAGAAGTGTAGGGCTTTTTTTTTTTTTTTTTTTTTTAATCCTATTTTTCATTAATTGAACATATGAAAATCAAAGATTCAAAATTATTGATGTAATAGACGTAAGTTGAAAAAGGACAATGTGAATGGATGTAAATGACTCTTTTATTATTATTATTTTTATTTTTATTTTTATTTAAATTACAGCAAATGTTTCATAAAACTAAATTAACATACTTTTTGTGAAACTTAAGGAATTATTAATCCAATTAATTTTTTTTTTTGGTTGTTGAGAAAGTAGTAATATTATAATGCATTGTATAGGGTTAATTAATGTTTACAAACCTAACTAATTTTGGGCTGATTTAATTATAGACTTGATACTTTAGAAATACATGGAGTCTCCAAATATTTATTTTAATATCTATTAATTGTAGCTACATTCCATTCTAGATCACATTCATCATTTAGAGTGTTTAGACAATTTGTGAGTATTAACACCGTAATTAGTACTGTTTTTGTTGGCGAGTGGCATATCATTTAAAATTATCAAGATTCTCTACGTACCGATTGACCTAAAAAAGTTTAGAGGTGGTTGGGGAGTATATGGACTGGTTTGGTAAAATTTATTATAAATTAAAAATTGATAATAAAAAAAGTAAAAATTAAAATTATTTTTCATTCAATTTTTAAATAATCCTTTTTTGAAAAAAAGTTAAATTATTTTTAGATAATTTACCATGCTCACATCAAGTCTATAGAATAATTTATAACTAAATAGTGAATTCAAATAATATTCCTTGATAATGAAATATGCCTATGTAACCTGAGCTCTCTGCAAACTATAACTTCATATTCTTAGCTAATTTCCTCACAGAGGCAAAATTTGCAGTCGGTTAGAATAATTCATAGCTAAAAAGTAAATTCCAATAATGCTCTTTAATAATGAAATATAACTAGGTGAGTTCAATTTTGCTGCGGTCAAGAGTAGTGCTGTTGGTCCTGTTGATGGGTTGTCCCAATAAAGACCAGCCACGTAGCAGAGGTATACCACACTCAAAACATTGCATTTTAATAGAGTTTAGGCCAGGTTTGTTTCTTTTGCTTATAGGATTGTGAGGATTAAAAGTATCGTAAAATTAAGTGAGGAAATTATTAGTATGATAGTATTAGGTTGAAGATATTGAATAAAGAGTGTTTGTTGGTACACCACTGGATTAAAGATACTATAGATAGTGTTATTATATAAAATTATTTTTTAAAATTTTTAGTTTTTTTAATATTATAATTATTTTTTATTATAAAAAATATAATTTTTGCTTAAAAATTATTTAAAAATTTACTAATCCCCTTATTCAATTTCTAATCCTAGCCCTCCCATGACTTTGTTAGTCCAACCACGTGAGAAGATTACTAGTCTAAGGAAATATTTAATTCCCTCCCTCATTTTTCAAACTAAACACTCGTTAGATGAGTCTTATAGACTATTAGTCTAATCCTCCCTTAAAGAGGCAAAAAAACATGATTATAGTGTTTCTTTCCAGTTCACTCTCCTTTTTTTTTTTTTTTTTTTTTTTTTTTTTTGAGTTGCACTGATACTACCCTAAAAAGTATTTAAAAAAATAAAAATATATTAAAAATATTAATAATTAATAGTATAAAAATTTTCATTAATATAAAATAATTTTTTTTAAAAAAAATTTAGGAGTTGTTTAGGGTTTGTTTATTTAATGCAGTTTTTTAACTTTTTATAAAAAGATGTACATAAAAATATAGAGGTGATATGACCCAAATAAATACAATTATCAATAAGTGCATTTATTTAGATCATCTTCAAATAGCCCCTTACACTTTATAATAATTCTCCTTTTTTCCACTCATTCTCGATGAGATGATCTCTAACTATTTTTATTTTAATAAATTACATTGATAATTCTTATCTTTTACTCTTTATATTATTTTGGTTCTTGTATTTTTAATTAGTTTAAATTTGATCATTAATTTTAAAATTTATGTCTATTTGATATAATTGACAACGTTGATTAGAATTTTAAAAAATAAATAAATAATTGGGTTGGTTGAGATTAACTCACAAAATTTAATAAATTTACAATTTTACTAATAAAAGCCTAATACATATATACCACTTATGTGTTTATTTTTTATTAAAAAATATTAATAATTGTAATTAATTAGATCAAATTGAAACAGAATAAAAAATTTAACATCAAAATTAAGCTAATTGAAATTATAGAGACTAAAATAACACAAGAATCAAAATTAAAAAAAAAATTTATTAGTGCAATTTATTTATCCTTTTTTTTTTCTTCTTCTTCTTCTTGTTTTATTTATTTATTTTCTTCAATCTCTCTAACAGTTAACTCTCTCTTTCTTTTTATGTGCAGCATTTGAATATTATTGTGTTCTAATACATACATATATGTATGCATATACACAAATATAGCTATGAAAAAGATATAACTGTGATCCCACCATTACCCTTCTCATCCTTGATCTATTCTCTATATTTCTCTCTTAAATGTTATTTTATAACTTTATCACTATGTGTATAGTATATACATATATATATATATATATAAGATTGAAAGCCGTGTATTTCATGAGTGGGCAAAAGAAGACTGAAAAATATTAAAGAACGTGAAAAAGAAAAGACATATAAAAAAAATAAATAAATAAATGAAAAGAATGGATCTGAAACATTAAAGAGAAAACTGAAGAGTTGAAAATGCCTCCGCTAAGTTTAAATGTTACCCATGATCACCTTCTCCTTCTCATCTCCCCTCCCTCTCTCTCTCTCTCTCTCTCTCTCTCTTTGTGTCTCTGTATTATTCATAGAGATGTCAGTTGAAGGAACATGTTCATCAATGGTGGTATGAATAGCATAGACGGTGAAGGTCTACTTGTTACTATTGTAGATTTACAGATCAGTGAGAAAGAGATACCAAGTCTTCAATGGAGGTCTTTGATGAGCAGTTGGCCAGATGGTTTCTTCTATGATGATTTGTTGTTTGAACAGATAGAAAATGAGCAGGTAAAAAATTTGAACAGTTGATAAAAAAAAATTGAACAGATAAAAAATTTGAATAGATAAAAAAGATTCAACAGACAAAAAATTTGAACATATAAGACTTTTAACAAATTAAAATAATTTCAACAGATAGTCAACAAGAAGTGAAACAAATAAAAAAAGTCAAGAAGTAAATTGGAAACAAAATGTTTTCCAAGAACTCTCACTAAATTATTTCATTAAGTGTGGATCTCTTATTAACAAAAAATATCTCTTGGATCTAATGCCTTATATCTTCCTTATATTGGATTTATCATCAATTAACCTTATAAAAAAAGAACATAAGCCTAAAAATTATATAAAATTATGATTAGTCGTAGATTTTAATTTATTGTTAATTGAATTATTCTTTGCACGTGTTTTTATGATAATTGTTAACTTAATTGTTGTTAACTTTTAGGTTTATGCTCTATTTTTATATTGCTTTCAAGACTAAATTGTAACGCCCTCGAAATAAACCCATAATAATACATCCATAATACAAGAAAGAGATATTATATTCTCAATATCAGAGTATTCTTACCGGAGATATTACATGTTGACAACAAAAGTAAATGCCCTATAGGCTTACAACTTTCCAAGTCAACACTTGGGTTCAACAAAAATGGAGTTCTAGTCTTTACACAAAATAAGACCTTGGCTTCATATGTAATACACAAAATAATCAAAAAAAAGAAGCCTTCAGCTTCTACAACCTCCCAAGCTACATCCTTGGAGGCGGCATATCACCTGCACCTGAAAATGATGTCCCATATAGGGTGAGCCAACGCCTAGTAGAAATATGCTAAACATAATATGAGCAACAACTAAAACATTAGAATTTGATAAATGTTATCACTTATAAATCAACTTGCAACATTACCAAGTTCCATGACTAATATGTCCATGTTTCATTCCACTTTCCTTTACTTAACAAATTTTTGATTTATGAAGATGGCTTAGAACCTTGCTAAACAATTTAATGGGACTACAACTCATATCAAAGCACTTCCTTTTTCAAATGAGTTAGCAACTCATATGAACAATACTTCAATTTCAAATGAGGTAAAAAGTCATAATAAACACTTCCATACTTCACAAATGATACATAGATTTGTTGTATCAATGGAGTCCATCTCCTATCTCCTCCCAAATAATATCCCGTTTAGGAGTCCATTCCATATCTCCTCCCAAACCGTGGAGTACATTCCCTATCTCCTCCCACACAATACAATGTATATAAACAATTATCATATACACGATCAATCAATACACAGATTCGATGTATTATTCCAACCGTCATATTCGATGACATATTTAACTGATTAGTTTTAATTCATCTAATCATTATACAGTGTCTTCAACGGATTAGTTTTAACATACTTTTTGTGAAACTTAAGGAATTATTAATCCAATTAATTTTTTTTTTTTTTGGTTGTTGAGAAAGTAGTAATATTATAAAGCATTATATAGGGTTAATTAATGTTTACAAACCTAACTAATTTTGGGCTGATTTAATTACAATATCGATACTTTAGAAATACATGGAGTCTCCAAATATTTATTTTAATATCTATAATAACTGTAGCTACATTCCATTCTAGATCACATTCATCATTTAGAGTGTTTATCAAAATTTGACAATTTGTGAGTATTAACACCGTAATTAGTACTGTTTTTGTTGGCGAGCGGCATATCATTTAAAATTATCAAGATTCTCTACGTACACATTGACCTAAAAAAGTTTAGAGGTGGTTGGGGAGTATATGGACTGGTTTGGTAAAATTTATTATAAATTAAAAATTGATAATAAAAAAAGTAAAAATTAAAATTATTTTTCATTCAGTTTTTAAATAATCCTTTTTTTGAAAAAAAATTAAATTATTTTTAAATAATTTACCATTCTCACATCAAGTCTATAGAATAATTTATAACTAAGTAGTGAATTCAAATAATATTCCTTGATAATGAAGTATACCTATGTAACCTGAGCTCTCTGCAAACTATAACTTCATATTCTTAGCTAATTTCCTCACAGAGGCAAAATTTGCAGTCAGTCAGAATAATTCATAGCTAAAAGGTAAATTCCAATAATGCTCTTTAATAATGAAATATAACTAGGTGAGTTCCTGTTTTGCTGCGGTCAAGAGTAGTGTTGTTGGTCCTGTTGATGGGTTGTCCCAATAAAGACCAGCCACGTAGCAGAGGTATACCACACTCAAAACATTGCATTTTAATAGAGTTTAGGCCACGTTTGTTTCTTTTGCTTATAGGATTGAGAGGATTAAAAGTATCGTAAAATTAAGTGAGGAAATTATTAGTATGATGGTATTAGGTTGAAGATATTAAATAAAGAGTGTTTATTGGTACACTACAGGATTAATAATACTATCGATAGTGTTATTATATAAAATTATTTTATAAAATTTTTAGATTTTTTAATATTATAATTATTTTTTATTATAAAAAATATAATTTTTGCTTAAAAATTGTTTAAAAATTTTCTAATCTCCTCATTCAATTTCTAATCCTAGCCCTCCCATGACTTTGTTAGTCCAACCACGTGAGAAGATTACTAATCCAAGGAAATATTTAATTCCCTCACAGAGGCAAAATTTGCAGTCAGTCAGAATAATTCATAGCTAAAAGGTAAATTCCAATAATGCTCTTTAATAATGAAATATAACTAGGTGAGTTCAGTTTTGCTGCGGTCAAGAGTAGTGCTGTTGGTCCTGTTGATGGGTTGTCCCAATAAAGACCAGCCACGTAGCAGAGGTATACCACACTCAAAACATTGCATTTTAATAGAGTTTAGGCCACGTTTGTTTCTTTTGCTTATAGGATTGAGAGGATTAAAAGTATTGTAAAATTAAGTGAGGAAATTATTAGTATGATGGTATTAGCTTGAAGATATTGAATAAAGAGTGTTTATTGGTATACTACAGGATTAATAATACTATCGATAGTGTTATTATATAAAATTATTTTTTAAAATTTTTAGATTTTTTAATATTATAATTATTTTTTATTATAAAAAATATAATTTTTGCTTAAAAATTATTTAAAAATTTACTAATCTCCTCATTCAATTTCTAGTCCTAGCCCTCCCAGGACTTTGTTAGTCCAACCACGTGAGAAGATTACTAGTCTAAGGAAATATTTAATTCCCTCACTCATTTTCCAAACTAAACACTCGTGCAGACTATTAGTCTAATCCTCCCTTAAAGAGGAAAAAAAACATGACCATAGTGTTTCTTTCCATTTCACTCTCTTTGTTTCCCACTTTCCATGTTTAACTCTTTTTTTTTTTTTTTTTTTTTTTTGAGTTGCACTGATACTATCCTAAAAAGTTTTTTTAAAAAAATAAAAATATATTAAAAATATTAATAATTAATATTATAAAATTTTTCATTAATATAAAATAATTTTTTTAAAAAAAAATTTAGGAGTTGTTTAGGGTTTGTTTATTTAATGCAGTTTTTAACTTTTTATAAAAAGATGTACATAAAAATATAGAGGTGATATGACCCAAATAAATACAATTATTAATAAGTGCATTTATTTAGATCATCTTCAAACAGCCCCTTACACTTTATAATAATTCTCCTTTTTTCCACTCATTCTCGCTGAGATGATCTCTAACTATTTTTATTTTAATAAATTACATTGATAATTCTTATCTTTTACTCTTTATATTATTTTGGTTCTTGTATTTTTAATTAGTTTAAATTTGATCATTAATTTTAAAATTTATGTCTATTTGATATAATTGATAACGTTGATTAGAATTTTAAAAAATAAATAAATAATTGGGTTGGTTGAGATTAACTCACAGAATTTAATAAATTTACAATTTTACTAATAAAAGCCTAATACATATATACCACTTATGTGTTTATATTTCATTAAAAATATTAATAATTGTAATTAATTAGATCAAATTGAAACAGAATAAAAAATTTAACATCAAAATTAAGCTAATTGAAATTATAGAGACTAAAATAACACAAGAATCAAAATTTTAAAAAAATTATTAGTGTAATTTATTTACCCTTTTTCTTTTTCTTCTTCTTCTTCTTCTTCTTCTTCTTCTTCTTGTTTTATTTATTTTTTTTCTTCAATCTCTCTAACAGTTAACTCTCTCTTTCTTTTTATGTGCAACATTTGAATATTATTGTGTTCTAATACATACATATATGTATGCATATACACAAATATAGCTGTGAAAAAGATATAACTGTGATCCCACCATTACCCTTCTTATCCTTAATCTATTCTCTATATTTCTCTCTTAAATGTTATTTTGTAACTTTATCACTATGTGTATAGTATATACATACATATATATATATATATATAAGATTCAAAGCGGTGTATTTCATGAGTGGACAAAAGAAGACTGAAAAATATTAAAGAACGTGAAAAAAGGAAAGACATATCAAAAATAAAATAAAAAAATAAAAAAAATAAAAAAATGGAAAGAATGGATCTGAAACATTAAAGAGAAAACTGAAGAGTTGAAAACGCCTCCGCTAAGTTTAAATGTTACCCATGATCACCTTCTCCTTCTCATCTCCCTCTCTCTCTCTTTGTGTCTCTGTATTATTCATAGAGATGTCAGTTGCAGAAACATGTTCATCAATGGTGGTATGGATAGCGTAGACAGCGAAGGTCTACTTGTTGCTATTGTAGGTTCATAGATCAGTGAGAAAAAGATACCAAGTCTTCAATGGAGGTCTTTGATGAGCAGTTGGCCAGAAGGTTTCTTCTATGATGATTTGTTGTTTGAACAGATAAAAAATGAATAGGTAAAAAATTTGAACAGTTAATAAAAAAAATTGAACATATAAAAAATTTGAACACCTAAAAAAATTTGAATCGATAAAAAAAATTCAACAGATAAAAAATTTGAAAGTATAGGACTTTTAACAGATAAAAATAATTTCAACAGATAGTCAACAAGAAGTGAAACAAATAAAAAAAGTCAAGGAGTAAATTGGAAACAAAATGTTTTCCAAGAACTCTCACTAAATTATTTCATAAAGCGTGGATCTCTTATTAACAAAAAATATCTCTTGGATCTAATGCCTTATATCCTTCTTATATTGGATTTATCATCAATTAACCTTATAAAAAAAGAACATAAGCCTAAAAACTATATAAAATTATGATTGGTCTTAGATTTTAATTTATTGTTAATTTAATTATTCTTCACACGTGTTTTTATAATAATTGTTAACTTAATTGTTGTTAACTTTTAGGTTTATGTTCTATTTTTATATTGCTTTCAAGACTAAATTGTAACGCCCTTAAAATAAACTCATAATCATACATCCATAATACAAGAAAGAGATATTATATTCCCAACATCAGAGTATTCTTACAAGAGATATTACATGTTGACAACAAAAGTAAATGCCCTATAGGCTTACAACTTTCCAAGTCAACACTTGGGTTCAACAAAAATAGAGTTCTACTCTTTACACAAAATAAGCCCTTGGCTTGATATACATGTAATACACAAAATAATCACAAAAAGGAAGCCTTCAGCTTCTACAACCTTCTAAGCTACATCCTTGGAGACGGCATATCACCTGCATTTGAAAATGATGTCCCATATAGGGTGAACCAACGCCCAGTAGAGATATGCTAATCATATTGACTTATTCCAAATTTTCAGCGATCTAAAACCTAACCCTCCTCCTTGTTTAGGAACACAAATACTCTCCCACTTAACTTTGGCCCCTGTTTGCTTGAGCTCAGAACCAGACCATAAAAAGGCTCTAATCAAACTTTCCACCTCCTTTAGAGTTCTTTGAGGTAAAATAAAAAGGGAACTCCAATAGATCTATACACTAAACAATACTATTTGAATAAGTTGCATGCTTCCCCCATATGACAAGAGCTTATTTGCCCATAATTGAATCCTAGAGCGTATTCTGTCGTTCAATTGAAGACAATCCCCATACCTCAATCTTGTGGAAATAAGAGGCACACCCAAGTACTTGACAGTTAATAGACCCTCAGGAACTGGAAGAACAGTCAGTAAATCAGTTTTTAAAACAGAAGAAATTCAGCAAAGAAGACATCACTCTTCTGTAGATTAGGTTGAAGTCTAGACCATAAACGGAACTGATGTAAAATGTCATTTATAATTCTGAATAACTGAATATCAGCCTGCCTTGAACAAAAAGATCATCCGCAATGGCTAAGTGATACCCAAAGATTGGCACTTAGGATGGAAAGGAAACCGTAGTGAGTCAAATTATACTTAAGAAGAGCACATAACTAAAAGAAAAGGGTAAGGGGAAATTGGATCCCTTCGCTTTAAACCTTTTTCTCCCTTGAAATAACCTTCCAATTCTCCATTCAACACAATGGAATAACTAACTGTGGACACACATTGAATAACCTGAGAAATAAGCCTAATTGGAAACTCCATGTCAGTCACTATTTTGAACAAAAAATCCCACCTTACAGAGAGGTTAGGTTATCATTTATATTTGTTTCTTCTATTCAATTGAACCATCAAATCTATATGTATTATGTTTTATGGATCCTTCATGTTTAGGTGTATTGCAAGTATTAGTTATTTGATTCTCCTTTTTGATACTGCCTTATCTACAGATCCTATCTTTGTTTCTGTCTATTGTAATAATCGTGACTATAATGCTTGTATTTATTATTATGCGATCGTTACTTTGTTTTTATTTTAATTTTAAAATTTTATTTACTGGTGCAGGAAACATTTGAATGAATCTTTGTTAGGGTACTAGTCTATCTCTGATCTTCCATGATGATGGCGAAAATCAGGCAGTGGTGACATCACTGATGCATTTTGCACTAATAGATGGGAATGTAATTTTTAATGCATCACAATTTTGTTATAGAATTGGGCCCTCTTTCAGATTTTTGAAAAACAAAGTTCTAGGCTTGTTTCTTATTTTTGATTGCGCATTTCTAAAGCAAGGATTGAATACACTGTATATTTTTATTTTGATGAAGCAAATAATAAAAACACCCATCAATTGTAAACAAACAACACAAGAAACAAATTGGCCCTTTTTTTAATCAGCCAAAAGGAAATATATTGATTAATAAAAATGTACAAGTACAGTGAAATTACATCAATAACCTTACTAAGAAGGTACATGCAGTTGGTCCTATTATAGCAATAGTTGTGTGTGGTATTTTACTTAGTTATTGCACAGGAATAATGAAGTCATTTCCTATGTTTACCTTTCTTATTGATCCTGTGAGGGTTTGGTTTTGTAACTATTGACTATCATGTATGTTTGGAGGAGTTTAGGAACAGAGAAAGTGTACAAGTACTCCCATTTGCAAGCGTATTTATGACATTGAATATATCCAAGCCTAGCTAACTTCTAGAGACTTTCGTTGTCTTGACTATTGTTATAACTATTCAACATAGTAATTGGAAAGATGCCCTATGATTAACCTTGAGTAAGAAGCACAACTTAAGGTAAATTAGGTGGCATGTTTTCCAATTCCTATGTTGCATAGTTATAACAGCAGTCGGGGCATTGAGTATCTCTAGTTAGCCAAGTCTGGATACAATCAATATGATAAATATGCCTGCAAGCAGGGAGCACTCGTACATTGTCTCCTTGGAGGAACTCCTCCAAGCATATGTGGCAGTCAGTGATATCAAAACCAACCTCTCTATCAATAGGAAAGGTAAGCACAGGAAATGACTCCACCGTTTGTGGATCAAGTCCTTGTGCAATAATTGGTGGTGCTAATCCTAAACCAGCTGCATGCACATGTCTTAACCAAATAATAAAAAAAACTACAACTAAAATTAAAACAATACATCCAATAATTATTATTGCAAGAGGACTATTTATTCCTTTTATTTTCCAAAAATCTTTATAATCAAACCAAGAAGGTTTTTGTAGTTTTGGATCTGTACCTTGGGCTGCCATGGATTTGAAACTGATGAAGATGATGATGGCCCAAATAATAACCGTAGAAACTTCAATCTGATTTCAAAAATTGATAAAAAGAAAAAAGAAATGAATAAATAAAATAATAAATTGATAAAAAATAAAAAATATTTATTCATAATATAAATAAATAATTAGAGTTATCTTCACATGTTGTTATCTAACTATAATAGATAACAAGTTATGTCTTTTCATTATATGTTCACATGTGAAAAAGATTGAAAATTTAAGAACACCACACCCATACGCGACTTAATGTAAAATGATAAAATTCCATATGTGACTTAGGTGACGTCCCACTTACATTTAATTAATTTAGACCACAAACATACCACTCTCTCATTGCCGGCCCCTCTATTGTTAGTTTAGTACACTTCTATTGCTTGGTTCGGTTCGGTTTACGTTTCTAAAAATTTTATGCAATAATAAATATGATATATATTTGATGTTACTAAATAAATTAATAATAATTAGTTTAGTTATGTTGGTTAAAGCTTATCAATTTCACAATGATAGCTAGTCTTCAAATCTTATAAGAAACATTTCATATTTTAAATTTTTTATATAAAAATATAAAAAATAATAAATAAATATGTTACAGTCTGATTCGGTTCGGAACCATAATCAAAGCCTTGGAAGCGGGAACCGTACCGATTTGAACGGTTCCACCATTTTCAAAACTAGAACCAACTTAACTAAACCGATGATTTAGACGAGACTGAATTGATTTATCGATTCTACCGATTGTTTTGAAGACCTGTAACTAACAACTATTGACCACCATCACTACAACAAATATCAAACCCAAGAAACCCATTACCCCAAGATCGTGAATGCCTCCAAAAACTACCACAAACAACACCCAATTGTTGTCAACAAACCATTACAAATGAGAACTTGGTGTACTAAACTAACAAGGGCAATCTCCTCACATGGATTTGTTGATATGGCTTGAAGAAGCCATTTGCCATTAAGCACAAGGGAGTGCTCTTCATCATCCAAGGTCGTGAAGCTGTCCTGATTTTATGGAGGCTCTAAGCAAAATTTAAGATGGAAACTTTTATTGTAAGTGTTTGAGTGATTTTAGTAATTTCATACTAATCAATTAAAGTGATTTTTTTGTCTAAGAGACTCTAAATGCTTGAAAACTTTAAACTCAATTTTTTAATTTGTTTGATTTTTATAGAATTTTAAAAACACCAATTGGCCATCCTTAGACATTAAAAATCAAAATTCAAAAATATTTTAATGTAATTCAAAAGCTTGCATCAACACTTATAAAAGGGAAAAAAATGTGATGACCGGGTACGTAAACCGCCTCGTTTCTCTTTGATTTATGTTGGGTTTACTTTTGTTGTTTTTGAAAACTTTTCTCAAAATTCTCGTTCTTATTTATTTTGGTGTCGAGTTTCACATGTTTTGGGAGGGATGAGGTTGGATTTGAGAGTTTTCAGTTCAGCTGGTAAAATTTCTGGCTAGGAGGCAAAACCGCATCTTTGGGGCTTAGGCGCATGTGGAGGTGGCAAGCGCTTGATAGTAGGGGTGGTCAGGGTGCAACACTGAAATAATTGCACGTGTGTAGACACCTCATTTTTGACCGTCCTCAAGACTTGGACGTCACCGTTTGAACATTCGGCGATTATCCATGTTTGTGTTCGTCTCGAGTTCCCGGAGGTCTCGGCTGCGCGCCTTGCCTCAGGACCTCCTTACTCGACTGCTTCGTGTATGGTTTTGGCACCAAACACCTGTGTTTTGCCTTGAAGGGCAGGGAATGGCTTGTTGGCCATCCCCACACCCCACCGGCCCTCTCCTACCATCACCGGCTGCATATGTGTACCACCGGCCATGGTTTCTTAAAAACAATGGCCGGTCGGCACTATGTTTAGCCGACCGACACTTTATTGTGCCGATGACCTATTTGGTTGGCCGATGACCCTTCTGCACCCCTTGGAGCATGGTGCATGCCAGCTGTGCCAGCTGGAATGCACCCACACCACTCCCCATGCACGGGGATGACCCCTTTGCACCTTTGAACCCCCAAACCTTCTAGAAGGTTGAACCCTTTGGCCAAGCTTCTTGGAGAAGCTTGGCCAGCTGTCTTAGCTTCTCCAAGAAGCCAAGACCCCTTTGCACCTCTTGACCCTTTCTCTTTTGCTTAGCCACTAAGCTTCTTGGCTTGTTTTTGCCTATTTAAAACACTCCTTCTCTCCCTTTGTTGAAGGTTACCCATTTTTGAACAAAAAACCAGAGCTTGTGTATCTATATATCTGCCATATATCTCCTCTCTCTAGATTATCCCTCTCTCTCCTCTTGTGTGTGTGTTTTTTAGGCCTAAAAGTGTAGTTTTACCTTACTTTTGCACTCACACACACACTGTCACACCTTAGCTCGAGATTGGAAGGCTTGGAGGGTTGTTTCTTGAGCATTTGGATTGATTTTGATCAATAGAGGGTGGCTGGACCAACTGCTCTTCAAGGTTTCTTCAAGGGTGAGCACTTTACTTTAGATTCTCCATTTTTGCAACAAGTTTTTACCTATCTTGCTTGCTGATTTAGGCTTTGTGTTTAACATGAAAAAGTCTTATATTTTTATGCTTAAGAACTTTCATTAAGGGTGTTTTGTGGTTGGGGGTCGAAATCTCCCTCTTAGGCCTTGTTTGGCCTCTTTTGGTCCATTTTCCTTAAGCCTTGCTTATGTTGTTGTGTTGATCTTCTCACCACTGAAATCCAGTGGATTTTCAATGGTGATGAAGGTGGTTTGAAGTCTTGTATAGGGGAGGGACACCCCTTTCCCCTTTGTCCCTCTTTGCTCCTTTGTTTTGGCCTAGAGGGCAACATGCATTTTTAGTCTTATATGCCTTCATTTCAGAGCTTATTTGAATGTTTTGGAGCATGTTATATCTTTGTTTTTGGTCGGATTTGTATCCCTTAGCATGCATCTTATACTTGCTTTGTAATGCTCTACTTTGCCTAGAAATGTGCCATGGGTTTAACCTTGTATATCCTCATGTTTTAGCTTGGCTTATTGAAGATTTTGGTCATGATTTGTCATGTTTTAGGTCTATTGGCCACTGGTTTTACCATTTTTGGCATGCTTAATGTAGTTGCTTTGCATTGTGGCTTGTAAGCCTTAAGGATGTGATCCATGTTTATGCATTGGATAGGTTATTTAGATGATTTGGAATCATTTAATATGTTATTTCAGTCCCTATACCATGTTAATATGTACCCATTTATCATCTCATTTATGCTTTGAAGTGTTGTAATCTTGTGCCTTAAAGGGTGGTCATTGGCCATGCTTGCATGTTTAGGTATTTGGGTCGCCATGTCATGTGTTTTTGTGGCTTATTTTTGCATGCTACGCATCTATTTTTGGTTGCTCATTCCATGCTATGAGTGGTCTTGTTAATGATGGTGTAATGCTCCATTTTGTGCCTTAGTCTTAGGCCCCATTTGGTTTGTATGTTAGCATGAATAATTGTCCATTTTAGGCACTTTTGGCCACTGTTTTGGGGTGGATTGAGGTCTGCCCCTTTATGGTTTAAGCCCACTTTTGCATGTTTGTCTCATGTTCTTTGCATACTTGCTTCATTAAGTGTGGTAGCATGATAGTTCTATTACATGATTTGTCCTTGTTTGCATTGCATTTGCATCTCGTATGCTCTAGCATTTTGTATACTTAACATGATGTTGCATAGTATTTGGCATGCCTTGCATTTTAGTATCATGTTGCATTGTTAAGCCATGTTTGCATAACATGCATTGCATTACTTGGTTTGGGGTGTCAAACCAAATGTGAGAGATGAGAGGTGTTTGTACTTTAAGTGACAAAACACATCTCAATTCTCATGTCACTAAGGCCCTTGACTTGGACATGATAGGATCTTGGTCCTCATTTGTGTGTTGCATGCATCTTTACATTGAATTGCAATCTTGGTTCCTTAGGCCATCATGCATCAAAATGCATAATTGGTGGCCCAAGGACAAAGGGCCATGCTTCCTTGAGTCCCATACATGATAGGGGGCATGGCCATGCTTACATGTGCCCAAAATTCCATACCATACACTGTCTGTCCTTGTTACTGTCAAAAATCAGATTCTGCAGGAATTGTTTGTCGACCGGCAGTACATAATGCCGACCGGCAATGTATTGGTGGCCGACAACCTCATAAGCAGCCTACAGATATTTTACATGGCCGGTGGCCATTTCATCCAGCCGATGGTGTGAAGCAGTGTGCATATAAGGTATCCTGGGACTTTGGCAGTCTTTGGAGAGGCAGGACAGTGAAAATAGAGGCGGCGGTGGTATGGTACGGGCTTTCCGAGCAAGACGGATCGAGTATGCATCATTCGCGCATCCCGAGGCAGGGCTGAGGCCCCCTTCTTTTTACATTTGATTTAATTTGATAATTAGAATCTTTGTAATAATTTATTCTGTATTTGGATTGTACTATTTGGGACTGTATATTCTTTTAGTCCCTCCGAGTGAAGGCGCAATTGTGTAATAAGTGTGGGTGAGTGTGTGCATGTCTTCCAACCCCACGTCTTTCTTCCCTTTTATTTACCTGCTTATGATGGTAGACTAGGGCATATTGAAAATTAGCATACCTTATGCAATGCATGCGTGCATCCATGCATTTGTTTACATGCACCGGGCTCGGTACATCATACAAACTGCGTTGTATTTTCAATTCGAAATTGAATACGTGATAGTTGTAGCATTTCACATGCCATGCTTAGGATAGCCGAGCCCGTCGAGATTGCATCTTTGCTTGTGTTGCATTAGTCACTTAACATGAACTAGGATCATGCATATGATCACTAACTAGTTTCTGTTTTTGGCTTGGAGTACTAGGTGAGTTTTTATGCTTTAGCATATCGCATGCGTGTGAATGCCGCCATAAAAGCATGATTACCATGAGGCTAGCTGCTTATATGATATAACTGCTTGAATGTCTGTGGATGGAGGTCAAATTACCTAAATTGGGATAATGCATTAAAACTGTGAGTTTTAAGCCCACTTTATAGTGGCAAAACCATCTTTTTCTAAAAGCCCACTTGAGGGTGGCAAAACTTGCATTTTAGCCTACCTGTGGGTAGCAAACCATTTTTCAAAACGAACGCATAATGTCTTGTTCCAATTTAGGCGATTTGGTCTATACTTGTTTGCTGTGCGCATAACATAGTAAAACTAGGCTAATAACCGGAATAAGAACATATAATGTTTTCAAAATTAGATATCATGGTTAGTAGAGGCCGGTCTTCGGACCGGGCGAAAGGGGGTGCTCAGAGCTGACCTTCCCCGATCGTACCCAAGCTCCCGAGCCGAGGCAACTTTGGTGATGACGGACACGTGGCCTTTGGCACCGAGTCAGGGTTTCCTAAATTTCCCAAAATAAAATATTTAGGTGGCAACTCTGTATCTGGCAAAGTAGTCCATGTTTGGCACTTCTTTCAAAATTTTTTTTCTCAAAAACAATTTGCCGGATTTGGACTCTTTGGTTCAGATTTAGAACCGTGACAATTTGAGTCCGAACTGTAGTAGACTCGCAAAAACGAATAGAACGGGAGTCATCCTCCCGGGGCGTTCGGGGACGTCTACAACGTGAAACTGCAGGTGTGGGTAAGAGAGGGCCACACTTGCGGGGGTAGAGGCTGCACGTGCGGGGAAAGGCGTACACATGCGGGAGTCCGCTGAGTTCGAAAATTTCCTCATTTTCTTCTTTTTGGGCTATGTGTATATCACTTTTTCATCATCTCTCTCTCTAAAAACACATTTCTCCTCCTTCTCTCTACTTTCTCTATACCAAACCTCACTAAATCTTTGATTTCTCTAAATTCATTAACATTTTGACCCTAGTTCCTCTACCAAAAGTTGGAGAACTCTTCGAGGGCTACATTGTGTACGGTGGAGATCGAGTTTCGACGCCATTGATTTTGGGGTTTTCTTCTCTTTTTCCTTCAAGAACTTGAGGTAGGGATCTTTCTTTGAGTTATATATACATTTTTACAAATTATGTTGTTTTTGGGACTCCTTGTGGTGTTAAACTCGGTTTTTGATTCATGAGTTGTGGGTGATTTTAAAAATTGGTTTCCATAATGTTTTCTGAAAACCCTTGAGATTTTGGAGGTTTGTTGTTGTAGAGAAGTGTCATCTTGAAATGATTTCTTTCAAAATGAAGAGGAAACCTAGTTTATGGAAACCCTAGAAACTTGGGGATTTTTGAGAAAATATGGTGATGTTATGAAATTGATATTTGACGAATAGTATGACAAATGTTGAAATGAAAAATTCCATGGTGCATGAGAATTAGTTGGTTTTGAAGTTGTTGTTCAAAATGTTGATATAGTCATGAAATGATAAAGTTGATGAAAATAAATGAAATGTGGAAATGTTGTCAATTCTCGATAGAGATTGATGAGTATATGTTTATCTTGTGAAATTGCACTGGAAAGAGAAATGAGAATTGTGATCACAATGGAATAATTGTGTGGAAGAATATTATAATGCATTGTTATATGTTGCATTGGCATTCAATTCATTTGGTTATTATGAGTTTTGAATTAAAAATTGAAAATTTTGCATTGAAAAGGGAAATGTTTGTGAAACAAGATTTTCATTCAGTTGTTTTGGGGTAAATACGTTAGTAAGTCCGGATATGGGGTGTAGATGAAATTGATTAAGTTGGCTTGAGTGTTCAGAGTGAAAGACTGAAAACACGTGCGGAGGAGGCAGCACGTGCCTTCCGGTTAGTTACTTGTAAAGTGGGGATTTGGTAGTGCTAGTTATGCCTACTTGCAGACACTAACCTAGGGATTACCTAAGTTGTATTTACCGCCCCTTGAACTTGATTTAAGATTATTGAATTGTTGAAATTTTAAGATTTCATTGTGCATGATGGCTTTCAAAAGATGAAGATGAGACTTTTTAAAAAAAAAGCATAGCATGGTATGTGCATTTCAATTCATGAAACTTGTATAAAATGTATATACTTTGTTAAGAAGTTCCTATTGGGCTTTATGCTCACCCAATGGGATTTTGTACAAGAAAAGATGTGGTGATTCCACCAAACTAAGGGCGTGGATGTGTATGCTGAGAGCACAAGGCTCTTGTTTTGTTGTGATTATATTTTGCAAGCCAAGAGCTATATTTGTGTGGTTTCGAGCAACCATTTTGTGTAACCGAGCTTAAGCCTTGGACTTTGTAACCCTTGAGGGCATTTATTTACTTCTGACTGGATGTTTTACATGCTATAAATTCATGTACCAAAGTCGTTGAATGTATAGTTGCATGTAGAACTATTTTGTAAATCTCTTATGATTATATATGCAAGTGTTGGAGATTATTTCGGTTTATTGTAAGGAGCAATAGTTGGTGTACTTCTATTGTGTATATTTTTTTGGAGCGTTACAAAAAAAAAAAAAAAAAAAATCCACAATCTGTCCTAAAACAAAAATCTACACCTTTTAAACAGGATATAAATACCATGCAATGATAGCTCGTTATTCCCTAAAATAAATCTAATAAAAAGTAAACATCTTCCATCTCACATAAAATTCTGTTAAAAAAAAGAAAAAAACTCACATAAAATCTATATTATAAGAGATACATGGTAAAAAAAATACCATAAATATCATGATTCAATAAATTTTAATTGGTATAATAAAGATAATTAAGCTAATTCAACATCCCTTCTACAACTGATGAGTTACAACTTCTGCCGAACATAAAATGAAAAATAAAACCTTATATTAGCTTCTCTCTACTCTCTAATTAAGCATATTATCTCTTATTCAGGTTTAAGCATGTTTAATCACTCACTTCTATTCTCTTCCTTTTTATTACTGTTTTTTCAATCTTCTCAATTGTTTTGTCTTTTTTCCTTTGAGTTTAAGCATGATTCAAAAGAGAGTTCTCTCACTAAAGTTTAGTGCCAAGCATCAATCACACATTCATCAAATCGTAAGCAATGTTCTCTCACCTTCGTACTTTGTTGGCTGTAATCTTATTTTGTTGTTTGCAAAAATCACATGTTCATCAAACGTTTATCTATACTAAGTTTGGTTTGTTACAATGAAAGTAGAATGGAATCAAATGTTCATTTCTTAATCTCCGTATGAATTATTTCATTTGTATTATATTTTTCATCATTTTTTTTGCTAAAAAATCTGTGGACATTCTAATGAAATTATCATTTGATTCAAACCAAATTTAAATGAATCAAACAATACTTGAGAGAGGTTTGGGCTATTTCCATAAAACACATTGTTTGGCATGCCTTTTTTTTAAAAAAAAAAAAAAAAAAATACTTCAATCATGTTATCTATATTGATTTGTGAGAACTGACAAATAAAAATATGATAAAGAAAAATAAATAAAAATAGATGGGTGCCCAAAACAGAACTTGAAATGCAACATGGGGTTAGAAAGAAAAAAAAAAAAAAAATAGTTACGTTATCTATATTGATTTGTGAGAATTGACAAATCTATACTATATATTAAGCAAAAGGGGGTTTTTAACCCCAAGCCTTGTGGGAGCTCCAATCTCCCAATCTAAATTTCCTATTTTTTTATTTTAAAAAAAAAATCTTAGCATTTATTAACTTCTCCCAACTCCCAAGTCTTACCATCATAATATCATTTTAATGCATTAAGAACAAGCATAAAACAAATTCTTTGAAATCCAACACATATGAATTTCTCGAAAAGTCCCAACACATATGATTATTATCTCTCATAATAACACTTTAATGTATTAAAATAGAGTATAAATTTTTTTTTTGAAAAGTCCAACACATATGATTATTATCAAAATATTAAACTTTAATATAATATAATAAAAAAAAGACATTTAATTCCTTGAAAAGTCCAACACATATGATTATTATCAAAATATTAAGTTTTAATATAATATAAAAAAAGAAAAAAAGAAAACATTTAAAAAAATAATAATTTAAAAATCACAATTCACATATATAGATAATTGTAAATACAATCCATGCATAGCAAGGGTGATATGCTAGTAAGGATATAATAAAAATAGATGGGTGTCCAAATAACAGAACTTCGAATATTTATTCTTAAATTCTCATAATTTTAAAACTCTCTCTTTCCTATGTGGCAACCTTCTTTGATTGCCTTTCATGCTTTCTATTTTTCTTCATTTTCTATTTGTTTGATTAATCAAAATTAAAATTAACTTCATTGCTTATGGATAAAGATTTGAATTTCAAAATTCCTCGATATAGATAAACATATAAAAACTGAAAATTAATTTTTTGTCTAGACAAAGCTGAAAATTAAACAATTAATGTAAAAAAATTAATTTCATAACTTATAGATAATTTAAAATTTCTTCCCATAAATAAACATATAAAAGTTGATAAATAACTTATAAAAATTAATTTCATGGCCTACAAATAAAGATAAAGATTAAATAATTGATTTAAAAAAAAAAACAAAATTACATTCTCATAATTTTAAAACTCTCTTTCTTCTACGTGGCAACCTTCTTTGATTGCCTTTCATGTTTTCTATTTTGCTTCATTTTCTATTTCTTTGATTAATTAAAATTAAAATTAATTTCATTGCTTATGGATAAATATTTGAATTTCAAAATTCCTTCATATAGATAAACATATAAGAACTGAAAATTAATTTTATAGTCTATAGATAAAGATAAAAATTAAACAATTAATTTAAAAAAATTAATTTCATAACTTATAGATAATTTAAAATTTCTTCTCATAAATAAACATATAAAAGTTGATAAATAACTTATAAAAATTAATTTCATGACCTACAAATAAAGATAAAGATTAAATAATTGATTTAAACAAAAAAACAAAATTACACATTTTTCCCCCTCTTCATTTTGTACTTTAATTAATTTTATTATAGATAAACATATAGAAATTCATAAATGATTTATTAAAATTTATTTCATGACCTGTAGATAAAGATAAAATTTTTTTAAAAAAATTATTTAAAAAAATTAATTTCATGACTTATAGAAAAATAAACATATAAAAATTGATAAATAATTTATAAAGATTAATTTTGTGACCTATAAATAAATATAAAGATTAAATAATTGATTTATAAAAAATTAAAATAATAAAATTTAGTTAAAGATATGATTTGTTAATCTATATATCTATCAAGAACATATATATCTAAATCTTTATTTTGATTTACTCATTTTTTTCTCCTTCTATCACCTATTATCTTTTTTTTATTTAAAAGTTTTCATCTTATGAAATGTCCTTATCTATAACTTCTTATCTCCTATTAAATTCTTAACATTCTCTTGATAATTTTTATTATTCATTATTATCTACCAAGTGATAAAGGTAAAAAAAATAATAATAATAAAAAAAATTATTGACTTTGAATGAGAAGAGTATTAATAATGAAATTGGTTCACTTTGAATCAGAACAATATTAATAATGAAATAATGAAGGCTGCATAGGAGAAGGCAGCACAAAAATCTCACAAAATTAATTTTCGTCATTATATTTATCCAAGGTAATAATTTGATATTCTTTCTATTAGTTATTAAAAATAGTTTGCATTAGATCATTGTTATGTTTTTATTTATTTATTATTATTTTTATAAGGTTGTCATTCATTATACTAGTATATAGTTGTTTTGTTAAAAGCCTCCAAATATTTATTCTTAAATTCCCATAATTTTAAAATTCTCTCTTTCCTACACGACAACCTTCTTTGATTGCCTTTCATATTTTCTATTTTTCTTCATATTCTATTTGTTTGATTAATTAAAATTAAAATTAATTTCATTGCTTATGAATAAAGATTTGAATTTCAAAATTCCTCCATGTAGATAAACATATAAAAACTAAAAATTAATTTTATAGTCTACAGATAAAGATAAAAATAAAACAATTAATTTTAAAAAATTAGTTTCACAACTTATAGATAATTTAAAATTTCTTCCCATAAATAAACATCTAAAAGTTGATAAATAACTTATAAAAATTAATTTCATGGCCAACAAATAACGATAAAGATTAAATAATTGAATTTAAAAAAAAAAGAAATTACATTTTCATCATTTTAAAACTCTCTCTTTCCTATGTGGCAACCTTCTTTGATTGCCTTTCATGTTTTCTATTTTGCTTAATTTTCTATTTGTTTGATTAATTAAAATTAAAATTAATTTCATTGCTTATGGATAAAGATTTGAATTTCAAAATTCCTCCATATAGATAAACATATAAAAATTGAAAATTAATTTTATAGTCTACCAATAAAGATAAATATTAAACAATTAATTTAAAAAAATTAATTTTATAACTTATAGATAATTTAAAATTTCTTCCAATAAATAAACATATAGAAGTTGATAAATAACTTATAAAAATTAATTTCATGACCTACAAATATAGATGAAGATTAAATAATTGATCTAAAAAAAATGAAATTACTCCTCCCCCCCTTTCATTTTGTATTTTAATTAATTTTATTACAGATAAACATATAAAAACTCATAAATAATTTATGAAAATTATTTCATGACCTATAGATAAAGATAAAAATTAAAAAAAAAAGCTAAAAAAAATTAATTTCATGACTTATAGATAAATAAACATATAACAATTGATAAATAATTTATAAAGATTAATTTCGTGATCTACAGATAAAAATAAAGATTAAATAATTGATTTACAAAAAAAATAAAATAATAAAATTTAGATAAAGATATGATTTGTTAATCTATATATCTATCAAAAACATATATATCTAAATCTTTGTTTTGATTTACTCATATTTTTTTTTTCTCCTATCACATATTATCTTTTTTTTTTTTAAAATTTTTTTATCTTATGAAATGCCCTTATCTATAACATCTTATCTCCTATTAAATTCTTAACCTTCTCTTGATAATTTTTATTATTCGTTATTATCTACCAAGTGATAAAGATAAAAAAAAAAATAAAAATTTATTGGCTCTGAATGAGAAGAGTTTTGATAATGAAATTAGTTCGCTTTGAATGAGAAGAGTACTAATAATGAAATAATGAAGGCTGCATGAGAGAAGGCAACACAAAAATCTCAAAAAATTAATTTTCGTCACTATATTTATCCAAGGTAATAATTTGATATTCTTTTTATTAGTTATTAAAAATAGTTTGCATTAGATCATTGTCGTGCTTTTTTTTTTGTAAGGCTGTCATTCGTTATAGTATTTCTTCAATCCCATCTCTAAATTCTCTCTTTGAAATTTTTGTTTTTTCAATAACAAAGTTTAAAATCAATTACTTATCAAATTTGTTTGCTTGGTCCTTATTTTATTGAAGGATTGAGATGAGTAAAACTTTCATATGATATATGAAATTAATGAATATAATACAAAGATGATAGAGAAGTATTACATATTTGTCAATATCTCTATGTTATTATTAGTTGATTTGCTTACTTTTTTTCTTCACTTCGTCCTCTTTTTGCTCTCGTTAGGTTTGAAACGTCAGGAAATAGTTCTCAAAATTAAAGTTCTTGTTCTTGTTTTCGCTCGGTGTTGAATTTCACTTGTTTCGGAGGGTGCACGGTCGAGTCCGAGGTGCCTGGGGATTGAACCAGAAAATTCTGGGTTGTTGGACCAGGGCCGCACATGCGGGATGGAGCTGCACATGCGGGAAGTGAGGCCGCACGTGCAGGGAGGGGTGAACTTTAGAGGTTTACACATTGCTTAAAAGGCACAAGCAGAGTGAGGTGCGGGAAGGACCACCACACGTGCGGGAAAGGGCGCCGCACATGCGGGATTCTGGTAGTCCGAATCTCTGTTTTTTTTTTTTTTTTTTTCTCTTTTTGGCTTGTGTGTAGCACATTTAGGGCATTTCCCTCTTACTCTAAACACCATTTTCCTCTTCCTTCTCTCTAGAAACCCTCATCAAACACTAAAACTCTTTGATTCTTGTAATTCATTGGGTCTAAATCCATCATCATCTCTCTATAGTCTTGAAGATCAAGCTAGGGCTCCTCTTGGTGTAGTGGAAGTTGAAGAATCTTCCATCAAAGCTAGGGTTTCATCATTTTCTTCTTCAAGATTTGAGGTTGGGAGTCACTTTGAGTTATATATACATTTTGCAAGCTTTTGATTGACTGTTTTTGAGAACTCTTCCTTGATTGATTTCGAAAATGGGTTTTGTAACGCCCCCAAAATAATAACAGAAAACCCATCCATTCATACATACATTGCTACAAGGGATAAACATCTTTACATGTTAATCAACAGAATTAAACGCCCCATGGGCTTACATCTTTCCAAGCTAACACTTGGTTACAAACAGAAGAGTACTAACTCAAATACATGAAAAGCCCTTGGCTTGAAATTACATGTAATTAAAACAAAATACAGTCAAAACCACAATCATCTGCCTGCCTCTAGCCTCTCAAGCGATATCCTTGGAGGTGGCATGCTCCTCAGACTAAAATGGTGTCCCATATAGGGTGAGCCACGAAAGAGAAATACACTAAACCAACTATGAACAATGCCTAAAACATTAGCAATCAACAGATGGCCTACACTTATACATTACGAGACAACACTTACATTCTTTTACCATTTCAAGACAACCCAAATTAAGTACCAATTCACTTTCCATTTCTTTTTCAACAAGAGTTTGAAAACTGCTCAAGATATCTGGCCAAAACCTTTTCGCGTTATATCACTAACACATAAACCACTTTCATTCTTTACTTATGACACACATGTTGGTGTTGTATCAACTTCACATAGAAACATTTTCTATACTTCACAATTGATAACGATATACATTTTAGTGCTATATCAAACCAATCCATACACTTCCGTACTTCCCAAAACAATAATGATATACATTTTAGTGCTATATCATATCAACAAACAACACTCCAACACATCTCCATGGAAGAGCATATGAGCTATTTCCAATATTTCTCCATGGACAAGCATATAAGCTACATCCAATATTTTCCATGGACAAGCATATGAGCTACATCCAATATTTTTCAATGGCCTAGAGGTACATCCCCTATCTTCCCCTAGCCATCGATTAACCGTTTAGAGGTACATCCCCATCTTCCCTAAACCGTGGAGTACATCCCCTATCTCCTCCCATACACAAACACAAACAATGCATATAAACACATAACCACATACGCATTCAATCAATACATAAAGTTAATGTATTCGATCACTGTCATACTCTATGACATTTCCACTCGATTAGGTTTAGTTTGCCTAATCGATGCATTGTCTACAACAATCAACACTACCCTCCACCGTAGCAGGCGATTATTTCTAAACAGAAATAAATGCACAAATGGATAATATAACCATATTTCAATCGTGAGTAATACGATTCAACTACACCCTTTAACCCCGTACATTCTCAATTTCCACATATTCAATCCAATTCCTCATTCTCTTTAATTAATTATATACATTAATTAATTAAACCAATTAGGGCAAATTACCATAATTCACAAAACAACCCTAAGGCTCCATTTTCATTTACAATCCGTCATTTACTCCCTTTCCTATGCCAAACATGCATACAGGCTCATTTCTAAACAAAACCCCAACTTTTGTAAAATTGCACAAAAGGCCCCAAAGTTTCTCAAAAATTACGCAACAACCCCCAACATATCCAAGTGCTAAAATTTAAAGACAAAGACCATAAGAAGGAGTAGGATATCCCTACCTCGAAATTCGAGCCCAAACGGAGATGAAGACCAAAACCCAAAGTGCTCCAAATCCCAACTTTTTCAGATTAAAACGAAGATCTCACCACCCTCTATCTTATTAACAAAGGACTTGGGTTAGATCCACACTAAAGAGAGATGAAATCCTAGAGAGAATATATGTTTAGAGAGAGAGGAGTCGTTGCTAAGGTTCCAAAATGAAAGAAGAAGAAAAGTGAAGTTCTCCCTCAGCCGCCATCTTGATATACACCGGCTCGCTCGGCGAAGACCCGTCCGCTCGGCGACTGCATACGTAAAAACACCCAACACCGCCTCAAAAGCTCCTCGCTCGAGCCAAGAAATCTCGCCGAGCCAACCACGACCAGGCTCGCTCGGCGAAGAAAAGCTCGCTCGAGCCAGCAATGCCAGCCTTCAAAGCGCTTCAGACGACGCCGGCGACGGACACTCGCTCGGCGAAGAAACAAAGCTCTCGTCGACTTACGCGATCGCTGCCGCTCGGCGACGCCACCTGAATCGACCCACGGACACAAGAAACCACGCCGCTCGGCGACCAAATCCTCGCTCGGTCGAAGGAGCAAAATACTGGGCACCAACACTTAGCTCCAAACACAACCAAGCCAAAACGAACCCGCCCAACACGCCCTATAACCCAAATACAAAGTGCAAAAGGACACAACCAAGGTTCAAACAACCTCTAACACCCACGGCCATAAGTCCGAATCATCAGACACCAAGGGTAAACCCGGATCGCTATAACCTCCCCCTTAAAGAATTTCGTCCTCAAATTAAGGTCACGCCAACACGAAGGCCACCTGACTACCAACCCCTCAATACAAAGAAATCAATCCCTCAACTGGAGTTCTATTCATCCCTCACACGAGGAAAGGACTAAACGAGGACACATGCCCCAACAGAAGACAACAGCCCGGCATCTGAAACTTCAACAAAACCCAATCTCTTCCGAGATAAACCACCAAAACAACCGACTAGCTCTCGAAGCTAAGTCACTACTCAACAACTCAACAACCACAATACTGAATGGAACAATTAACATATCGGTTTGTCTGAGCACATAAAAATTTCTCTGGTTCAAAAAGCATTTTCAGAAAAATAACCAAACTTTGAAATTTATAAAAAAAAAAAATTTGAAATCTAGTTTTTGCACGTCCCATGCGAATTTCCAAAGTTTTGTAGACATTTTTCAAAAACATGATGCTGCTCACAACCCAATCATTCTCATCTGATTTAGCCCATCAGGCCCACTACTGGTTACCCCGTCCCTATTCAAGAGACAAATCACATATATATATATATATGCCACCACACGCATCTATAACATGCATTTCTACCACACATTTAACATATACGATGCTAAATCCAACTACATTCTCATGGTATAACCCACAGTATGACCATAAACCACAATACCTATAATATGCACACCACATTAAAGATATAATATATCATAAATGCCCATAATGGCTCCAGAGATTCCTCCTCCACCCCAGTGGCTTCGCTACCCCACTGTGTTTCACAACACCCCAACAAATGGAAAGGTCTAATCACATAGACCCCAGACCAACAACAATAGTAATGCACATACTATCACTCTGCGTTCAAACGTCCCTACACCACATTTGCTAACCATATGCTAACGGTGTCCAACACTTGACACTCCAAGCAAGTCATAATAAGGCCAATTCACGGAATGACGCGATATTCCCAACAACACATTCACAGAGAGACTCCTAACACTGGAAGTCCCAACCACGTAACATCCCAACGGATAATAGCACACACCCTCGTGCCTCGCCACGCACAAGTAGAAACCAAACAAACCAGGCCGATTACATCGAGTGTCTCAATCACTCTTCACAACCTTACCGCCTCACTTGTGTTACCACTATCTCGACACAGACGACGGACACCTATGTCCAACTCCTTTCTAGATTTATCCACCCAAACACAACATATCGACCACTCATCATCATGCATCACACCGTACAAAGCTCCCTTATTTAGAGGTCTCACCCTCCACCTCGAGAGTACAACCACGACACCCAATCTCCGTGCCAAACCACTAGCCAATGCTATCGCCGACAACCACCATGGACTAACCCGGCCTTAACATACGCCGCAACTCGGCTTTCACTATTCACCATTCTAACCTCTCGAGGAGTACAAGTCCTCACCCCCTTCGTCATTAAGACATACAGGTGCCAATCTCACACCACTTGTGACTCTATCCACGGGTCACACCTCAACTCTGGGTTATACACCCAATCAATCCTTCTAACAATACCTCCTGACTTGGTCAAAACTAAGGTACAAATCTATCACCCTTGATTCACATAAAGAACTTAGGAAACTCTTATTTCCCACTGCCCAACACATAGCTCTAGCTACTCACCACATACCACTTCTAGCATAACAGCTACCATTGAATCTGAGGGACTAACATCCCTCACTCAAAACAACCATACTAGTGTACCTACAATCTCGGTAATGTTAGCCACGAAGGTACCGATCCAACCGACAAAATCATAAATGGGTTACACACTTGGCAAGTGAAACGGCTCTCGCCCCACCAGTGCCTTGACTAACACACACACCCCTCGGTGGTTCACAACTTTTGAAAACATGGCTCCTTAGCCCCTACTTTGCCCAAATCAGGTTTCTGCAAGGAAATGTATTAACTACCCACCCTTTCGGTCTCACCCCAACTCGTTACATTAATAACACTCTAGAGCTAATACCGTTCACATGCATCCGGTCGGAAATCAACAAGCAGAGCATACATACATATAGTTAAACAAATAGTTCAAGTGTTTCAACATTCCCAACCACTTGGGTTATACAACAAACCTCCAGAGATTACTAAGCGATAAACCACGGATTACAAAAGCGGATCGGTCAAAAGCAGAACCAATCCTCGGTATTACCACCACTATCGTCCCTCATTTGGACCGACAAAATTGGTCATCTCCAAACACAAGATAACCTCTGAGTTCTGAGCCACGGACGGTACTACCAACGTGCCCCTCTGGCCACACCGAGAACAACTATCAACCTCCCCAAGCTGGAACTTGGAAACTCGACTCTCCGAGGCCCTCGGAATCGGCACCTAGTCCTCAAAAGCGATCTGCCCTGCCTAGTCGAAAGCCCAGGCTGACTAAGTGCAAGGTCCCTAAAGAAGCCCCTGCCGAGTACAAAAGCGTCGAAGATGGCCGGTACTACACACCCAACAAATGCGGCTCCGGTGCGAGCTCGATTCAAGTCTGGTGTGAAGGCTCCAACAATTGCCTCCCCACTGGACTTTCAGTCGGCGTAAAACCCGGCTGATTAGACAATCCTGATGGTACAACTACTAGTTGGACTGCTATCCTTGCCCCCCTCCTCTGTGGGCAAACCGAAACCTTGTGGCCCAGTAGACCACATCTGAAACAAATAACACTCCTCTGTTAAGCTTGCTCCGAACCCAAATCCGTCCTTTGGAAGAGTAGTTCTAGCCCATCCTTCTGCAGTCTGAACCCTCTCCCTCTTCAAAGGCCTACCACCACCCCGAGTCACCGACGACGCCAAAATGGCTCCCTCCCCCCTCTGCCCCTTTGCAAACACCGCAGCCTCTACTTGGGCAGCCGCCCCAACAAGCACACCATAACTCCTATGCGGGATCCAATCCTCACGGGATATCATCACACAACTTACTCTCAAACTCCGCTGCAACGCAACTCTTCCGTCTCAACCAACTCGAGCAAACCTCGGCGGGTTAGCAAACCATCTCTCAAAAGCTGCGCCAAGGTGTAGTACCTTGGCGTAACGCCACAAATTGTTTCATGACTCTTCACGGCGGAAGGAGAAATCTATCGCCTCGCCTAGGCATCCTAGTAAAGATAACAAAGGTATTAGCACATTCATAAATGCTTGGCAAAACTAAACATTCGCGTCCTAATGCATGGGCGAATGTAATTCACTCACGTAAGCACATAAACATATAAGCACTTACGAATTTCATTTAGGATAATGATAGTCCCAAGGCGTTACTAGAGTTCGATTAGAAAGCGGCATTGATCAGGTGCCTTTCCAACAGGACTCCCAGAAACCCAAGGATCTAATCAATATCCTAGAAACCAAATCCCATACCCAAATAGCCACATAAACATGTTATCAGACAGACACATAAAATTACATCTAAGTCTCTAACAAGCGAGACAAACCCATTGTGATCCTAATCACTTCCCACGTACCCAAAGTATTCAAACCGATGCGCTCGATACCAAGTTATGCGCCCCAAAATAATAACGAAAACCCATCCATTCATACATACATTGCTACAAGGGATAAACATCTTTACATGTTAATCAGCAATTAAACACCCCATGGGCTTACATCTTTCCAAGCTAACACTTGGTTACAAGCGAAGAGTACTAACTCAAATACATGAAAAGCCCTTGGCTTGAAATTACATGTAATTAAAACAAAATACGATCAAAACCACAATCATCTCTGCCTCTAGCCTCTCAAGCGATATCCTTGGAGGTGGCATGCTCACTACTGAAAATGGTGTCCCATATAGGGTGAGCCACACCCAAGAGAAATACACTAAACCAACTATGAACAGTGCCTAAAACATTAGCAATCAACAGATGGCCTACACTTATACATTATGAGACAACACTTACATTCTTTTACCATTTCAAGACAACCCAGCTTAAGTACCAATTCACTTTCCATTTCTTTTTCAACAAGAGTTTGAAAACAGCTCGATATCTGGCCAAAACCTTTTCGCGTTATATCACTAACACATAGACCACTTTCATTCTTTACTTATGACACACATGTTACTGTTGTATCAACTTCACATAGAAACATTTTCTATACTTCACAAATGATAACGATATACATATTAGTGCTCTATCTAACCAATCCACACACTTAGTACTTCCCAAAACAATAATGATATACATTTTAGTGCTATATCATATCAACAAACAACACTCCAACACATCTCCATGGAAGAGCATATGAGCTATTTCCAATATTTCTCCATGGACAAGCATATAAGCTACATCCAATATTTTCCATGGACAAGCATATGAGCTACATCCAATATTTTTCAATGGCCTAGAGGTACATCCCCATCTTCCCTAGCCATCAGTTAACGGTTTAGAGGTACATCCCCATCTTCCCTAAACCGTGGAGTACATCCCCTATCTCCTCCCATACACAAACACAAACAATGCATATAAACACATAACCACATACGCATTCAATCAATACATAAAGTTAATGTATTCGATCACTTTCGTCATACTCTATGACATTTCCACTCGATTAGGTTTAGTTTGCCTAATCGGCATGCATTGTCTACAACAATCAACACTACCCTCCATCGGTAGCAGGCGATTATTTCTAAGCAGAAATAAATGCACAAATGGATAATATAACCATATTTCAATCGGTGAGTAATACGATTCAACTACACCCTTTAACCCGTACATTCTCAATTTCCACATATTCAATCCAATTCCTCATTCTCTTTAATTAATTATATACATTAATTAATTAAACCAATTAGGCAAATTACCATAATTCACAAAACAACCCTAAGGCTCCATTTTCATTTACAATCCGTCATTTACTCCCTTTCCTATGCCAAACATGCATACTGGGCTCATTTCTAAACAAAACCCCAACTTTTGTAAAATTGCACAAAAGGCCCCAAAGTTTCTCAAAAATTACGCAACAACCCCCAACATATCCAAGTGCTAAAATTTAAAGACAAAGACCATAAGAAGGAGTAGGATATCCCTACCTCGAAATTCGAGCCCAAACGGAGATGAAGACCAAAACCCAAAGTGCTCCAAATCCCAACTTTTTCAGATTAAAACGAAGATCTCACCACCCTCTATCTTATTAACAAAGGACTTAGGTTAGATCCACACTAAAGAGAGATGAAATCCTAGAGAGAATATATGTTTAGAGAGAGAGGGAGTCGGCTGCTAAGGTTCCAAAATGAAAGAAGAAGAAAAAGTGAAGTTCTCCCCGCTGCTGCCTACTGATATACACCAGGCTCGCTCGAGCGAAGACCCGGTCGCTCGAGCGACCAGACACAGAAAACACCCAACACCGCCTCAAAAGCTCCCCTCGCTCGAGCCAACCACCGACCCAGAAGCTCGCTCGAGCGAAGAAAAGCTCGCTCGAGCCAGCAATGCAAGCCTTCAGGTTGCAACTGCAACTAGACGCACGCTCGAGCGACGGACAGCTCGCTCGAGCGAAGAAACAAAGCTCTCAGGTCTGACTTAGACGCAGTCGCTCGCTCGAGCGACGCCACCCTGGATCGACCCACCAGACACAAGAAACCACGCTCGCTCGAGCGACCAAATCCTCGCTCGAGCGAAGGAGCAAAATTCTGGGCACCAACACTTAGCTCCAAACACAACCAAGCCAAAACGAACCCGCCCAACACGTCCTATAACCCAAATACAAAGTCTAAAAGGACGCAACCAAGGTTCAAACAACCTCTAACACCCACGGACATAAGTCCGAATCACTGTACACCAAGGGGTAAACCCGGGATCGCTATAGGTTTTGATTTAAGAAATTGGGGATGTTGTAAAAGAAGCTCATCTTTTATTCTTTTTACGGCTCTTTCTTGAAATATTGGACACATGGGTTGAGATTGAGGTGTATAATGAGGTTTTACAAAAGAGATGGAAAATGTTAAGGTTTTTGTGAAAACCTAGAAATTGGGGGTTTTCTTTGAAAAATGTGAGTATTTTATATTGATTTGTTTATAAGTATAATGACCCCTTGAAGTATGAGAAATTGGGGACTATATTTGAATTTGTTAACAAACGCTTATACATTCATAGTGATGAGCTTATTCATTTGTTGAGTTCCATGAACTATGAACATTGAAATCTTTAGTGTTCAAGGATATTGCATAAGGCCTTGAAATGGCTAAGGTATTGAGGATGGTACAAAATGTGAAGGTTGTCATATGTTGTTGCACTTAATTGAACTAGTAGTATTTTGTTGATTTCTATTAAAAGGAGGAAATTGGGTTATGTGGTTGTCATTGTAGCATTGATGGGATACTTAAAAATGGAAGGATGTTATGAAATTTTGAGCATCATTTGCATTATACAGTCTTTCAATTGATTATATTGCATCTTAAATCGAGTTGAGAACGTTATATTGAGAAAAGAATATTGTGAATGAGAATTATTGAAATGTTATGGGGTAAATACGTTGGTAAGTCCGGTTAGGAGATGTAGATGAATTTGATAAGTTGGCTTAAGTGTCTGGGGTGAAAGACCGAAAATACGCATGGAGGAGGTACCACTTCCCTTCCGGTTAGCAACCGGTAAAGTGGGGTTATTGGTAGTGTTGTTGAGCCTACTTGTAGACACTAACTTAGGAATTACCTGAGTCGTATTTACTACCCCTAATGATTAAAAATTGGAAGCTTGAAATTGATGAGATTGCAAAAATGTTATTAAAAACATGGTGTTGTTTTTTTTTTTTTTTTTTTTTTTTTTTTTTTTTTTTTATGAAAAGCTTAACATGAGGTTATTTTTGAAATGGCATTGCATGGCATTTGCATTTGCATTTGCATTAAACGTTGGGAACCTTGCATAAATGTATATACTCTATTAAGGGTTCTCTACTAGGCTTTATGCTCACCCCTATGGGAATTTGGTGCAAGTAAAGACGTGGTGATCCAACCGAGTTGAGGGCATGGAATTATGTTTTGAGAGCATAAGACTCTTTGCCGTGATTGTAAATTTTTTTGTAAGCAAAGGGCTAAACATGTATGGGTCCGAGGGATCATTTTGTGTAACCGGGCTATTGCCTTGGAAAATGCAAGCTCTTAAGGGCATTTTAATTATTTGAGACTAGATGCTTCACATGCTATAGATTCATGTGTTTTTCATACCATTGAATGTGTAACCACATGTAAAACTTTTGTATAAGCTTATTCATTAATCATGTAAAGATGGAAGGACTAATGTCATTATTTAGTGTGATGACCTAAAACAAATAAATAAATAAATAATTTTATTAGAGAGATCTTGACCAAAATGTGTGGGGGCAATGGAATATTTTCTTTAGAGAGAAAAGGCTGGGACAAATTTGAGTGGGAAGGATATTTTTTTTATATATCTCTCACATTAGGAGAGTGTTGGCTTGCTTTCGGTGGGAAAGTGGTTAATAAATAAACAAAAAGAGAAGTGAGTGGTGGAATGGGGCAAAGGTGTAAGGAATCTTGTTTATGTTATCTCTCTCTCTCTCTATATATATAGGCGGCTTCGAATAATGTTGCACTGAGAAGTTATATATCTATGCCATTGTGGAATAATTGAAGTCAAACCCATTTTTTTTTCCTAGTGCTTACAGCTATATAAGCACTGCCACTGGTGGTTCCAAATTCTACCAGAAATGACGTCAGACCACTACCGGAGTGATGTGGTATACGCTGGCGGCAGCGATGAGGCGGAGCCTCTAGAACATGAAGAAGAGCCCACTGGTTGGGATTGTAGAGAACTACAATCGACATGTCTTTCTCTTTTATAAGAACCCTCAAGATTGGCCTCCATGAATCGAGGTTGCTGAGTTCGATCGATTGCCTAGGCTTCTCACTGCTGCTCCGCTTGACAATATGTAAGGGGCATGACGGAGCTGAGACATCCAATGGTGATGTCTTAATCTTTCCTGATATGATCAGATACAGGAGATTGACACACATCGATGTTGACACATTCGTCGAAGAAGTGCTCGTGAAGGATGGCGAGTGGCTTCCAGGAACTCCTGAAGCACTAGGGGGTGTCTATATCTTTGTATGTGCTCATGGGACTAGAGATCGACGTTGTGGTGTTTGCGGACCTGCAGTGATTACCCGATTCAAAGAAGAGATAAAACTACATGGTCTTCAGTGTAAAGTGTTGGTTAGTCCGTGCTTACACATTGGGGGGCATAATTATGCAAGAAATATGATCATTTTTGCATCAAATATTAATGGAGAAGTTACTAGCCATTGGTATGGGTATGTTACCCCAGATGATGTACCTGTTTTGCTTGAACAGCATATTGGGAAAGGGGAAATTGTAGACTCGCTTTGGTGGGGGACTTAGTGAACGCCTTGGGTACAATGGAATTAAGGTGGCTCTTCCTCAAGAGTCTTCCTCCGAAACATGTTTCTTATAGCATTACGTCGAGTCCATTCTAGCTTTACAAGAAACTAGCTGTAAACTAGTGCAAGGTGGATGCCAAAGACAGATTCCTTTTGTTATAATGACATCTGATGACACGCATGTACGTACTTTAGAGCTGTTGGAATCAAATGCTTATTTTGGAATGAGTCCTACACAAGTAAAACTTCTAAAGTAGGAGAAAATTGCCTGCACCTGAGGGTGTTGTGAAATACTACACTGGAGATGACTTGTATTTGTTTGATAAATTTCAAACCACAAGAGTTCCCAAATTCTCGAAGGCCAAAAATAGGTAGAGGTTCAAACTCTATTTTCTTGGCAGGTGATTGCCAAGTATATTATATATATATATATATATTTATATTTATATTTATAATTGTAGTGGTGGGCCTTGTTTGCACAGGTAGTATTTGGCCCATATATCTCTATTGTGAGATTGTGTTATATGTGCTGTCAGATTTGGTAATTGAAGTGGACCCCACGTGCATGGCTGTTACAAATTCTATTGGGGTCGTAAATTGAAGTGCTTTGGAGTTTTGCATGTTTCCTCGTCAAACTTGAGGTAGGGATTCCTACTCATTCTTATGTGCTTTAACATAGACATTGAGTTATTAGTATAGATAGGTTGATTTGAGAAAGTTAAGACTTGAAATGTGTTATTTTCAAAAGATGGGTTTTGTTATTTTGACTCATAAGTATATATTTGGGTCTTAAAATGATAGTATTGATGTTGTTGATAATATTTGGACCTTTGGGTCAATATTGAGAAAAAGGAAAAAATGCCATGTTTGGATATATTTGGGTCATTAGTGTAATTAATGACAACTGTTAAGGAAATGTGAAATTGAGTTGGAAATAATAGAATTAGCTCATTATGGGTTAGAAGGGTGGAGTTGAATTTATTAATCGCTCACTTTTAAAATGTTGAGATTTTATATCTGTTGAGACATTTATTATCTGTTTAGAAATAACAGCTTTGGGCTATTGATGGAGGATAGTCTTGATTGTTGTAGACAATGCATGATGATTAGGCAAACTAAAACTAATCTATTGAATATGTCATCGAATATAGTGACTGGAATAATGCATTAACTTTATGTATTGATTGATTGTATATGATCTATGTTTATATACATGTGTTGTGTGGGAGGAGATAGGGGATGTACTCCACGGTTTAGGGTAATATAGGGGATGGACCTCTAAACCGGATTTTGTGTGACATTGATACAACACTAAAATGTGTATCAAGTGTTGATTATGGAAGTGTTTAAATTGATTTGATATAGCACTAAAATGTATATCGTTATCAATTGTGAAGTATAAAAGTGATTCTATATTATGTTGATACAGCATTGAAATGTGTATCTTTCGTAAAGTGTGGAAATAGTTTATGTGTTATCGATACAGCATTAAAATGTGTATCCATCATGAATTTCGAAAGTGTTTTAAAGATAAGTCTTAATCTCATTAAGTTATTTGGCTAGGTGTGGAGCCTTGTTTTCAAACTCAAAGTTGAAAAAGAAATGGGAAATGAAATGTAACGTGGACTTAATGTCATGAAACCGGAAATGTTTAATTTGAGTCTTCAGCTCAATTGAAATGGAAGTGCTGTTGATATGAGATGTAATCTCACTTAAAGGGTATGGCCAGGTTCTGAGCCAGGATTATAAATTAAGAAATGGAAATTAATATGAACATGGATACATTTGTCATGTAATTGAAATGGATTATGAATGAATATATGTGAGTCAAACATTTATCGAATGCTCATGTTTTAGTTATTGCTCATATTATGTTTAGCATATCTCTACTGGGCTGTTAGCTCACCCTATATAGGAATATCATTTTCAGGTGCAGGTGAGGTGTTACCTTCAAGGCAATACCATGGATGGACTCTCGGGAAGCAAGAGTCTCCAATTTATGCTTTATGTGTTCATGTTTGTTATTTGTAAAGCCAAGGGCTTAAGATGTAATGAGTGAGACTCAATTTGTGTAACCAAGCAATGTCTTGGAAAGATGATAGCCTATATGGCATTTAATGGCTTGTTAAAGTATGTTGTTTCTCATATTTATTCCGCATATGAGTTATCTTTATAGTAATATTTTGGGGGTGTGACAACTTGGTATCAAAGCTACCGGGTTTGAATACTTGGAGCTCGTGAGAAGTGGTTGTTTAAGCACAATGGGTTCATTTAGCATGCTTAGGAAGTGTTATGCATGTTGTGACTATGTGATAGCATACTTATGTGATTATATGGGTATGGGGTTTGATTTCTGAGATATTGATTGGGTCTGTGAGTTCCTGGAAGTCTAGTCGGAAGAGCACTTGATCACCGTTATTTCTGATTCGAACTTTAGCAACATCATGGGACAATCATTATCTAGAAAGAAAATCTGTATGTGATTATGTGACTATGTACTTATATGGCTTGCCTTATGTGATGTAGATACATGTGTAGGTTTATGTTTTAGCCATATGCAACGTGTTGGGACTAGTGTGAAGTACCTACTTCTAAGCTAAATTCTATCTCTTATATAAGATAATATGCCTTGGATTGTTGACATTAGAACTCGTAAGACTAGTTCTAAATTTTCTTGGGATAGACGAAGTTAGTTATAGTTGGATTGTTTCACTTGCTTGGTGGACTACTTGTGAGATTGGTGGAGTCCATTGCCTCAAAGTTAGTTGTTGATGTTCTCAAGTGCAATAAATGAGTGTTGAAGGACATGATATGATGGATGTTGTGGAGTTGTGTTAGCAACCAATGCTCTTAGAGGAAATTTTAAGATTTCTTTGTGAGGATATTATAATTCTAAAGTAAGTGCTCTAGGGTAATTAGTATGGTGGTAATTTGAGTATTTAGTGGAAATGGTACCTCTATGTTGGTTCGTGTTTTGAGCTTTGCTAGTTAGTGAGTCCGTGGTGACCCCATCGGTTGTATAGGGGTAGTGTTCGTATTGTGATTGGTTATCAATTGTGGGGTATGATTTGTGAGTGGATGTAGGCAGCATTCTTTAGAGGAAGAGCAGTTTGTGTTCTAGAGTAACGAGAATAGCGTTGGTCAAAATTGTCCTTCGTGATTGGGTTGTTGTGATTGAGGTTGACCATGTCGGTCTTCGGTCGAGGAGATGAGCAGGCTTGCTATGTAGCCATGTGGAGGGAAATGGTGATTCCCTTAGACGCAGTGTTGATGCGGTTTAATTTGAGGAGATCCGGTGCGATTCCAAAATTTGGGGTTTGTGTAGGGAACTCCGTATCTGGGGTTAGTGGTTTGAGTAGCACATCAGTGTGTGGAGTACTGAGTGTGGAGGTTATTGAGTTGATTAGTCAGCTCGTTGGTATCGGGTTTTGGGTTAACATCGGTCACCTTGAGGCTAGTCTCGTTTGTTGTAGACTTTGTGTGTTGATTAGGGAAAACTAAAACTAATCATCCGGGTTGTGTCATTGAATATGACGGTTATAATAATACAACAAATACGTGTATTGAATGATCATTGTGAATGATTGGATTTTTTATATACATTATGTATGTATATTGTTTGGGAGGAGATAGGGGATGGACTCCGATGATACATCACCAAATGTGTATCTATTGAAAGATTGATATAGCTCTTATGCTTATCTATTGGGAGGAGATAGGGGATGGACTCTGATGTTAACTTTTACAGTTCCTCTTAGGTATGAGTTGAAATTGTGAAGATGGAAGGTATATGAGAGTGTTTTGGGTTAACATTGGTGTGTGTCGTGATGGCGTGATTCATGAAATGGAAATGAAGATTGTTTAGCATCTATAGAGTAAGAGTGGTGGATCTCTTATATTGATCCTTCGTTTTGCCATTGGTATGTTCAGATTGTTTTGTTTCTTTTTTTCTTTCGTTAAGTCATGATTTTGATTCTAGTCTGTATGGAATCAATATTCAGTTTAGAGTTCAAGATTTAATCATTCTCAAATTTAGTCGAACGAAATTGTTTTCGAGCTCAAAGTATTATGCTAGTTATGACATAGTTGTGTAAAAAAAAAAAGGGAGCAAAGCTGATTTTATTGAAGTCAGGGGATGACATCACCGATTACAGAGGCAACAACAGCAGCAAAAAAAAAAAAAAAAAAGGATCTTGTTTTGGATAACAGCCACATGCCGATTTCACTTACTCGACTCTCCTGCCGAGCCCTTCCTTTTTTTGTCGCTTCGGGAGACCTTTGAAGGCTCTGCCTCGGTCTGTATGAGGACCGTCGGGATTTGACTCACTTCTTTGGTTGACCTTTGAAGGCTCTGCCTCGATATGTCTTGAGGCCGTCGGGGATATGACTCCTATTTGGTTGTCAAAGGTGAAGTACGAAGGTGCTTCGAGTCGGGTCATGACGGTGGTCTTTCGCTTCAACTCTTTGTTCTCTGCCTTTAGGGGGCAAATCTCTACTCGCGCATCTTTGTACATGCTCTGGAGCAGAGAAAGTTGGGAGTTTAGCTTTTGTACTTCAATGGTTCTATTCTGTAACCGCTGAGAAAATTTGGTAACCGCAGTCACGGTTTCCATGCAAGAGCTTAGTGTGAAGTGGTTGGCCTCAATATCAGATTGAGTAGCCATGATTTGCTCAACTGATATCATAGGAAAGCTAGAAAGAATGGGAACAGGGGCACTTGGTCCAGGAACGTTAGGAAGAATGAGAACAGGGGCACTCGGTCCACGAAGGTTAGGAAGGGTAGGAGCAGGGACACTTGGTCTAGAGAAGCTCGGATCATTGAGGTCCGGAAAGAGAGTGAGGGGGCGAGATGAGGCCATGTGTAGTGAGAGATGTAAAGAGCAAGAAAGGAGAGTAAAAAAAATAACAGAGAACAGACTGAGTTTTGAGACAACTTTTCTCCTCCGTTCAGTCTCTATTTTCTCTCGATGAGAAAGAGGAAACAGAAGAGAGTGATGAAGAGGGAGATAGAAGAGAGTGATGAAGAAGAAAAGGAAATGAGGGAATAAGTAGAAGAGGAAAAAATTCTGATTCAGAATAATACAGAAGAGAAGAAGACAAGATGGAGAGAGAGTCTAGACGAGCGGTAATCGATGAAGTCTACTTTTGTCGGCCAACCGACGCAAAAGCAAACCGTGTGTTAGACGCAGTTTTCAAAGGAAGAGAGAGAAACGAGAAAGTTGTATATATATATATATTGTATATTTATGTATTATATACATTTATTCGACTAATCGTGTCACAAGAGTGACTTGGTTGAGTGGTCTGGTTCGGCATCTAAGAATGGAGAGGTTGAGCCTGTAACAACCCTCACTTTGATCAAGTCATACTTGCATGCATTCATGTATGATCTTTTCTTGTTGTGTTTATAAATCTTGTTATCTTGCTTTGTCTTGAGTTATTTGCTTGATCTTGTACCTTGCTCGGTGTGTAGCCGAGGTCAGCTTAGCATAGTTCGCCTTTGAACCTTTGCATTTAGAACAGTTTTGGAACCCTAGCCGACCTCCATCTTCACGACGGCATGTTTGCCGAGGTGTCACCCTTGGGCCGAAGTGTTCAGAGCCGAGGCCGAGATGTTTTGTGTTAGGTGATCTTTGTCCTTGGGCAGGTATGGCCTAGGCCGAGATGTGGAACACCCCGGCTGAGGTGTGGCACAGCTTAGTCAAGTGCCGTCCTCCTTAGCTGATGTCTTTGTTGACCTGTCGCCGAAGTTTTGACTCTAGCCGATGTCCTTGCTCGCCGACGTGTTGCCGCCAAGCTTGTTGTGTACGCTTTGTCAGAGACTTGTCTAATCAATCAGTCACCTTTTTGAACTGAACCAACCCGGTGATGCCACGTGTCCGAGCTGAGTGTTTAGACAGCCGGTGGCCTTAGAGACAAATCATTTTGGTCTCAAATCTTTGTTTTTAGAGAGAGAAGCTCTCAAGGGAGAAGGAAGAGCTTTAGAGAGAGAGAGGTGACTTTCGAGCTTGGTCTTGGTTGATCGAACCGTTAAATTTGTGATCTGAGGTGAGAATCTTGATCTGCTTCGGTTGTCCTTATTGATTGTCAAGCTGCATTGCATGATTGGGTTTGTTTTGCATGCCATGCATGGATTTGGAGTTGGTTTTTGAAAGAGAAAGTTGGTATTCATGTGTTCTTGATGAAAGTTGTACTTTGATCTAGAAGTTTATGGCTAGAGCCATGTTATTGTGTTTGTTCTTGCATGTTCTTCTTGGTTGGGTACCCAGGTCCCCGTTTTTGAACTCTTAGCATGAAAACCTCAGATTTCGTATAAATAAGTTAAGATTTCAGCATGCTTGATCTTGATGTTCTTGATGATCTTGTTCTTCCTGTTCTTTGAAGGGAAACCCTGGTTTCCTGGCTTGTTTTGATTGTGGCCATCGGGTCCACACCTCGGCGAGGAGGTGTGGGACCTCGGCTAGACCTGGACGGTACCCAGTGTGTTTTCCCGAATTGGGAAAATAACGTTTTGACTCCTAGCATGTTTGCCTTGTTATTGATTCGGATTCGGTGAGAGTGCTGAGATCATTGTGCGCATGTAAAGCTTGTTTTAAGAATGTGATTTGCCCTGTGACTTGTCAGGACTTTGATCTTTGCTTGAGCCTACACCTGAAGATCGAGGTGAGTGGTGCTTTTAATAAAGCTATGTTAAACTGTTTTGATAAATCTTGTCTTGCTTTGTTTTGATGAAAGTATTTGTTAAGCATGAATGATTAGCCTAATTCGATGTATCAATGTGAGCTTTGTCTTGATGTTATCTTGAGAAGTCCCTTAGCTGGAGGACTCTAAACTTTCGCAGCATTAAGTATAAAAGGATACGGTCCTTTCTTGAACACAAGTCCCTTAGCTGGAGGACTCTAAACTTTCGCAGCATTAAGTATAAAAGGATACGGTCCTTTCTTGAACACAAGTCCCTTAGCTGGAGGACTCTAAACTTTCGCAGCACTAATTGTCAAAAAGGGCTACGGGCCTAAGTGACACCAGCCTTGTATTAAAAGGATACGGTCCTTTCTTGGAAAAGTTATCGTGTTAAAAAGGGCTACGGGCCTAAGTAACGCAAGTCCCTTGGGCTGGAGGACTCTAAACTTTCGCAGCACCATTTTGTCTAATCGATTACGGATCGTACAAATCTTGGTTCTTGCCACTGATGGGCTACTACACGTACTGATTATTTGGAAAGCCTTGTCCTTGTTCGCCAATGTTGTGAGCATCCCTTGAAACTTGTAAGATTAGAAAGATGAATATGGTTCATCCTTTGACTTGGTAAAGGTTTATTGTGCTTTGCTTGGAAGGATCTCGACTAGTATTAGTATGGTTTTGGCATACTTGTTTTGTACAGACTTCGGCTATATTCATGCAAAACCTTTATTACTAGTATCATTCACTGAGTTTCCATACTCACCCTCTATATATATATGTAGGTGATGAGCAGGACGGCGGCGACGCCTAGATGTGTTTACCAGCTTGTTTTGGATATTTGATTTACGTCGGCTTGTTTTGCATTCTTGTCGGCCATGCTGTTGCTACCTCGGCATTATGTGCTTACGTCGGCATTTTGTATTTTCGTCGGCAAATCTTGAAAATCATGCTTCTTGGCTTGTATTCTCTGTATTTTGTACATGGCGGCTTAGAAGCCTTTTGATCAAGATGTGAATTGTATTTTGTTATCTATGGACTGGTTGTAAGACTATTTTGTATATGTCTTTTCCTTTGACTTACGCACAGCTCTTGTGGACCACCAGTATTATGATTTATTGCTTCCGCATTTTGTAAGCCCCCTATGTGTACTTTGTTCTGTGTGATATTTTGATAAGTTGGCCTTCGGTAATCACGGGTTACTGGCCATCACGGCACTATCCTACTAGGGGCGGGTTGGGGTCGTGACAGAGCCTGAGGTTAAGGGTTCAAACCCAGCAACGAGTAATTCTTTTGTTTTGTTTTGTTTTGATGCATATGTGTCTCATACATATATATATTTGTTTGAATATCTGATCACAAGAGTAGCTTGGCTTAGTGGTTTAGCTTAGTGGTTTGGGCTGTGGCCTGAGCTTGAAGTCAGGGGTTCGAAACCCCATATCTCTGTATTCGTATTTTATTTTTCTTTTTGCGCGTTTTGCTTACGCGCAATGACGTCAGCTAACGGAATATTCTGTCGTGGTAACGGCATATGCTTCATTTGTGTTTGACCTCGTGGGTTATCATAGTATTAGTGTGATGTAGAACAGTGTTGGTAAGGTATTGTCTGTTATGTGACGGTTGACGGATACTATTTGAGTTGGTGGTTAGTACTTTTGAAGAGTTATTATTTCGTTTAGTTAAGGTCTCGGAATAGTGACAGTTATTTTGGCCTTTGAATGCATTGTGCATTAGGCGATGGAGATAGTTCGTTGAAGTTGGGTTATCGTCAATAAGGTATGGTGTCTTGGTATTTTGGGGAGTCATTTTATTATACTTAAGGGATTAGATCCTATTTTGGTTACTTTAGGTTATTGATGTGGATAGAAGAATCACTTGATGGTTTATACTAGTAAGGGTTTTTATAACCAATAGTGGTACAAAAGTAATGGTTTGGTTTGTTACCGGTGTGACTCATTGAGACTCATGCAGTAGTCGGAGAATTTTGTTGATGTATTGGTAAGTACCTGAGGGAGTTTATGGGCAATTGTAGAATGTATTATATTACTTGAGTTTAAATTTTGAGGACGAAATTTCTTTAAGGAGGGTAGGTTGTGATGACCTAAAATAAATAAATAAATAAATAATTTTATTAGAGAGATCTTGACCAAAATGTGTAGGGGCAATGGAATATTTTCTTTAGAGAGAAAAGGCTGGGACAAATTTGAGTGGGAAGGATATTATTTTTTATATATCTCTCACATTAGGAGAGTGTTGGCTTGCTTTCGGTGGGAAAGTGGTTAATAAATAAACAAAGAGAGAAGTGAGTGGTGGAGTGGGGCAAAGGTGTAAGGAATCTTGTTTATGTTATCTCTCTCTCTCTGTATATATATATAGGTGGCTCCGAATAATGTTGCATTGAGAAGTTATATATCTATGCCATTGTGGAATAATTGAAGTCAAACCCATTTATTTTTTTCCTAGTGCTTACAGCTATATAAGCACTGCCACTGGTGGTTCCAAATTCTACCAGAAATGACAACATCAGACCAACACCGGAGTGATGTGGTATACGCTGGCGGCAGCGATGAGGTGGAGCCTCCAGAACATGAAGAAGAGCCCACTGGTTGGGACTGTAGAGAACTACAATCGACATGTTTTTCTCTGCTATAAGAACCCTTAAGACTGGCCTCCACGAATCGAGGCTGCTGAGTTTGATCGATTGCCTAGGCTTCTCTCTGTTGCTCTCTTTCAAAGAAAGGGTGATTTGAAGAAACAGACCCGCTTGACAATATGTGAGGGGCATGACGGAGCTGAGACGTCCAATGGTGATGTCTTAATCTTTCCTGATATGATCAGATACAGGAGATTGACACACATCGATGTTGACACATTCGTCGAAGAAGTGCTCGTAAAGGATGGCGAGTGGCTTCCAGGAACTCCTGAAGCACTAGGGGGTGTCTATATCTTTGTATGTGCTCATGGGGCTAGAGATCGACATTGTGGTGTTTGCGGACCTGCAGTGATTACCCAATTCAAAGAAGAGATAAAACTACATGGTCTTCAGTGTAAAGTGTTGGTTAGTCCGTGCTCACACATTGGGGGGCATAATTATGCAAGAAATATGATCATTTTTGCATCAAACATTAATGGAGAAGTTACTAGCCATTGGTATGGGTATGTTACCCCAGATGATGTACCTGTTTTGCTTGAACAGCATATTGGGAAAGGGGAAATTGTAGACTCGCTTTGGTTGGGGACTTGGTGAACGCCTTGGGTACAATGGAATTAAGGTGGCTCTTCCTCAAGAGTCTTCCTCTGAAACATGTTTCTTACAGCATTACATCGAGTCCATTCTAGCTTTACAAGAAGCTAGCTGTAAACTAGTGCAAGGTGGATGCCAAAGACAGATTCCTTTTGTTATAATGACATCTAATGACACGCATGCACGTACTTTAGAGCTGTTGGAATCAAATGCTTATTTTGGAATGAGTCCTACACAAGTAAAACTTCTAAAGTAGGAGAAAATTGCCTGCACCTGAGGGTGTTGTGAAATACTACATTGGAGATGACTTGTATTTGTTTGATAAATTTCAAACCACAAGAGTTCCCAAATTCTCCAAGGCCAAAAATAGGTAAAGGTTTAAACTCTATTTTCTTGGCAGGTGATTGCCAAGTATATTATATATATATATATATATATTTATATATTTATAATTGTAGTGGTGTGCCTTGTTTACATAGGTAGTATTTGGCCCATATATCTCTATTGTGAGATTGTGTTATATGTGCTGTCAGATTTGGTAATTGAAGTGGACCCCACGTGCATGGCTGTTACAAATTCTATTGGGGTCGTAAATTGAAGTGCTTTGGAGTTTTGCATGTTTCCTCGTCAAACTTGAGGTAGGGATTCCTACTCATTCTTATGTGCTTTAACATAGACATTGAGTTATTAGTATAGATAGGTTGATTTGGGAAAGTTAAGACTTGAAATGTGTTATTTTCAAAAGATGGGTTTTGTTATTTTGGCTCATAAATATATATTTGGGTCTTAAAATGATAGTATTGATGTTGTTGATAATATTTGGACCTTTGGGTCAATATTGAGAAAAAGGAAAAAATGTCATGTTTGGATATATTTGGGTCATTAGTATAATTAATGACAACTGTTAAGGAAATGTGAAATTGAGTTGGAAATAATAGAATTAGCTCATTATGGGTTAGAAGGGTGGAGTTGAATTTATTAATCGCTCACTTTTAAAATGTTGAGATTTTATATCTGTGGAGACATTTATTATCTGTTTAGAAATAACAGCTTTGGGCTATCGGTGGAGGATAGTCTTGATTGTTGTAGACAATGCATGAGGATTAGGCAAACTAAAACTAATCAATTGAATATGTCATCGAATATAGTGACTGGAATAATGCATTAACTTTATGTATTGATTGATTATATATGATTTATGTTTATATACATGTGTTGTGTGGGAGGAGATAGGGAATGTACTCCACAGTTTAGGGGAAGATAGGGGATGGACCTCTAAACCGGATTTTGTGTGACATTGATACAGCACTAAAATGTGTATCAAGTGTTGATTATGGAAGTGTTTAAATTGATTTGATATAGCACTAAAATGTATATCGTTATCAATTGTGAAGTATAGAAGTGATTCTATGTTATGTTGATACAACACCGAAATGTGTATCTTTCGTAAAGTGTGGAAATAGTTTATGTGTTATCGATACAACATTAAAATGTGTATCCATCATGAATTTTGAAAGTGTTTTAAAGATAAGTCTTAATCTCATTAAGTTATTTGGCTAGGTGTGGAGCCTTGTTTTCAAACTCAAAGTTGAAAAAGAAATGGGAAATGAAATGTAACATGGACTTAATGTCATGAAACCGGAAATGTTTAATTTGAGTCTTCATCTCAATTGAAATGGAAGTGCTGTTGATATGAGATGTAATCTCACTTAAAGGGTATGGCCAGGTTCTGAGCCAGGATTATGAATTAAGAAATGGAAATTAATATGAACATGGATATATTTGTCATGTAATTGAAATGGATTATGAATGAATATATGTGAGTCAAACATTTATCGAATACTCATGTTTTAGTTATTGCTCATATTATGTTTAGCATATCTCTACTGGGCTGTTAGCTCACCCTATACAGGAATATCATTTTCAGGTGCAGGTGAGGTGTTACCTCCAAGGCAATACCATGGATGGACTCTCGGGAAGCAAGAGTCTCCTATTTATGCTTTATGTGTTCATGTTTGTTATTTGTAAAGCCAAGGGCTTAAGATGTAATGAGTGAGATTCAATTTGTGTAACCAAGCAATGTCTTGGAAAGATGGTTGCCTATATGGCATTTAATGGCTTGTTAAAGTATGTTGTTTTTCATATTTATTCCGCATATGAGTTATCTTTACAGTAATATTTTGGGAGCGTGACATTTAGTGAATGTTAGTTGGTGTGGTTGGTTTAGGTTGGATTATTTCGGGGTGTTACAACATGTAATGGATGAAAATATAATCTTTTAAATTGTTCATGTTATTAAAAAAATTAGAATTTGTGATTGATTATAGCTCTATCATATAGATTACAAATAAAATAAAAAAAGAGTTGTATCTTTTATTGATTTTATATATGTAGTCCTTAAAAGCGAATAATTATATCTTTCATAATTTTCATTTTCAATTTCAATTCTACTAAGTGAATATTTAATTTATCAATTAGTGTGTCTCTTAGGTGTAGAGTATATTCTAATCCATATCTATATGTCCACTATTTCCGAGCAAAAGAAACTTTCGATCTAGGAGACTCTAAGAATTTCAAAACATTAATATAAAATTTTAAAAGTTAAGAAATATAAGTGACATACAACTATTGGCGGATTGAACCGTATCTATAATTTTAAATTTAAAAACAAATATAGAAAGTCAAATAAAAAACTTTAATCATATCTAAGCCACATCTAATTTGATATTTGAAAATCCTTAAAAGGAAATTCTAAATTTAAATTTATTATATAATTTAAAATTATAAAAATATATACTTCAAAATATTAATCATTTTTTAAAAAAATATTTGAAACTAAAAAATAAATATAATTTAAAATTAATGACTTATCTGACCATATCTAATTTTCAAATTGAAATTCAATAAAAAAAAAATGGACATAAAATGTCAAAAATAATTTTAGCTATATCTTTTTTTGTTAGATAGTAATATTTTTAGCTATGTCTAAACTATATTTAATTTTAAATTTAAAAAGAAAGTCCAAAGAAAATTTAAATTATATATAATTTTAAAATATTTAAATTATTTTTTAACTGTTAATCATAATTTATCAAATGGTCAATAATGTCAAGTACGCATGTCATAATCTTATTGAAAAAATATTATATTGAATAGTTTAAAATTTTTAAGTATTAACTTAAAATTAATAAATTTGATATAAAATTTCACTTGACTACCAAACAAAATATTCAAAAAAATGAAAACAATGGTTTACATCTATTGTGAGTGTAACCAACGTCTTACTAACTTTAAATTTATAGCATACACTCATTCACGGGATAAATTTTTATGATCCATTGCATTTTTAGGCTAAAACATAGTTTATGAGTTAGCCCAATCTAACCTTTGATATTTTTTTTTTTTAAGATTTAAATATACTTTAATACTGATATAATGGACATTAGTCAATTTGAATTGATTATTATAAAATATTCTACTTATCAACGATATAATTAATACATAAATATTTAAATTTATAATTATCAAATGTTTTTACAAATTAACTTATCAATTTTATAGATTAAGTGTAAGATTAAGACTAGAATATGACCTATAATTTAATGTGATTCTATCTTAGATAATTTTTATTTTTTATTTTTTTATACATAAATATAAATAACTATTCATTTCATAGTGTTATATAAATATATAATTTTTTACTTAAGTTCAAATTTTTTAATAAATATGCATAAAATATGTTCATATGATTTATTATAAAAAATTACTTACAAATATTTATTTACCAATTTAATAAACAAATAGGTCAAATGATTCATAAGTTAGATATAGATCAAGACAATTTTTAATAATTAGATGAATGCCACATTGACATAAATATTGAGTCAACTAACTTCTAACAATTTTGAGTAGAAAATTTTTTAGGCTTTACAAAATAAGAAAAAATTAGTATATTAACAAATGTAATTTACTATTATCATATGGCAAATTAAAATTACGGAACGTTTAAAATAAAATGTATTTATATTTTATCATAAATATAACTTTTGTAATTTATTTTTGAATTTTTACTAATTAAATTATGACATGTATTTTTTATTAAGAATCTAGAACACACAATTGTTGATATCAGAATAAAAACTCTCTTATTTGTAACTTTGATAAAAATAAATAAAATTTAATTGATTATAAATCATTTTACTACATATTTAGATAAATTTTATATTATTATTTAAATTTAAAACTAATTTTTGATTATTTATTTATACTTGTGTATATGTGTAATATGCTAGACAAAATGTGACAGTATGATCATGAGTTCTACAACAACAGCAATATTGCTCTTCCTCTTGGCAAGAGGATTTCAAATTTTGATTTCACAAACTTCGGGGTTTTTTTTTTTTTTTTTTGATCGGTAAAGAAAAATTTTATTGATGAAGGTAAGCATAAAAGTTACAGTACATCAATAAAGTGGAGCTTGTAGCTAGATGAAGCTCCAAGCGAGATGAAGCTCCAAGCGTCAGTTGGTGAGAAACCAACAGAGAAACAGATAATAATCACCAACGTACAAAAGCATTCAAGGTTCCAGTTCCGAAGTCATAAATGTCAGCCCCTCAATAAAGTTTCAAATTCCGGAATTACAATATTCAAACATTCAACAAAGTCTTATTTTCTTTTTTTAAAGAAAAGCAGTGAGCAACAATTAGCAAATCAAGATTCCCTCGCACAAAAAAAAAAAAGAAAAGAAAAAGAAGGAAAAGAATGCTTACCCTCCGATTCATAGAAGAATGAAGAAGAATGGAAAGATGGGTAATGGCGGCTGAGGCCACACCGCGTGGGTTGAGAAGCCACGCGCGTAGGCCAGATCCGAGATAGGGAATCGGAGCCGGCCAAACACAGTGGTGGTTTGAAGACGCAAGAGCAAGAGCAAGAGCAATGGCTTTACACAGTGGTGGTTTCAAGTGAAGTGTGTGTTCTTCAATCGGCAACAGGTTTTGCCATGGATTTGCAGGAAGACACAGCAACGTGGACCCTCATTATAGATGGATCATGGCGGGGCGAAGGGATTGCGAGCAGGTGCGGCATGGATCTGTTACGATGCTAATTGGCGTGTGGTGGGGCAGCGTGCAATGGCTTTACATTGTCCTTGTTCTCCTCTCGTTACCGAAGCAACTGCTTGTTTAGAAGCTGTGCGCTGGGCCATGGGACAGCAACTACAACGAATCAAGATTTTGACTGGCTGCCAAGTTTTGGTTAATTTACTTCAATCTAATGGTTGTAATGAAGATTGGCATGTAGCTTCTTTAACTAGTGGTATTTGGTATTTTAGTTAGTGTTTTAGTTTTCTGAGTATTATCAAGGTTGGAAGGTATGTAATTTTCCCAGCGCATATGCTAGCTATTAATGTATGTAATACTTATTAATGATATTTGTTTGTTGTTTTCGTCCTCAAAAAAAAAAAAAAAAAAAAAAAAAAAAAAAAAAAAAAATTATTATGGCTCACCCACTTGATTGTGATATGTTGCCTTGTAAGTTTCTTTAACTAGTGATATTTGTTATTTTAGTAGGTTTCTCTGTGTGTCTCTATCTCTGTATTATTCATAGAGATGTCAGTTGTAGGAACATGTTCATCAATGGTGGTATGAACAGCGTAGACGGCGAAGGTCTACTTGTTGGTATTGTAGATTCACAGAGATGTCAGTGTAGACGACGGAAGTCTATTATTCATAGAGATGTCATTTTTTTAGTTTTCTTAGTATTATCAAGGTCGGAAGGCATGTAATTTCCCCAGTACATATGCTGGCTATTAATGTACGTAATACTTATTAATGATATTTGTTTGTTGCTTTCGTCCTAAAAAAAAAAAAAGAAAAAAAAAATTTATGGCTCACCCACTTGATTGTGATATGTTGCCTTGTAGGAAAGGCCTAGCACAGTTTGAATGATAAAATAATAAAATTATACGAAAAAAAATGTAATTTAAGTAGGTGTTGGAAAAGTTGATCTATTGACTATTTTTTTTTTCTTTTTTTAAATTTTATTAAATTCAAATAAAAATTTCAACCAAACATCATTAATTTTTTTTTTAAAAACCAATAAACTGAAATGTAAACTTATAAGTACTATCAAATAGAGCATATATATTACATAATATCATTTTATTTCTCACACTCACTCACACACACACACACACATATTTTTGTGAACTCTTATTATTTGATTAATTAGAATGAGATGACATTGAACAATTATTTCTTAGGCGTTCAGACATAGGGTTTAAATTGACCAAATAAAAAATTCAAGATTTATTTTGTTTTAAAGTTTTTTTTTTTTTTTGGGGGGGTGGGGGATAACTATATGACTTTATTAGACTTTAATTATGCATTCGAATTCTCTAAAATAATTTTGGAGTTTTTTTTTTTAAAAAGTGAATGGTATTTAATTATACAAAAATTGAAGATACAATAGTCAAAAGTTAAAGACATGTTTGATTAATAGATTATAATATTGGATTGGGATGGTTAGTCTCTATGTACTCACAATCCCATGTTTGATTGTAAATTTTATTAACTAGATTATGTAGGTGTTTGGGAAGTGAGTTTTTTTTGTAGGTTTTTTTAGTTGTAGGATATTATTGGAGAAATTTTTTTTTGTGTTTGGGAAGATAGTTGGGTTTTTTTGTGATTGGATGTAATGTTTGTGAGAGAAAAAGTGAAATGATTATGAGGTTTGATGTGATATTTTGTTTGGGTTGGTTTTTTTTTTTTTTGTAAAACATTTGTCTTGTAGTGAAAAAAAAAAAAAAAAAAAAACCAAAAACCTAGTTGCCAAACACCGCCATATGGCGAATATTCAATCCAACAAAATTGATAAAATTTTAATATTGAGAGAAGTTAGGAATCATAATTTCAAGTATGAAAGAAAAAAAAAATGAATACATAATAAATAATTATCTCTCTAATTTAATTTGATAATTAATCGCACACTTATTCATGAGATTATTAATCATTTCACTATTAATCATGTTAATCAAATAAGACCTAAGAGTATAGCAACCATATAATCACTACTCAAAAAAAAAAAAAAAAAAAAATCCTCAAAAAAATCTCAACTCTTGGAGTATTAGGCTAATTACTCAAACCCAACTTTTGGACTATTAATCAAATTCTACATTGTAGATTTGTCACAATTAACCCAAGATTCTTACATAATTTTCAAATATTGTGTTATTATATAATCTTAAATACGGTGAATTTTCCATTATTAATGTGAAAAAAAGTTGTAGAAGTTCAAATTGATGGATTAAATTTCTAACTTCACTCATTATGCATAAATTTAAAATATGTTGCAATAATTAGTTGCTAATGTATGTACCTTTTTATCTTAGTATTAAATATATATTATAGTTAGAAATTATTCTACTAATAATATTTGAAAATTAAAAATTCATTTTTTAAGGTTTTGAGTAGTCTTGTCTTTATAATAATGTAGTGGTGTCAGTGTAATTTAATTATATATTAATAAGAAAAATTATAATTATAATTATTAATATTTATAATATTTTTCATTTAGTTGCAAATATTTTTTTAACTGACACATGTCAGTGTAATTCTCTTAAAAGAAAAAAAAAAAAAACTTGTCATTAATTTTTATTTTATAAATGTAATGATGTACTTTTGATTATTTCATCTGATTTTTTTTTTTAATTTTTTTTTACCAACTCTGGTTTATTTCATTAATTTTTTTTTCTTTACCAACTCTAGTTTGAAGACATTTGTTCATCCATTTTAGATAGGTCTTTCCTTTTTTATTTTTTATTTATAATTATTTAAAATTCACCTAAAGATAGTTGTGAGATTTTTTGTGTATCGTTTGTAATTGTTTGTAAACTCTTAGTTAATAGTAGAATCGGATTATCGTCTCGTAGATGTACTGCATATTAAGGAAATCATGTAAAAAATTCTTGTGTCGTTGATTTAATTTTTTGCGTATTATTATTTTTTTATTTTCTTTGATTGATTTACAGTACTTGTACGAAAATCATATTTTTCCCTAATGCATCCATGCAATCCGTTTTGTTGTTAATTTGATCTTGAACAATGTTGAAATGTACAATTCTCCAATTATAAATTATGATCATTGAAAAAAGGGTCTGTGAAAATACTTCATATATTTCCCCAACACGTAAATGCAATCCATTTTATTGTTAATTTGATCTTGAACAATGTTGAAATGTACAATTCTCCAATTATATATTATGATCTTTGAAAAAGGGTTTGTGAAAATGCTTAAGTAGATCCAATAATGTTGAAAAAACGTAGAATAGCAGGAGGTACAGTTAGTGAGATTAATAGCGAAACGTAATAACAAAAACTTTACTATTTTTTTCTTTACCACTATTATTTCTTTGCATTTTGTTATTTTTTGTTCCTCCCAAAGTCCAACTAACAAATTAATTTTTGTTTGTTTGTTTGTTTGTTTGTTTGTCTTTTACGTTTTAGGGTCTTTAATATCCATTATGATTACCAGCATCTAATAGACAAGGACCACACCTTTAAGAAGAAAAAAATTAAAATAGACAAAGCTAAACAAGAAAAACCACTATCAAAAGAAATAGGTACCCGAAAGAAGAAATAAAGAAAAGAACCAACCAACAACTAACATAAGAACAATTGGCAGTGGCACATTGATTACCACTTGCCAAAATAACCGTACTTAGCAACTGAAATAAGAGCAAAGCTTCTCTAATAGGAGAGAAGTGTAGGGTTTTTTTTTTTTTTTTTTTTCTTTTCTTAATCCTATTATTCATTAATTGAACATATGAAAATCAAAGATTCAAATTTATTGATGTAATAGAGGTAAGTTGAAAAAGGACAATGTGAATGGATGTAAATGACTCTTTTATTATTATTATTATTATTTTTATTTTTATTTAAATTACAGCTAATGTTTCATAAAACTAAATTAACATATTTTTTGTGAAACTTAAGGAATTATTAATCCAATTAATTTTTTATTTTTTTGGTTGTTGAGAAAGTAGTAATATTATAAAGCATTATATAGGGTTAATTAATGTTTACAAACCTAACTAATTTTGGGCTGATTTAATTACAGACTTGATACTTTAGAAATACATGGAGTCTCCAAATATTTATTTTAATATCTATAATAATTGTAGCTACATTCCATTCTAGATCACATTCATCATTTAGAGTGTTTATCAAAATTTGACAATTTGTGAGTATTAACACCGTAATTAGTACTGTTTTTGTTGGCGAGTGGCATATCATTTAAAATTATCAAGATTCTCTACGTACACATTGACCTAAAAAAATTTAGAGGTGGTTGGGGAGTATATGGACTGGTTTGGTAAAATTTATTATAAATTAAAAATTGATAATAAAAAAAGTAAAAATTAAAATTATTTTTCATTCAGTTTTTAAATAATCTTTTTTTGAAAAAAAATTAAATTATTTTTCGATAATTTAACATGCTCACATCAAGTCTATAGAATAATTTATAACTAAGTAGTGAATTCAAATAATATTCCTTGATAATGAAATATACCTATTGTTGGCTACATATTTTGTAAAAGCCAATTACAGTTCGACACGTGACAAAGTAAGGGTAGTATGGGGAGACTACTCAAGTCCTCGATCTTGATCGTACACGTGGCAGTGAAAATTGGTTCTCATGTGATCTGAGTAGCACAGGATCAGTAAAGAGAAACAAGATGACGTGGCTTCAACGGTTGCTCATATTCAAATTCAAATACAAGAGGGAAGTTCAACTGCAAGAAAAGGTGTAGTGGAACTACTTCTATGGCAGCATGATCAGCAATTATGGAGGAGCAGTTCGACAGTTTGAAGTGCAATTCGATGGTCATCCTTAAGGAGTATAAATAGCAAGGAAGTCCCCAGAAAAAAACCCCAGACTCAGATCATACAAACCAGTCTTACTTTACATATTTTATTTTCCAGTTTTTACATTTCCAGTCTTTACCTTTCTTGCACTTTAAATACATTGCTCGCACTTGATTCATAGGAGTAGTTTCAAGTAGATCGTCACTGTAAACCTCTTCGAGGCTGAGTTTGGATCATTGTAAGTGTTCATTTTAATGAAATACTTCCATTGTTCTTCATATTAACTGTTATTTCTCTTAATTTCTCCTAAGTCAAGCCACCAGTAAAAGTCCTCTTCATTGAGGCTAAAAGAACTAAAACACAATCGTCTAATAATTGGTTGGCAATTATAATTTCTGTAAGGACTGATTGATCCTTGCTGGCACGCTCGCATTTACAAAAATACCCTTCGAAAAGCTAAAAAGCCAACATATATTTTTGGCACGCCCAGTGGGACTTGTTAAAATGGCTAGACGAAGACGACAGGGAGAAAATGAACGCTTGGAAGAAGGCGTAGAAGGAGAGGTAGAAATACCTAATCTAGAGGATAATGTGGTAACACATCTTGTGGAAACTCCCATGTTATCTAAACCTATGGTCGAACAGACCAGTACTTCGGGACAAGAACCATATGTTCATAATATTGGACGAAACCAAGGAATTAGACCATCCACTGTTCCATCTATTCAGCCAACCAATCCATGGAATGGCTTAGTAGATGCTATGGGACAACAATTAATGAACACAATGGAAAGGTGGCAACATCCTTTTTGGATCGAATGAATAACCACCAACCAACAAACACAAGACACACAGATGAAGTTTTAAATGTCCCTCAGCAAAGATTGGCTAGAGATAAACAGCCTATGCAAGTTAATGGACATTCTAATGGTCAAACTAGTAACCAAAACTATGAAAGACCATCACCTCAGTCTTGGTACGAACCCATTTTGAGGCCTATAGCAGGCCAAAATGCCTCAGTACTTAACAATGAAACCACACAAGTTGGTGGATCTGGCCAAGTAAAAGAAACTGGCGTAAGAATGGCTACAAATCCCATGTTCGAAGCCATACCTAGCACTAGGGGGTATAATAATCCCTTATTCGAATTTATACCTGGGGGGTTGTGTAGACGTCCCCGAATGCCCCGGGAGGGTTAAGTCCCATTCCGTTCGTATTGGGGTCTACTACAGTTCAAAGGACTCAATTTTGTCACGGTTCTAAATCTGAACCAAAGAGTCCAACTCTGGCAAATCGTTTTGAAGAAAAACAGATTTTTGAAAAGAAGTGCCAAACATGGACTGCTTTGCCAGATTACAGAGTTGCCACCTAAATATTTTAAAATGGAAAATTTAGGAAACCCTGACTCGGTGCCAAAGGCCACGTGTCCATTATTACCAAAGTGTCTTGGCTCGGGAGCTTGGGTACGATCGGGGAAGGTCAGCTATGAGCACCCCCTTTCGCCCGGTCCGAAGACCGGCCTCTACTAACCGTGATATCCGATTTTGAAAACGTTATGCGTTCTTATTCCAGTTATTAGCCTAGAATTACTATGTTATGCGCACAGCAAACAAGTATAGACCAAATCGCCTAAGTTGGAACAAAACACTACGTGTTTGTTTTGAAAAATGATTTGCTACTCATAAGTAGGCTAAAATGCAGGTTTTGCCACTCTCAAGCGGGCTTTAAAACTCACAGTTTTAATGCATTGTTCCAACCTAAGTAATTTGACTGCATCCACAGCATTCAAGCAGCTTATATCACATAAACACTTAGCCTCATGGTAGTCATGCTATTATGGCAACATTCACACGCATGCGATATGCTAAAGCATAAAAGCTCACCTAGTACTCCAAGCCAAAACAGCTTATTAGAAATCCATGCATGGACCTAAGCATCGAAATGTCTAATGCAACACATGCAAAGATGTAATCTAGGCAGTTCGGCTATCCTAAGCATGGCATGTGAAATGCTACAACTATCACGTATTCAATTTGGAATTGAAAGTACGATGCGCTTTGTATGATGTACCGAGCGATGCATGTCAACAAATGCGTGGATGCACACATGCATTGCATAAGGTATGCTAATTTAAATATGCCCTAATCTACCATCATAAGCAGGTAAATAAAAGGGAAGAAAGAAGTGGGGGTTGGAAGACATACACACACTCACCCACACTTATTACAATTGCGCCCTCACTCGGAGGGACCAAAATAATAATACAGTCCCAAAATGAATGAATAAATATTACAAATTCTAATTACTGAATAAATAAATGTGAAATAAAAGGGGGCCACAGCCCCTTGCCTCGGAATGTGCGAATGATGCATGCTCGATGTCCGCCTTGCCCGGGAACCCGCACCATGCCTCTGTTCCCTCTGCTTTTCTCGCCTCGCCTCTCGAAAATTGCGAGTCTGGGACACCTTCCACATACTCAATATTACCACCGGGTCAAGGGTTGGACCATCGGTGCAGGGTTTGGCCACCATTGCAATTGAGATTATCGGCACAAAAGTGTGTGCGATCGGCCTTCAAGAGTGCCTCGGCACTAAATTCTCGAGAGGAGATTTGGCAATGACAAAGAACAGAGCATGGTATGGAATTTTGGGACAAATGTATGCACGGACACACTCCCTATCATGCAATGGACTCAAGGGAGCATGGCCCTCGACCCTCGGGCCACCAATCACGCATTTCAATGCATGATGGCCCAAGAAGCCAAAGTGTGCAACTTCAATGTGGAATGAAATGCACATAAACAAACAAAGAGCTCAACCTCTATCATACTCAATTCAAGAGGTAAAGCATGCATGTCAAATGCAACCTAAGCATGCAATCTAACATGCAATATGAACATGCAAGTATATAAACATGCTAGGCACACAACCTAAGCAACACATACAAAGTAAGCATGCTACAACACATGAGGGAATGGACTTAAACTAGATTAGGCAGCCTAAAACAGTGGCCATAAGATGAAAATGAGGCGCCTCGAAATGCGTGCACACTTGCACGCAAACCGAGGCGATGGCATATACAATGCAATATGGCTAAAATGGCATATACAATGCAACATGGACTTATACTAACATGAGAGAGCCTCAACCACACTCACATAAGAGGCCGTGAGATGAAAATGAAGTGCCTCGAAATGCGTGCACACGGGCACGCAAACCGAGGCAATGGCATAAAGGCATGAAATGGCATGGCAAACGATATGCAAACATGCTAATGGAATTTCAGCACTGAAATGTGGGGGAAAACAGTCCCGAATCATGGCCAAAGTACATCCAATGCACGGAATAGTCCCGAAACATGAATTTTGGCACGAAAATGGCCTCTGACTATGCCAAACGTGCAAGATGTGAACATGAAGTATGAAGACAGCAGCTAGACAGTCCCAAAAAAAGAATTTTTCAGTTTATTACATGGCCACAAAAACACATACAAGTATGGGAAAAATCCTACGCAAGGAAAGGGCCACAAGGAGGGCAAAGAGATAACTGATACATGAAGGCTCCAAACAAGTGAGGGCCCTTCTACAATGTTGTAGAGGGACCCAAAATATGGCTATTTAAAGCAGATGGCTGAGCCAAAATCAGTATACAAATAGGCTCAAAATGTCATGCAAAACAAGGGCAAAATGAGGCCACAACATGAGGTATATAAAGGGTGCATCAAAAAGTCAAAGATCCTTCATGAGACATGTAGAGGGGGTAAAAATAAGACACTTTTCAGGCCTGTCAAAGACCCAAAAACAGAAGCATGGTAGGCTAACAAAGCATGCAAAATTACGGTAAATAGAAGAGATTATGAAACAAGTGCAAGATATATAGAGTTACCAAACATGGTTGAGCCCTTCTTCAATGTTGAAGAAGGACTCAAAATAAGCCTACTTACAGTTTATTACATGCTCAAAAACAGGTTATACACCAGCCAAATATACTATGCAAGAATCATGGCATACAAGGGGGTAAAGAGATAGGTGCTAGATGCTGTCACCAAAAAGCAAGGGGTCCTCAATCAAACATGAAGAGGACCCCAAAATAAGACTATTTGAAGTTTGGGTCGGAGCCCAAAAGTGCTTGCAAGCAAGGCTTAGATATGGATCAAGAAAAGGTTAGAAAAGGGAGAATGAGAACTCACCCTTGAAGACTAACTCTTGACTGCCCTTTTGACTGAAAAACAGTGCCTCCTAGCCTCTGAGAAGACCTCCAAGCCGTTGGAAATGGAGTGGTGGTGGTGGTGCTAGGTGGTGGTGAAGGAATGGCCCAAGAACAAGGGTGTTTGGAGGTTGAATGAGATAGATATAGAGGGTGTATGTATCTAACTCCAGCTGGTTTTTCTAACCTAGCATAAGGAAGAGGAGAGCTCCATTTATAGAGCCGAAGGAGCAAGACTTCTCTTAGAAGCTTCAAAACTAAGAGCCAAGATCCTCCATACACGTGTATGGAGGATCCAGTTTGTGCCCTCCAGCTGGCACAGCTGGCCTCCATTCAATCTGTAGAATACACCGGAAGGTCGTCGGCTAGCAAAAAAGGTCGGTCGGCACTCTTTTCTGGCCGGTCGGCACTCTATTTGGCCGGTCGGCACTCTTTTCTGGCCGGTCGGCAGGAAAAATCTACTCTGCAGGTCCAACTTCAAACGGGCATAACTTCTTCATATGAACTCCTTTTTAGGTCATTCTTGTCAAAATTGAAGCCCCGGAAGTAAGCTTTCCAATGCCGCAAACCTTGCATTAAAATTCTTCCTGTGGAGAAAGTTATGCTTGTTTTGGTGAAGGTTGCTCAGTTTCGGTCCGACCGGGATGATGCCCAACTTCAACCAATCATATCTCCGCCATCCGGACTCGGGTTTAAGAGATTCTTGTATGAAAAATGAAGCTCCGGAAGTCCTCTTTCCAATGGTGGTAGCCTCATAACTTAACTCCAAGTGTATAGACAAATAAGCTCCATTTAGCAAGGACTGCTCATCCCTCTCTTAGCGATTCTTGCCTATCTTCCTCTCCAACTTGGTTTCTCCCCTCTTCTCCTCTTTTCTTCAACTTCAAACCCCTAAGTAAGGTGTTTTGAAAGATTTTTCAAATATTTCATCTCTCTTTCATTCATCTCCACTTTGTCCTTGCTCGGTTTATCAAAAGCGCATTCATTTACCTAAATGCGGCCGAACATCGTGGGAATTTTATTTCAAAAATGTTTTGAAAGAGAGGGTTTTAAGGTCTCAAAACCATCCAAAATAATTTTGGTTCAAAATGGGGTGTGAAGTTGAGATTCGCCTCTTTCCTTGCCGAAGAAACTGCACCTTTGCCCTGTACACCTTTCATCACCGAGTAAACCATCAGTCGTGCCCAAGTCTTAAGGGCAGTCAAAAATGGGCTGTCTACAGGTTGGAAGGTTGGCCTGCAAATGGAAGGGACACAACACCTGTCCCAGCACCTTTCGCAAGTCCTTTCGCAGGACAGGCTCAAAGGGGTTACCCACACCCCCAACAGCAACCTGCACCATAGGGGCAACTAGTCTCAAATGTACCACCTTATGGACCAAGAGGACCGCAAGCACAAGTTTGTCCACTAAATCCTGTGTTTATCCCTCCAGTAGTGGTTCAACAGGTACAAAATATGGTCCCTAGGGACCAAATTGCTGATATTGTTAGGGAGATGTGTGGACCGATGGCTCGGGGGGTCCAGACTCCTGTATACAGAAAACCATACCTAGAATGGGTGGATAGGGTACATGAATACCCAAGGGGGTTCAAGATACCAGATTTTACCCTTTTCTATGGGACTGGAAATCAGTCAACAATAGAGCATATTGCTAGGTTTGCTGCTCAATGCGGTGAATTTACTAATCATGACTTTATGAAACTAAGATTATTCCCAAATTCTCTAACTGGAGGAGCGTTCGTCTGGTACATCAACCTTACACTTGGCTCCATTAAAAAATGGCAACAAATGGAAGAGGCATTTCATGCCCAATTCTTCCAATCGGAGCGAGGTTTTATGACAAACTTGGCTAGATTGAGTCAAAGGCACAAGAAAAGGCTACTCGGTTTGTTGCCGATTTAAAGGGCTAGAAATAAATGTAGAGTCATCTGCGAATCGAGAATTTGTAAGATTGGCTTAAAACGGCTGGAGTTCAGGCTTGAAAGAAGTTTGACTCAATCGAATTGAGAGATTTGGTGGAACGACCTATAAGGTGTCTAGATCTGAAGCATTACTAGATGAGGAACAAGATCAAAATAATGCGTCAGACAAGACATATTATAGAGATCCTAATTATGATATCGATGCAATGGAGATTGTGGGCAAAGAACCTGTCTGAAGCATTAATTCATAAGGATACAACAATTGACCAGCAGTTTAAAAAGAAAGACTTTCACAGAAAATACTCTTTCGATTTAACAAAAGCAGATGACATCTTTGATCATTTGCTTGCAGCCAACTTCCTTAAGTTACCTAAAGGAGTAAAACTGCCATCTCCAAATGAACTTAAGGGAAAAGTATATTGTAAATGGCATAACTCTTGGTCTCACTCGACTAAAAACTGCATTGTTTTTCAAGACAGGATCCAAGAGCAAATTCGGAAAGGGAGTTTGAAATTTCCAACCAAAACAGAAAAGGTCATGGGGATTGACAGCAACCCGTTTCCAGAAGTTGGAGAGAGCACAGCTAATGTGGTTGTACCAAACTTCCAGAATCTATCTCTGCAAGAGTTGGAAGAGGTCAATGTGCAGATGCATATTGCCAACCAGACAACTACCAAGAAGGACACTGGAAACCCACCAACCATTGGACGAGGTTTCTCACGCCAGAAGGAACACTCTGATGAAGAAGCACTGGATGATGATTCCTTGGAAGCGGTATGTCTGAAGGATGTGTCCCAGGTGCAGACTAAGTTATAAATGGTTGAAGGGGCTTCCGATTGATGGGAAGCAATACTATAGGGATGTTCAGAGACGTCCTAAATCAACCAACGCTTACAACAAAAGGCCGTATCTGGCTAGTGATAGGTAGCGACCACCAGTGGTTGAGCCTATAATGGACAGAATGCATGCTAAAGGTAAGAGACCCTTACATGAATCTAGGCCACCTAACTATTACAGAATGGAGAGCAGTCATTCTGAAAGAAGACTGGAGAGAGGTTCATTTCATGGGATCAAAGCCAGGGATTGGCCCCCTAGACCAACCTCACGTAGGACAGAAAGTGGCTATCTGCATCGAAGGTCTGAATCAGGCTCAAAATATGAGGTCAGAGCCAAACACTTACTTTCACAGCCAACTTCGAAGATGGCTTCGAAGGTTGAAAAAAGCAGTTCAACATCTGAGTCAATAAGTTCATGGGTACTTGGGGTCCTAGATTGGTTTGTAATGCAGAACAAGCCTAGGGAAGTGTCTGCCCAGAGGGATGTTGAAAACTAAGGCAGGATGGTCAAGCCTCCATTGGTGGCTCCGAACAATTGGGTATTGCTTAAACACCCAAAGACAAAGGAACCAGATATGGTCCCAGTTATTTCAAGGTCACAGAGGAGGAAAATTCAGCGTAGGTACACCCAGTACCAGCAAGATTTGAAAAAAAGTGGAGCGAGTTCTTCACTGGTAAAGACAGAAGAAAAGAAGAATCCAAAGCCAGACTATGCCCCAAAGCCAAATCCACAGAACAAACTGGTTGGCAGCAGAGAACAGTTGGCCAAGGTTTATTCTGAACTAAAGGCCAGGGAGAAGGCTAGCTTAGCAGGATTGGAGAAGGCTCTGATGAAAAGTGATAGCGAGATGGAAGAAGAGATTGGCATAAGCCAAAAGAAGGAAATGGCAAAGGAAGAAATGTTCGAAGCCTTCATGGCTGAGCAAACATTTCTGGCTGAAGGACCAGTTGAAAAAGATCCTTCGAAAGAATCAGTTAGCAACGAAGTGCCAGAGTGCAGCATGGAGGATGCTGCTGAAGTCACTAATCAAGGTAGCCAAGAAAGGAGACAGGCACAGCCAGCCATCCAGTTTGGCTCATTTCCTCCGATATCAGTCAATATGGTACACATACTGCCTCACGAGTTCCAGGCTGAAGAGGAGGACCAAGATGACCAAAACATGGATCCTATTCAGTCTCTAGTGAGGAGTCGCAAGTGAGTATGGTACAGGATGAGTCTGAAATGGCTACTCCGATGGAAACTAAATGCGAGGGCGAGGAAGAGGTGAGCATCAACCTCTCATATCCTTTTGAATATCCCTCGAATTCTATGACACAACATGTCAAGCCTTTATATATCAAGGCTTTCTTTGATGGGATACAATTGAATCGGGTCCTGATAGATAATGGGGCAGCAGTGAACTTACTACCGAAATCTTCTTTGAAGAAACTAGGGAAAAAGAATCCCAGGTTGATCCCAACCAGCACAACCATCGCTGGGTTTGCTGGAGACAAGCAGATGGCTCAGGGGATTTTACCCATTAACTTGAGCGTGGGGACTAGGGACTGTATGACAGCATTCTTCGTAATCGACAATAATGCTAAATACAATGCTCTCCTTGGGAGAGATTGGATCCACACTAACAAATGTGTGTCTTCCTCTTTGCATAAGAAAATCATGATGGACTTAGGCAATGGAGAGACAGAGGAAATAGATGCAGATCCTCAACCCTTCATAGCCTGTGCAGACTTTGCGGAGGCCAAGCTGTATATTGAAGGAGTGACACCACTCAGTATACTGAAGAAAGCTGATGGCTCAGCCGAAGTGACGCCTGATGAGGAAGTGACACACCTGAAGCACTTAGTCCAAGAAAGTGCTGATGAAGAGATTGTCGTTAAAGATGGCAATGATGCCTAGTTGTAGGCAAAGAGATGAAGAACAAGAAGCCAAGTCTTTGGCTCTGATTAAATTCTCAACATTGGATGTAAAAGCTATAGTCCAGAAAGTACAGGAGCAAGAAAGAGAAGCCATGATACTTTGTCAGAACAGAGCAACAAGAAGTCAGAATTTTGACCCTTGGGAAATACTGTGCATTGGACATTGAGACAAAAGTCCAGGAGATAGAGGAGGAGGATGTCTTATGGACAGATTTTGTCTATGAGGAGGAGGGCAAAGATGTTGAACTAAAGAACCTGGGAGCAGAACAAAGCAAGAAGGTTTCTTCGAAGGTCAAAGAAACCAAGGAAGAAGCTTCAATAAGTTCTCAGACACAAGACCCCTTAGAAGAAGTAAATTTAGGGGAGGGTTCTATACAACAACCCATCTATATAAGTGCTTGCTTGAATATTCTGGATAGAGACCAGTTGTTGGTTGTTCTGAAGAAATACAAAGATTGCTTTGCATGGTCCTATAATGAACTACCAGGATTGGATAGGTCATTAGTGGAACATAGGCTCCCTATGAAGCCTAATTTCAAGCCATACAAGCAGAAACCAAAAAGAACGAGTCCAGAAGTAATTCAGAAGGTCAAAGAAGAAATTCTTAGACTACTCAAGGCAGGCTTTATTAGGACAGCCAGGTATGTTGAATGGCTATCTAATATTGTGCCTGTAGTTAAGAAGAATGGCAAAATGAGGGTATGTATCGATTTCAGAAACTTAAATCTAGCAACTCCCAAATATGAGTACCCTATGCCTATAGTGGATTTGCTGGTAGACAGTTCGGCAGGGCATCAGATTTTATCAATGATGGATGGGCACTCTGGTTACAACCAAATGTGCATTGCAGAAGAGGATATCCACAAGACAGCATTCAGATGTCTTGGGAATATTGGCACCTTCAAATGGGTTAAAATGCCATTTGGTCTGAAGAATGCTGGGGCTACATATAAGAAGGCTATGAACACTATCTTTCATGATCTCATTGGAGGGTATCTAGAGTGTTATATTGATGACATTGTAGTGAAATCCCAGTCCATGGAGGAGCATCTGTTTCACTTAGAAACAGCTTTTGAAAGAATGAGGAAGTTCAAGTTGAAACTTAATCCTCTTAAGTGTGCTTTTGGTGTATTATCTGGAAACTTCTTGGGTTATGTAATGCACAAGAAAGGAATACAGATTGATCAGAATAAAGCTAAAGCCATCATTGAAGCCAGGCCTCCATCAAGTAAGAAAGAATTACAAAGGTTCCTTGGGCAGGTTAACTTTCTTCGAAGGTTCATTTCTAACACTGCAGGGAAAACTAAAGTATTTTCTTCCTTGTTAAGGCTGAAAGATGAAGAGGAATTTGTGTGGACAGCAGAGCATCAAATTGCTTTCGAAGGTATCAAAGCCTACTTGGCCAACCCTCCAGTACTGATGCCACCAAAGGGGAACAAGCCCTTGAAGTTGTACATAGCTACAGTAGAAGATTTATTGGGAGCTTTTTTGGCCCAAGACAATAAAGAAGGCAAGAAGCAAGCTATTTATTACCTTAGTAGGTTTTTAAATTCTTGTGAATGTAAATATTCAGCTGTTGAAAAGCTGTGTCTTGCTTTGTATTTTGTTGCAATGAAATTAAGATAATATCTTTTACCTACAACTGTCTTGGTAATTGCAACCACAGATTTGGTTAAATACATGTTATATAGGCCTATGTTGAGGGGGAGAATTGGCAAGTGGATACTAGCCTTATCAGAATTTCATCTAGAGTATGTCCCCCAAAGGGCAGTAAAAGGACAGGTTTTAGCCAATTTTCTGGCAGACCATCCATCTCAAACAGAGAGCCAAGAGATAATGGAACTTGGTATGGCTAGTGTTGAGCCATGGCAGATGTGGTTCGATGGGTCGAAAGCCAATGGATTAATTGGAATTGGTGTTGTGATTAAATCTCCACAAGGGGTAGAAACTACACATGGTTTTAGAGTGGATGAAGCCACCTGTTCCAATAACCAGGCTGAATATGAAGCCTTAATAGTGGGACTAGAAATTCTTATTGGATTACAAGTACATGCAGTTGACATATTTGAAGACTCTCAATTGGTGGTTAACCAAGTAAAAGGGATTTTCAAGTGTCAAAGCATAAGTATTTTGCCATACTATGTTGTTACATTACATTTGCTTTCTCAGTTTCAAATAGCAAATGTAACTCATGTTCTAAGATTCTTGAACAATAGAGCTAATGATGTAGCTCAGAAAGCTTCGAACTTCAAGAGAAGGGATAATACCCAAAGAGACATAAGCTAAACAACATATCAAAGATTAATACAACCTTTGAATAAAAGGAATGTGGTCTTGGAAGTCAATCATAATGACTTACAAGAACAAGATTGGAGGCATCCAATAATGCAATACTTAGCTGGTCTATCTTCGAAGGCTAGCATGAAAATCAAATTACAGTCTATGCAATATATGATATATGGCAATGCTCTCTACAAAAGGGGGGGAGATGGCTTATTGCTGGAATGTTTAGGCCCAAAAGAAGCATTAACAGCTATGGCTGAGGTTCATGAAGGCATCTGTGGTGCTCATCAGCCTGGTGTAAAGATGAGATGGTTGCTTCGAAGGCATTCCTACTATTGGCCAACTATCCTTAAAGACTGCATAGAATATGCAAAGGGTTGCCAGGCATGCCAAAAGCATGGCACAATAAGGCATGTGCCCATAACTGACCTTCATGCAGTAGTAAAGCCCTGGCCATTCAGAGGGTGGGCCATGGATATGATGGGGAAAATATACCCACCTTCTTCGAAGCATCATTGTTTCATTTTAGTGGCTACTGATTACTTCACTAAGTGGGTCGAAGCCAAGCCATACAAGGCTGCAGACCAAACAGAGGTCATTGGGTTCATTAAAGATTTGATCCATAGATTTGGCATCCCACAACCCATAACTGTGGATAACGGGACTGTGTTCGATGAGAAAATGGTGAAGTCTTTTGTGGCAGAGTTTGGAATTAGCCTTGTTAATTCCACACCTTATTATGCACAAGCCAATGGTCAAGCTGAATCATCCAACAAGTCCTTGAAAAAAGGAATACAAAAGGTTGTGGAGGATAATCCCAGGGATTGGCATAACCTTTTGTTGGATGTTTTATGGGCTTACAGAACCTCCCTAAGATCAAGCACATGAGTCACTCTTTATGCCTTAGTAGATGTGCATGATACAGTTTTACCTGTGGAAACTAATATTAAATCTTTGAGGGTAAGATGCCAAGATCAGTTAGATCCTGAGCAATACCATCAAAGTATGTGTTTGGAGTTAGAAGGCATAGATGAGGCAAGAATTTTGGCATTAAATATCATTCTTTTTCAAAAGAAGAAAGCAGCCAAGAATTATAACAAGAAAGTCAAACACATTGACTTTGATGAAGGTGATTTGGTATGGAAAACAATACTCCCAATAGGAATTAAAAGCCATAAGTTTGGTAAATGGTCACCTAACTGGGAAGGACCATATCAAATTCATAGAGTTCTGCCTTTTGGAGCATACCATTTGAGAAATCTGAATGGGTATGTACATCCCAAAAAGATTAATGACAGATATTTGAAGCCTTATTTTCCAACCATTTGGGAAACACAAGGAATAAAATAAATATTAAAAACAAAAACAATGTATTGCATTAAATATTAATGCAATACTTAGCTGGTCCATCTTCGAAGGCTAGCAGGAAAATCAAATTACAGTCTATGGAATATATGATATATGGCAATGCTCTCTACAAAAGGGGGGAGATGGCTTATTGCTAGAATGTTTAGGCCCAAAAGAAGCATTAACAGCTATGGCTGAGGTTCATGAAGGCATCTGTGGTGCTCATCAGCCTGGTGTAAAGATGAGATGGTTGCTTCGAAGGCATTCCTACTATTGGCCAACTATCCTTAAAGACTGCATAGAATATGCAAAGGGTTGCCAAGCATGCCAAAAGCATGGCACAATAAGGCATGTGCCCATAACTGACCTTCATGCAGTAGTAAAGCCCTGGCCATTCAGAGGGTGGGCCATGGATATGATGGGGAAAATATACCCACCTTCTTCGAAGCATCATTGTTTCATTTTAGTGGCTACTAATTACTTCACTAAGTGGGTCGAAGCCAAGCCATACAAGGCTGTAGACCAAACAAAGGTCATTGGGTTCATTAAAGATTTGATCCATAGATTTGGCATCCCACAAACCATAACTGTGGATAATGGGACTGTGTTCGATGGGAAAATGGTGAAGTCTTTTGTGGCAGAGTTTGGAATTAGCCTTGTTAATTCCACACCTTATTATGCACAAGCCAATGGTCAAGCTGAATCATCCAACAAGTCCTTGAAAAAAGGAATACAAAAGGTTGTGGAGGATAATCCCAGGGATTGGCATAACCTTTTGTTGGATGTTTTATGGGCTTACAGAACCTCCCTAAGATCAAGCACATGAGTCACTCTTTATGCCTTAGTATATGTGCATGATGCAGTTTTACCTGTGGAAATTAATATTAAATCTTTGAGGGTAAGATGCCAAGATCAGTTAGATCCTGAGCAATACCATCAAAGTATGTGTTTGGAGTTAGAAGGCATAGATGAGGCCAGAATTTTGGCATTAAATATCATTCTTTTTCAAAAGAAGAAAGCAGCCAAGAATTATAACAAGAAAGTCAAACACATTGACTTTGATGAAGGTGATTTGGTATGGAAAACAATACTCCCAATAGGAATTAAAAGCCATAAGTTTGGCAAATGGTCACCTAACTGGGAAGGACCATATCAAATTCATAGAGTTCTGCCTTTTGGAGCATACCATTTGAGAAATCTGAATGGGTATGTACATCCCAAAAAGATTAATGACAGATATTTGAAGCCTTATTTTCCAACCATTTGGGAAACACAAGGAATAAAATAAATATTAAATACAAAAACAATGTATTGCATTAAATATTAATGCAATACTTAGCTGGTCCATCTTCGAAGGCTAGCATGAAAATCAAATTACAGTCTATGGAATATATGATATATGGCAATGCTCTCTACAAAAGGGGGGGAGATGGCTTATTGCTAGAATGTTTAGGCCCAAAAGAAGCATTAACAGCTATGGCTGAGGTTCATGAAGGCATCTGTGGTGCTCATCAGCCTGGTGTAAAGATGAGATGGTTGCTTCGAAGGCATTCCTACTATTGGCCAACTATCCTTAAAGACTGCATAGAATATGCAAAGGGTTGCCAAGCATGCCAAAAGCATGGCACAATAAGGCATGTGCCCATAACTGACCTTCATTCAGTAGTAAAGCCCTGGCCATTCAGAGGGTGGGCCATGGATATGATGGGGAAAATATACCCACCTTCTTCGAAGCATCATTGTTTCATTTTAGTGGCTACTAATTACTTCACCAAGTGGGTCGAAGCCAAGCCATACAAGGCTGTAGACCAAACAAAGGTCATTGGGTTCATTAAAGATTTGATCCATAGATTTGGCATCCCACAAACCATAACTGTGGATAATGGACCGTGTTCGATGGGAAAATGGTGAAGTCTTTTGTGGCGAGTTTGGAATTAGCCTTGTTAATTCCACACCTTATTATGCACAAGCCAATGGTCAAGTGAATCATCCAACAAGTCCTTAAAAAGGAATACAAAAGGTTGTGGAGGATAATCCTGTGGATTGGCATAACCTTTTGTTGGATGTTTTATGGGCTTACAGAACCTCCCTAAGATCAAGCACATGAGTCACTCTTTATGCCTTAGTATATGGGCATGATGCAGTTTTACCTGTGGAAATTAATATTAAATCTTTGAGGGTAAGATGCCAAGATCAGTTAGATCCTGAGCAATACCATCAAAGTATGTGTTTGGAGTTAGAAGGCATAGATGAGGCCAGAATTTTGGCATTAAATATCATTCTTTTTCAAAAGAAGAAAGCAGCCAAGAATTATAACAAGAAAGTCAAACACATTGACTTTGATGAAGGTGATTTGGTATGGAAAACAATACTCCCAATAGGAATTAAAAGCCATAAGTTTGGTAAATGGTCACCTAACTGGGAAGGACCATATCAAATTCATAGAGTTCTGCCTTTTGGAGCATACCATTTGAGAAATCTGAATGGGTATGTACATCCCAAAAAGATTAATGACAGATATTTGAAGCCTTATTTTCCAACCATTTGGGAAACACAAGGAATAAAATAAATATTAAATACAAAAACAATGTATTGCATTAAATATTAATGCAATACTTAGCTGGTCCATCTTCGAAGGCTAGCATGAAAATCAAATTACAGTCTATGGAATATATGATATATGGCAATGCTCTCTACAAAAGGGGGGGAGATGGCTTATTGCTAGAATGTTTAGGCCCAAAAGAAGCATTAACAGCTATGGCTGAGGTTCATGAAGGCATCTGTGGTGCTCATCAGCCTGGTGTAAAGATGAGATGGTTGCTTCGAAGGCATTCCTACTATTGGCCAACTATCCTTAAAGACTGCATAGAATATGCAAAGGGTTGCCAAGCATGCCAAAAGCATGGCACAATAAGGCATGTGCCCATAACTGACCTTCATGCAGTAGTAAAGCCCTGGCCATTCAGAGGGTGGGCCATGGATATGATGGGGAAAATATACCCACCTTCTTCGAAGCATCATTGTTTCATTTTAGTGGCTACTGATTACTTCACTAAGTGGGTCGAAGCCAAGCCATACAAGGCTGTAGACCAAACAGAGGTCATTGGGTTCATTAAAGATTTGATCCATAGATTTGGCATCCCACAAACCATAACTGTGGATAATGGGACTGTGTTCGATGGGAAAATGGTGAAGTCTTTTGCGGCAGAGTTTGGAATTAGCCTTGTTAATTCCACACCTTATTATGCACAAGCCAATGGTCAAGTTGAATCATCCAACAAGTCCTTGAAAAAAGAAATACAAAAGGTTGTGGAGGATAATCCCAGGGATTGGCATAACCTTTTGTTGGATGTTTTATGGGCTTACAGAACCTCCCTAAGATCAAGCACATGAGTCACTCTTTATGCCTTAGTATATGGGCATGATGCAGTTTTACCTGTGGAAATTAATATTAAATCTTTGAGGGTAAGATGCCAAGATCAGTTAGATCCTGAGCAATACCATCAAAGTATGTGTATGGAGTTAGAAGGCATAGATGAGGCCAGTATTTTGGCATTAAATAGCATTCTTTTTCAAAAGAAGAAAGCAGCCAAGAATTATAACAAGAAAGTCAAACACATTGACTTTGATGAAAGTGATTTGGTATGGAAAACAATACTCCCAATAGGAATTAAAAGCCATAAGTTTGGCAAATGGTCACCTAACTGGGAATGACCATATCAAATTCATAGAGTTCTGCCTTTTGGAGCATACTATTTGAGAAATCTGAATGGGTATGTACATCCCAAAAAGATTAATGGCAGATATTTGAGGCTTTATTTTCCAACCATTTGGGAAACACAAGGAATAAAATAAATATTAAATACAAAAACACAAGACTGCTCAAATGATAGACAAAATTTGTTCTTTTATAAAGAATTAAGTACATTGTGCCACAAATTGGCCTAGAAATCATTACAATGTTTTAATTGTTTTTGTACAGTAGATTCCCTATTGTTAAGTGATGGAAATAATTGAATAGCTGCTGCCATCTCTCCCTTTCAATCGGCCAGTTCTTGGTTGGTGATTTGCAATTTAGTGTCAGTTCGAACCAAGGCCTGGTTTACTGCAGCTAACTCCTTTTCCAGTTGGGCTTTCCTCTCCAGCAGCTGGGCTCAAAAGTGGGAGGCAGAGCAGTGTTGTTCTTTCAGAGTTGATACTTCGGTATGAACTTGGGAAACGAAACTCTGATCTTCGCCGCTTTCTCATCCGCACTTTGGCGTACTGGCAAATCCGTGTAAAATCGATAGTAGTCACCGCCGAGATAAATGGCTTGAAACATCCATACCGATCGCCAAAGAAGTCTGCTGATCGAGGAATCCATTTCGATTATAGGCCTCAGAGAGCCTTGAAGGAATCCTCGAAATGAAATCGCAGTCAAACATGTGTCCGTGTCTATTGAAGGTGCGTAAGGCTTATCTTTGGAAGAAGAAGAACTCTCGAGAATTTCCAACAAAGAATCAGCCAAGACTAGTGGCTCAGCTTCAACATTGAATGTTGGAGAGGTAGAAGGTATGTCAAAAAGACTGGCTAGTCTTGCTTCGAAGACATCTACCTCATCCATAGACATGAAGGGTGTAGAGAGAGTTGTGGTGGAAGGCGTAAAGGACTGCATGGGGATAGGAGAAATGGATGAAGCATCTTTTGCAGCCTCTATGGTCTTAGCCACCAATGAATCAAGTGAAGAGGGGCAGGAAATAGGCAAAGGTGATGAACTATGAGTTGGAAAACTACCAACACCCTTTGTAGGAGAGTCAATTGCCATTAGAGATGGAATAACAGTTGGAATTTCTGTGAAAGAATGAGGAGCAAGCCTCGAAGGAGAATTGGACTGAAGTAGGTCAAAGGTCAAGAAAGGGAGGTATGGGTCTAAGCCAAGAAGGAGAGATGCAAGGATGCTAGGGCTCACAGGGGGTATATGAAATATGGGCCTAGGAAGTGGAAGTATTATCTGAATGGCTTTCACATTATGCATTTGATCAACTTCGATTGAAATTGAGGGAGTCTTCATTGGAAGTATAGCCTCAGTGTTTGCTGCTGCAAAAAGGAAGAGATGTAAGGTCAAGCTCTAGCATCAAAATTTGATAAGGCAAAACAGTAGAAGCATGAAAGAAATTACTTGTTCTAAAAGCACTGGCACTGATGGGAGAGCTGTGAAGAGAGTAATGTTCGGCAGTCTGTTGCCTTCTTACCATTTCTCTTTGTAACGCATCGGCAGCAGCAGCTTCATCTCTTAAAATTTGTTGCTGACGTCTCCTCTCAGCCCTCTCGAAGACAATTATGGCCTTGGAATGTTCTTGGTCTATGGCCTTGGCAGCTGCCTCATGAATTGGATCTTCAACCAAGACAGTAGTTGAAGCAGTCACTTTCCTTCTCTTTTCTATTGCTTGGGCAATTGTCTCGGAATCGGAGTCCTTAGCAAAGTCAGAAGGAGAGACAGTAATCTTTCTTCTCCTCTTTCTTTGAATTGGCATTGTCTGTTCCTTAGATGTCCTCTCAACTTCTGCAAACTGAGATTCGAATTTCCTAAAAATAAACTCCTTCTTTACCTCCCCAGCGGTTGTCTCCTCTTGAAACAAATCAATCACTTTTTTCCTTCTTGTCAAGGGTGACTCGTGCTCTTGGTCTGCTTCTCTTTCTTCTTTTTCTTCTTCTTCTTGCACCTCAGTTGTTTTCTTTTCAGGATCAAGCAGTCTTCTCTTCTTTTGCTACTGACCACCTTCACAAAAGAAATATATATAAATATAAACAAAATAATAATAAGACAATCAGCATCATATAGGAAGTCGAAGGAGAGAAAACAAAGGCATATACCTTTCTTCGAAATAGCCCAAGTGGCTTTAGGAGGAGTTGAGGTAGCAGGAATGGACTGGGTTGTAGGAGGCACAGTGGAGGAAGTGACAGTTTCAGCTCCCTTGGGCTTGGGCACATCTAACACCTCCAGTAGGTTTTGAGGTGAAATGGCTAAATAGATTTTCATATTGCTTACCCACCAATTTTGGTATCTCTTCAATACGGTACCTTCAGGAATGAAAGGGGTGTACTCAAAATTGGCCAAGTCATCTATGAATTTGAAGGTTGCCTCTTCCAGCCTCGACTTCCGAACCTTCAAATCTCTCCTAGTAAGGCTCAGATTGTTATTGCTGCAGAGAGGTATTGGGACCCCATGTGTGAAGCCAAATTGTCTAGCAAATTGAGCAGGACAATAAGGCTCAGTTATACATTTATAAGCTCTGGGGTTCGTGGTCCCAATAAACAGCTCTCTAGGAAGCAAAAGGGAAGCCCATATATCCTTGTGAATAGGCGAAGCACAGAGCCTGTCACTTAGGAAATGACTTAACCAAGTTGGACCTATGCTGGTTTCGAAGGGACGAAAACGGTGAATAGGAAGGGCAGCTGGTAGTCGATGGAAGAAAGATATAAAAGGCAAAAGTAGAAGGATAGAGGGAAGCATTGGCTAGTCTTATGCCATGGGTAAGAGAGTGTAGCCCAGAAAATTTAACGCATTTGGATTGTAATTCAGTAAAATAGGCGAAAAGCCAAAGCTGAAGGATCCAGAATGGCCCTCCTTGATTAGCATCTAAGGGTTTCTCACAAAAAAGGAACAAACTCTGTATATATGGCCTAGAATATATGGGGCTAAGGCTACCCTTTTTTGCAAAACAAAGGCTTTGGCAAGAGGAGCAAATTCAGGCATGATTCTTTGAGAGGAGGTGCAGAAGAGGAATGTGCAAATCCAATATAATAAGAAGGAAAAGAATTCCCTATCAGTTACTGGGCCCTCTTTTTTATTCTCAGCTTTAACAAAATCACTGTAAGATGAGTTAAGAGAGGGGAGGGAGAAAGAGACTGCTAAGTCAGGGAAATCTGGTGTAATGAGGGTACCAATAGGGGATACTCCTAGTAGATGGAAAATGTCAAGAACAGTAGAGGCCATCATCCCACATCTAAATTGAAAGAAATTGAAGATAGGGTTCCAAAAACATAAAGCAACAGGGACTAGGAAAGGGTCCTCCGAGATAGTTACCCTAGATAGTCGGAGAGCATCGAGAAGGCAGAGCTCTTGAAGGTCCAGTGTCCTAGCAGGGATGACCCGGTCATACCATTCTTGCCACTCCGGTCTCATTTTGGGCCAACATCGATGAGGGCGATTGATTCTCCAGTTCCTCCAATCGAGACCACCTTCATAAAGGAGGCATTGGTTCTCCAGACGAGGATATAGAGCTGGAAGCTCAGTAGGGATCTCCTTGAATATTGGCCCGAGCACGTAGTCTTGCTGCTCATGATGACGAGGGACAAAGATACGCCCGTCAATGGCGCTTTTCTTCCCAGCCTTGTACTTCTCACATTCTGCGTCAATGAGCCTTTTCAAGGCTACAGATGAGCTCACACGCTCTATGACTGGCACTTCTGGTGAAGAAGAAGCCATTGATAGTACGTTTTTTCGGAAAGCAAAGAAGGGAGTGAAGAGAAGTGGAAGACTGATGAGGGTTTGTGCGTTAAAAGAGCAAGTGATTTCAGAACACAAAGCAAGAGGGTTTTAAAAGCTTTTGTGTCTGAAAAATATATTGCATAAGTCGTTAAGTACTAAAAGTACGAATACGAGGAGTCTCTTCCAATATTGATAGTTTTTGGAGGGAAGAGCGCATTCCGGATGATGATGTCAGCTTCGAAGCAAGATGTTTGGCTTCGAAACCAGGTTTTGGCGCCAAAAGATCAAACAATAACAGCTTCGAAATACAGAAGTTGGCTTCGAAGCATATTACATGGTTAAAGATGTTAGAATGCTCGAGTATTGATGCACTTCAAAGGGTTTAAAGACCTGTTTCAGGGTTATTAATGAAAAAAAATGGCCTTCGAAGCAAAACTTAGGATTCTTTAAGGATGAGAATTACTATTCGAGACATCAAAACCAATCATTGGTTTTAATAAAAGGAGATTGTCTTTTAAACCGAAATAGCATGGACTGCTCTTCGAAGCAAAAGTGGTCAATTTAAAATTGATTGATTATATCAACCATGACCATATATTGGTTATAGTTAGTTTTGAAGGGTAAGATTGTTAAATTCGAAGCACTAATTCTAGATGATATCAGCTAGAATTGTCAACTTTACTCCATACATTGGAAAGAGACATGTTGGTTCTTTTTAGTATTTCATTAAAATTGAGTCCAGATTCGAAGAATGAGTTTGTTCAGTTCGAAGCTCTAAATTGGCTTTCAAGGGCAAATAGGAACAAGGTCAAATAATGCCAAATGGAGGATTCTATTTATATTTGTAGCCAAAGCAATTACATCAAATGACCTTATCTGGGTATGAACTCAAGCTCATAAAAGTAAGGAATAGAGTAAATGACAAGATCATGAAATTTGATCCAACAGTGATCAATAAATTTTTGTTCTTTCTTTATTATATCTTCTATTTCTTCTAATATTGGCTGCATAAGTTGGTGTGCTCTCACTTCATAGTAGAGCTCTTCAGCCTTTATTTCGGATGCTTCCTCTCTCAATCGTTGTTCCACTTCATCTAGGACCAAATCATCCCAATACGCAGAATCTTTATTCTTGAAATCATCGAATTCTTCGATGAAGTTCTCTGCTTCGTATTGGGCTTGAATTCGGAGAGACAAAAGTTGGTCCAAAGATTGTGTAGTAACCTTGGAATTTCGATGCCAGCAGAGGAGCACTGGGAGTTGGTCAAGGAACATATGAAGTTCTGCTTGGGCAATGGGGTTAAGAATATGGCCCCTAGTCAAAATATCACAAGCCCATTGAAAGTTCTTGGAAGGGACTTTGTCCTCAAGAACATTAAAGGGCAAGTGAGAGAAAGCTGCAAGCAGAAGTTGAGCTTCTTTCCGCTCAGCTGGAGTAGGGATTGATGGAGGTTTGTAAGGTGGAATGACTTCGTTCATGGGGAGGGCAAGCCTCAGTTTTTCTGTCCAGGAAAGAGTTGGTGAAGGAGAAGGGGTAGATGGTTTTGCTTCAGAAGATGAAGAAGAAGGAGCAGATGGTTCTGCTTCAGAAGATGAAGAAGAAGGAGCATATGTTTCTGTTTCAGAGGGTGGAGAAGAAGGTGTGGACGCTTCAATTATGGGAGATGGCATGGGAGCGAAAGGAACAAAGGCATTAATGTAGTCAAGCCAGTCAGAAGAGCAAATCTTCGCCTTCTTGGCTAAGAAGGATGAGTGGTACCCTTGAGCTTCTTCTGAACGTTGGGCAACAAGCACTGTCTTGGTAGGCATAGAGGATGTGTACCATGCCACAAGAAGGTTCTCTTCCAAACTACGTCGAAGGTCAATGGGTATGTAAGGGTAGACCACTGAACTTCGAGCATAGGGAGGAAACTCCAAAGGGTCAGTAAACTCAACAAAATGATGGTTGATTCGTTCCCTCAAATCATAAGTCTCAGGTGTTGACCAGCTTGTCCAGCCAGAACCCCTAGAAGACGAAGAAGTTATAGCTTCATCCCATGTAGAATTTTGTGAAGAAGAGTTTCCTAAGTCCATATTTGCAACTTGCCAAATCAAAGGTTTGAGAGCAGTTCGTTCGAGGTACAAGGGGGAGTTAGAGGAAGAACTTCTTGTATCTGTGTCTGCAACTTGTTGAATCGAAGGATTAAGGACAATGTGTTCGTAGTCCAAAGGTTGGTAATTTGCAAAGGCTTCCATGACCTGAATATAGAAAGGCGGGTAAAGGTGGCTAATGAATGCGTGAAGGTTCTTTCGAGGGAAAACAGCATTACTCAATGGCTCTTCGTGTGCTTGATCAGTAGAAAGGGAAATTGATTTAACCATAGTCTGTTCGAATGCTAAGGTATTGGGACATTCAACAAATTGAAAAAGAGTTAATGCAAATGATCACCAAAGAGATGACAGTTGTGTTTCCAGAAGATAGACTCTATGCACGTTCCAAAAGCGTGGGAAAGGCTGTGATCCATTAATATCACCAAGTATTGGGTATATTAGTGTAGGGGGTAATGTTGGCTACATATTTTGTAAAAGCCAATTACAGTTCGACACGTGGCAAAGCAAGGGTAGTATGGGGAGACTACTCAAGTCTTCGATCTTGATCGTACACGTGGCAGTGAAAATTGGTTCTCACATGATCTGAGTAGCACAAGATCAGTAAAGAGATACAAGATGACGTGGCTTCAACAGTTGCTCATATTCAAATTCAAATACAAGAGGGAAGTTCAACTGCAAGAAAAGGCGTAGTGGAACTACTTCTATGGCAGCATGATCAGCAATCATGGAGGAGCAGTTCGACAGTTTAAAGTGCAATTCGATGGTCATCCTTGAGGAGTATAAATAGCAAGGAAGTCCCCAGAAAAAAAACCCCAGACTCAGATCATACAAACCAATCTTACTTTACATATTTTATTTTCCAGTTTTTACATTTCCAGTCTTTACCTTTCTTGCACTTTAAATACCTGTTCTGCACTTCGATTCATAGGAGTAGTTTCAAATAGATCGTCACTGTAAACCTCTTCGAGGCTGAGTTTGGATCATTGTAAGTGTTCATTTTAATGAAATACTTTCATTGTTCTTCATATTAACTGTTATTTCTCTTAATTTCTCCTAAGTCAAGCCACCAATAAAAGTCCTCTTCATTGAGGCTGAAAGAACTAAAACACAATCGTCTGATAATTGGTTGACAATTATAATTTCTGTAAGGACTGATTGATCCTTGCTGGCACGCTCGCATTTACAAAAATACCCTTCGAAAAGCCAAAAAGCCAACATCTATGTAACCTGAGCTCTCTGCAAACTATAACTTCATATTCTTAGCTAATTTCCTCACAGAGGCAAAATTTGCAGTCAGTTAGAATAATTCATAGCTAAAAGGTAAATTCCAATAATGCTCTTTAACAATAATGCTCTTTAATAATGAAATATAACTAGGTGAGTTCAGTTTTGCTACGGTCAAGAGTAGTGCAGTTAGTCCTGTTGATGGGTTGTCCCAATAAAGACCAGCCACGTAGCAGAGGTATACCACACTCAAAACATTGCATTTTAATAGAGTTTAGGCCACGTTTGTTTCTTTTGCTTATAGGATTGAGAGGATTAAAAGTATCGTAGAATTAAGTGAGGAAATTATTAGTATGATGGTATTAGGTTGAAGATATTGAATAAAGAGTGTTTGTTGGTACACCACTGGATTAATAATACTATAGATAGTGTTATTATATAAAATTATTTTTTAAAATTTTTAGTTTTTTTTAATATTATAATTATTTTTTATTATAAAAAACATAATTTTTGCTTAAAAATTATTTAAAAATTTACTAATCCCCTCATTCAATTTCTAATCCTAGCCCTCCCATGACTTTGTTAGTCCTACCACGTGAGAAGATTACTAGTCTAAGGAAATATTTAATTCCCTCACTCATTTTCTAAACTAAACCCTCGTTAGACAAACTATTAGTCTAGTCCTCCCTTAAAGAGGCAAAAAAAACATGACCTTAGTGTTTCTTTCCATTTCACTCTCTTTGTTTCCCACTTTCCATGTTTAACTTCCTTTGAGTTGCACTAATACTACCCTAAAAAGTATTTTAAACATGACCTTTAGTGTTTTTTTTTGAGTTGCACTAATACTACCCTAAAAAGTATTTTAAAAAAATAAAAATATATTAAAAATATTAATAATTAACATTATAAAAATTTTCATTAATATAAAATAATTTTTTTAAAAAAAATTTAGGAGTTGTTTAGGGTTTGTTTATTTAATGCAGTTTTTAACTTTTTATAAAAAGATGTACATAAAAATATAGAGGTGATATGACCCAAATAAATATAATTATTAATAAGTGCATTTATTTAGATCATCTCCAAACTGCCCCTTACACTTTATAATAATTCTCCTTTTTTCCACTCATTCTTGCTGAGATGATCTTTTTAATAAATTACATTGATAATTCTTATCTTTTACTCTTTATATTATTTTGGTTCTTGTATTTTTAATTAGTTTAAATTTGATCATTAATTTTAAAATTTATGTCTATTTGATATAATTGATAACGTTGATTAGAATTTTAAAAAATAAATAAATAATTGGGTTGGTTGAGATTAACTCACAAAATTTAATAAATTTACAATTTTACTAATAAAAGCCTAATACATATATACCACTTATGTGTTTATTTTTCATTAAAAAATATTAATAATTGTAATTAATTAGATCAAATTGAAACATAATAAAAAATTTAACATCAAAATTAAGCTAATTGAAATCATAGAGACTAAAATAACACAAGAATCAAAATTAAAAAAAAAAAAAATTATTAGTGTAATTTATTTACCCTTTTTCTTCTTCTTCTTCTTCTTCTTGTTTTATTTTTATTTTTTCTTCAATCTCTCTAATAGTTAACTCTCTCTTTCTTTTTATGTGCAGCATTTGAATATTACTGTGCTCTAATACATACATATATGTATGCATATACACAAATATAGTTGTGAAAAAGATATAACTGTGATCCCACCATTACCCTTCTCATCCTTGATCTATTCTCTATATTTCTCTCTTAAATGTTATTTTATAACTTTATCACTATGTGTATAGTGTAACGCCCTCAAAATAATAACATTAAACCCACAATATAGACATGCATTGATATATAAAAGATCCACATTCTTCTATTCATCAGAGTTTCATTACAAAAAGTATTACATGTTAACAACAAAAGCAAATGCCCTAAGGGCTTACAGCTTTCCAAGTTAACACTTGGTTACAAAAAGGAGAGTACTAACTCATTTACACATTAAGCCCTTGGCTTGAATTTACATGTAATACATCAGAAAGAAAGTCAACAAAAGTCTGCCCGCCTCTAGCCTTCCAAGCTATGTCCTTGGAGGTGGCATGCTACCTGTACCTGAAAATGATATTCCCATATAAGGTGAGCCACAGCCCAGTAGAAACACACTAAACCAGCTATGAACAATGACTAAAAGATTAGCAGTTGATAGATGGCCAACACTAATATATCCACATATATCATCCCGCTATTTCGTGTCTTACAAGTCTATGTTATATTTCATTTTCCCATTTCCTTTTAATTCTCAATTCATAATCATGGCTCAGAACCTGGCCAAACAACTTATATGAGACAATAACTCATACTAAACATTTTCCCATTTCATAATATATAAGCATACTAGCTATATCAACACATCAACAAATATGCTTAAGAGCACTATCATACTTCCAAAGACAAGCATATGAGCTGTGTCAACACATCACTAGATATGCATATGAGCTCTATCTATGGAGTCCATCCCCTATCTCCTCCCAACAACATCCGGTTTAGAGGTCCATCCCCTATCATCCCCTAAACCGTGGAGTACATCCCCTATCTCCTCCAACACAGCATAATGCATATAAACAATTATTAAACACATCATCAATTAATACATAAAGTCAATGTACTCTTTTAACCATCATACTCATTGACACATTTCAGTGATTAGTTTTAGTTTGCCTAATCATCATGCATTGTCTACAACAATCAAGACTATCCTTCACCGATAGCCCAAAGCAGTTATTTCTAAACAGAAAATAAATGCACAGAATGGATAATATATCAACATTTCAATTTGGTGAGTGATAAACAAACCAACTACACCCTTTCATCCCATACACTTCCAATCTCAACATTTCCAATTCAATTCCTCATTTCTCACAATTAATTATACCAATTAATCAGTCAATGTAATTAGGGCATTTTCCATAATTAACATTACAACCCTTAAGGTTCCATTTTCATCAATGTTTTATCATAAATTCCATTTCTCTACACCAAACATGCCTCTAGATTTACTATGAATAAAACCCCAACTTTGTAAAATTACACAAAAGGCCCAAAGTTTTCTCAAAATTACATAACAACTCCCAACATATCAAAATGCTAAAATTTAAAGACAAAATCCATAAAGAGAAGTAGGATATCCCTACCTCGAAGTTTGAGCTCAAAAGGAGATGAAGACCCAACGACCAACGTGCTCCAAATCCAAAGATTTTCAAATTAAATTGAAGCCCTCAATACCTTCTATCTTTTTAACAAAGGACTTAGGGTAGGAAATCACCCTAGGTAGATCAAATCTTAGAGAGAGTGTAAGTTTAGAGAGAGAGGGTCTCGGATTTTAGGGGTTGAAAATGAAAAGTGGATGAAAAAGTGATTTTGAAATTGCTACTGCCCGCTGTTATAAACAGGCTCGCTCGAGCGAAGACTTGGTCGCTCGAGCGACTGCATTACGAAAACCCTCGCCGAGCCAAGAAGTCTCGCCGAGCTAACAACTTAAAAGCACGCCGAAAGCAATGTAATGCTCGCCGAGCGAAGACAACCGCATCGGCTGAAGGCGAAAGCTCGCTCGAGCCAAAAATCACAGCTCTCTGGTCCAACTGAGATGCAGACACACGCTCGAGCGAATAATACCTGGCTCGAGCCGCCAGACACAAAACTCAACTCTCGCTCGAGCGACCGACTCCTCGCTCGAGCGAAGGTCCAAAAATCTGGACAGCAACACTTGGCTCCCAAACACAACCAACTTGCAACACACCTGCCCAACACATCCTATAACTCAAATACAAAGTAGGAAAGGATGTAAACAAGGTAATAATCAACTACTAACATCCATGGACACACGTCCGGATCACTATACAACAAGGGATAAACCCGGGATCACTATATATAATATATACATACATATATATATATATATATAAAAGATTCAAAGCTGTGTATTTCATGAGTGGCCAAAAAGAAGATTGAAAAATATTAAAGAACATGAAAAAGGAAAGACATATCAAAAAAATAAAATAAAAAATAAAAAATAAAAAAATAAAAAAATGGAAAGAATGGATCTGAAACATTAAAGAGAAAACTGAAGAGTTGAAAACGCCTCATCTAAGTTTAACTGCTACCCATGATCACCTTCTCCTTTCCATCTTCTCTCTCTCTCTCTTTCTTTGTGTCTCAGATATTCATAGAGATGTCGATTCTTGAGAACATGTTCATCAAGGGTGTTATGGACACGTGAAGCAAAGGTCTACTTGTTGCTATTGTAGATTCACAGATCAGTGAGAAACAGATACCAAGTCTTCAATGGAGGTCTTTAATGAGCAGTTGGCCAGAAGGTTTCTTCTATGATGATTTGTTGTTTGAACAGATAGAAAATGAACAGGTAAAAAATTTGAACAGTTGATAAAAAAAATTGAACAGATAAAAAATTTGAATAGATAAAAAAAATTCAACAGATAAAAAATTTGAACATATAGGACTTTTAACAGATAAAAATAATTTCAACAGATAGTCAACAAGAAGTGAAACAAATAAAAAAAGTCAAGGAGTAAATTGGAAACAAAATGTTTTCCAAGAACTCTCACTAAATTATTTCATAAAGCGTGGATCTCTTATTAACAAAAAAATCTCTTGGATCTAATGCCTTATATTCTCCTTATATTGGATTTATCATCAATTAACCTTATAAAAAAAGAACATAAGCCTAAAAATTATATAAAATTATTATTGGTCTCAGATTTTAATTTATTTTTAATTTAATTATTCTTCGCACATGTTTTTATAATAATTGTTAACTTAATTGTTGTTAACTTTTAGGTTTATGTTCTATTTTTATATTGCTTTTAAGACTAAATTGTAACGCCCTCAAAATAAACCCATAATCATACATCCATAATACAAGAAAGAGATATTATATTCCCAACATCAGAGTATTCTTACAAGAGATATTACATGTTGACAACAAAAGTAAATGCCCTATAGGCTTACAACTTTCCAAGTCAACATGGAGTTCAACAAAAATAGAGTTCTACTCTTTACACAAAATAAGCCCTTGACTTGATATACATGTAATGCACAAAATAATCACAAAAAGGAAGCCTTCAGTTTCTACAACCTCCCAAGCTACATCCTTGGAGGCGGCATATCACCTGCACCTGAAAATGATGTCCCATATAGGGTGAGCCAACGCCCAGTAGAGATATGCTAAACACAATATGAGCAATAACTAAAACATTAGCATTTGATAAATGTTATCACTTATAAATCAACTTGCAACGTTAACCAGTTCCATGACAAATATGTCCATGTTTCATTCCACTTTCCTTTACTTAACAAATTTTCGATTTATGAATATGGCTTAGAACCTGGCCAAACAATTTAATGAGACTACAACTCATATCAAAGCACTTCCTTTTTCAAATGAGTTAACAACTCAAATCAACAATACTTCAATTTCAAATGAGATAACAACTCATAATAAAACACTTCCATACTTCACAAATGATACACAGATTTGCTGTATCAATGGAGTCCATCCCCTATCTCCTCCCAAATAATATCTCTTTTAGGAGTCCATCCCCTATCTCCTCCCAAACCGTGGAGTATATCTCCTATCTCCTCCCACACAATACAATATATATAAACAATTATCATATACACGATCAATCAATACACAGGTTCGATGTATTATTCCAACCGTCATATTCGATGACATATTCAACTGATTAGTTTTAATTCACCTAATCATCATGCAGTGTCTACAACAATTAAGACTATCCTCCACTGATAGCCCAAAGTAATTATTTCTAAACAGATAATAAATGCATCAACTGATAAATTATTCAACAATTTCAAAGTGAGCGATTAACAAATCCGACTCCACGATTCCATCTCACATTAAGCCAAGTTCAACATTTCCAATTTAATTTCATATTCCCATAACATTTCCAAATTAATTATATAAATTAATTCATAACAAAAATTAGGGCTTTTCTCCATACTTCTCAACCTTGACCAAAAGGCTCAAATATCAACAACAAACAACATTAACCTCATTTGAGACCCAAAAATACACATGTATTGGCCCAAAGAACAAAACCCCTCTTTACACAATTGAAACCCTAACACCCAAAATTAACCAACTTCAACATTATAACAAAATGACCAAAAGTTTATGTCAAAGACCATAAATATGAGTAGTTATCCCTACCTCAAAAGATGAGACCAAATGGAGAAGATGAAGAATTTCGAAATGCTCCAAAACCCAAGATTTTCGGATGGAAATGTAACCCAAGCCAAGCTCTACACTTTTTACAAAGACACTAAGGTGGAAGATCACTCAAACTAGATCAAACCTTAGAGAGAAGTTGAAGTTTAGAGTGAGGAGCTCTCCAATGGAGGTTTGAAAAGTTAGAGAAAGAAAAGGTACCGAAAAAGTGATCCAAAAAGTCAAAATTCGGACTGATATACAAACAGGTCCGCTCGAGCATGGGATTCTCCGCTCGAGCGTCCACGCTCGAGCATCAGACACAGACTTAAGCTCGAGCGTCAAAAGCTCTGCTCGAGCGCCGGATGCATACTTCCAGAAGTTTTGCAGTCGATGGTCCCCGTTCGAGCGTGAAAGTGGACGCTCGAGCGTCCAATGACCTGCAGAACAAAATACCGAGAGATGAATATTCACGCTTGAGCGTCAAAATGCCCGCTCGAGCGGAGAAACAATAACAAAGGGCCCGCTCAAGCGTCAAAAGCCTCGCTCGAGTATGAAGGCCAAAATCTGGGCATCAACTTTTGGTTTCAAAACACAACCAACCTATTCCAATCCTGCCGAACACAATCCAAGACTCAAATACAGAGAGAAAATGAGGGAAATGAGAATACGACAACCACACACTCACGGAACCAAGTCCAGAATACAATAAATAAAGAAAGGGAAAACCGGGATCGCTATAAAATTGATTCGAATTTAATAATTTAAGAATTTAAATGACAAAATTAAAATTTTAAGAACTTAATAAAAATGGTGTTAAATTTTAAGGACTATAATTAAAATTTATTCATAGATGTTTTTAAGTCAAACTACTTTGTTAGGGTTTTATTCTTGGCAATCCCCGTTTGACAAAACTCCTTTAAGTTGTAATTGTATTCAATCTTTTATTTCAGTGAGGCTATGAGTTTTAGATGCGAATCCAACCTGAATTGCACCTTGCAGAGATGTTTCAGAAGTTTATTCTTTTATGTTTGCCACTTCCCTCACTATGTCGGGGATCGAGCTGCCCGGTTAGCTCGCGGGGGTCGAGAGGGCAACACCCTTTGGCTTGTTCAGGGCAGCGCCCTCGAAACAAAAAGCGAAAATGCAGTCAAAGTTGCTTGTCCGCTTGAGTGGCCATTTGTGCACTCGAGCGGAAAATCTTTGGTTCCAGAAGTTTGAACTGTCTACAAATGTACTGGAAGTTGTGTTTTTGCACTCGAGAGGAACTTCCTGCGCTCGAACGTCATTCTGCTCGAGCGGCCATTCTTGCGCTCGACCAGAGATCGCAAATCAGTTTTCTATAAATATGTGGTTCCATCTGTTTTTATGGTTACGGCTTCCAGATTTTCTTCTTGGATATTAGGATTTATATCTGGAGCTTCTTTGCTAGTTTCTTTGATGTTTGTTTGAGTTTAACTCATGGTTTGAAAAGTATACATCAAAGGATTGTTTGTTTTGTTCAATACAAAAGAGAGTGTTGTTCTTCGGTGGATTCTGTGGAATTCGAGCCTGGTGCTTTGGTAGATTTCGAAGTGGCTCATCGTCGTGATTCGACATCGGCGTTGTGGATTCAATGTTGGGCAAGACAATTCGGTAGTGAAGACGGGTTGGAAGAGGCATATATGGGTCGGATCGATTCGAACGTGGATTCGTTAGGTAATTGAAAGTACATTTGTGTAAGTCTTTTATGTCTTCTTAGTGAATTGTTTTGTGGGTTTTGCCTATGGTGTTTTTTTTTTTTTTTTTTTTTTTATCATAGTTGGAAGCGTTCCAATTGTGGTTTTTCCACATTAAATCGTTGTGTTGATTTGTCTTGATTATTTGATTGGGATTGTTATTTACTGCTTAAAATTGATATATAATCACAAATCAATATCTAGGGGATTTCTATAGTTTTCACACTTTATAGCACAATTATCAATAATAAACATTAAAATAGTTTTGGAATTAAACATGTTAAGTATTTTTAATAACTAATGATGAATATAATGAATGTATAGCAATCCTGATTTTGTCCAGACTCTTGAGGTATCCTGGACTCGGGTTTAATGTTTTCATATTGTTGTTTACCTCTTTCTTCCCTTGTATCTCTTTGAAATTGGCTTTTGGGTTGTTGTGATTATGTTTGGGCAGGTTGGTCGCTTGTTTTTCAAACCTTGTGTTGCCCAAAATTTTGGTCCTCTGCTGGAGCAGCCCTTCCTGCACTCGAGCGGGCTTTGCAAACACTAAGTACTTTTGCAGGTTTGCAAAAGTGCTAAGAGAATGATTTCTACGCTCGAGCGACATTTCATATGTTTGAGCAGGCGGGCGCTCGAGCGGCCTTTCTTGTGCTTGAGCGTTGGTCTATTGTCTGCAAAACTACTGGATGTGTGTTTTCTACGCTCGAGCGTCACTTCTTGCACTCGAGCGGTGAATAAATAATGCATGTGTTAACTTTTGTAAATGAACTCTGATGAATGAATGTACTTTATATTTGTTATCCTTCTACTTACGAGTTGGATTTATGGTATTATTTGGGGGGGGGGGGGGTTACAACTTGGTATCAGAGCGTACCGGGTTTGAATACTTTGGATACGTAGGAAGTGGTTAGTACCACAATGGGTTATCTCGCATAGTGGAGGCGTTAATATGTATTGTATGCTTAGGTGATAACATGCTTATATGATTATATGGGTACGAGATTTAGTTTATAATTGGAACTTTAGCAATGCCGCAAGACGATCATTATCTAGGAAGGAAATTCGTATGTATTTATGTGATTACGTGCTTATGTGGAGTGATTTACTGTTGTCCATCGTATTAGGACGTGAGTGAGTTAGCTTCGGCACATTTGTAAATGTGCTAATACGTATTGTTACCATTATTAGGATGTCAGGACGTGGATGTGGTGGTAGTAGGCGTGGTAGGTCTAGAAGGCATGAGATGCCTCTACCGGATGATAATCTGGCATAGGAAGAAGGGGTTGGTTAGTCCAATGTGGCCGAACTGGTTGGTCAACAGGCCATAGATGCCTTGGCTTGCGAAATGACTGGAGCTTTGCGGGAATCTATAGACATTCTCAGGGCTGAGAATCAAGTCCAGACCCAAGTTGCTGAGGCAGGGCCATCTTTTCTGAAGAGAGAGTTTTTTCGGTCGAATCCAGATGAGTTTTTGGGTGATCCCAAAGAGCCATTGAAGGCAGATGAGTGGCTAGAGCAAATGGTGAAGATGTTTGAGATACTTGGCATCAAAGATGGGGGTTTGAGAGTGACCTTGGCGTCCTTCCAACTGAAGGGAGACGTGGGTTAACGGTGGAAGTATGCACGAAGGTGCATTGGAGGGACTTGGGAGGCCTTTGTCGATGCCTTCAAGGACAAGTTTTTGTCTCTCACTGTTAGGGAGAAGTTGAGAGACCAGTTCTCTAAGTTGGTGCAGTTGAACACACCAGTGGTCGAGTTTGAGACCACGTTCACCAGTTTTTTGAGGTTTGCACCGGAGCTCATAGCGACTGAGGAGTGCTGTTGTCTGGAGTTCGAGAAGCAATATATGACTGGGCTCATGTTTAGAGTGGTCAGATCCATGATTAGAGTTTATGGGCACCTTTTGGAGGTGGCAGCCTATCTTGAGACTATTACGCAAGTAGAGGAAGAGAGGATGAGAGGCTTCAGGAGGAGTCAGGATAATCAGGAAGACAATAAGAGACAGAGGGGTTCTAATTCCCAGACGTCCTAGGGAGCTAAGTCGAGGTCCACTTTTCCAGTGCTGAGTTCGGGTTCTGGAAGGGGTGGTCAGGGAGACATCACTTGTTTCAAATGTGGTCAGTTGGGCCACAAGTCTACAGCTTGCCTGCAGAGAGGAGGAGGGCAGCGAGCAGTATCGTCTTCGACTCGTTCTTAGGGCCAGAGTCAGGGGAGAGACCAGCCGCTCACTTGTTATCAACGTGGGTAGGCGGGGCACATGAAGAGGTTTTGTCCACAGTTGGGAGGCATATCTGGTGTGTTTGGTTCCAGGTAGACACAGAACCATCAGCCTGCACAGTCAGCACAGGCCTCGAGGACCAATCAGGGAGCCTTTTTGACTAAGTCAGTGCATTAGGCATATGTTTTGAGGGGTGAGCAGGTTGAGCACAGACCTACGGGGCGCATGTATCTTACGTTGCCGGACCTTGTGCCGGCTCCTTCAGTAGTGAGAGGTGCCTTCTTGTTTTTCAATTCAGTTGCTAATGTGTTAATTAATACGGGTGCATCCCATTCTTTTATTCCATCTGCATTTGCATCTATGTTGGGGTTTGAACTGATTTGTAATTTCGGGGATAAAATTCTTTAAGGAGGGGAGGTTATAGTGATTTCGGTTTTGACCCGTCACTTGTTATATTTCGGATTCAGGTTTGTATAGTTTTGAGTGGTGATTCATATCTTGTTTCCCTTGCCTCCCCTCTATTTTTGGTTATCGGGTTGGGGTTGTGTGTTTGGAGCAGGTTGGTTACTTGTTTTTCAAACCTTGGTTGCCTAGATTTTTACTCCTCCGCTAGAGCGGCCATTACTGTGTTCGAGCGGGCTTTGTAATTTTTGCTCCTCCATTCGAGCTTACATTATTGTGCTCGAGCGGGCTTTACAAACTCTTAGTACTTTGCAGGTCTACAAAACTACTAGGAGAGTGATTTCTACGCTCAACCGGGTTAGCGTTCGAGCGGCCTTTCTACGCTCGAGTGCTGTTTTGTGGTCTGCAAAACTTCTAGATGTGTGTTTTCTGTGCTCGAGCAGTGAATTCTTGCACTTGAGTGATGAGCATTCGTTTTGTCTTGGCGCTTGAGCGGCCTTAATTGCGCTCGAGTGGAACAACTTTTTTGTGTCTGACGCTCGAGCGTTAACTCTTCTGCTCGAGCGGACTGTGTGTATATTAGATCATGAAAGTGACATTTTATATCACTTTTTTATTCATTTCTCCCTCTAAAACTTTCCAAAAACCTAGATCTTGACACTCTCTCTCTAAAATACTCTCTCTCTCTTTCTCTACATTTTGGCCTTGGGCTCTCTAGCCTAGTGTCTTTGAGAAAAAGTTAGAGCATTCCAAGAGCTTCATTTTGATTCGATTGGAACGTGGTCTCGGCGTTGTTGAGGATTCTACTTTTCTTTGCTTGGTCTTCTCTTTTTGTGGTAGGGGTTTTATAGACTTTAATATGGTTTTTAACTTAGTTATTTGTCGTTGTGTAACAATAGTGAGATTCGGGGTTAATGTGAACAAACCTAGGGTTTGGGTGTAAAATGGAAAGAGGGTTTTTTGGGTAAATGAGAAGAAAAATGATTGTGGGGTTTGAAAATGATGTTGTATGGTGTCAAAATTATTGATTTTGGTACTTGGTTGATATTTGGGAAAATAGGGAGTTTGTCCTAAAATGAATGTGATATTTATTTTGTATAAATAAATGAAATTGATGTTGTAACAATGAAATTGAACGAGTATTGACATACATGGTGGAATTGAGTAGATGTTATGCCTCATCTTTGGAAATTTTAAATAATATATATCTTGAGATTGGTTATCTATTTAGAAATAACTGTATTGGGATATCGGTGGAGTATAGCTATGATTGTTGTAGAAATTGCATGAGTATTAGGTGAATTCAAACTAATCCGCGGTTGGTTATCATTGAATATGATCATGTTGTAAATACATTATTTATGTATGATTGTTTGGGAGGAGAAAGGGGATATACTCCACTGTTTGGGAGGAGAAAGATGATGGACTCTATTATAATTAAGTTGGTCAGAGTGTCCTAGGTGAAAGTCCCGAAATTTATACATGGGTGCCGATCTCGCGAACGAAATTTCCGTAAAATTGCAGATTGAAGTGTTTGTGTGTTAATGATGTGATTGTAGAACCATTGAGTTGTAATCTCATTTGGGTTATTGAGAAATAATGAAATTGGCTCATGTATTGGAATGAATTGAACGGAAATGGATTAAGATTTGGATTTGGTACCTTGTGACTATATAAAATGTGAATGTTTTATCACAAGTATTGTTTATGCATATTGTACTTATAGCTTTGTTAAATCTCATATATTGTGTTAGATTATTCCTACTAGGCTGTGGCTCACCCTATTTGGAAAAAACATTTTCAGTTAATGAAGGCATGCCTCCACCAAGGCAATAGCATTGGAGGGACTTTTGGGAAGCAAGAGCTTCTTTGTCTTGTTTCACTTTTTGTATAGCCTAAGGCTTAAGTTGTATGGGCTAATCTCAATTTTATTGTAACCAAGCCAAGATTTCGAAAGGTGTAAGCTTATAGGGCATTTATTTATGCTAAACTCTTTTGTACTATTAACATTATGAAATGAAAGAACTTTACACTTTGATTTATGCAGTTATTCATATATATATTTGGATTGAACTTATGGTTATATTTTGGAGGCGTTACAACTTGGTATCAGAGTGTACCGAGTTTGAATACTTTGGATACATGGAAAGTGGTTAGTACCACCATGGGTTTGTCTCGCTTTACAGAGATGTTTGTATGCTAGTAACGTTGTGTGATAACATGCTTGTATGATTATATGGGTATGAGATTTAGTTCCTAAGATATTGACTGGGTCTACGGGTTTCTAGAAATCCTATTAGAAGAGCACTTGGTCACTGTTGTTTCTAATTGGAACTTTAGCAATGCCGCAGGACGATCATTATCTAGGAAGGAAATTTGTATGTGTTTATGTGATTACATGCTTATATGGAGTAATTTACTGTTGTCCATCGTATTAGGACGCGAGTGAGTTAGTTTTGGCACATTTGTGAATGTGCTAATCTTTTTGTTACCTTTATTAGGATGTCAGAACGTGGTTGTGGTGGTAGGCCTAGGAGGCACGAGATGCCTATATCAGATGAAATCTCGGCATAGGAAGAAGGGGTTGGTTAGGCTAATGTGGCTGAGCTAGTAGGTCAACAAACCATGGGTGCTTTAGTCCGCGAAATGGCCGAAGTTTTACGGGAATCTATGGACATTTTCAGAGCTAAGAATCAAGTCCAGGCCTAGGTTGCTGAGGCAGGGCCATCTTTTTTAAAGAGGGAGTTTTTTCGGTCGAACTCGGATGATTTTTTAGGCGATCCTAAGGAACCACAGAAAGAGGATGAGTGGTTAGAGAAGATGGTGAAGACTTTTGAGATGCTCGGCATCGAAGACGGTGGTTTGAGAGTGACCTTGGCGTCTTTCCAGCTGAAGGGAGACGCGGGTCAATGGTGGAAGTATGCGCGGTGGCGCATTAAAGGGACTTCGGAGGCTTTTGTCAATGTTTTCCAGGATAAGTTTTTGCCTCCTACTGTTAGGCAGAAGTTAAGGGACCAGTTATTTAAGCTAGTGTAGTTGAACACACCAGTGGCCGAGTTTGAGGCCACATTTACCAGTTTGTCGAGGTTTGCACCAAAACTTGTGGCGATTGAGAAGCGTCGTTGTCTGGAATTCGAGAAGAGGCTGAGGATCGGGCTCATGTTTAAAGTGGTCGGATCCATGATTAGAGATTATGGGTGCCTTGTGGAGGCAGTAGCCCATCTTGAGACCATTATGCGGGTAGAGGAGGAGAGGATGAGGGGCTCCAGGAGGAGTCAAGATAGTTAGGGGGACATGAAGAGGTAGAGGGGTTCTAACCCTCAGTCGTTCTAGGGAGCTTAGTCGAGGTCCACCTTTCTAGTATCGAGTTCAGGTTCTGAAAGTGGTGGACAGGGAGATTTTACTAGTTAGTAACCAACCTATTCCGGACACACTCAACATGTCCAAATAACCAAATTTAAGGAGGAATAAAGGAAAAATGACAATGAACAACATTCAGAAACCATAAACTCGAGTCCAGACTACCACAAGTATCAGGTCAAAATCCGGATTGGTATACATAACAATCCCAAAGCCAAATTTAAGGAAGAATAAGGGAAGCAAGATATAAACAACAGTGTGAAATCATTAAACCCGAGTCTGGGATACCACAAGGGTCAGATCATGTAACGCCCTCAAAATTAAACCCATTAAATATAAAACAAGACATGCATTATTAAAAGAAAACATTATACTATTTCAATCATCAGAGTCTTAAGAAATAAAAACATCATAATATTTGCCTTAAAGGCTTACATCTTGCCAAGTCAATGCTTGGACACAAAACATGAGTTCTAACTCAAAACAAATAAAGCCCTAGGCTTGAATTACATATAACTCAAATAAAGCAAATAAAGTAAAGCAAGTCCTCGAGAGTCCAAATCCTCACAAGCTAAGTCCTTGGAGGTAGTGAACCACCTGAACCTGAAAATGAAGTTCCCATATAGGGTGAGCCACAGCCCAGTAGAGAAATACTAAACCAAGCATAAGAATTAACTAAAGCAGTAGTACCCAATACATGGTTAATACAAAATATTCAATTTACAATATTATGACACAAATGTCTACGTTGTCTATGACACATGGTCTATGACACCTTTTACTTTCCATTTACACAGACATGGCTCAGAACCTGGCCAAGCAACTCAACAAGGATAACAAATCAGGTTAAACCTTTCTTATAACATAATAAACACACATGCTGGTGTTATATCAATCTCAATCAATTTCACTTCCATACTTCCCAACTGATACACATGGTGGTGATATATCATATCAACAACAAATAGAAATATTTCTATTATCAATAAGTACACACATATGTGATACTACTGGAGTCCATCCCCTATCTCCTCCCAACAAATCCGGTTTAGAGGTCCATCCCCTATCTTCCCCTAAACCATGGAGTTCATCCCCTATCTCCTCCAAACCAAATGCATATGCAACATAATCAATACTTGCCATATACAACACATAATCAATACACGAATGTTCTGTATTAACTCAACAGTCAAATAAATGACTCAATTTCAGTTATACCTAAGCCACATGCAAGGTCTACAACAATCAATGGCTATCCTCCACCGATAGCCCAAAACAATTATTTCTAAACAAGAAATAAATATAACGACACAAATAATCTCAATTTCACAGATGAGTGATTAAATATTCAACTACGTCAATTTATCTCATAATCCCCCAATTTCATGAATTAAACCCAATATTACAATCTTCCCTTAAATTAATTATATAAATTAATCTATGACAAACCCTAAGGTTTCTCCCAAAATTACCAAACCACCCCCACATACCAAAATACCACCACTTAGGATTAAACGTATAAATGGAGTAGGAAATCCTACCTCGAAGAAATAACTCAAAAGAAGAAGATGAAGATGATAGCCCAAACTCCAAAGTGCTCCAAATCAACAACCGCTCAGATTAAATGGAAGCCCTCGACCCACTCTACCTTTTTAATGAAGGAACTAGGTTAGATACTCACTCTAAATAGATGAAACCTAGGAGAGAAGATGAGTTGGGAGAGAGAGAACTCGTAACCTAGGGTTTGGAATCAAAAGAGGATGAAAACGCTTTAAAACGCGTCAAAACACGATTTTATACCCGCCCGCGAAGCGACAAACCCACGCTCCAATGGACACTGAGACTTCGCCGAGCGACCAACTCCGCCGAAAGGCCCAACCTCGCACAAGAAATCTTGGATGGGTGTTTTTCCGCCGGCGCCAAAACCCCGCCGGCGGACAAGCAACATCAAGTCCCCGCCGGCGCCAAACTCCGCTCGGCGGACAAGCCAAAAATCTGGGCAACTAGTTTTGGTTCCTAAGCTCAACCGACCTGTTCCAAATCCGCCCAACACATCCTATAACTCCAAATAAGAAAACATAGGACGACAACAACCATTACACAAAGATAGAATCTACGGAACCTAAGTCCGGATACAAACATCGACTGGGAAAAGACCGGGGTCGCTAACCGGGATCGCTATAATTTTTTCTCAAAATATTAAGGAAAAAAATTGATTTTTAGTGAAATAGTGGAGAAATAATTTCATTTTTTTGTGGTACAAGTATTTTGTGTGTCTAGTGTAAGTCTGTTCCTATGTTTGGTATAAATATTATCTGTGTGTTAGAGCCGCACCCAAAAAGGAATAAAAAAATCAAGTTTTTAATAAGTGGATTTATTGTCCAATAGGTCCTATGATAATTAGTGGTGTTTTTCATCAATCACTATTAAAAGAAGTCACTAAATGTTAATTTTCAGTGACACTTTGAAAATTTTGTCACAAAAAATGTTACTAATTATAAATTTTAGCGACAATTAAAAAAAAAGCATCCCAAAAAAATGTCACTAATTTTCAACCTTCAGCAACAGTTTAAAAAATTTATTACAGAAAAACGTTACTAATTGTAAGTTTTAGCGACAATTTATAAAAATTTTGACAAAAAATCACTAATTGTCAATTTTTAACGACAAATGCAAAAAATCATCACACAAATTTAAGTTCAATTATTATGACCTATTGGTAGTTTACCTAAAAAGAAATATATATTGCAATTATTTTATAAGTATTTCGTTGAATTATAATTTTCCCAAACATTAACTGCTCTAATTTTTAAGTCCTCTTACAATAAAACTTTAATGCATCAAGGACAAACTCAAAAAAATTTCCTTGAAAGGTCCAATACATACCACTATTACTAAAATATTTAACTTTAAAATAATATAACTTTTGATTTAAATGTCAATTTTTAATAAAATTAGTATTTTTAGAATCCTTTCGTCAAGATCTATCAAATAAGATCTATGTTTACTATGAAATTCTTTTAAAAAAATATTATTACCATTAAAATTAATGTAAACAGTAATATGTAATATGTTACTCTGTCTCACAATAACATGTTACTCTCGTTCATAGTAACATGCTATTTTAATTTGCAGTAACATGTTAGTCTGGCAATATTGTTCAAAAAAAAAGAAGGATATTTTTATTTTGTCCTTACTCAATTATGATTCGCAGTGACATGTTACTCTATCAATATTATCCATGTTACTTAATTATGAGCGTCCTCTTTAAGAGGATTATGAAGTAAAATAAATTGGATTGTCCTTTTCACCAAATAAAGATCCAATAAAAAGATTTGGACTAAGTTTACCAGTTTTGGGGAATGCCTACGTCTGCCAGAATTTTTCTTCATGTTGTCTAATGTTGGTTTACAACCTTATTCAAATGGAAAGCCCAAACGAAAGTCGAAGGCCCTCATTCAATCTCATTCATGTTGATTTGCATCCATCCGCCAATCCACTCAATCCGTATCTACCAATTTGGTGGACGGATGTGGATTGATTTTTTTCAATCTGTTAATCCGGCAGACGGATGACGGATTAGAGATTCTCGACCGCAACCGAACCGCAAACACCACTATTATGATGAATTAAGAGTTTTTATTTTTTGAAATATAAAATATCAATCGACTAATGTCATAAATCTTGCTTTAAATACAATGCCTGTCTCTTTACCTATAAAGCTAGATTCCTTATCTCATTAGAAATACATCACTACTACAAAGCAAACCCCATACACTATAATTGCCTCTTCCATGTCTCTCTCACTATTTTTTTTTTTTTATTGCCAAAAATCGATTAATAGTTGTTAAATTAACACACTTATAGGAGTTAGTTTTCTCATCCTTTATAAAGCACTAAATATTTGTCTCATTAATTCATCTCCCCTTAAAAGAGTTGAAACCTAAAGTCTCTGCTTACCATCGACTTTAGGATAGTGTCGATGAAGACAACACCAAAAATTTTACTTATGTGAAAACAAAAAATTGTATTGATTCACCAAAATTTATGATTTAAATAATTTTAAACTAATAAAAATATGTGTTTTACTTAGATAACTGATCAGCTTAATGATGGGTGGGTCATAGGTCTTTTTTTTTTTTTTTTTTTTTTTTTTTTTTTTTTTTTTTTTTTTTGACAGTGTGGGTCATAGGTTAAGCCTTGTTTTAGGTCTTACATCTAACATTAGCTAGTGAAGTAGTAGAGGTCTCTCAAGCAAGTAAGCTAATACCTCATAAGTAGGTCCCAATAAAAGATAAATAACAATAACATGTAAACATCTGTCTCATTAATTAGTTGCCATGCACATTATACAAATATTTTGAAAAGGAGTTGGATTTTCATTAGTTGATAATATGAAATGGAGGGCATTATTCAGGATGGTGGGGTTTATCATAGCTTATGTTTCGATAATTTGAATTATTTATTTTGCCGAATACTTTGTATATATTATTCACATAATAAATTAGATTAATTCAATAATCATAGCATATTTAATTTATTACGTTTATCACAATAAATAAATATATAAAATGAATTGTTCATTTAAAAAATGCAATCGTCATTCATTTTTTTGGTGAATCACACTCACCATAATCTGAATTGGAGGGTGTTGTTTGGACCTATGGGGTTCACCATAAATTTCGTTTTGATAATCTAAACCGTTTATTTTGTCGAACACTTCATGGATATTATACAAACAAAAAATTAGATTGATCCAATAATGTTAACCTATTCAATTTATCGAGTTTGTCATAATAAATAAATAAATAACATGAATAGTTTGTTTCAAAAATACGGTTGTTCAAAATTTTTTTTTGTGGGTGAATTACACTCACCTCCCTTGAATTTGAAAAAATATACAGTTAACCTCACCCTTTTTATATAATTACACTAACCTCCATCAAATTTTTTAACTCACATAACATTTGTGTCATTTTTTTCTTTATTTTTTAAGAATCTAAGAAGTTTATAGGTTTGGTATTAGTGCGTAAATTAACTTTTTTTAATTAATTTTTTTAACTTCATCAAAAACAAATAAGGATTAGCTTATAAAGATGAAATGCTTACATATCTAAGAAAGGATTGTAGAGTAGTAGAAGAAGAAAACTCAAATCAAAATAGGCAACAATAACATTTACAATCCTATCTATAAATATACACCTTTTTGCTGTAACAACTAAGCTTGAAAGGAGTAATAAAACACTTGGCCCATGACATTCCACTGGTACATTGACAAAGCCCCCAATTTATTGTCCATATATAGGATTTGGATTAAGAGTGTTTAGGTTTGGTGGACTTTGAGACTAATTTTGGTGATTAAAACTGTTCACCTTTTAGGACTTATTAAGTAAAATATTTATATAAAAAAATTAAGATGATCGGATATCGAAAGATATATGTTTGAATCAGGGATAGGTCAAATCTTTGGCTCACCCTGAAACTTTTTTTTACTGCTATCATATATTGCTATTATTATATATATGTTCATGAAGTCCTCCCATTATAATTTTGAACACCCTGTTACTCCAACTCTAAACACCAAACAAGAAGTTTTTTGAATTTAAAAAACAAAAATCACCATAGTTGAGGTTTAAATAGTTTATTTTCGTCAAGATTGAAAAAAGTAGTGTCAAATTGAATTTTTTGGTTTGGTTGTTTGAGAAATTGAAACTGACTTCATGCTATAGTTTAGTTTGGTCAATTTAATATAAATGAGAGATTTATATGAGATTTTATTGAAATTTGTAAGGCCTCAATTGGAAATAATGAAGAAAAATGGTGAAATATAAATATATATGATAAATATTGATATGTAGTTTCTTTTATATAATTTATAAAATTTAAGATTTAAAATGTCTACCCTAATAAATATTTTTAGAGTCGCCACTGGTTTGAATCATATTTATTTAAAAAATGAGCAACAAATATAATTTCAAAAATAGCAATTCATTTTTTATAATATAAATGTGATTCACACATGTAATTATCAATGTCTAATTATCTTGATTTTTTTCATAAATATTTTGGTCAATGAATATTAAAACATGAACGGTTCGGTTCATTGAGATTGGCCCCAAAATGGTCCACCAAATCCAAACATTCTCTCAAATTAAGATGATCAACTTGAAAGAATCTAAACTCATATATATATATATATATCAAGCTACTTCTAATATTATTTTATAATTTTTTACAAAATATTAAGGGAAAATTGATTTTTAGTAAAATAGTGGAGAAAATTTTTCATTTTTTGGTGGTACAGGTTTTTTGTGTGTCTAGTGTAAGTCCATTCGTGTGTTTGGTACAAATATTATCATCACAAAAAAAAAATCACTAATTTTTAACTTTTAGCCTCAGTTTAAAAAATTCATCACAGAAAAACGTCACTACTTGCAAGTTTTAGCAACAATTTATAAAAATTGTAACAAAAAAAATCACTAAATGTCAATTTTTAGTTACATGCAAAAAATTGCCACAAAAAAATATTTTCAGTAACAATTTTACTATGACTTATTTTCAATAGGATTTGATAGAAATTAAATCTAACTATTAGAACTTATTGGTAGTTTACCCAAAAAGAAATCTATATTGCAATTATTTTATAAATATCCCCTTGAATTATAACTTTTCCAAACATTGCTCTGATTTTTAATGGGGGATTTGGTTAGGGTCCCTTTATAATAAAACTTTAATGCATTAATGACAAGCTCAAAAAGTTTTCCTTGTAAGATCCAGCATATACCACTATTTACTAAATTATTAAACTTTAAAATAATATAACTTTTGATCCAAATGTCGATTTTTAATAAAATTAGTATTTTTAGAATTCTCTTATCAAGATCTAGCAAATAAGATCTATGTTAATTATAAAATTCTTAAAAAAAATTAATATTATTACCATTAAAATTGATGTAAACAGTAACATGTAACATGTTACTTTGTCTCACAATAACATATTATTTTGGTTTATAGCAACATATTATTTTGATTCGCAATAACATGTTACTGTGGCAATATTGTCCAAGAAAAAAAGAAGATATTTTTATTTTGTCGTTACTCAATTATGCGTATCCTCTCTAGGAGATTTATGAAGTAAAATAAATTAAATTGTCATTTTCACCAAACAAAGATCTAATAGAAGGGTTTAAACTAAATTTCACATTTTTGGGGACTGCCCAAGTTGCCAGAATTTTTCTTCATGTTGTCTAATGTTGGTTTACAACCTCACTCAATTGGAAAGCCCAAACGAAAGTCGAAGGGCACCGCCTCCCCCCCCCCCCCCCCAAAAAAAAAAAAAAAAAAAAAATTCAACTAGTTACCAACAATAGAAAAAGAGATTAATGTTTAATTACTAATTGGGTAAATCTATTTTGCAGTTAACTAAATTATTCATTGAAAATGATATGAAAGACAAAATTGATTATATAAGCTTAATAAGTAATTTTGTAGTTAAAAATGTAAGAAATGTAATATTGAAGTGATGATATTTTGTTGCATTTAAATTAATTTGTACTAATATATGGCTTTATTTTTTATTTGGTATTTTTTTTCCCCCTTTGTTTTATATTGAGTCTTGCTAAGCCATGAAATAAAAAAATCAAATTATTTTATTTATATCTTTTTTAGTTCTTGTAATAATTTGTTAAGATCTTAATCTATCTAAGCAAATTTTGGGTTCCTAGTGAGACTATTTCAAACACTCATTTTGAATTGTAAATAAGAGGAAACTGAACTTAAAACACCTACAATATTTGAAGTTGTCTAACAGAGACTACAATTATTGATCCACATGAAAAGAATAATAATAATAATTGAATTTTAGAATAATCAATGATTATTTTATTGATTACCTGAAAAATTCAAAACTTTTCTTATGTGATCTCCTCCATTTATTTTATTTTATTTTTTTATTTTTAAAATTTTTATATATATTTTAAAGAAGGGTAACAAAGAAATTGTGCTACGATCGCAAATTAGCATCACTAAGGACCACATAGGCTAAAAGAGGTGGCACCTCTTCCATCCAAACTTTCAACCCAGACCAAGCCTTAGACAAACGAGCAAGAGAGTGTGCTGCCTGCCTTATTACCAGCCCTTGGAGTATGAGAAACGAACAGTCTGAAGCAATAAAGGCAATGAAAGGAGTAGGGGAGTTGGATACCCAGTTTGGTCCCAAACAATCACGGAGGACAATTTTTGCTAATCAATGACAATAACCAACTCTATTATTAGTTGTTCTAGGTTCCCAGCTGAAAATGAGTCCTCTAACAAATGCCAAAGTTAGTATCTCTCATAACTACATCTATACTTTGTAAAACACAAAAGAATAGTTGTCCTAGTATCATTTGTTAGAATATTTTAATAAAAATAATATTATATTAAGTACATTCATTATATTCATAGTTAAGTATTAAAAATACTTAATATGTTTAATTCCAAAACTTTTTTAATGTTTATTATTGATAATTGTGCTATAAAGTGGTTTGACTTAAAAACATCTATGAATAAATTATAATTATAATCCTTAAAATTTAACACCGTTTGTGATTAAGTTCTTAAAATTTTAATTTTGTCATTTAAATTTTTAAATTATTAAAATTCGAATCAATTTAGTCTTGAAAACAATATAAAAATAGAATATAAACCTAAAACTTAACAACAATTAAGTTAACAATTATTATAAAAACACACATGCGGAGAATAATTAAATTAACAATAAATTAAAAGTTGGGACCAACCATAATTTTACATAATTTTTAGGCTTATGTTCTTTTTTTATAGGGTTAATTCATGATAAATCTAATATAAAGAGACTATAAGGCATTAGGTACAAGAGAGATTTTTTGTTAATAAGAGGTACACGCTTTGTGAAATAATTTAGTGAGAGTTCTTGGAAAACATTTTGTTTCCAATTTACCCCTGGACTTTTTTTATTTGTTTCACTTCTTGTTGATTATCTGTTGAAATTATTTTTATCTATTGAAATTATTTTTATCTGTTGAAAGTCCTATCTGTTCAATTTTTTTATCTGTTGAGTTTTTTTTTTTATCTATTTAAATTTTTTATTTGTTGAAAGTTTTATCTATTCAAAAATTTTTTAGGTGTTCAAATTTTTTATCTGTTCAAATTTTTTTTTATCAACTGTTCAAATTTTTTACCTGTTCATTTTCTATTCAAACGACAAATCATCATAGAAGAAACCTTCGCGCCTGTATCGAGACCTCCATTGAAGACTTGGTATCTCTCTCTCACTAATGTGTGAATCTAGCAACAAAGGTGAAATAGATTAAAAGAAATTATATGTATATAAACCCCTCTCTCTCTTTTCCTAAATTCTTAGATAAATGAATCTGATTTTTGGATTTCAGCTCAAGCAAGCAGGTTTATTCCATGGCAGTTGTCCACGACCACCACCACCTTAATCTCAAACTTCCTTAGACAACTTTCCATGCTTCCCCTTACCCCTCCCACCAGCACCTCCAACTTTCCACTCCTCTTCCTTCTCAATCACTGTTGTCGGTCTAGAAAAACTCTAGGCCTTTGACCATGGCAACAACAACATAGTCTACTAGGTCTGCCACAAGCAGGCCTTTGCCATCTACGTTGTGCACACCGTTATTGATGAATACGTTGCTGCAACTGAGATCTTTTTGAATAATACTGATGGGTCGTTTTACACACCAAAAATAAATACTAAATTGTACCAAATTCCATAGAATAATGGTAAATCTAGATATCAATTCACAGGGACAAATGTGAAATTAAACTAATTTAATTATTAAATTCCTAAATTAATTTTGATCAAAGAGATGATTGTTCATAAACTAATAATAATTAAAATACTAAGAGATTAAACTAGCAATTAAAAGTAAAACTGGAATTATTGATTTTAGGGAAAACCTAGGGTAATGAATTCACCACTAGTTACATAAATAAGGTCTCAATTTGAAAATCAATTATGTTATGGTTCGAACTAAATAATACTTTGAAATTACAAGTTCGAAGCATTGATCAAGAGAATTATCATGTTTAATGTATAGGCATGATGTCACGACCCCAACCTGCCCCTAGTAAATTTGGGTGCGAGATGGCCAAGATGTCCGTAATTACCAAAGGCGACACAAAATTTCACACACATCGAGTAATCATAGGGGCTCACATATGCGAGCGAATAAACTAAATACAAATGGTCCTTGAGAGCGTGCATAGATCAAATGTAAATGCATACATATGAGCGCACCTCGGCAGATAACAAAACAAATACAAGTTACATCGATCAAAAGGCTTCTCGGCCGACATATACAAATCTGATTCTGAGCAAAGAAGCATGATTTTCAAGAATCGCGAGTAACACATATGCCGAGGTAATCACAAAAGCGACCGATGTAAGCAAGTCAAGTTGGCATAACAAAATCCCAAAACAAGTGTACAAATACTTCTAGGCGTCGCCCGTCACCTCATCACCTACATATATATAGAGGGGTGAGCTTGGAAACTCGATGAATGGTACTAGAAATAAAGGTTTGCATGAATAATAGCAGAGTGCCAAAACAAAGCATATCAAAACCATTCAAACAATAGCGAGGTTCTGCCTTAGCGAAGAATATCAAGGCATGCGAACAAGAGATGAACCGTATTCATCTGTCAAATCCTACCGAGACAAAGCAATACAAGGATTAAACAAGTAGTAGCGAGGTTCCTTCCAAAACAAGACAAATCAAGTTGTATCGAATCAAGTGATGAACCGTATTCATCCAACAAGTCTTACAAGTCAAAACATTTGCCGAGATAGCACAAGTAGTAGCGAGGTAATCTTCAAGACAAAACATATCAAGCTTATATGACTTAGGCCCGTAGCCCTTTTTCACCGAAGTTTGTGACTTAGGCCCGTAGCCCTTTTTCACCAAGTGGTGCTACAAAAGTTTAAAGTCCTCTAGCACAAGGGACTTGTGTTACTTAGGCCCGTAGCCCGCTTTAACGTTTATCTTAGCAAGATAGGACCGTATCCTTTTTAACAAGATGTACTGCGAAAGTTTAGAGTCCTCCAGCACAAGGGACTTTCCAAAGAAAGGACCGTATCCTTTTTAACAAGATGTACTGCGAAAGTTTAGAGTCCTCCAGTGCAAGGGACTTTCCAAAGAAAGGACCGTATCCTTTTTAACAAGATGGTACTGCGAAAGTTTAGAGTCCTCCAGTTCAAGGGACTTTCCAAAGAAAGGACCGTATCCTTTTTAACAAGATGTACTGCGAAAGTTTAGAGTCCTCCAGTGCAAGGGACTTTCCAAAGAAAGGACCGTATCCTTTTTAACAAGATGTCTTTGAGTTTAGAGTCCTCGATTGCAAGGGACTTTCCAAAAGAAACGAAACAAAGCTCAACTCATTACAAGGACATCATCAAGGCAAGTTCATACTTACCTTTCCTCTAGTCTTTGCTAAAGTTTAGAGTCCTCCGGCCTGAGGGACTTTCAAGAATACCATCAAAACAAGCCCATATACAAAACATCAAAATAGGCTAATCATTCATGCTTAGCAATTACTTTTACCAAAGCGAAACAAGCAAGATTTATCAAAAGCTTTATAACATAGCTTTATTAAAAGCACCACTCACCTCGGTCTTCAGGTGTAGGCTCAAGCAAAGATCAAAGTCCTACAATCACATAGCAAACCATACTCTCAAAACGAGCTTCACATACATGCAAGGAATCAAAACATTATTTCCCATCACGAAGTGCACTGGGTACCATCGAGGTCTAGAGGTCCTACACCTCCCGCCGAGGTGTGGACTCGAAAAAACAAGGCAAAGTTAGGAAAACACGAGTTTCCTTTCAAAGAACGAAGAACAAGATCATGCATCTTTGAAATCCAACTCACATATCTGAAATCTGGGGTTTTCAAGCTAAGAGTTCAAAACGTGGACTAGGGTACTCATTCGAGAAAATTATGCAGAACAAACACAAAACATGATTCTTGTTCCAAACTTTCGGATCAAAACAAGGTTCTCCTTTAAGAACACAAGAACAACATTTTTCTCTTTCAAAACCAAGTTCAAATCAATGCATGACATGCAAAACAGATCCAATCATGCAATGCATCTAGATGATCAATAAGAACAATCGATGTAGTACAAGAATCTAACCTCAAAAGCTGAAATCCAAGTTCGATCTTCCACGATCAAGCTCGGAGCTCAACTCTCACACTAAAATTCTAACTCCAAGTTCTAGAGCTTCTCTCTCTAAACAAGACAAAGATTTGAGACCAAATCGTAATCAAAAGTTACACAATGATGTATTATAGGCACTGCATTTGTCATAGCCTTCGGCTCGGACCGTTGCATCACCGGATTAGTGCGATTAGAAAGGTGGCGCTAGACAAGACAAGTCTCGACAAAGCGTACACAACACGCTTGGCGGCTAAGCCTTGAGCTAGAAATGACCTCGGCCAAAGACAAGACTTGACAACAGGTCAACAAAGACAAAGGTTAGGGAGGGCGACACTTGACTAAGGCTGCCACACCTTGGCACAGGTGTACCACATCTCGGCCTAGGCCATACACCCAAGGACAAAGATTACAAGCACAAAACATCACGACCTCGGCGATACACACTTGACCCAAAAGGTAACATCTCGGCAAACATGCCGGGGTGAAGATGGAGAAATTTCGGCCGAGGTTCCAAAAGCGCTCCAAAACGCAAAGGCTCAAAGGCAAACTATCTTTGGTGACCTCGCTACGCTCCAAACAAAACACAATTCGACAACTTACAATAAAACAAAAGCAAAACAAGGCAAGTATCAAGATTACAAACTTGACAATTCAAGGTCATACAAAATACATGCAAGCAAATCGATTCAAAGTGAGGGTTGTTACATCCTACCCCCTTAAGGAAGTTTGGACCCCAAACTTACTATACCTTAGTCCAAGAATAACTCGGATGTCGAATTCTCATTTCCTCTTCCATTTCCCATGTGGCGTCCTTGCCATAGTGCTCTTTCCATTCCACCTTTACCATTGGTATCGACTTGTTTCTCAATTGCTTAACTTGCATCCACAATAGGCGTCGGCTTCTCTTCATAGCCCAAATTCTCATTAACCGATTCGAGAATGCTTAATTACATGCGGTGGATCCGAATATACTTCCTTAACATCGAAACATGAAACACGTTATGGACTTGGCTCAATGCGGTGGCAAAGCAAGTCTGTGAGCAGCGGAGTTAACCTTGTCAAGGACTTCAAATGGGCCAATATAACGGGGTGCTAACTTACCTCTCTTCCCAAATCTGGAAACTCCTTTCATTGGTGAAACCTTTAGGAATCGTGATCCCCAACTTGAATTCTAGCTCATTTCTTCTCTGGTCGGCATAACTCTTTTTGTCGGCTCTGGCGATTTTAATCCTCTGTGAATAAGTTTAATCTTCTCTGTTGTTACTTGAATGAGTTCGGGACCAAGCGAGCCTTATCTCCGACGGTCCAACATATCGGCGATCTGCATTTTCTTCCATATAGAGCTTCATACGGTGCCATACCAATACTCGCGTGATAAGCTTGTTGTAAGCGAATTCCACTAATGGCAAATGCATTCCCCAATTTCCTTGGAAATCCAATACCACAGAGTCTAAGCATATCTTCAAGTGTCACGAATCGTTCTTTCTGTTTGCCCATCATGCAGGGGATGAAAAGGTGCTAAATCTCGATTCGGCTCCAAAGGCTCTCTGTAGACTCTGCCAAAATCTGAAACAAATTTAGGATCTCTGTAAAACACTATTGACATCGGCACTCCATGAAGTCTAACAATCTCATTCACATAAAGTAGGGCAAGTTGATCGGCGTTGAAAGTAGTCTTAACGGGCAAAAGTGTCTTGACTTGGTTAGTCTATCTACCACAACCCAAATCGAATCCATACCTTTACGTGTTCTCGGCGGTCAGGTCACAAAATCCATAGAGATGTGTTCCCACTTCCACTCGAGGATCGGCAAGGTTGTAGAAGTCTGCTTTGGTCTCGATGTTACCTTTTACTTCGGCAATGCAAACCTTTGGGACACAAATTCGGCTATCTCTCTCTTCATGTTTGGCCACCAAAACATCTGTTTTACATCATGGTACATCTTGGTATTTCTGGATGAGCAGCAAACTTGGAATTATGGGCTTCGGCAAAATCTTCCTTTTCGACTCGGAACATCGGCCACACACAATTTCCTTCAAACTTAAGCACTTGGTTTTCAAAGGTGTGCGGATCTCGGCTTGGTAACAATCTCATCGGCTACTTTTTCGAAGAATTCATCCTCCATTTGTCTTGCCTTTACTTCTTCAACAATGGTTGGTTCTGCCGAAATCAATGTTAGGCATGCCAAATTTCCAAGCGATTTTACGCTTTCAGGCGTCGGCCATTGTTGGCTTTCACAGGTGATATTGAATCGCATATCGTAGTCCTTCAACAACTCGAGCCATCTTCTTTGTCTCAAGTTCAATTCCTTACGAGTGAATAGATACTTCAAGCTCGATGATCTGTAAAAACGACAAGAAGCTCCATACAAGTAATGGCGCCAAATCTTCAAAGCAAATACCACTACCGCTAGCTCCAAGTCATGGGTAGGATAGTTCTTCTCATGTGGCTTCAATTGACGAGATGCATATGCTATAACCTTACCTCCTTGCATTAATACACAACCCAAACCCTTATGCGACGCATCCTTTGTAAACATGAAACTCCTCATTACGATGGAAGTACGATCTTGGTCTTTGTAACCAACCTCGTCTTTAGCTCTGAAAAAGTGACTCGATCTTGATCCATTCATACGGTGCTCCTTCCTAGTCAATTGTGTCAATGGAGTTGCAATCTGGAGAATTCTTTTCTGAACTTCTGTAGTAACTGCCAAACCGAAAACTTGAACCTCGGACACATTGGTGGCCTCGGCCAATTTACCTGACTTCTATTTTGCTCGGATCAAGCTGAAATACCTTCTTCATTTATTACATGACCCGAAATGAAATAGTAGAAAGCCAAAACTCACACTTGTTAAATTTAGCATCTGATTTCCGGTCTCTCAATATACAAAAAGAAATTCTCGGATGGTTTTCATGTTCAACTTCACTCTTGGAATAAATCAATATATCATCGATGAAGGCGACCACAAACTCATCTAAGTGGGGCTTGAAGACTCTGTTCATTAAATCCATAAATGCGGCGGGGGCATTGGTCAATCAAAGGCATCACTAAAAATTCGTAGTGGCCATATCTAGTCCGAAAAGCGATCTTCTCAACATCCTCTGCCTTAACCTTAAGGCGATGGTAGCGACCTAAGGTCAATCTTGGAAAAGACTCGTGCTCCTTGTGGCGATCAAGTAAATCATCAACTCTAGGTAATGGGTACTTTTTCTTAATGGTGACCTTATTGAGTTCTCTATAATCAATACAAAGGCGAAGTGTGCCATCCTTCTTCTTAACAAATAACACAGGTGCTCCCCATGGTGATGTGCTCGGCCTAATAAATCCCTTGTCCAACAACTCTTGCAATTGTAGTTTCAATTCTCTAAGTTAATTTGGGGCCATTCTATATGGTGTTTTGGAGATCGGTGTGTTCGATATAACATCAACGATAAACTCTATTTCTCTATCGACCAAATGGCGGGTAAATCATTAGGAAAGGCGTCGGCGAACTCATGAACAAGCGGGATGTCGGCTAAACTAACATTTCCATCTGATCTTTCAATATACTACACAAATAACCCTTCTGACCTTTTTGGATCAACTTACAGGCCTTCATGGATGAGATTAAATAAGGTGGGGAATTACTCCTTTACCTGAAAAATAACCCGGCTAGGTTTGGGGGTTTCAATGTGACACTCTTGAAACACAATCAATGAGTCGTGGTTTGCTACTAACCAATCCATTCCCAATATAACATCGAATTGATCTATATTCAAGGGCATTAAATCAACTAGCAGTTCAACATGCTCAATAGCGACAACACATGCTCTATAAATGGATGCAACAATCATGGATCTCCCGGTGAGATGAACCGAGATAGCACATAATCAAGAGATTCTAATTTCCTATTAATCTTCTCGGCAAACTTAGTAGAAACAAGCGAGTGCGTAGAGCGAATCAACTAACACATAAGCATTTCGGGAGCAAATTAGAAGTATACACGACACCCTTGCCTCGGCATTACGAGTATCCCCGGCACTAGTGCAAATACTACGCCTCGCCTCATCTGTCCTTTCGGCATTATTCTTTTGAACCGTACTGAGGTATTCTCACCTTTCTTCTTTGGTTTGACCTTTGTCTTAGGACAATCTCTCACAAAATGACCCACTTCTCCACATTCATAGCAAGCACCGGATGTCCGACAAACCCCAAAATGTTGCTTCCCAATCTGAACATGTCGGCTTAGTATTACCTTCTGCTTGGATAACCGACCGCCCTTGTTCATCTTCTTATTGGTGTTCAAGCGTGTTCGGTGATTGTCATAGTTCTGTCTCTTCGTGATTCTCTCGAGTTACGGTACTGTTCAAGTTGGTTTTGCCAAAAGCGGCTTTGTTCAACACTTGGCATAGGTCGGCATATCGGCGAGCTAACGGTCTTGAATCGGTCATGAAGCCACTTTCAAACTTCCTAGCCTTCATGTATTCATCATTGATCATGTGAGGTACAAACCTTACCAATTCGATAAGCGCGATCATATTCTCGCTCTTTGTTGGTGCCTGTGTCAAGTCCGAAATTCGGTAGCCTTGCGATTCGACGGCGAGGAAAATGCTTCTTGTAAAATAGTTCCAAAAACCTTGCCTGAGTTAAACCGGGGTTAGTTTCTCTGGTCATCATCCACCATCTCCGAGCATCGTCGTCAGGGTGAATCATTAAAGTCACCTTGAACATCGGTCTTTGGGGAAAATCTCAACAGTTCTCCATTTCCAAAACCCATGCCTCGGCCTTCATTGGCTCAATACCTCCGAAAACCTTGGTGGTCTCATCTTCTTGAACTCCTGATCAAAGCTATTGTGCCATCTCCATATAAAATTTGGTTGTAGAGGAACTGTGGCGTTGGGGGAGGTGGAGGAGGGACTACATTTGACCATTAAATGCCTTTCGGCTTTAGTCGATGTAGCACTAAGCGTCTTCTTTGTCTTATTTGCCTTAACTCACGGGTCAATCCTTCCATTAATCTTTCCATTCTGTCCAATCTGTCTTGGTGATCTCGGGCAAGTGGAGGTCTACCTCTCCTCATGATACTATGAGTATACAAAGTGTGACTTTAAAGCAAGTAAACAAATAACTCCGAGGCAAGTAACAATTAAGCAAGTCAAGACAATGCACACCTTGTTCAAATAGCAAGCAATATGATGCAACCCTAGCATCTTTCTAAATGGAATCCTATGCTCTTTAGGACTCGAGTGTGTGAATCAACGTACTATGAGGAACTTGTGCTCGATACCACTCTGTCACGACCCCAACTTTGCCTAGTAGGTGCGAGATGGCGATGTCCGTAATTACCAAAGGCGGCTTACAAAATTTCACACATCGAGTAATCATAGGGGCTCACATATGCGAGCGAATAAACTAAATACAAATGGTCCTTGAGGCGTGCATAGATCAAATGTAAATGCATACATATGAGCGCACCTCGGCGGATAACAAAACAAATACAAGTTACATCTGATCAAAAGGCTTCTCGGCCGACATATACAAATCTGATTCTGACGAGCAAAAGCATGATTTTCAAGAATGCGAGTAACACATATGCCGAGGTAATCACAAAACGACGATGTAAGCAAGTCAAGTTGGCATAACAAAATCCCAAAACAAAATGTACAAATACTTCTAGGCGTCGCCGCCGTCACGCTCATCACCTACATATATATAGAGAGGGGTGAGCTTGGAAACTCGATGAATGGTACTAGAAATAAAGGTTTGCATGAATAATAGCGAGTCCTGCCAAAACAAAGCATATCAAAACCATTCAAACAATAGCGAGGTTCACCTTAGCGAAGAATATCAAGGCATGCGAACAAGAGATGAACCGTATTCATCTGTCCAAATCCTACCGAGACAAAGCAATACAAGGATTAAACAAGTAGTAGCGAGGTTCCTTCCAAAACAAGACAAATCAAGTTGTATCGAATCAAGTGATGAACCGTATTCATCCAACAAGTCTTACAAGTCAAAACATTTGCCGAGATAGCACAAGTAGTAGCGAGGTAATCTTCAAGACAAAACATATCAAGCTTATATGACTTAGGCAGTAGCCCTTTTTCACCGAAGTTTGTGACTTAGGCCCGTAGCCCTTTTTCACCAAGTGGTGCTACAAAAGTTTAAAGTCCTCTAGCACAAGGGACTTGTGTTACTTAGGCCCGTAGCCCGCTTTAACGTTTATCTTAGCAAGATAGGACCGTATCCTTTTTAACAAGATGTACTGCGAAAGTTTAGAGTCCTCCAGCACAAGGGACTTTCCAAAGAAAGGACCGTATCCTTTTTAACAAGATGTACTGCGAAAGTTTAGAGTCCTCGGTGCAAGGGACTTTCCAAAGAAAGGACCGTATCCTTTTAACAAGATGGTACTGCGAAAGTTTAGAGTCCTCCAGTTCAAGGGACTTTCCAAAGAAAGGACCGTATCCTTTTTAGCAAGATGTACTGCGAAAGTTTAGAGACCTCCAGGGCATGGGACTTTCCAAACAAAGGACCGTATCCTTTTAACAAGATGTCTGCGAAAGTTTAGAGTCCTCCGATTGCAAGGGACTTTCCAAAGAAACCAAACAAAGCTCAACTCATTACAAGGACATCATCAAGACGAAGTTCATACTTACCTTTCCTCTAGTGCTGCTAAAGTTTAGAGTCCTCCAGCACAGGGGACTTTCAAGAATACCATCAAAACAAGCCCATATACAAAACATCAAAATAGGGTAATCATTCATGCTTACCAAATACTTTTACCAAAACGAAGCAAAGCAAGATTTATCAAAAGCTTTATAACATAGCTTTATTAAAAGCACCACTCACCTCGGTCTTCAGGTGTAGGCTCAAGCAAAGATCAAAGTCCTACAATCACATAGCAAACCATACTCTCAAAACGAGCTTCACATACATGCAAGGAATCAAAACATTATTTCCCATCACAGGAAGTGCACGGGTACCATCGAGGTCTAGCCGAGGTCCTACACCTCCCCGCCGAGGTGTGGACTCGAAAAGCCAAAACAAGGCAAAGTTAGGAAAACTGAGTTTCCTTTCAAAGACACGAAGAACAAGATCATGCATCTTGAAATCCAACTCACATATCGAAATCTGGGGTTTTCAAGCTAAGAGTTCAAAAACGTGGACTAGGGTACTCATTCGAGAAAATTATGCAAGAACAAACACAAAACATGATTCTTGTTCCAAACTTTAGGATCAAAACAAGGTTCTCCTTTAAGAACACAAGAACAACATTTTCTCTTTCAAAACCAAGTTCAAATCAATGCATGACATGCAAAACAGATCCAATCATGCAATGCATCTAGATGATCAATAAGAACAATCGATGTAGAACAAGAATCTAACCTCAAAAGCTGAAATCCAACGGTTCGATCTTCCACGATCAAGCTCGGAGCTCAACTCTCACACTAAAATTCTAACTCCAAGTTCTAGAGCTTCTCTCTCTAAACAAGACAAAGATTTGAGACCAAATCGTAATCAAAAGTTACACAATGATGTATTATAGGCACATTTGTCATAGCCTTCGGCTCGGACACGTTGCATCAGGATTAGTGCGATTAGAAAGGTGACGCTAGACAAGACAAGTCTCGACAAAGCGTACACAACACGCTTGGCGGCTAAACCTTGAGCTAGAAATGACCTCGGCCAAAGACAAGACTTGACAACAGTCAACAAAGACAAAGGTTAGGGAGGGCGACACTTGACTAAGGCTGTGCCACACCTTGGCACAGGTGTACCACATCTCGGCCTAGGCCATACCTTAAGGACAAAGATTACAAGCACAAAACATCACTGACCTCGGCGATACACACTTGCCCAAAAGGTAACATCTCGGCAAACATGCGGGGTGAAGATGGAGGTCGGTGAGGTTCCAAAAGCGCTCAAAACGCAAAGGCTCAAAGGCAAACTATCTTTGGTGACCTCGCCACGCTCCAAACAAAACACGAATTCCAGCAACTTACAATAAAACAAAGCAAAACAAGGCAAGTATCAAGATTACAAACTTGACAATTCAAGGTCATACAAAATACATGCAAGCAAGACTGATTCAAAGTGAGGGTTGTTACACATGAACCATCTCAAGTAGCACGAGTTGTTCACTCTAAACTATGGTAGCAAAACAACTCGTCCCTCGCAATATGGCTCGCCTCATATCTTGAATATGAAAGAATAGAAAACCATTGCATGGAAAGCATTCAACAATCATAAAAAGAAGAATACTTGATGAAATAATGGCTAATATATTTAAAAATTTCTTGAAAACCATACAACTTGTTCAAACCATTACATAATCAACAATTCAAAAAAAAAAAAAAAAAAACTTATTTACTTGGCTAGGGTTTCATCAAACCCCAGAAATAGAAGCCTAACCACTCATGGAGGAGTGGGAAGAGGTAGAAGAAGAGGAAACCCCCATGAAAGATGTTCTTGAAGCTTGAGAACCCTCCTTTCCAAACCCTAGCCCCTCTTCTCTTTTGAAATATTTCGGAACCCTAGAACAACCTATATTTTCTTCTTTTTATTCTCAACAAAACGAGCTCAAAATTCAGGGCATGTGTCCCTAGGTGGGCCGCTCGAGCACAGAGAATTTCTGCTCTAGCTGTGGTGGGCCGCACGTGTGGTGAAGTCTTGCCTTATGTGCGGTAAGGTGGCAGACCAAGAATTTGCACTACTTGCGCGGAGAATCTGATTTTGTGCCACTTTTCACTTGAATTTGCGTGTTGCTTGCCAAATTTATACAAGTGCACAAAACACATCATCTTCGCCAAATAAACAAATTTCAAATACTACAAATGTAACTCAAGTGGCCTTAATGTGATACCTTTTGGCCTACATCACATCCCCCAACTTATATTTTGTTAGTCCTCAAACAAAACAAAAGGAATAAGAAAAATCTATGGAATTGTGTGTTGTTCTTCTATCAACTTATATTCAATACATATATATACACATGTTATATAAACAAGTGTCCATAACAAACACTTTTAGTAACAAATCAAGATTTTACAAAACACCTCCATCATGACAATAATTATACTTTTTTCCCCCTAAAAAAAAAAATAACGATGTTGAAATTCATAACAATATGATATCGCCTTAAACTCTTACTCATCAAAATATTTTATTACAATGAGTTATAGTGGTGAGCAAGAAGATGGTGAAACAAAAATTATGGAAGATCTATTTATTTATAGAAAAAAAATTCGCAGATGATAAAATCAAGTGATTACAATTATTGAATGAATCTCATTTTTTTTTTATAAATGATTTACATAATTCATAATTAATATTACAACAGTCTTAATTAAAGATCACATTTTGAAGATGTGCCAAAGAATTTTCCTAAAATCTAATACTAACAAATATAAAATAAAATGTCGAAATATACATGGGAATCATTTAATTGACAATCCAATCCAAGGCCCTGCTCCAAAGGGAGAGAGCCACAAAGACAATTCTCGCTCAGGAACCATGAAGCATCATCCACCACATGCCTTCCACCTACAGCTTGTAATCTACTATAATTGTATTTGGAATTCAATTCAGATTGACTTTCCAAAAATTCCAACTTGTAATCCACTTGGAATACTAATAATATCATAATGCATACTCAAATAAATATATAAATAAATACAATAAAATAAGTAATAACTCTAATGAATGCATTTTTTTAGTAATTTTTTATTTTTAAAATTTTTAAAAAAATCTTATGTATTTAATAATTGTTAATTTTTTTTATTTTTTACTTTTTTTAGTCATTTTAAACTTACATTTTAGTGAAATATTTGAGTGAGGTATGATTCAAATCGTTCAATATATCATTTCTATAAAAAAAATTATATTGATCGGATATCGATAATCACTTAATCATGATACATTTTTGTCAACGGTAAATATAATTTTTAAAATAATTTGTAACAGAGTCCGTTCAAAATCAATTTAAACTATTTAAATTCATAAAAACATTTAAATAAGTTGAATCTTCTAAACCAAATTAAAATTCAAGTTTGAGTAGTTAAATAAATGATAGAGAGAAGAGTGAGAGAAAGGGAAAGGGATGGAAGGGACTACACATGAGAGAGATACCTGAGAAATCTTTTTGAAAAAAATGGGAAGGAAAGAGAGAGTGAGAAAGTGAAAAAATTTTGGGACCACTTTTTATTATTATTATTTTTATATATATTTATATATCACTTAAACTTATATCAAATTAAGTTTTTATCGAAATTTTCATCAAATCAAGACAAAAATAAGTTTTTCATCAGATTTGATGGAAAATGTTTTTGGAGATAAATTTAAAACTTTCAGAAGGAATTTAATGAAAATTTTAAGGGAGGATCACAACATTTAATTTTTCACCCAACTGCTAGTTAAATTTGATAAGAAGTCATTACAACATCCCATATCAAATCAAGTTTTTAATCAATTTTTTGGTTGGAAAATTTTTAATTTAGTTTAAATTTTAAAAAAAAATTGGAGATAAATAATAAATTTTATAAATATTAATTATTAAAATCATAATTTTTATCCTAAAATTGTAATAATTTTTTAGAAGTATCACTGTGATATATATTTTTTATATTATTCAAATTTGATATTACTTATGTGATTATGACCCTTAGACCCCACTCTACTTCTCGGATTTGTTTGCTCAATTTGATACAATAATTCTATCATAATAATAGGTAACCTCTGGTAGTTGCACCACGTGACTTAAGTGGTGCATGCGTTGTGAAGTCAATGTACACAATTAAGGTTTTCCCCTCATCTTATTCCGGATAAACCGATATTAGGTAGTTGATTTTAAAGTCGGCGGAGGACAGATTTAGAGAGTTTACTCATTAACCAAAAAAATAGATAACCTAGATTCTACCATAATTGATATTAGGAGTGGTTGCGGTTCGGTTGCGGTCGGAGAACCTAATCCACCATCTATCCGCTGAATTAGCAGATTGGAAAAAATCAATCATCATCTGTCCGTCGAATTGGCAGATGCGGATTGAGCAGATTGGCAATAGATGCAAATCGGTTTGGTGGTTTAAACTTTTACAAATTTTAAACATAATACAACAACTTGTCAACATTTTTTTTTTGGATAACAATCCAACTTAACATAACCAAAAGATTATCAAGTAAATTGTCAAATACCAATAATAAATACATATAAGAAAACCATGCATTATCAAAACTATTTCATTACTTTTTTTTATTCAAAAATTATTTAATTTGATTTTTTAAAAAAATTTGCAAAATTAAGCCTTATATTTTTTACACAAAAACACCAAATATCAACACTTGCCATTTGATAAAAAGATTTCTTAATTGAAAACACAGCAGAATATCTACATTTTTTTCAATTGAAAACACAAATAGAATATCTAAATAAATTGAAAACTCAAAGTCTTACAAATTACTAGCGGTGCTCACAATTTGGCGATTCGGTTGCAGCTAATGGAACCTCAAATCCGCTATCCATCCAAAACTAGGTGAATTGGAAAAAATTGATCTGCAACCGTCTGCTCGTCATCACGTATTCGTCTAAAATGTAGCGGATCGGTTCAGTTCAGTTGGTTTGGACGGATCAGAATATCTGCTGAGTACCCCTAATTGATGTGTTAATAGCCTAGACAAAATGTCATTTGATAATTAGCTTTTCGAGTTGACTTTTTAATTATTTTAACTCGGGTTAAAAAATTCATTTGGATTGGTTTTTTTTTTTTTTTATTGAATTTTTTGACTTTTGTGAAATTAAAAGTGAAATGATTATGGTTTGAATGTAGCATTTTTTTCTTAGTAATTTTTTAGTCTGTTTTGTTTTTTTTTGTGACTAATTTAACCCCAAACCATAATACCAAAATTAGATTGTGTTTGGATGAATGATTTGAGAGAAAATCTGTGTATGAGAAGAAAAAAGGGCAAGGAAAAAGTGAAAATAATAATAACACTATGTTTGGTTTGAGTTTTTTGAATTAAGTTTTTTAAAAACTGAGTTTTTTGGTTTTCGTATTCTTTTGTTTTTAGTGAATATTTTTTAAATTTTAAACATTTTTTTTACTTTCTTAGATGTACCTTAGTTAGAAGTATCTAAAAAGTAAAAAATTTGTGAAAAAATATTTTAAAAAATTAATAAATACATAGAAATACAAAAAATGTACTGAATTCTTGTATTTTTTTTTTATATTTTTGGTATTTAGTGAATTTTTAAAAGATTTTTTTTACAATTTTTTTACTTTTTAGGTATATTTATGTTAGGTGTGTTTAAAAAGTAAAAAAATTGCTTAAAATATTAAAAAAATTGAATAAAAACAAAAAAACACGAAAAATAAGAAAGTAGAATTTTCTGAAAAGTGTTTTAGAAAACTGGCTAATAACTTTAATTTCATTTACTTTTCTGTGACCTTTTATTTTTCCTCCACAAATCTCTTTAAAAATTCTAAATCTAAATATAGCATTTAAAAATTTTAAGAATTAAGTGAAAGACATTTAATTTATCACTAAATTATTAATATACAGAGCATGATTTTCTAAGCTGTCATTATATATCCCTTATTTTATTTAATCAGTATATTAAAGATTTAGAAGAAGAATGAACCGATCAAATTTTGCAATTATTCATTTCCAAACACAAAACAAATGCAAAATTATTAGAACACTCCCTCTAAATTAAAACTTCAATGTAATTATTGAAATCACTCGATAACCTGATGGGTTCAGCCCGCAACTTGTGTGATTGCTACCGTGTACCTCAAACAATTTAAAAGAGCATAATCTTTAGGAAACTCGTGAATTCAAAGTCCTCAAATTCTAGCAGCTAATATCTCACCTCTTTTTAGAAATTTTGTGATTTCTATCCAGTGGTAGGGGTGTTGTAGCTATTCCAGGTCAAACGTTCGTATCCTCTCCCATAGGTATAAAACTATATGTTCTTACATGTATCAAAAACAAAGTATTTTTTATCTTTAAAAAGTATTTTCTTGTGTGTGTTTAAATTAGTATCAAAATTTGGTTTGCATTGTCAATAAAATTTTATGGGTATTACACATACTGAAGAAATTATAACAACCCTCATCTTGTCTTAGTCATATTCATGAGCATTTACATGATTTTGTCTTGTTAACCTTGCATCTTTGGACTTTGATTCGTTTTGCCTAGGTAAAGGTTCCTGTTTTGTTTTAATGCTATCACATTTTGCCTAAGTGTTATATGCATACTTTGTTCCTTGCTTTGTGTGTTGAGCCTAGGTCATCTAACCCTGCTGTCTCAAGCTTAAGTCACACCTTTGAACCCCTTACACCTAGGCCATTGAGTGCCAACACCTCGGATCATCCTGGAACCACCTTGGTTGACCTCCACCGTCACCTAGGCATATTGGCCGAGATGTGCATCATCTAGGCCGAGATGTGTATCATCTAGGCCGAGATGTTAATCATCTAGGCATCCAACATCCTTGATCCTTGCACCTAGCTATCTTGTTTCGGGATTGGTATGACCTAAACCGAGGTGTGACACATCTAGGCCAAGGTGTGGCACAGCTAGGTCAAGTGTTATCCTTCCTAGCCAAGATCATTGAAACCTTCTTACCCGAAGCCTATGTTTTGATCCAGGATCATTGCCTTGTCAAGGTACCCACGCCACCTTGCTTGTTATACACACTTTATCATACTCGTCTTTTCACTCTGGCACCTTTTTGAGGAGATCCAATCTGGCGATGCCATGTGTCCTAGTAGAGGATTAAGTCAAATTGTAGTTGAGAGCCCAGATCATTTGGTCATATCCTTGCCTTGTAGAGAGAGAAGCTCTAGGAGGAAGAAGAAAGAGTTCTTAGAGAGGGGACTAGATTTCTAAGCTTGATCCTTAGAGTTTGAACCGTTTAATCCGTGTTTTGAGGTTAGATTCTTGATCTATTCTTGTTATTCTTTATGTTGATCTGATCACATTGCATGATCTACCATGATTCATGAGCTCTGCATTGATTTAAAGTTTTGTTTTAGAAAGAGAAAATGATGTTCTTGTGTTCTTAAAGAAAAATCATGTTTTGATCCGAAAGTTTATAATAAGTCCCATGTTTTTGTGTTTGTTTTCATGAAAACTTCAAGTATGGGTACCCAGGTCCATATTTTTGAACTCATACCATGAAATCTCAAATTTTGAATAAGAAGTTATGATTTTAGCATTCATGTTCTTCAAGAGGAAACCCAGATTTCCAGACTTCATTTGCCTAGGTGTGGTCACTAAGACCCACTCTTGCCTAAACCTTACACCTAGGCCAAGCATCGTATCTCACCTTGGCCTACCTTGCATGATCACTTGCACCTTAGCTTATCTTGCATGCACACCTAGGCTGACCATGGTACACCCTTGTTGGCACCTTGTAACATCTCGGCAGGCAACCGCACACCTAGGCCTAGGAGACCACACCTCGGCCTAGAGGTGTGGGACCTCGGCCAAAAGGTGTGGGACCTCGGCCAAGACTTCCTGAGTTCACCCAGCTAGGCCATTTTGGCCTAGATCATCTTTGTGCATCCATTCTGAGACCTGGTCGGTACCCAGCATGTTTTCCCTAAAAGAAAAACAGTATTTTGACTCCCAGAGCATGTTTTGCTTTGTCTTGACTTGGTTTTGGAAAGAAATGTCGGGATATTTCTTACCCATTTGAAGCTTGTTTTGAGAACGCATTGCATAACCATCTTTGAGCATTCCTTCATGTCTTCTTGAAATGCATTCAGTAGACTTTTCTATATGATTGTAGGTCTTGGATTCTTGCCTTAATCCCTACATCCGAAGAACTATTGTGAGTGGTATTTCTAATAAAGCTATGTTATAATGTTTTGACAAAAGCTTTGCTTTGTTTTGTTTTGGAAAAGTATTTGATCAAATATGAATGATTATTCATTAGCTTTTGTATCAAGTATTATCTTTGTTTTGATGACATTCTTGGGAAGTCCTTAGTGCTAGGGGACTATAATGCAACTAGTACCCTTATTTGAGATATCTCCCTTGCCACCGACGGTCTTGTACATGTGGGTTTGTCTAATCGATTCCGGGTCGATTATTCCCTTGTTTTGTCAGGAATGTCATCTCTTGTATTATGTTGATGCTGGTAAGCATCCCTTGAAGCTTTGAAAAACTTTGATAGATGAACTTGGTTCATCCCTTGATTTTGTACAAGCTATGATATTTATTATTTTGATAAAGATCTCGGATATCATTCATTCAAACCTTTATTACTTATATCATTCACTGAGTATCCAAGCTCACCCTCCCTCTTATATATATATATATATATGTAGGTGATGAGCAAGAAGGCGATGTCGCCTAAGCTTTGTTTGGAGGATGTTTTGATTCATGTTTTGCTAGCATCTTGAAGATTATGCTTCTTGGTTTTATAGATCACCCTTGTGTATGTTTTGGCTTGAGAAGCCTTTTGATCAAGATGTAATATGTACTTTACGTTATTTGTATTCAAGTTGTAAAACTATGTTAAGGTGTATGTCATTTCATTTGATCTATGTACAGCTCTTATGGACTATTTAGATTTAAATTTATTGCTTCCACACATGTAAGTCCCATCTATATACTCTGATTGTGTGAATCTTTGTAAGTTGGCCTTTGGTAATCTCGGACTACTGGCCATCACGACACCGTTCTATTACGGGTGGAATGGGGTCGTGACAAAAATAGAATTAGATAATTTGAATAATCGCACTTTGCTACAAATTATAATAGAACAAAATAATATTTTAATTAAATTATAAAAAGAATTTAACAAAAAAATTAAAAGCAATCAATAAGAAATTATAAACGAAATCTGTTAGATAAAAGGCTTATATTTTAAGTAGATAGGGCCTTTTACGAATTTATAATACTTATGAATTTATATTTTATTTTTGTAATCTTTTCAAGGGCTAAATAGATTTGAATTAAATATTTTAGGAACTTAATAATTTCAACTGATAGTTTAGAGACTAAATAAATTTTAATTTGTATACTTTAGAGACTAAACAGACTCAATCGATAGTTCAAGAATTAAGTAAATAATTTGGTGATAGTTTAGGAGTAAAAAGTGTAATAAACCCTTATTTTTATTTTATAATTTGTATCAAATTATTTGGTATATTTTTTATTTATAATTTATTAGATAAAAATTATTTATATAAATTTTCAAAAAATTAATTATTTAAAAGATGAGGGAAGTTTGGTTTTAACTTTTATTTTTTTTAGGAAAATTTACCCATAAGTTCTAGTTTTTGAAACGTTGAACCATTTAGTCCTAAAAGTTTTCTTATGCTCCATTTAGTCCCATTTTTACATCAGCATGATGTAAATGATGTAAATAATCTGATGTTTCATTCTATAATTTCAAAATTTATTGAAATCTGATGAACATTAGATGTTTTTCATCCTATATTTTCAAACATTATTAAAATTTGATGAACATTAGATGTTTGAAATCTAATGTTTGTAACATGACTATGATGTTATTAACATTGTATCTGATATTATTAACATTGTAATGGGACCTTTCAGTCTATATGAAAATTTTTAGGACTAAACAGTGCATAAGTTATTAATTTGAGATTTATTGGTGCATCGCCTTTTTTTTAATTATCAAACCTTTAATTTATACACAAAAATTTTATATACAAAACTTGCCACATAATGTGGGCCCTACTTTTATATGTAAGAACTTTGGTGTAAAAATTTTCTATACATGTAGCGTTGTTGCAGTCCATATGCTCCCAATCACCTCCAATCCTTTTTGAGTCTCAAATGTACAAAGAGATTCTTAATCACTCTATATGATTATTGAGTTATCAAAAATAATTTTTGAATTTTCAAAAATATTTCAATACATAATATTTTAGAAAATTGTTATGGTGTGTACATTTAAAAAGATAAATGTTGTCATGGTGTATACACGTCATCACAATATATATAACATAATCACAACAACTCATAAATGTGTAACATTTACACTACATCATTCATAATATAATTATAATGGTTCATAATTTTTACTTTCACTTTCACTTTGATGTTCATATCATAAATTTAATATTGGTAATTTTTAGAAACAATTAGTAAAACATCCATTTCCAACTTTTGGTAATAGGAGAGGTCTAATATATATATTTTCTTATTAGTTAAGATTCCTCAATAATATTATTAGAAAATTTTCAATTCGTCACAAAGAAATTTGTTTTCTGTGAAGAGTTGAAATTTCTTTATGAAGACAAATTTCTTTGCATTGAAATTTCTGTGTTGAAATTTCTTTGTAAAAATGTTGAGAAACTCCAACTATTATGAAAATGTTACATGTCTTTTATCTTATAAAATTTTAATATCATAAATCTTAAAGTAAAAACCCATAACTTTTACCACAAAATAACATTGCACATAACAAATATTTTTATCTTTTATCATAGAAAATTCAAACATTTCTTATGATGTGTATATATTATATATAATTGATATTATTATTGCATTAACGCCGGATTTTATCAATTGGTGAGCTTTGTGATGCTTGTTATGCTATTTAATGGAGCTGCTAGCATTATTTTAAAGACAGATCGAACAAGTAAAAAAAAAATTAACATTATTTTAAAGAAAAAAAATCACTAAAGATAAATAAATAAATAAAATGTTTTTTAGGGGAGATTGACCAATAAGTCTCATATTTTGGACATATGATTTATATAGTCTCATATTTTTTCTTGTGATCTATTTAGTCTTTTTAGATGTGTAATAACTCATTTGCCTATCACATTGGAGTGTTATATTTGGGGAGTTACGTTATAATGTTACGTTTGGAAAAAGCACACTAAGGAGGTTTTTAGTGTGTTAGTGTAACATTGGAGTGTTACGTTTGGAAAAAGTACACTAAATAGTTTTTTAGAGTGTTGTTGAAGTGTTACGTTTGAAGAGTTTTTTAGTGTATTACGTTGAAGGAGTGTTACGTTTGTGAAAAGTACATTGATGAGTTTTTTAGTGTAGAGTGCAACGATGGAGGAGTTTTCCAGTGTGTTACGTTGGAGAAGTGTTACGTTTGTGAAAAATACACTAAGAAGTTTTTTAGTATAGTGTGTAACGTTGGAGTATTACAGTTCGAAAAGTCTTTCAGTGTATTACATTGGAGTGTTACGGTTGTCAAAAGTACATTGAAGAGTTGTTTTTACGTTGGAGGAGTTTTTCAATGTATTATGTTGGAGGAGTGTTACGTTTGTAAAAACTACACTAAGAAATTTGTTAGTATGTTACATTAAAGTATTGAAATGTTACGTTTGGAAAAAATACATTAAGGGGTCTTTTAGTGTGTTACGTTATAGTGTTGAAGGAGTCTTTTAGTACTACGTTGGAATAGTGTTATGTTTTTTATAAGTACCCTATAAAAATTTTTAGTGTGTTATGTTGTTACATTGAAGTAATGAAAATGTGCTCCAAAAATTGGATTCAACTTCCCTAAGATGGCATCCCCCAATGAGAAAGGGTAGAAAGGTCCACCAAATCATACCAAAATTTAAAATAGGATCTCATGGTAAGATTGTTAAAAGAAAGAGGACCTATCAATGTATAAGAAAATTGATGGGACTGTTTGGAGTAACTGATTCTCATATAGAACTTTCTAATAATTTTTCCGATTCCCTCCCCCCTCCCCAAAAAAAAAAAAAAATTAGGTATGAATTATTCCAATTGGATGCGGACTTATTTGTGTAAGAAAGATAATGTTTGGCCCAGTTTGTGTGTGGCCCCATTTAGAGAGAGAGCTCTAATTTGAATGTGGACCCCATTTAATGTGACTTTTATTTATTTATTTATTTTATTATTATTATTTATTTTTTTTAGAGCTCTTGTCACGCCCTCAAAATAAATCCATAAATCATACATTCAAGACATCCATAAACTTAAAGGAATAAAGCATAATTCTATTTATCAGAGTATTCATTAAAAAAAGTATTACATGTTGACAACAAAAGTAAATGCCCTATAGGCTTACAACTTTCCAAGTCAACACTTGGGTTCAACAAAAATAGAGTTCTAACTCTTTACACAAAATAGCCATTGGCTTGATATACATTTAATACAAGAAAGATAATCACAAAAAGAGAAGCCTTCAACTTCTACAACCTCCCAAGCTAAGACCTTGGAGGCGGCATATCACCTGCACCTAAAAATAATGTCCTATATAGGGTGAGCCAACGCCCAGTAGAGATATGCTAAACGTAATATGAACAATAACTAAAACATTAACATTTGATAAATGTTTAACTCATACAAACCAATGTACTACACAAATCCAATTCCATGACAGACATGTTCATATTTCACTTCCACTTTCCTTTACTTATCGAGTTTACAATTCATAACATGGCTCAAAACCTGGCCAACAATTTAATGAGACTATGACTCATTTTAAAGCATTTCCTTATTAAATGAGATAACAACTCATATCAAAACACTTCTATACTTCATAATAGATACACATATTTGCTGTATCAATATCATATTAAAACACTTCCATATTTCACAATAGATACACATATTTGCTGTATCAATGGAGTCCATCCCCTATCTCCTCCCAAATAAAATCCGGTTTAGGAGTCCATCCCCTATCTTCTCCTAAACCGTGGAGTACATCTCCTATCTCCTTCCAAATAAAATTCGGTTTAGGAGTCCATCCCATATCTCCTCCCAAACCGTGGAGTACATCTCCTATCTCCTCCCACACAATACAATGTATATAAACAATTATCATATACATGATCAATCAATACACATGTTTGATGTATTATTCTAACCGTTTAGTTTTAATTCACCTAATCATCATGTAGTGTCTACAACAATCAATACTATCCTTCACCGATAGCCCAAAGCAATTATTTCTAAACAGATAATAAATGCATCAACAGATAAATTATCAACGTTTTCAAAAGTGAGCGATTAATAAATCTAACTCCACCATTCAATCTCATAATAAGCCAACTTCATCTTTTTCCATAACTTTTCCCAAATTAATTATATAAATTAATTCATAACAAAAATTAGGGCTTTCCTCCCCTTTTTCTCAACATTGACCCAATGGCTCAAACATTTTCATCAAACATCAATAACCTCATTTTAGGACCCTAAACACACAAGTGTGGGTCAAAATAACAAAACCCTTTTTTATAACTTTTGAAACCCTAATACCCAAAATTACCCAACATCAACATTTAATCAAAATGACCAAAAGTTTATGTCAAATATCATAAACATGAGTAGTTATCCCTACTTCAAATTCGAAGCTCAAAGGAGAAGATGAAGAATTTCGAAGTGCTCCAAACCCCAAGATTTTCGGATCAAAATGTAGCCCACACCAAGCTCAACACTTTTTACAAAGGTCCAAAGGTGGGAGATCACTAGGATTAGATGATTTCTCAGAGAGAAGGTGAAGTTTAGAGTGAGGAGCTCTCCAATGGAGGTTTTGAAAAGCTAGAGAGAGAAAGAATCAAAGAAAAGTGATCCAAAAAGTCACTTTTCGGACTGATATAAAAGTCGCTCCGCTTGAGCGTGGAACTCCCCGCTCGAGCATCAGACACAGACTCACGCTCGAGTGTGAAAAGCACCGCTCGAGCGTCGATCACACACTTCCAGAAGTTTTGTAGACCATGGTCCCTGCTCGAGCATCAGAATCCCCGCTCGAGTAGAGGAACAAAATCAAAGGGGTTCGCTCGAGCATCAAAAGCCCCGCTCGAGCTTCTGATGACCTGTAGAGAAAAAAATGCTGGGAGATGGAAAATCATGCTCGAGCGTTAAAACTCCCGCTCGAGCGTCAAAAGTCCCACTCGAGCATCAAGGCCAAAATCTGGGCATCAACCTTAGGTTTCTAAACACAACCAACCTGTTTCAAACATGTCCAACATAACCCAAGACTCAGATACAAAGAGTAAAGGATAGAAATGAGAATAAAACAACAACCCCTCCACGGAACCGAGTCCGGAATACAGTTAAACAGCAAGGGAAAACTGGGATTGCTATAACCTCCCCCCCTTAAAGAATTTCATTCCCGAAATTAGATACAAGTTTCAAAAACATGTTTTCTCAATTCTTAAAAATATTATAATTCAATATTTATCAACTTGACCCATTATCGGTCATCCCATTCTATTCAAGAGGCAAATTACAACATAAGTTACAATATGCATTATCAACATGCATTTCCTTGAAATTCACCAATTTCAATACATATTCCACAATTCAATTACATATTCAATGCTAACAATATATTTGCATTTCTAAAATAGAATTAGCATATGCCATGTTAAAATAAACTTCCATTCTCAAGGCCTACTCAACCTTCACAATATTTTTCATAAACCAAACATATACAATGTTTTTAAAGTTTATCAATACAGCAAAATATACAACATATGCTCAAACATCCACAAATAGATCCTGATATTTCTCTTGGACCTCCAATTCACGTTCCCAAGTGGCTTCCTCCACTCCGTGATGTTTCCACAAAACCTTTACCAAGGGAATAGTCTTGCCTCGCAAGACTTGATCCCACCTATCCAAGACCCGCACCGATCTCTCCTCATACGAGGCATCCTCATCTACCTCTAAGTCGGTCCAATTGAATACATGCGGCGGATCCGGCTCATACTTCCGAAGCATACTAACATGAAACATGTCATGCACTCCGGACAACTGCAGCGGTAAAGCTAAACGGTATGCAACCTCCCCAATCATCTCAAGGATCTCAAAGGGACCATTAAACTGAGGGGACAACTTCCCACTCTTCCCAAACCTCATCAAACCCTGCCTAGGTGATATTTTCAAGAAGACATGATCACCCACCTCAAATGCCAAAGGCCTCCTCCTACGGTCGACATAACTCTTTTGGCGACTCTGGGCTGTAACAAGCCTCCTACGGATAAGCTCGACCTTCTTCGTCGTTTCTCTCACCAACTCCGTGCCCAACAAAGGTGCATCACCCACCTCGACCCAACAAACTAGAGACCTACACGGTCGGCCATACAAGGCCTTGAATGGTGCCATACCGATACTCGACTGGAAATTGTTGTTGTAGGCAAACTCCACCAAGGGAAAGTGCCTCTCCCACGACCCACTAAAGTCAAGGACACAACCTCGAAGCATATCCTCAAGGATCTGAATAGTACGCTCAGACTGCCCGTCAGTCTGAGGATGATAAGCCGTACTAAAGGTCAATCTAGTGCCCAAGGCACTCTGCAGACTCTGCTACAACCTAGCAGTAAAACGTGGATCTCTATCTGAGACGATCGGTACTGGGACCTCGTGCAACCACACTATTGTAGACAGGCCCGCGGGGGACCTCGCTACAGCTCGGACTCGATTTTGTTGTCACGGTTCTTAATCTTGAACCAAAGAGTCCAAATCCAGCAAATCGTTTTGAGAAAACAGATTTTTGAAAGAAGTGCCAAACATGGACTACTTTGCAAGATACAGAGTCGCTACCTAAATATTTTATTTTTGGAAAATTTAGGAAACCCTGACTCGTTTGCCTAAGGCCACGTGTCCGTCATCACCAAAGTTGCCTCGGCTCGGGAACTTGGGTACGATTGGGGAAGGTCACTTCGTGAGCACCCCCGCTCACCCGATCAAAGATCAGCCTCTACTAACCATGATATCTAGTTTTGAAAACTTTGTGTGCTCTTATTCCGGTTATTAGCCTAGATTTACTATGTGATGCGCACAGCATACAAGTATAGACCAGGTCGCCTGAATTGGAACAAAACATTTCATGTTTGTTTTTGAAAGATGATTTGCTATCCGCAGGTAGGCTTAAAATGCAGATTTTGCGACCTTCAGGTGGGCTTAGAAAAGATAGTTTTGCCACTATCTAGTGGGCTTAAAACTCACAGTTGATGATTTGTCCCAATCCAAATAACCCGACCTTCACCCACAGGCATTCAAGGCAGTTATATCACATAAGAAATTAGCCTCATGGTAAGCATGCTATTCATGGCAGTCACTTACACGCATGCAAGGATGCTAAAGCATAAAAACTCACCAAGTACTCCAAGCCAAAACAGAAATCGATTAGAAATCATGCATGATCGTAAATATACAGAAATGCCTAATGCAACACATGCAAAAATGCAACTATAGTAGGCTCGGCTATTCTAAACATGGCGTATGAAATGCTACAGCTAACATGTATTCAACTTAGAATTGAAATACAAATGCAGTTAGTATGATGCGCCGAGCCCGGTGTATGCAAGACAGATGAAGGAATGCAAACATGCTATCATACTGTATGCTAATTGAAACATGCCCTAATCTAACCATCATAAGCAGGTAAATAAAAGGGAGGAAAGACGTGGGGTTGGAAGACATACATCACACACACACACACACACACACACACTTATTACAACATTGCCCTCGCGCAGAGGGTCCGAATAAATAGTACAGTCCCAAATGAATAGTACAGTCCAAATAATATAGTCCAAATATGTACAAATCCCTAATTAATTTACAAATTAACTAAGAAAAATAATAAACTGGCATGCAAGCCAGGGACTGTCTTGACTCTTTGAATGATGCATGTCCGGGTTGCCTTCGTGCGGAAATCCATTGTGATGCCCCAATTAGCCTCTGTTTTGCAATAGATTTTTGGAAAGCGCGCCAAGCCTTGGAAGACCACTGATTCTTGATTTGCTGCAACGGAGTGCAGGAAAGGGGCATGGCAATGTATTTTCACAAATGTATGCATGTCTCGATCCTTGTGCCACCAATCACGCATCTCGATGCATGATGGCTGAGGAGTCGATTTGCACAATTCAATATGGAATGAATGCACATGAAAACACAACCAAACCTAACTCCATCATGGATGACCCGGAGTGTTGGTGACTAGGGAATTGAGATAGGTTCCGTCACTCGGAGTACGGAACGTACCTCGTTTTTCGTGCTCGGGCTAACTCCTATCCCGAACACAATGCAATATGCATGATATGCATGAAATGCAACTAAGATACATCCTAACATGCAACATGCTATGAAATGGCATACACGATGCACGAGGTAACATGGCATACACAATGCACTAACATACAATCCTAGCATACACAACGCTATGGAATGAAATGGCATACGCAATGCATAATGGACTTACACTAACATTAGTGGACCTCAGCCACACTCACACAAGAGGCCATTAGATGAAAATGAGACAACTTGAAATGCGTGCACACGTGCACGCAAACCGAGGACTGACCTTAAGGCACCGAAATGCCACTCTAACAAGGCATGGCAAAACATGAAAAATGGCATACTAGCATGCAAATTTCAAAGGCAAAATGAGATGCAAAACAGCCCCGAAACATGGTGAAATGGTACCCAATGCATAGAACGAGTCCCGAAACATGAAATTTGGCACATGAAATGGCCTATAGCTATGCAATGCATGCATTATTTGAACATGAAGTGTAAAGACAGAAGCAAGGCAACCCGAAAACAAGCATGTTTACAGTTTAAAGCAAGGCTAAACAGTGGACGCAAATGGGGAAAAACTAGCATGTAATAAACAGCCCTAAAAGCAAGATAATGAAGCAAGTGCAAGCTGCTGTCCCTAAACAGAAAAGGGGCCTTCTAAAATATTGAAGAGGGGCCAAAAATATGATGTTTTACATTTTATAAAAAACCCAAAAAACAGATACAAGTATGCTCAAAATGCTATGCAAAATAAGGGCCAAAATGGAGATAAAGAAGCAACTGATACATGCTGGTCCTAAACAGGTAAGGGCCCTTCAACAATGTTGAAGAGGGACCCAAAATATGACTTTTTACAGTTAATGGCCGAGCCCAAAACAGTGTACAACTATGCCCAAAATGCAATGCAAGATATGACCTAAAAAAGAGGCTACAACACAAAGTATACAAATTATGCTCCAAACAGAAATAGACCCTTAATGAAATATGGAGAGGGGGTCAAGAAAATTCCATTTTCAGTTCGGACCAAGGTCCAAAAACAGAAGCTCAATAGGCTAATAAATTATGCAAAAATGGGGCTAAAACATGGATATCAAAGCAAGTAGCACATGGAGGACTCAAACAGTAATGATCCCTTCTAAAATGTTGAAGAAGGGCTCAAAATAAGCCTATTTACAGTTTACAACATGCTTCAAATCAGTTTATACATAAGCCAAAAACAATGTGCAAGAAAATGGTATATTAGGGAGATAATGAAGGAAGTGCAACAAAGAGGCCTCAAACAGTGAGAGGTCCTCAATCAAACATGGAAAATGGCTCAAAATAAGCCTATGTCTAGTTAGGATCGGAGCCCAAATATGCAAGCACAAAGAGTTAAGATATTGAACAAGATAAGGCCAAAAAAGAGGGGAAATGAACTTACCCTTGTAGCCTAGTCTTTGACAGCTCGTTGGCACAAGAAATGGTGTTCCTCAGCTCTGGAAATGGCCTTGAAGCTGCTGGAATGGAGTGAGGAGGAGTGGTGCTATGGGTTGGTGTAGGAATGGTCCAAGAACGAAGGATTTTGAAGCTTTGAATGAGAGATGGAGAATGTATGTATGCAAGAGCCTTAGACCATTTTTTCTAACCTCCAAAACACAGCTGGGGCTGCTGTTTTTATAGAGGAAGAGAAGGGAAAAAGGGGGGAAAAATGAAGGGGAAAACCAATCCAAGTTTCCCCCCAAAAGGCCAAACCCCCGAACACAAAATTTGGGAGAAAACAAAATACACAGCTGGAATGTACTCACAGGGGCAAAAATGGCCGGCCGGTTATTTTGGTTGCAGGTGGCTGGCCGGCCCTTTACCTGGCCGGCCGGCCAGGTCAAAAGGCTCAAAAATGTCCGGCCACCCTTTAGGATGAAGCCCCAGAAGTTAGCTTTCCAATGCCGCAAACCTTGCAATAAAATTCCTCCTGTGGAAAAAGTTATGCCAGTTTCCGTGAAGCCGCGCAGATTCGGTCCAACCGGACTTCAACCAAACATATCTCCTCCACCCGGACTTGGACATAGGAGATTATTGAGTGACAAATGAAGCCCCAGAAGTTATCTTTCCAATGCCGCAAACCTTGTATTAAAATTCCTCCTTTGGAAAAAGTTATGCCAGTTTCCGTGATGCCGCGCAGTGTTTTCTCTCCTTCCCAGATTCATGCTGAATCACTTTTGACCAAAGAAAGGTGGCCGGCCAGAACAATTGCTGGCCTCCCGTGTGGTCACTTTGAATCCCCAGAAGTTAGCTTTCCAATGGCACCAACCTCGCATCAAAATTCCTCCTATGCAAAAAGTTATGCCCGTTTCGGTGAAGCCGCGCAGCTTTGGCCCTACCTGGATTCATGCCGAACTTCTCCCAAAGTAGTTTTCTTCTCTCTTCTCCTCATTTCTTCAACTCCAAACCCCTAAGTAAGGTGTTTTGAAAGATTTTTCAAAGATTTCATCTCTCTTTCATTCATTTCCACTTTGTCCTTGCTCGGTTTACCGAAAACCGCAACATTTGACAAAATGCGAGCCCCGGAACATCGTAAAAACTTTATTTCAAAAACGTTTTGAAAGAGAGGGTTTTAAGACTAAAATATTTTGATCAAGATTGTTTTGGTCTAAAACAGGGGTATGAAGTTGGGATTTGACTCTCTCCTTGCCGAAGAAACTGAATCTTTCCCCTGCACATCTTTCATCACCGAGCAGACCATCAGTCACGTCCAAGTCTTATGGACGGTCAAAAATGGGTGTCTCTGATTGCCTCTCTTGATGTAACTTCGAAAGTCAAGAAGTGACGGAGTGAATGTCAAAGCCTAGACGACCCATTTTGACAAGGTCAAGACTTGGACAAACAAACAAAATATAGATAAATAAATGGTTGTGCTCAAGAAGTCGCCTCGTATCCTTGCAAGGAATCAAACCAAGTAGTTCAAGGTGATGCAAAATGATATGCAGAAGATTTTGATAATTGGACTTACGCTCATGGCGGTTTTGAAAATTGGACTTATACGCTACGCGAAGCCGGTTTGAAGATTGGACTTATACATTACGCGAAGCAGGTTTGAAAATTGGACTTACACGCTACGCGAAGCCAGTTTGAAAATTGAGGATTCATGCAATGCACTGTAATGTAGTGGCTAAAATGCAATGTAATAGCTAAGAGGTAAAGGTACCTTACAGGGGTAATTGGCAATGACTTACCTCATGCTGCTGGGGATCTCTTGCTTCTTCTTGATTGAACCGCAGGTACTACTTTTCTCCCTGACTATGGTCGCAGCTTTCCTTATTCTCCAACAGGGTGACAGACTAGGTTGGATCAGTATCCAGAATTGAGGTGCATACAGATAATATCTCAATCTATGGGGCTGCCATACAGATTTCAAGCCGAGGATATACCCCTGGGTATTTAAACCAGACTTTAGTCCCGGAAATCTCGAACCTTTGCGTTCTAGGCATGAGCCATTCGAACTCTAGTTTCCACCGTCTCAGTTGGTCTCCTAGGAACTCACCAAAACACGGGTGGGCTATACTGCATCACCGGAAGTTGTTCAGGCACGACAAACACCAAAGGAATTGCACCTTTAGAGGATTTAAGGTCTCCTAGACCAGAAAGTGCATAAGACAGTGCAAATGAAATGCAAGTAAACTATATACAATTAAAACAAATGATGATGATGCAGGATTTAAGGTCTCCTTAGATCGAAGGATTTAAGGTCTCCTAGACCAGAGAGTGCACAACACAGTGCGAGTAGGGTGAATGCATAAAGCAGTGTGATACAAGTAAGGTGCGCAAGATAGCGCGATGCAACGCACTAACAAGTGCAGGTGAGATGCGCAAGATAGCATGATAAAATGCATACACAATGCAAGTAATGTGCACAAAATAGTGCGATGCGCAAAATAGCGTGAGTGAAATGTAATGCACTAACAAGTGCAGGTGGGACGCGCAAGATAGCGCGAATGATACAATGCACAAAATAGTGCGATACGCTAAACAGCGCGATTGATTTGAAATGCACAAGATAGTGCGATGTGATATGCAAAGCACAGATGCGATTGAGGTGCGCAAAATAGCGATGATATGCAATGTACAAAACAAAGGCGATTGAGGTGCGCAAAGTAGCGCGAATGATAAACTGCACAAAATAGTGTGATTGAGGTGCGCAAAGTAGCGCGAATGATAAACTGCACAAAACAGTGCGATTGAGGTGCGCAAAATAGCGCGAATGATAAATTACACAAAACAGTGCGATGCGCAAAACAGCGCGAATGATAAATTGCACAAAACAGTGCGATGGAGGTGCGCAAAGTAGCGCGAATGATAAACTACACAGAACAGTGCGATGCGCAAAATAGCGCGAATGTAAACTGTACAAAACAGTGCGAGTGATTTGAAATGCACGAGACAGTGCGATACGCTAAACAACGCGATACGCTAAACAGCGCGAGTGTTTTGAAATGCACAAGATAGTGCGAGTGAGATACAACCACAAGATGCACAAGACAGTGCAAGTGAGATACAAAGTGTAAGTGCACAAGACAGTGCGAGCGAGATAAAATACACAAGAAAGTACGATAAAATGCATCTTCCATGCAAGTATGGGGGCATTTTCCATGCAAGAGATACGCGCATTTTCTATGCAAGTATGGAAGCACATTTTATGCAATATTGAAAGCAAGCATATTCTATGCATGAAACAAGCAAAGCATATTCTATGCGGAATCGAAAGCAAGCATATCATAACGATGTGCGGCACGCATGCAACAACAGTGTATATGAATGTTCACATTCTATGCAATAGAGGAGCATCAAATATGTACTCTAGTGCCTCTGATTTGCCTCTTAGAGGACTTTGCAACACACTCAGCTAAAACAAAAAAGAAAAGAGCACACCCTGTTCATATTGGCAAGAGATAACATCTGCAAGTGAAACCCTCGGGTGTTGCTTGGACTGCCATTCTGACTTGAAGCAGGCTTACACTTGGGGTCGAGATACACTATACTCTAGAGAAACGGTGAGGCCTGAGAAGGTGCACCTGGAATGCAGTCTCGGATTTTGCTAAGGTTGAAACATGCTAAGATGTTCCAAATTTTCCCTCTTTTCTTTTGCTTTACAGTCCGGAACCTAAATAGCTTCAGATAGATCCTTGTTTTACTGTTCTGACATGACCTGGGTTGAAACCTACGGCTTTATGAAAGAACCAATCCTATTTTGCACAATTGTGGAGAATAACACGGCACTTAGAGCACACAACGATTTTTGAAATTGAAATGAGAAAAGGGTTCTTAACTGGGTATTGAGCCTACAACTGACCACAGTCAAAATGGAAAACAAAGGTAGAACAACCTAAACACAACTCAATCAAAGGAAAAACAAGGTAAAATGATCTAAACACATCTGTTGACACTCAAACGACTCAAAACAAGAATCGAGACAAACAAAACAAAAGACGCGACACACAGACGTGTTCCAAAGACGAGAGACATCTCAGTTTGCGAGGAGCCAGTTTCTCTGGGTATTGTTTCCCACCCTTTCTTATTTGGTGATTCTCACATCACTCGGCCCTTAGGCTCGGCTTTTCTCACAAAACCCTTTTCCTCACTTTTTTCTCAGCACACATCTCTCTATTCTTTAATCTCTCATTTTTTAATCCCTCCCCTGGGTGATTTATGGATAAACAAAAAGTTATGGGCTCTTGCCCCTAGCATGCAGCTAGTGAGTTTCTCCCACAGAGGGGCTGTGCTACAACTGGGTGTGTAGCAAATCTGCAACTGATATCGGTTGACGATGCTCTGTTGGGGAGTTTGAACGTGATCAGATCTGTCCAGATAAGGGAGTGGAATATCTTGATCCATTCCAGTTCGTGCTTCGCACTTGGCTTGATACCTCGTTGCTTGGAGGGTGAGAGAGCTTTCAGCCCTTTGTTGTGCCCTTTCTGGCAGGTAGAGTGCCCTTCTTGGCAAGTATGTTGACAATGGGGAAAGACAGGAAGCCTAACTCAACTGTGCCCCTAGTTTCATCATTTTGACCATTTTTGTTTTTGGCTTTCTAGTAAAACAGTTTTGACCAACATGAGAGTTAGATTAACATGCTTGTTCAACTTTTTGATTTGAAATCACGCAAGTCAGGCTATGAGCACTGAAAATTTTCCTTTTTTAGGTCCAAGAAATGGTCCAGTTTTGGAAAATGAAATAATTTTTGAGAAATTAGTCAACCTCAGTAAAAATTCTCAAAAACTATTTTTGCAAACGGCCACTGCTCAACGAGCACGGAACCTACTCTTGAGATGCACAACCTCAGATCCGAAGGAAAATTGCCCCTTGCTTGAAGAGAGCTGCATGGCAACGGAAAGTTGCCCCTTGTTTGAATGGCACCGCGGCGCGTTGAATGGCAACAGAAAGTTGCCCCTTGTTTGGATGGCACCGTAGCGCATTGAATGGCAACGGAAAGTTGCCCCCTTTTTGGATGGCACCGCAGCGCATTGTAGGCAGTCCTCAGAGTGACGAACACAACCAAATCCTTAGATACAGAGAAGGCGAAGATGATCAAAACCATTACATGGGCATAATCAAATTGAAGTGTTTTACGGCTGGACTTCAGAATGAAGTTGCCTACGTATCCCAAAGATGGGAATCAAGCCTTACGTAGTTCGGGGTTAAGGTACACTCGGGTATTTAACCTCTCTTTTTTATGCTCTAACTTTTGCCAAGGCGCCTGTTGCAGGTTTTCAACCTTGCGAGCTTTGTCTTTCTTTTCTTTTCATTTTCATTTCTTTTCTTCTTTTTTCTTTTTTCCTCATTTCTTCTCTTTTTTTCTTTCTTTTTTTGTATTTTTCTCTTTCTTTTCTTTTTTTTTTCTTTGTATATTTTTTCGTCTCGCTCTAACTTTTGCTTGGGTCGCCCTTCCGGGTTTTCGGCCCAGCGAGCCTTTCAGAGGGTAAAAGTGTAACAGGTCCATGCTAAATGATTGTAGGGTTTTGAAGCCATCCATATCCAGGAGAGTGGCTGTTGATTTGCAAGAGGACTCATCTTCGGCTCTTCGAGCACATCTGACATCTTTGCCCCTAGTTCGAAGGGTACTTCTGTTTTAGCTTTGCAAGCTTCTTCTGATCTTCTTGATCCGACTTTCCTGGCCCCTTGTTCGAGGGCTGCTTCAAATCTGGCCACACAGGCCTCACATCGTAGTTGACCATTGAACCTTCTGAATTCAAGTTCAAGGTTTGAAAGCAAAAGGGTTGAGTCTCGAGGCTGAGAGTGATCCTAGGCTGCACAATCTCAAGAGCGATTCCATACAGGTCTTTGCAGGACAGCGCAAAACATTTTGTTTTTGAAAATTTTTAAGAAAGCGACAAACCGCTCACGCTGAAGATGGTGTGAAACCAGTCTGGATCAAGCTAGGGTCCTTCTCAGTACTCATGCTAACAAGCATGATTTCATTCATTAAGGGCTTAGCACGCCTCTCTTTCTCTCAATTGATCAAATTTTTGCAAATCTCGAGGAATTCCTTCCCCTTCGTTTTTCACCGCAGTGTTCAAAAAGTTTTGAAAAACTTAGGTCATTACAATGACTTCAAGGCACAGAAAAGACAGAGTTCTTAGTCAAATACTGTCACCTCATTTAGAACCTCCGGCATAACTGGCACAAGGCAGAAGCGAACACAAGGATGTGAAAATCACTGCTGTTCATTCAAAGTCTGCTGGCACAACAGGCTCCCTGGCAGAAACAGACTCAAAACAAAACAAAAAGACAAACACAAAACAAAATGGTGATACCCGAGGTAACACCCCCCGGAATCACCCGACTCCTATACAATAGGACTGACTCGATACAAAAAGACAGACCCAAAACAAAAAGACTGACTCAAAACAAAAGGACAGACTCAAAACAAAACAACAAGATGACCCAATACCCAAGTCGAATGCAAAATTAACAAAGACTTGTACATTGCTCAAAGCAAAGGCATGCCATCCACCACGCTTGAGTAATGTCAGGCCCCATCCGCAGGTGGTTCATCCCTCGATCACATAATCACATTATCCCCCATGTTCACTGACCCAGTGCCGATAGACTTTGCAGAGATTAATGCGACAATGACCCCCTTGTCAATCAAATCTTGCACTTCGTGGCGAAGACGAAAGCAATTGTCAGTGCCATGACCGGTTTGTTGATGGAAGGCACAATACTGGGTGGCATCATGTGTAGCCGGAAGAGGGTTCGAGAGAGGCCGAGGCTCAAGAGGTTCGAGATGGCCTTGTCCAACAAGGATTTGGAAAGCTTTGGACAAAGGCATGTGGAGGGCATGGAAGACCCTTTGACCTCGGGGTTGGTACTTCAAGGCTTGTGGATTTTTGCTGGGCGCACCCGCAAAGGGATTGGTAGGTGCTGGCCTGGTTTGCTGATCTCTTTTGAGTGGAGGATTAGAGCTAACAGGATCGTATCTGGTATGACGGCCCTTCTCCCGGTTTTTCCTTTGATTCGGACTGCCCCTAACTTGAGTAGCAAAAGTGTCATCCACAGTTTTTGCAACAACTGCGAGGACTTGTTCTTTGTTCAGTCCCTCGGCTTTCAAAGCCTCAACAGCAAACATAAGATGTTCATGGGGATCCATGCCCGCCCCTGCCTTGTTCTTTCCACTCGCCTCCATTTTGCCAAGGGATTGGCCTTCCTCGAATGCAGCCCGTCCCAAGACTGGGGAGCCTTTTGACATGAAATTCCCAATATGTGGTGTGGTTGATGATGGAGGCAATGTCCCGGAGGCCAGATCTGTCACAGTTCTTTGAAGATCTTTTATCATTCCCATCAACTCAGAAGTAGTGGGTTCTCGGGTTTGAGGTGATTGGGGTTCAGGTGCACCCATCATGCATAAGTCCATGCTTTCTGGAATAAACACCTCAGGTTTGGGTAGATGGGCCGGGGTGATATATATGCTGGGGTCATAGGTGGATGGCAGTATATGGATGAGATTGAGGTAGGCAGGAGATGTTTGGTCATTGGGGTCTGAAGGTGGAGTTATCGTCCGGTTGTCGATGAGATTTTGGACCTCATGACGAAGGCGGTAGCAACAGTCGGTGCCATGATCGCACTGCTGATGGTACATACAGTACTTGGCGGGGTTATGTCTGGCTGGGAGTGGGTCGGGAAGAGGTTGAGGATAGAGGGGTTTGAGATGCCCTTTTTCCATCAGGAGTTTTAGTGCACTAGTCAGGCTCATATAGAGGGGGGTGAAAGTTCTGCCCTGAGCTTGGGCTGGGCTGGTTGGTCGTAGGCTTGGTTTGGCAAAAGGGTTGGCTATGACGACTGTATTGATTTCAATGGGTTCGGGAATAGTGCTACTTCCGGCATTGGTACTCCCTGCAATCGCCCTCCTTGTCGGTTCACTTGTTCTGGGAATGATTCCGCTGTTGAACGCATTCTCAACCTGAACCCCCAGTTCATGCAAACTTTTGAAAGTGAATAGCGGAGCCACTATCAACTTTTGCAACATATCATGTTCGAGGTTTCGCACCATCATCTGCACTTGATCCCTCTCAGAAGGGCGGCGATCTGTCATCTCAGGCTTTTGCCCTCCACCTTGTAACAAATTCCACAAAAGGCTCTTTTGGGTTTTGGCGGGTTGCTTCAAGCTCTTGGATGGTCATTTCAACTTGGGTATTGTAGGAATACTGATCGACAAAGGCCTCAGCCAATTTTTCCCAGTTTTGCTTCACTTTGTCCTCCAACTTAGTGTACCAAGTGGTCGCTACACGACGAGTTCTTCCATACTGAGAGAGTTTACGTGGCTTAGTCGGACCATCACTTTAGGACATCCAAGAAAAGTCGGATATGTACCATTGGATCTCTAGACCCGTCGAAACGGTCAATATGTGGCATTTTGAATCTGTCTGGGAGCCGGACGGCAGACTCAGTGTGCCCATCCTCAATGTCGAGAATAGAGTTAAGGCCCTGTGCCTTTTTGAATTGCTTCTCAAGGTTCGCAATTTTCACTGCGGTCAGATCGAGGTCATTAGCATCAAGGGGATAACGCCTCTCATTAGGATGAACCAAGGGTCTGAAAACTCGGGCTTGAGCTAACCCTTCTCGAGGATCTGGACCCTGCAAATCTTCAGTTGGCGGAATTGGGTCAAAGTTCGGCTGGGGTCCCAAAGCTGGATGTGAGGTAGATGCCCCAAATGGGCGCTGCGTTTCAATACTGGTCTCAGCCTGCATGGCAGTTCCCTGATTTGGCGCTGCTATCACGGCCATAAATTCTTCCGAACCCTGTGCCATCACGGGTCTACTGATGATGTGACTGGTGATTGTCGGATCAGATGAACCAATGAGCCCTGTCTGGCCCTTCTTTGCCTTGCCTCAGCGAAAGAACACTGGTTGCCCTTGAATTGAATCTCTGACTTAACAAAGTCTATCAGCACTAGTCCAATGTACCCGGGGGATTTCGGAGCCTTCTGAAGCTATGGTTCCAGGACTACCTAGCAAAAGGGAAAACATGCAACATCTCAGCCTAACTTCACCAAAACGAATACGAGCATAGTAGGATGACTGTGCAATCTACTGAAGGGAAGACAGGCCCGCGGGGGACCTCGCTACAGCTCGGACTCGATTTTGTTGTCACGGTTCTTAATCTTGAACCAAAGAGTCCAAATCTGGCAAATCGTTTTGAGAAAACAGATTTTTGAAAGAAGTGCCAAACATGGACTGCTTTGCCAGATACAGAGTCGCCACCTAAATATTTTAATTTTGGGAAATTTAGGAAACCCTGACTCGTTTGCCTAAGGCCACGTGTCCGTCATCACCAAAGTTGCCTCGGCTCGAGAACTTGGGTACGATTGGGGAAGGTCACTTCGTGAGCACCCCCGCTCGCCCGATCAAAGATCGGCCTCTACTAACCATGATATCTAGTTTTGAAAACTTTGTGTGCTCTTATTCCGGTTATTAGCCTAGATTTACTATGTGATGCGCACAGCATACAAGTATAGACCGGGTCGCCTGAATTGGAACAAAACATTTCATGTTTGTTTTTGAAAGATGATTTGCTACCCGTAGGTAGGCTTAAAATGCAGATTTTGCCACCCTCAGGTGGGCTTAGAAAAGATGGTTTTGCCACTGTCTAGCGGGCTTAAAACTCACAGTTGATGATTTGTCCCAATCCAAATAACCCGACCTTCACCCACAGGCATTCAAGGCAGTTATATCACATAAGCAATTAGCCTCATGGTAAGCATGCTATTTATGACAGTCACTTACACGCATGCAAGGATGTTAAAGCATAAAAACTCACCGAGTACTCCAAGCCAAAACAGAAACCGATTAGAAATCATGCATGATCCTAAATATACAGAAATGCCTAATGCAACACATGCAAAAATGCAACTATAGCAGGCTCGGCTATTCTAAACATGGCGTATGGAATGCTACAGCTAACATGTATTCAACTTAGAATTGAAATACAAATGCAGTTAGTATGATGTGCCGAGCCCGGTGCATGCAAGACAGATGAAGGAACGCAAACATGCTATCATACTGTATGCTAATTGAAACATGCCCTAATCTAACCATCATAAGCAGGTAAATAAAAGAGAAGAAAGACGTGGGGTTGGAAGACATACATCACACACACACACACACACACACACACACACACACACACTTATTACAACATTGCCCTCGCGCAGAGGGTCCGAATAAATAGTACAGTCCCAAATGAATAGTACAGTCCAAATAATATAGTCCAAATATGTACAAATCCCTAATTAATTTACAAATTAACTAAGAAAAATAATAAATTGGCATGCAAGCCAGGGACTGTCTTGACTCTTTGAATGATGCATGTCCGGGTTGCCTTCGCGTGGAAATCCACTGTGATGCCCCAATTAGCCTCTGTTTTGCAATAGTTTTTTGGAAAGCGCGCCAAGCCTCGGAAGACTGCTGATTCTTGATTTGCTGCAATAGAGAACAGGAAAGGGGCATGGCAATGTATTTTCACAAATGTATGCATGCCTCGATCCTCGTGCCACCAATCACGCATCTCGATGCATGATGGCCGAGGAGTCGATTTGCACAATTCAATATGGAATGAATGCACATGAAAACACAACCAAACCTAACTCCATCATGGATGATCCGGAGTGTCGGTGACTAGGGAATTGAGACAAGTTCCATCACTCGGAATACGGAACGTACCTCGTTTCCCGTGCTCGGGCTAACTCTTATCCTGAACACAATGCAATATGCATGATATGCATGAAATGCAACTAAGATACATCCTAACATGCAACATGCTATGAAATGGCATACATGATGCACGAGGTAACATGGCATACACAATGCACTAACATACAATCCTAGCATACACAACGCTATGGAATAAAATGGCGTACGCAATGCATAATGGACTTACACTAACATGAGTGGACCTCAGCCACACTCACACAAGAGGCCATTAGATGAAAATGAGACAACTTGAAATGCGTGCACACGCGCACGCAAACCGAGGACTGACCTTAAGGCACCGAAATGCCACTCTAACAAGGCATGGCAAAACATGAAAAATGGCATACTAGCATGCAAATTTCAGAGGCAAAATGAGATGCAAAACAGCCCTGAAACATGGTGAAATGGTACCCAATGCATGGAACGAGTCCTGAAACATGAAATTTGGCGCATGAAATGGCCTATAGCTATGCAATGCATGCATTATTTGAACATGAAGTGTAAAGACAGAAGCAAGGCAGCCCAAAAAAAAGCATGTTTACAGCTTAAATCAAGGCTAAACAGTGGACGCAAATGGGGCAAAACTAGCATGTAAAAAACAGCCCTAAAAGCAAGATAATGAAGCAAGTGCAAGCTGCTGTCCCTAAACAGAAAAGGGGCCTTCTACAATATTGAAGAGGGGCCAAAAATATGATGTTTTAAATTTTATAAAAAATCCCAAAAACAGATACAAGTATGCTCAAAATGCTATGCAAAATAAGGGCCAAAATGGAGATAAAGAAGCAACTGATACATGCTGGTCCTAAATAGGTAAGGGCCCTTCAACAATGTTGAAGAGGGACCCAAAATATGACTTTTTACAGTTAATGGACGAGCCCAAAACAGTGTACAACTATGCCCAAAATGCAATACAAGATATGACCTAAAACAAAGGCTACAACACAAAGTATACAAATTATGCTCCAAAAAGCAATAGACCCTTAATTAAATATGGAGAGGGGGTCAAAACAAGTCCATTTTCAGTTCGGACCAAGGTCCAAAAACAGAAGCTCAATAGGCTAATAAATTATGCAAAAATGGGGCTAAAACATGGATATCAAAGCAAGTAGCACATGGAGGACTCAAACAGTAATGAGCCCTTCGAAAATGTTGAAGAAGGGCTCAAAATAAGCCTATTTACAGTTTACAACATGCTTCAAATTAGTTCATACATAAGCCAAAAATAATGTGCAAGAAAATGGCATATTAGGGAGATAATGAAGCAAGTGCAACAAAGAGGTCTCAAACAGTGAGAGGCCCTCAATCAAACATGGAAAATGGCTCAAAATAAGCCTATCTCTAGTTAGGGTCGGAGCCCAAATATGCAAGCACAAAGAGTTAAGATATTGAACAAGATAAGGCTAAAAAAGAGGGGAAATGAACTTAATCTTGTAGCCTAGTCTTTGACAGCTCCTTGGCACAAGAAATGGTGTTCCTCAGCTCTGGAAATGGCCTTGACGCTGCTGGAATGGAGTGAGGAGGAGTGGTGCTATGGGTTGGTGTAGGAATGGTCCAAGAACAAAGGATTTTGAAGCTTTGAATGAGAGATGGAGAATGTATGTATGCAAGAGCCTTAGACCATTTTTTCTAACCTCCAAAACACAGCTGGGGCTGCTGTTTTTATAGAGGAAGAGAAGGGAAAAATGGGGGAAAAATGGGGGGGAAAACCAATCCAAGTTTCCCCCCAAAAGGCCAAACCCCCGGACATCTTTCATCACCGAGCAAACTGAACCTTTCCCCTGCACATCTTTCATCATCGAGCAAACTATTAGTCGCGTCCAAGTCTTATGGATGGTAAAAAATGGGGTGTCTACAACTATGTCCTGAATATACAAGTCGGCAAGATGATCTACCAAATCTTTCACGCGCATAGGAATAAAGTGGGCCGACTTAGTCAACCAGTCTACAACCACCAAAATAGCATCACTACCCCGCTGAGTCCTCGGAAGACCTACAACGAAGTCCATAGTGACATGCTCCCACTTCCACTCGGCAATAGGCAAGGGTTGCAACAAACTCGCTGGCCTTTGATGTTCGGCCTTCACTTGCTGACAAGTAAGGCACTTAGACACAAAAACTGCCACATCTTTCTTCATACCCCGCTACGAAAACTGGTGACCCAAATCACAATACATCTTAGTGCCTCTCGGATGCACCGCAAGGCGTGAATAGTGAAACTCTCGGAGTACTTCCTCTCAGCAAGACTTCGGCACAAACCAACAGTCTCGGTATCTCACACTTAGGTCGGGATACACAGTCAAACCCTTCTCAGCCTTCCCACTGGAGATCTTCTCCCGGAGGGATTCCACCTCAAAGTCACCTCTCTGTGCCTTTAACACTTGATTCACAAGTGTAGGCTGCGCAACTACAGAAAACAAGGTCGTAGCCTCAACAGATTCACCCAAAAGCAAGTCAAACTCGCCAAGTGCACCCAACATTTCCCACTCTCGGATGGCTATATAAGCAACATCACTAATGGATTTCCGACTAAGGGCATCGGCCACAACGTTGGCCTTTTCCGGATGATAGTGCAACTCGAAGTCGTAATCCTCAATAAACTCCATCCATCTTCTCTGCCTTAAATTCAAGTCTTTCTGTGTAAGCAGATACTTCAGACTTTTGTGATCTGAGAACACCTCGAATCTCTCACCATAACGGTAGTGCCTCCAAATCTTCAAGGAAAAAATCACAGCTGCCAACTCTAGGTCATGGGTAGGGTAATTCCTCTCGTGTATTTTCAACTGTCACGAGCCATATGCTACCACTTTCCCCTCTTGGATCAGCACATAACCCAAACCCTCTTGTGAGGCAGCACAATAAACTGCATAACCCAAACCTCTCTCCGGAATAATCAAAACTGGAGCAGTGGTAAGTCTAACCTTCAACTCTTGGAATGAATTTTCACAAGTCTCACTCTATACAAACTTGACCCCTTTTTGCGTCAATCTAGTCAACAGCGAAGCTAGCCTAGAGAAATCCTTCACAAACTGGCGGTAATACCCAGCTAATCCCAGAAAACTGCGGATCTCAAACACACTCTTAGGCTGTGTCTGATCTTGCACTGCCTTAATCTTGGATGTATCAACAGATACCCCTTCCCTGGAGACCACACAGCCCAAGAATTTAACCTCTCTTAGCCAGAATACAGTTTATGGGCTCTAAGCAATTCAAGCACCACTCTCAAGTGTTCCTCGTGCTCCTTTTCAGGAGGTGAATAAATTAGAATGTCATCTACAAAAACGACCACAAAATGATCTAAGAATTCCCGGAATATCCGGTTCATCAAGTCCATAAACACTACCGGTGCATTGGTAAGCCCAAAAGGCATCACCAGAAATTCATAATGGCCATACCGCGTACGGAATGCCGTCTTCGGAATATCCTCCTCCTTGACCCTCAACTGATGGTAACCCGATCTCAAGTCTATCTTAGAGAAGCAATAGGACCCCTTCAACTGGTCAAACAGATCATCTATACAAGGCATAGGGTATTTATTCTTAACTGTAGCCCGATTCAATTTTCGGTAGTCCATACAAAGTCTCAAGGCACCATCTTTCTTTTTAGCGAAGAGGGCCGGTGCTCCCCACGGTGAAACACTAGGGCGGACAAAACCCTTATATAGCAACTCCTGGAGTTGAATCTTCAACTCACTCAACTCGGTTGGGGCAAAACGGTAAGGTGCCATGAAAATTAGTGTCGTGCCAGAAACTAAGTCAATAGAGAACTCAATCTCTCGATAAGGTGGTAAACTAACAACGTCCTCGGGAAAAACATCCGAATACTCGCAAACCACTCTCGGCAACTCAATCCGGGCCTCATCACACTCACTACTCATAAAACTAGTGAGAAGACCACTAAGCTCACTCCACCCTCGCGGATCATACACCGGTGGTAACACACTACTAACCCGATCCCCCAAGAAATGGAAATAATCCCCGCTCAAGGTACATACAGTGACCCTCTGGCGGTAACAATCAATAATAGCTCGGTATGACGATAACCAGTCCATATCCAAAATTACATCAAAACCCGACATAGCCATAACTACAAAAGAAAATAGAAGTCGGCGATCAGCTACCTCTATATCACAGCCCCGACACCCCTATTTCAAAATCAACTCACCTCCAACAGGTGATACCACACAAATAGGAGATGCTAACTGTGCCAACTCTAGTCCCAAAACAAAAGCAAAAGCAGCAGATATAAAAGAATGGAATGCACCCATATCAATCAACACATTGGCAACCGAGTTGCAAAACAAAAAGGTACCTCTCACAACAGATGGAGTCGGTACAAGATCCTGCGCGGTAACAGCATACATGCGCCCTGCAGGTCTCTGGTCTACCTACTCACCTCTCGAAGCAAAAGACTATTGCACAGACTGAGATGATGAAGCCCCCTAATTGGCTATCGAGGCCTGAATTGACTGTGCGGGCTGAAAACTCTGCGTCTGCCTCGAACCAGATGCACCAGATGTGCCACCAAACTACGGACAATACCTCTTTAGGTGCCCCACCTGACCACACTGGTAACAAGAGAGCGGCTGGCCTCTACCCTGACTCTGGCTCTGAGGTTGAGCCGAAGATGAAGCTGCTCTCTGCCCTTCTCCCCTTTGTGGGAAAGTTGGAGACTTGTGGCCCAGCTGACCACATTTGTAACAGGTAATGTCTCCCTGGCTGCTTCTCCCAGAACCTGCATTCGACACTGGAAAGGTAGATCTCGCAAAAGCATCCTGGGACTGTTGAGGGTTAGAACCTCTCTGCCTCCTACCGTCCCCCTGGACATCCTGACTGCTCTTGGAGCCCCTCATTCTCTCCTCCTCCTCCTGTATCATAATCTCCATATGGGCCATGGCATCCACAAGACGTCCATACTCCCGGGTCATGGATCCCCCAACTCTGGTCTTAAGCCCATGTCTCAGCTTCTTCTCGAACTCAAGACAACGGCGTTCCTCAGACGCCACAAGCTCAGGTGCAAACCTGGATAAACTGGTAAATGCGGCCTCAAACTCGGCCACTGGCATACTCAACTGCTTGAGCTAACAAAACTGGTCCCTCAACTTCTCTTTGACAGCTGGAGACAGAAACTTCTCCTGGAAAGCATCTACAAAGGCCTCCCATGTGTCACCAATACGGCCCCGGACAAACTTCCACCACTGACCCGTGTCTCCCTTCAGCTGGAAAGACGCCAAGGTCACCTTCAAAGCCCCGTCTTCGATACCAAGCATCTCAAATGTCTTTGTCATCTACTCAAGCCACTCATCAGCCCTAAGTGGCTCTTTCGGATCACCTACAAACTCGTCCAAGTTAGACTGGAAGAACTCCCTCTTCAGAAAAGAAAGCCCTGCCTCAGCAACATGGGCTTGGACTTGATTCTCAGCTTTGAGAATGTCCATGGACTCCCTCAATGCTCCTGCCATCTCGTGGGCTAAGGCGTCCATGGTGTGCTGACCTACTGGCTCGGCCACATTGGCCTGACCAACACCCTCCTGCTGCTCCGGAATCTCATCCGGTATAGGTATCTCTTGCCTCCTAGGCCTACCTCGCCTACCACCACGTCCTCGGCCTGACATCCTAATAAAGGTAACGAAGAAAATTAGCACATTCACAAATGTGCCGAAGCTAGTTCACTCACGTCTTAAAGCAATGGATAACAGTAATTCATTCCACATAAACACATAATCACATAAGCACTTACGAATTTTATTTCCAGATAATGACAGTCCCGAGGCGTTGCTAGAGTTCTAGTTAGAAACAGCATTGATCAAGTGTTTTTCCAATAGGACTCCCAGAAACCCAAGGATCCAATCAATATCCTAGAAACTACATTCCATACCCATATAGCCACGTAAACATGTTATCACATAAGCACATAACATTACACTTAAGTCTCTAACAAGCGAGACAAACCCATTGTGATACTAATCACTTCCCACATACCCAAAGTATTCAAACTCGGTACGCTCTAATACCAAGTTATAACGCCCTCAAAATAAACCCATAAATCATACATTTAACACATCCATAAACTTAAGGGAATAAAGCATAATTCTATTTATCAGAGTATTCATTACAAAACATATTACATGTTGACAACAAAAATAAATGCCCTATAGGCTTACAACTTTCCAAGTCAACACTTGGGTTCAACAAAAATAGAGTTCTAACTCTTTACACAAAATAGCCCTTGGCTTGATATACATGTAATACAAGAAAGATAATCACAAAAAGAGAAGCCTTCAACTTCTACAACCTCCCAAGCTAAGACCTTGGAGGCGGCATATCAACTGCACCTGAAAATAATGTCCTACATAGGGTGAGCCAACGCCCAGTAGAGATATGCTAAACATAATATGAATAATAACTAAAACATTAGCATTTGATAAATGTTTAACTCATGCAAACCAACGTACTACACAAATCCAATTCCACGACAGATATGTCCATATTTCACTTCCACTTTCCTTTACTTATCGAGTTTACAATTCATAACATGGCTCAGAACCTGGCCAACAATTTAATGAGACTACGACTCATTTCAAAGCATTTCCTTATTAAATGAGATAACAACTCATATCAAAACACTTCCATACTTCATAATAGATACACATATTTGCTGTATCAATATCATATTAAAACACTTCCATACTTCACAATAGATACACATATTTGCTGTATCAATGGAGTCCATCCCCTATTTTCTCCCAAATAAAATCCGGTTTAGGAGTCCATCCCCTATCTTCTCCCAAACTGTGGAGTACATCTCCTATCTCCTCCCAAATAAAATCCAGTTTACGAGTCTATCCCCTATTTTCTCCCAAACCGTGGAGTACATTCCCTATCTCCTCCCACACAATACAATGTATATAAACAATTATCATATACATGATCAATCAATACACATATTTGATGTATTATTCCAACCGTCATATTCAATGACATATTCAATCGATTAGTTTTAATTCACCTAATCATCATGCAGTGTCTACAACAATCAAGACTATCTTCCACCGATACCCCAAAACAATTATTTCTAAACAGATAATAAATGCATCAATAGATAAATTATCAACATTTTCAAAAGTGAGCGATTAATAAATCTAACTCCACCATTCAATCTCATAATAAGCCAATTTCATATTTTTCCATAACTTTCCCCAAATTAATTATATAAATTAATTCATAACAAAAATTAGGGCTTTCCTCCTCCTTTTCTCAACATTGACCCAATGGCTCAAACATTTTCATCAAACATCAATAACCTCATTTTAGGACCCTAAACACACAAGTGTGGGTCAAAATAACAAAACCCCTCTTTATAACTTTTGAAACCCTAATACCCAAAATTACCCAACATCAACATTTAATCAAAATGACCAAAAGTTTATGTCAAATATCATAAACATGAGTAGTTATCCCTACCTCAAATTCGGAGCTCAAAGGAGAAGATGAAGAATTTAGAAGTGCTCCAAATCCCAAGATTTTCGGATCAAAATGTAGCCCACACCAAGCTCAACACCTTTTACAAAGGCCCAAGGTGGGAGATCACTAGGGCTAGATGATTTCTTAGAGAGAAGGTTAAGTTTAGAGTGAGGAGCTCTCCAATGGAGGTTTTGAAAAGCTAGAGAGAGAAAGAGTCAAAGAAAAGTGATCCAAAAAGTCACTTTTCGGACTGATATAAAAGTCGCCCCGCTCGAGTGTGGAACTCTCTCTTTGAGCATTAGACACAGAGTCACGCTCGAGGGTGAAAAGTGTCGTTCGAGCGTCGATCGCACACTTCCAAAAGTTTTGCAGACCATGGTCCCTGCTCGAGCGTCAGAATCCCCGCTCGAGCGGAGGAACAAAATCAAAGGGGCCCGCTCGAGCGTCAAAAGCCCCACTCGAGCGTCCGATGACCTGTAGAGAAAAAAATGCTGGGAGATGGAAAATCACGCTCGAGCATCAAAACTCCCGCTCGAGCGTCAAGGCCAAAATCTGGGCATCAACCTTGAATTTTAAGGGGATGAATCATTGTTGATTTAGTTATATATGAAGTTATAGCTTGCACAGGTTACCTAGGTAGGGATTGGTTATATTTAAAAAAGGGGGGGGGGGATTGGTTTTGCTGCAGTCAACAGTGATACTATTCGTGCTGTTGATGATGTGTCCCAATAAAGACTTGCCACATGACAACAATGCCTCCACTGCAGCTCATGCTTGCCTGCACAATCTCTCGCACAAGATGACCAAAATCAGATAGCAAATACTCGCTCCCTTGAATAGCCTTGACAATGGACAACGTATAAGTTTTTGTTTTTTCTAATACTGTTTCTTTAATAGTTCTCCAAATAATGTATTTTATGATAGAATAATATACAAATAGAATTTATGTGATCATTTCATTTTTAATCAAAACATTCATTATTATAATTATAGTTTTAAAAATGTTATGGATACATTATTCTAAGTTATTTCTGTTTAACTTTTCTAGTTACAAATCATTTATCATGGTATCACTAGCCAATTAAATCTTGTAAATATATTTAGGATTAACTAAACAACTATTGTCTCTTTGGCTTATTGAACTATATAATCTTTGCAACTGCGATGTAAGAACTCTCACATTATTTAGTGGTACCATCACATGATTTCACTGTTATATTTATACCCAATCATTAAAAAAGTTTTAACTAAAGTTTATCCACTTTTAATTGATAGTATGAAAAGCCTAACATAACTTGCCTATTGCCTTCTTCTCGACTCCTTGAATCCACACATTCTCCACACATGTTCCCTTTTCAGGGTTTTCCTCTTTTTATCAAAAGGTAATTTAATGCCCCAGAAAGAAAGTGTGTTGCAAGAACAAAGATGTGAAATTGATAAATATATATATATATATATGAAATCCTCAATCTAAATGAGCTTCACAGTGCAATTACACTGGTTTAAGGTAATTGCAATTTTTTTGGGTTAAATATTCTTGTGAAAGCTTCACCTTCATTATTCTACCAGCTTATATATGGATGCGAGTTTGATGAGGGGATTGGTTATCCTCTAGTTTTCCTTTTCTCTGGGTGCTTTTGCTTCAAAATGTTTGCTCAACCTATATGCTTATGCTTTACAGATAGTACTAACAAGTGACAAAATGAAAACTTTGTTTAATCTCTAATGTTGTTATAAGTAGCTGAATTTTGTTCAACCTATATTTATACAGAAATATTTTTATGATATTGTTATTATGCACACTATTTAATCTCTAATGTTGCTATAAGTGGATGATTTTTCTTTTTATTTTTCCATTTAGATGAAATCCCAAATGTGTTTATACTATGGATATAGAAGTCACTTGCTTTACCTTGCAAACTAGGAGCCTGTATAATTCCTATTGGATGTATTGTTACAGAATGTCAATCACAATTGGATATTTTTTAGTACAGGAGGAAAGTAAGTCTTTATGACAATAGTATTAGTTTTTAGTATAGAATTCTTAATGAAAATAGATATGGGTGTACGAGTGTGAAAGGGTGTTATTTTCAGATTCGGTTTCCTTTATTTACGAAATTATGTTAGTTTATGGTATTTGAATTCTTGAATGTTGATAATATTTAATAAGCAGTTGAATGGAAGGAGAGGTATCTCCGGCATTTTCTATTTCCAGTTGAATTTATCGAAGAGATCAACCAGTGTCTCGGTTTATTGGTAACATTTTTCCCCAACTCTCCATCTTAATTCCTCTGTTTTTATCAGCATAGGTAAGGGAAATAAGCCCAACTTTTCAGGGTATATACCATGTACATATTGCATTATAGTGTTTTTGTTGCTATTAGGGGAAGATCCACGCAGTTTGAAAAATGATAAATGAAGGAAGGCTTCTCGCAATAAATGGTTCCCTTCCATGTAATAGAAGAGACTTCTCTCCAATCTGAGGTGGAGGAGACAGCAGTGAGAAACTCCTACTTGACATTAACATCCGCAAAGGTTTAGTTATCTAGATGATGCCCATTGAAATTAACATCTCTTATTTAATATTTGGCAAGAGAAGATGACTTGTTTAGCAGCATAAACTGAGTCTGTTAATGCACACGGAAAAGAAGACGAATCATCTTTTTAATGCTTGTTTAAATGTCAGTGTTTTACTTTTCCAGTGAATAATCTCATTTCTGTCTTTGGTGTTGATTTTGTGTCCCACCTACATTATGCTTCTCGTGACAGATTCATATTCTTTGGAAGCCTTGTAGAACAATGGCACATATGAATTCTTTTTCTGTTTATATTTTGTTCATATTCTTTTTGTTTGCGCATTGGATTAATACATTGCAATTGCAGGACGCTGTAGTTCTACCCTCATTTGTCGCAATAGCAATTCACCCAAGACCTAGTGTTTGGGACTTGTTGGTGTTAATGTGTATGAACTGACTGTGGAACAATTAATTGTTCAAGAATATCTTTGCTTCAAAGAACTTGTGGATGGGGAGTGAGGAACCTCTCTTGAAATTGTTTAATGATTATGAATTTGTTGATTTCCTTGTTTGATGTGACATACTTGATAAATGACCAGAATCTCATAGATAATTGCTGCCATTTTTACATATTTAATTTCTCACAAGTTTAATTAAAATTTGGAATTTGGAACCTGGTCTAGGTACAATGGAAATTATGTGCTTGAACTTGATTTTGAGCTATTCAATACAATAGTTCCTAGACTAACTCAGTCATCTTCCATTGGCAATGTGGTTCAATTTCTCTATCGTCACCTATCTTCAATCATCTTCCGTAATAAAGAAAGTTTGGAGCCTTTGCTTCATTTTCTTCGCACATAATGGGCATGTGAGTCTTCTTAACGTTTGGCATTGACATTATGATCCTTGCTCCCCATTCAGAAAATGAATAATAATAATAATAATAATAATAATAATAATAATAATAATAATAATAATAACAATGATAACAACAACAAAGGAGGTTTGTAATTTGCATGAGGAGACTTAAGATAATTTTTATTTTACCAATGTGTTTTGCAGGTGATGATGCTAACTGATGGGATACATACAATATCTGGACTCCAGTTTGCTTTGGCAAGGGCAGAGGAATATCTTTCCCACCAGATGAAACATACTCTCAGTTTGAATATGTATGAGTGACAATCTCTCAAGACAACTCTTCTTGCTTAAATAGAAATAAGCCTCAAAATATAGAGCTTCCTCATTTTCAAGAGAGGCAAAGTTGCTAGATAAACTTGGGGAGAGGAAGGTGTTGGATTTTGACAGTGAGATCAATTGAGTAAGTTTTTTTACATTACATTTCATTCAATCGAAAGCCTATTGTTAATTGTAGATTTTATGATTGATGATAATGAGAAAGGAAGGAAGTTGAGTGTAAATACAATTGGTGACTAAATGATAGCCTATAGTTTGAAGACAAAACAGCGTCATTACATTCTTTTTCTTTTCTTTTCTTTCTTTATTTTTTATTTTTTATTTTTTTTTCAGTTCATTATTTCAATTTTTTTTTTCCTCTCTAGGCCACTTCTTCTTAAGTATGGCCTTGATAAATAGGTTAGATTAGATCAACTATTTAACACTTAAGTACTGGCTTTATTGCAATGGAAGGACTGGGTTTATTTCAGTCATAGAAGTGACACAGTTTCTTAAATCATATTTGTAGATAGCAGAATTTTGATTGCCCTCTTTAATTTGTCATATTTGGATGGAAAGTCCTGTTATATGTATGCAGAAGTTGTTGGACCAACGAAGGTTGGCCTGAGTTGAAGGAGCTCTGGTCAGTTAAGCAAGTGGTCTCGGGTTCGAGTCCTTGTCGATGAAGCAAACCTTCTTGGGAGAGGTCCCTGCCTTGGCGCCCGACCGTACCTCAGAGGATTAGTCCTGGTGAAGCCTGGGGATTCCTTGGGAAACCAAAAACAAAAGAAGTTGTTGGAATCCTCATTGTCAATTGTGGTCTATTTTTGTTCTGCTTTGTATATTTATATGCATTTGTTTGTATGGACTTTTCTATGCTTGATAGTTTGTTATTCAATCATATAGCCTGATTACCTTGTCTAGAGCCAAAACAACAGAAGCATCCAATATCATGAGCTGAGATTTTATCCTGAATGAACCTTCTTTGTTTTCATACATTCTGTAATTTTTAGATTTTCATTTGTAACTTATTTTCATTTTTGGTCTAATTTTTTTCCCTATCAGTTCTAACAAAGACTGAGCAAAGGAATGAATTAAGGAGCTACGGAGCTAATTACTATGGTTGCCTAAATCCTTGATTTCTATTTTCAAGCATGCCCTTCAATCTAACAGTTACATATTTATTCCCAAATTTTCTTTCTTCATTCACCAAAATTTGCATTCTAGGGCCTCATGTCATTTCCTTCTCTATTCCTTATATATCTCGTCGCATCTGTTCATATATATATGGATTATTCATGGTTATTTCGAAGTGTATAGATTTTGTTCATTTTTGTTTTTCAATCATTCTATTGGGTATATTTTTTTGGAAGTTAAAATAAATTATAGGCAAACTATTTGGCATTGAAAAAATTTGACTCCTAAAAAAGTTGTTCTAATTTAATCATAGTGACATGATAGATTATCTCACAATTTTTCGATTTGTTACAATTCAACCATCCCCACCTTCGTGGTTGATCCTCTCCTTTTTGATAGTATCATTGAGATATTTTTTTTGTGCTATTTCCCAATTTATAGAATCTATAAAATGAACACTAGAAGGTGGTAAATATTGGCCCTGGGGTGGGAAAGTAAATGCAAATGGCATGGAGAGGATTATAGTTAAAAAATTCATATCTAATTCATGAAGAACTGTATCTTCCCGTTTTCTTTTCTTATTTTTTAATGTTATTTTTGATATGTCGACAGAAGGAATAATATGATTTTGTCCAAAATTTTGTTGTTGTAATGAATTTTTTTTATATTTTTATTTGTGTGTTGCTACACAAAATAAAAAATAAAAAATAAAAATCAATCCATATTGTAATTATTCTATAATTATCCCACTGAATTATAATTTTCACAATTATTAATTGCTATAATTTTAAATTCCCACGTAATGGAAAGCCCAAACCACAGTCAAAGGCCCCTCAAAAAATAATTCAACTAGTTACCAAGCAATAGAAAAAAGAGATTGATGTTTAATTATTAATTGGACAAATCTATATTGTAGTTAACTAAATTATTCATTGAAAATAATATGATAGATAAATTTGATTATATAAGCTTAGTTAGTAATTTTGTTGTTAAAAATGTAAGAAAAGTAATATTTAAGTGATATTTTGTTGTATTTAGATAAATTTGGATGGATCAATGGCTTTATTTTTCATTTGGTTTTTTTTTTTCCCCATTTGTTGTATATTGAGTCTTCCTAAGCCATGAAATAACAAAATCAAATTATTTTATTTTATTTTTGTCCTTTTGAGTTCTTATAATGATTTGCTAAGATCTTAATCTATGTAAGAAAATTTTGGTAATCATATTCAAACAATCTCTGTGTGGGTACTAATAAATAAATAAATAAATAATTGTGGGTAATTCCAATCACAATGGCTTAGCACCCATAAAGTAGGTCCTATTGAATAATCCAAATTTTTAATCGATGACATTGCAGTCAAGAAGATTAAAATTTGCAAAGCTAAAAGGGTTGGATTGTGCATCACCCCAAGCATAAACAATAGCACTTGAGTCTTAATAAATGTTTTGCAAATCACATGCAATATATATATATATATATATAGAAGGACAAGGGGTGGTCAGTTTTACATTATTAATCCGTGCCAAAATGAAATTTTAAAAGTACCAAATTTGTGTTCTCCTTCTAGGAACCTCCGGGGCCCCCATATAGTACCAGATGCCCGAAGTGAGCCCCCTGGTATCCTTCATCTTTCACTTCATACAATTTTCTATTGCTTGTAAACACATATGTTTGAGGATTTATATCCCCTCCACTTGGACTCTTAAGTGCAATATTCTTGAAGTATGCATCATATCTGGTGTCCTCAATTAGAAAATGACCTCACCCCATTGCAGGTTTCGGGGTGCCCGGTGGACTAAATACCTCTCCTCCCCATTCAGCATGTGAAGCTAAGTTTGCTAATCCGCCACCAAGTATTCTCTTTGGCCAAAATCCAAGATTGGTATTTGCAACTCCAAGCCACCAGTTTCCATTAGCTAGATCCTATATATTTTTACATGGATATCAAAATTGAATAATTGAACAGAAGAACGCAAATTCTATTTCTTTACCACTAATTACTTAATTATGATTTTTGTTTCATAGTTATTGGTGTAATAATTATTTGACACGATGGTAGCATGACTTGGGAACTTGTTTCATAATTAAGAGTTTTCAAATTTTACCTACAAGATGTAGATTTCCATCGCAACTGATGTCCCTCCACGTATAGAGACCTTTTCAATTACTTGACCAAGAGGTATTTCTGTGTCCACAATCACAAATCCAGGACAATTTGTATTGAAACAATGAGATTGACCTGCCTGTTTGGTAGACAAACATATATGAATATATTGTAAGAGCTACCAAGAAAATATAGTCAATCGAATAATATGCAATAAAAAGCAATGATACTTACATTCGTATATATGAATAGTCGAGGACGTGCGTCACCAAACAGAGATGGATCCACCTGAGACAAACCAAAAACATAATAAGAACAAATGCTTTTGTCTATGTGAAACTAGTTTTTACTTGTGAAAATTGTTTGTAAAATAGGTAAGAAGTTAAATTTACAAGAAGCAAGAAGATCAACTTACCCTCCACCCAACTTCTAAGCTATCAGGCCCATTTTGAATCATCATTTGCCCTGCACTATATTGTTTACCCACGACATCTGGTTGGTATACACTAAGCACCGCTGACGCTCCACTGTATTTGTTTGGACCATCTATTGTCACAACTATGGCATACTGGGTAATAAAAGTCCAAAACATATGTGTTACTTTTATATTTTCCCTTACTATGAGAATCTGAACATATCCATATTGTTGGGAGAAAACCAAAGGCCAATTTGAAATACCCAAATCTAGCACAAAATAACAGAAGTAATTTTTCTCCCTCTTTGTGTGAATCTATTAGGAAACAATTTGAATAGAGCACAATATATATATATATATATAATCTGAAAATAATAAATCTAAAAATCACACAAGTTAAGAGCAATTTGCCAATCAAGAAAAAAAAAAAAAAAAGGCAAAAGCAATTTTTTCGTGGAAAACCTTCCCACACTAAGAAGGAGAAAACCATGGAACCATAGTCCATCTTCCGTTTGGTTTAATTTTAGAATTATAATTTGAGTGTAGAGTTATGTTTTGAGTTTTGAGTTTTTGAATGATGACTTAAAAAGAGAAATTTTGTTTAGTTATGAGTTTTGAAAATAGTTTTGGGATGAATTGTAATTTTGTTTTGTTTTTTTTTTTTTGGATTGATTGATGTAAAAAATGTGAGAGAATGTGAGAGGTGAGAGAAGAGATGAGAGAGAAAAAGTGATTAATTAATGATAAGAGATGAGAGAGAAAAAGTGATTCATTGATAATAAAAGAAAAGAAAAGAAAAGCGAGAAGTTTTGAAAGTAATTTTGAGTTGTATTTTAAAAATATATTTGGTTAACAAGTTGCATTTAAATCATGATTTATAAATAGAGTTGAGTTTTGAAAAGTAAACCAAACGCTACCATAATTTCTCCATGTGGGCTTGAGATTTACATGGGCTTTAACAAATATTTGGGCCATCCTTCACATACGAGGGAAACCCAACCCAACAAACACACACACATATATATATATATATACGCTCGTACTCTTTTTTGTTGGTTTTTTCCTCCTCTTTTCATTCAAAAAAGGCATCGTGCCCTAACTGTAAGATTTAATGTTTAGTGTTTTTGGTTGTGTAGATTCAAGCCATGTAAACAATCACATCTGCAAGTAAAATTATTATCAAAAGTTTGCCTAAAACTTTCAACAAGATGAGGGTAAACATAAAGCTTCAAAAAATGAGGACTAGAATCAATTTATAGGATCAAAAAATGTGGTTAGAGTGTTTTATGTGTGTGTTCAGCTTATTCAAGAAGGTGATTCATAGAAACAAACAAAACCAAATATAGAAAACAAGCAATAGTGCAAACTAATATTGTGAAGCTATATTATAAGTTTTGAAAATAGTTTTGGGATGATTTGTAATTTTGTTTTGTTTTGTTTTTTGATTGATTGATGTAAAAAATGTGAAAGAATGTGGGAGGTGAGAGAGAAAAAGTGATTGATTAATAAGAAAAGAAAAGAAAAGAAAAGCGAGGAGTTTTGAAAGTAATTTTGAGTTGTATTTTAAAAATATATTTGGTTAACAAGTTGCATTCAAATCATGATTTAAAAACAGAGTTGAGTTTTGAAAAGTAAACCAAACGCTACTATAATCTCTCCTTGTGGGCTTGAGACTTACATGGGCTTTAGCAAATATTTGGGCCATCCTTCACATACGAGGGAAACCCAACCCAACAAACATATATATATATATATATACGCTCGTACTTTTTTTTTTTTGTTGATTTTTCCCCCCTCTTTTCATTCAAAAAAGGCATCATGCCCTAACTATAAGATTTAATGTTTAGTGTTTTTGGTTGTGTAGATTCAAGCCATGTAAACAATCACATCTGCAAGTAAAATTATTATCAAAAGTTTGCCTAAAACTTTCAACAAGATGAGGCTAAACATATAGCTTCAAAAAATGAGGACTAGAATCAATTTATAGGATCAAAAAATGTGGTTAGAGTGTTTTATGTGTGTGTTCAGACCATTCAACAAGGTGATTCATAGAAACAAATAAAACCAAATATAGAAAACAAGCAATAGTGCAAAACTAATATTGTGAAGCTATATAATCTTGATTGACTAGGATAACTTACATCAGCACCACTGGTGTCATCTGCAGGAGTCATTATTTTTGAAGCAAGTTTCTCTCTAATGAAATCTTCTTTAGTAGTTCTTCTAATTGGAACTGTTCCAACCAGGCAACCCCCACCCTTTAGTCCTATATGTAGAGGTTTGCTAACGTTTGAGGAAACTTGATCTCTTGATCTCTTAGGTAATGAAGTGGGCTTCATCTGCAATTCAACTCAATTCGAAAAAGGTGAAGGAGACTTGCACATAAATTGATCACATAATGGATTATAAAAAACTCACAAGAGTTGGATTCTACGGTTGGGTACGTGCATGTCTTGTTTTCTATGAGCCTCATAGAGTTATTAGTGTTGGGTGCGTGTATCAAATTTTGTAAGATCCATATTGTATTTTGTGTTAGGTTGTTAAATCAAGAGTTCACTAGTAATTCAATGTGTAGGGTTTTATTAATTGTATGTGACTAACATTTCTATGGTTTGCCTATAAATATGAATCTTCTCTACACTCTCCTCTCTTTTGTTGATGCTTGTCCCAAAATTATATTTTATCTATTGGATTTGATCAATACAATTATACCCTTCGCCAATAAAAAGAAGTATTGTAGAGGTGTGAGATTGAGAGGGTTTGTAAAGATGTAGGGGATATGAAAAAATTCTGGGGACAATGATAGTGAGTAAGTAAGCACGTGTAGCTTCTAGAATCAGTTAATCTTAAGTAGGGAAATGTGTAGAGTTTCAAGACTTCGGTATTGGTGTCAAATTTTAAAGGTTTTTGATTTTATTGTTGTACACACTATGATTCATAGTATATTTCTCTTTTGTATGCAAATCTTTGTGATTTTTAATCTTTAGTGTGTGCATATGGATGTGTTTCCATTTGAATTTAGGATGTGCAACAATCCCAGCACCTATTGTGCGAACTACAGTGTTCTGTGATTTATTTTGTGCTTATAGAGTGTTGAATAAATAATTAAGTAACCTTTAATTATGTGTTGGAGATAAAAGGATGTATGGAGACAAACCTGAAAATGAAAAGTGTGGTTCTTCAGTAAAGGATGATCAAATGCAGGTTGTTTGTAGAAATCCACGCAATCATATATATCTCCATAATTATTCTGTAAATGTTACAACGTTTCCGTTAATTTTTATATACAATTGTTCAATTCATGAAAAGTTCACAATTTTCTCCAAAAATAATAATAACATATTATGTATTCTCAAGTTTAGAACGTCAAATTAGATGGTTGTAATTCAAGACAGCCATGATATTAGGCCTAAGATGCCTATTAATCTTTGCCATTTGATTTCCATAGAAAATTTAACTGGACAATATTGGAATTGAATGTCCTCAAAACTAGTCCCAAGACATCCTAGGAAACCGGCTCAACTTAAATTTTTATTTATTATATTTAAGACAATAGTTTATTGATAGATACATGTCAACAACTTTATGTTCCGATTTAAAATTGAAGAGATATTTTTTTAACCCAATAAATAATTTTTAATTAAAAAAATTAGTTTAATATTTTATTGTTAATTTGGTATAAATTTAATTCATTCCACATTAGAGACAAAAGGATTCCATGCCGTACATAGAGATTGTGTTTGCTTGGGATTGTCCCTATATATCCTTTATATGGTTGACTATTAACTTCCATAAGAGGTAGATACAAAACTAAGACATTAAGTATGGGATATGATTGATTCTTGAGCTCTATAAGGTGATGAGATACCAAATGAGAGATTAAGAAGGGTCTACATTAGTAAAAACACCAAAATATTCTCCCATTATGGTCATTATACTATGTATGTATGTCTGGTGTGATTCCAGACAAACATGGGATATGACAAGATTTTACCAATTTCGCAATCCATGAATTTCAAACTGGGATAATATATGCAATTGATAATATCAACATCAATTATGGAAAGTCTATTAATCAAATATAATTTAGTCCCATGAAACATAGCAAAATTGAACTAAGGCTGTGTTTGGATTTTAGATTTATATATGAATTTGAAAAGGGAAATAGAAACATGAGTGAAAAATGAATCAAATATAATTATACTTTATCGAACTATTCCATTTCTCTATCTAAATTCGTGATCCAAACGCAGTCTAAATGTTTCCAATAATATTTGAGAATAAATACTTGTATAGTCTTGACTGCTGGCTTGTTGAGATGCTTAAGTCGCTCCTCCAACTCCAAATCTTCTTCTTTAGTTAAACTCCTCCAGTCTCCTTCAATTCCATTGTGTCCCACAAGGTGAGAGCACACACACAGAAATAATACAATAGCATGTAAGTCCATGGGATGATCTGGAAAATAATAAAAAAGCATAGTTAGTGATCAAAAATCACAACAGTCATGCTATAATTATTTAAGGCAATTAATGAAATTACAATCATACTATATCTATACACATAAGGTTCACATATTTTATTTTTGAACAAAATATATTAATAGTCCTTAAAGTATGCATTTATTGTCATTTTGGTTCTACAAGTTTTAATTTTGTTAATTTCATTATTGAAATTTCAATTTGAGTCAATTTGTTCCAATTCTAAGTGTACCTTCTAAATAGCTAACGGAATGGTAATAAAATTCACACATGTTCTTTAAAGTATATGTTTCTTGTCACTCGTATCACTTTGATCCTTGAAGTTTTTAATTTTGTCAATTTGGTCATGAAACATTAATGAAGAAAATAAAACATAACCATACAATATTAAAGGACAAAATTGATAAAATTGATACTTAAGATACCAATATGACACAAAATGTACATTTTTAGGACCATAGTGTTAGGACCTATCTTGTCAAAATCCCGCGCACAAAACTATGTAATTGAGTTGTAATTTTCCTAAGTTTTTTGCCTTCCTCGCTCGAGCCAGGAAGTGCTCGCTCGAGCGAAGGACTGCGTATAGGCAAAACCTGAAGGCTATGATTGTGCGCTCGAGCGAAGAGCATAGTGGCTCGAGCGAAGCATTGCGTCTCTACTGAACCTGCAAGGATGTTTTCCTCGCTCGAGCAAAGGGCTCGTGGCTCGAGCGAGGTCACTAGTAGAAATCACGCGATTTACACTCCTCGCTCGAGCGAGAGGAGCTTCGCTCGAGCGAGCTTCAGAATTCGGGAAATTTTCAAGTAATCGGTTTCTTCGTGATTGGGACTCTTTTGGTTTTCTATAAGTAGATGGTTTTCTCCTAAAACCAATCTAACTTTTCTAGATCGATTCAAGAATTCTAGAGTTTTGTTTGAAGTGTTCTTCCGAAGTTTGATAAGTTTTCTTTGATGTTCTTGAGAGAGTTCTAAAACTCATGAGTTGATATTCATACATCAAAGAGGTTGATACTTGATATTCAAGAGTGTTCTCTTCGTGGAATCTAAAGATCATTACGTAAAGTCTCAAAAGGTGTTTGTTTCTTTACGAGTCGTTAATTCGACAAGTGAAGTTGAGGAGTGGAACCAACTTTAGAATCGGCCTGTATGCGGCGTGGTGGAAGAGTTACAGAAGATTCAGAGACAAATTGACTAGGTTGGGTAATTTGTATGGTTTCTTTGTAACCTTGTAGTCCTTCAGTAGTGGATTGATTAGTGGCGGTTCGCCCGTGGTTTTTGATTACAATTGAAGGTTCTTCAATTGTGGTTTTTCCACGTAAAAAATCGTTTGTGTCGATTTATTATTTATTCCTAAAAACAAACAAACTAAAATCACTCTCGTAAGTGCTTGTTGATTTTAGTTTGAGTGTTTTGGAATTTTTGGGATCTGGAATATTTTTTATCTTTAGCTAATCACGAATCACTTAGAATTTTCAATTGGTATCAGAGCAGGTCACTCTTTGTTTTTTCAAAACTATAGGAGTGTGATTTTGTGTGACTAGCATTATGGATTCTATTCGTGAAGGTAACTCGACTCATAGACCCCCTTTACTAGACGGTACAAACTATTCTTATTGGAAAGCTCGTATGAGAGCATTTTTAAAATCCATCGATGAGAAAGTTTGGCATCACAGAGTCTTTGGGTGGAGTGAACCTACATCACTATAGATGGCATTGATATTCCTAAACCCCTTGATAAATGGGACACAACTGATTACGTAACTCGAGTTGGAACAAAGAAGGTTCTCAACTCCTCTTGCTCACACACCAAGAATTCCGCCGAATTTGCACGTGTGAAATAGCAAAAGAGGCGTGGGACATTCTTGAAACAATTCACAAGGAACTACCTCTGTCAAAAGGTCAAAACTTCAACGTCTCACATCTGCTTTTGAAACCCTTTTTATGCGCGACGATGAGACGTTTGATGATTTTTATGCAAAACTCAGTGATATCGTGAATTCCTGTTTCACTCTCGGTGAAAAAATCCCGGAAGCTAAAGTTGTGGGAAAAATTTTGAGGTCCCTTCCCGAGAGGTTCCAATCAAAGGTGACAGCGATTGAGGAGGCTCAGAATGTTGATACCCTCAAGCTCGATCAATTGGTTGGAAATTTGCAGACTTATGAGGCACACCAAATTTCTAAGAAAAAGCAAAAAGAAAGTATGGCTTTCACTAGTACTCATGAGACTGCAAAACCTCCGGAGACTGAATTTGATTTAGAGTCTGAGATGACGGCTATGCTTACAAAACAGTTTAAAATTTTTTTAAAAAAGAAGCCTAATTTCAGAGCCCCTATTTCAAAAGAGAAGAGTAATGACAAACCCAAAACTTTTCCACCAAAATTAGCTCAAACTACTGAAAAGAAGGCTGTTAGGGGGCTAGGGGTCAAGTGCTTTGAATGTCAGGGGTTTGGCCATATATCTCTTGAATGCCCTACGAAAAAGAATCGGAAGAAAGTCTACACCGTAACTTGGGATGACGAAAGCGGGTCGGAGCAAGAACCCGAAGAGCCTGAATCTGGTGAAGATGGGGATAGTGCTTTCATGGCATTTTGGGCCACGGTTTCTCAACCTCTTACAAAGCCTTCAGAATCAGCCCGTGGTCAGAACTTGCATCGTGCTCCCACCTTTGATGGGACCAACTACCTGTATTGGAAAATCAGAATGAGGGCTTTTCTGAGAGCCTTTGAACCAGAAGGCTGGCAAACCATTGAAGAAGATACGGATAGTGCAGAGAATCCGGGCAATCAGAGAGCCCTAATCATTATTCGTGAAGCAATTTCTAATGAAGAACAGCAACGGGTCGCTCACTGTACAAAGGCTAAAGATGCATGGGAAATTCTGAGCCAATTCCATGAAAGAGGAGATTCACCTCCACCTCCATCCAACAACTTGTCTTCCTTGGTTGCCAGATTGGATGAGGTTAAGGAGAATGAGAAGCAAAGAGAGGATGATGAACTATCTGAAGACATTGATGAGATCAATGGTGAAGAACTACAACAAGCTTACGAGAAGTCAGATGAGGAATCTCTGAATTTGTCTAAAACCAACGACAAACTCTCTCTCAAGCTCAAAACATGCGAGAGTGAGAATGCCCGGCTCAAAGGAGAACTCTTGACAGCAAAGCAGAATGTCATCAAGATCTCAAGTGAAAGACAAGACTTATGTGGAAAACTTCTGTCCTGTGAAACTGAAAGGAATGAACTTCTGAGGGTGTATTCCACATATGAAGAAAAGCTTGAAAGTCTTGAGTTGTCACAAACTGCATTGGAAGAGAAAGTCAGACAGAAAGATGAAGAACTCCATATTGCTAGAGCAACAATTGCCATGTGGAACAAAGGTTCCAGATCTCTAGAAGACATACTTGGGTCTCAACAAATGGGTTCTGACAAAAGAGGGCTAGGCTATGGTACGACAGCTCACAAGGAACAGGCCTCCACTTCACATAACTTGAAGACTCAAGCAAAGGGCAAATTGAAGATAGACCAGGTTGATCCTTCTCTTCATCAACCAAAAGCTGGTAAGATCAGCAAAAAGGAGGTAAGACCTGGTTTTATTTGTCATCACTGTGGTAGGTATGGCCACATTCGTCCCATCTTTTTTGAATTGTTTGGTAAGGTGTCTCAAAAGGGTAGAAATTCTAACACTTTTGGGTTAGGAGACAACCTTACATGTCTAGGCAGAACACCAAGACTAAAAAGATTTGGGTTAGAAAAGATGATTTGACTTGTTTTGTTGCTCACACTGCTCTAAAAGCACGTGACTCACACATGTGGTATCTTGATAGTGGGTGCTCTCGTCATATGTCCGGTAACAAATCCTACTTCACCTCCCTTGAAAAATATGAAGGAGGAATTGTTACTTTTGAGATGGCGGCACTTCTAGAGTCATTGGTAAGGGCTCTATAAGTGTTCTTTGGTCTTCCCAAGCTAGATAATGCCTTACTTGTTGATGGTCTTAAAGCTAATCTTTTGAGCATTAGTCAAATGTGTGATTCCCATCATGAAGTTTTGTTTTCAAAAGATAAATGTGAAATTTTGGATAAAAAGGAAACACCGTTTTACATGGGGTTCGCACATCTGATAACTGCTATGGAATTCTCACTACTAATGATCTCACTTGTCATTCTGCCATCATAAGTAACATTGATCTGTGGCATCAAAGATTAGGTCACATGAATTTCAAAGACCTAACTAAGATAGCCAATAAAGAACTTGTGAGAGGAGTACCTAAACTGGGTAAGAATTTGAGCCATGTGTGTGGACCATGTCAGCTTGGCAAGCAAACCCGTGCTCCGCACAAAAAGGTGAACAGCCTTACAACCAAACGTCCTCTTGAATTAGTTCACATGGATTTAATGGGTCCTACTCGCACTGAAAGCATTGGAGGTAAAAGATACATTTTTTTAACTGTTGATGATTTTACTCGTTTCTCATGGGTAAATTTTTTAAGGGAAAAATCTGATACGTTTGATGCTTTCCAGGCTTTAGTCCTTAAAATCCAAAATGAACAAGGTGTTCCCATTGGCGTATCATAAGAATCCGAATCGATCATGGTCGTGAATTTGAAAATAGTTCGTTGGATTTTTGTGATATGCATGGAATTAAGCATGAGTTTTCAGCACCTATTACTCCACAACAAAATGGAGTGGTTGAGAGGAAGAACAGAGTTGTTCAAGAAATGGCTAGGGTCATGCTCCTTAGTAAGAGTCTTCCTCCAAAGTTTTGGGCCGAAGCCTTAAATACTGCTGATTATGTCATAAATCGTGTGTATTTAAGGCCTCAAGACTTTACAAACTCCTTATGAATTGTGGAAGGGTATGAAACCTAATGTAAAATACTTCAAAACTTTTGGGAGTAAGTGTTACATCTTCAAAGATAGAGAGCCCTTGGGCAAATTTGACTCCCGGAGTGATGAAGGTATTTTTCTAGGGTATTCAACCAACAGTAGGGCTTTTCGAGTCTATAACCTGCGAACTTCATCATTAATGGAATCTATCAATGTGGTTATAGATGACACAGGTTCACCCACTTCAGCAACAAATGAGGATGACAATGCTGAGTTTCCAAGCTTGGATACTGAATCACAAAATCAAGGAGATGCTGCGGCTCAATCACAAGAAATTACTACAGCACCATCCTCACAGGTAAGTTCAAGTCCAAAGAGTGCTCAAAAGAACAGCACTCCGGTTCCTCCTGTCACCCAAAGTCCTGAACTTAAACCATCAGCAAGGGTGAAACTGAATCATCCAGTTCAACAGGTAATTGGGAGTGTTTCAGATCGAATGAAAACCCGAAGACAGATTCGGGATGAGGTATCACATATGTGTTATGTTTCTTTGATTGAACCTAAGAATGTTAAAGAGGCCTTGCTAGATGATAGTTGGGTTAATGCTATGCATGAAGAATTAGGTCAATTTGAACGTAACAAAGTTTGGACTCTTGTTCCCAGACCTAGAGACATGAATGTGATAGGTACCAAGTGGATCTTTAAAAATAACTGATGAGAATGGCATGCTTGAAGAAACAAAGCTAGGTTGGTTGCTCAAGGCTACACACAAGTAGAGGGTATTGACTATGATGAGACGTTTGCCCCAGTTGCACGTCTCGAATCCATTCGCATATTACTTGGTGTTGCATGTTTTCTTGGCTTTAAATTGTTTCAAATGGATGTGAAAAGTGCTTTTCTGAATGGATACTTAAAAGAAGAGGCATATGTTGAGCAACCAAAAGGGTTTGAGGACCCTAAATGTCCTAATCATGTCTACAAGTTAGACAAGGCTTTGTATGGGTTGAAACAAGCCCCTCGGGCTTGGTATGATAGGCTTACTACCTTTCTTCTTGATAATGATTTTCAAAGGGGTAGTGTGGATAAGACATTATTTGTGAAACATACTAAGTCTCATATTCTTGTTGCTCAGATCTATGTTGATGATATTGTGTTTGGTTCCACTGCTGATCATCTTGTGAAATATTTTTCGGATTGCATGACACATGAGTTTGAGATGAGCATGATGGGAGAGTTGTCTTATTTTTTGGGTCTCCAAATTAAACAGTCTCTTCGGTATATTTGTGTCTCGATCTAAGTATGCTAAAAATCTTGTGTCAAAGTTTGGTCTTGAGTCTGCAAACATGCCAAGACTCCCATGAGCACCACTCTTCACCTTTCCAAAGATTCCACGGTATTGATGTTGATCCTACCCTTTATAGGAGTATGATAGGAGTCTTTTGTATCTCACAAATTACCGTCCCGATATTTCCTTGATGTTGGTGTTCTGTGCCCGTTACCAAGCCAATCCTAAAGAGTCTCACCTTCTTGCGGTAAAACGATCATCAAGTATGTTAATGGGACCTTGGGGTTTGGGGTTTGGTTTTCCACGATACTACAAATTGAAATTTGGTTTTTCCGATGCCGATCAAGGTGGTGTGCCGATGATAGGAAAAGTACTTGGGGTTGTTTTTACCTTGGGAATAATCTGTTTCTTGGCATAGTAAAAGCAAAATGCTATCTCTCGCTTCATCACGAGGTCAATACATTGTCGCAGGAGTTGTTGTGCCCAATGTTGTGGATGAAGCAAATGCTTCATGATTATGGAATTGAGCGTAACACTCTCACTTTTTTGTGATAACACAAGTGCCATAAACATTTCAAAAATCTCATTCCAACACTCTCAAGACCAAACACATTGACATCCGTCATCATTTTATTCGAGAGTTAGTGGACGAAGGCCTTGTTGTTTTGGAACATGTTTCTACTGAGCATCAAAAAGCTGATATTTTTACAAAACCCCTTGATCTTCTTCGGTTTGAGTTTCTTAGAAAGACCTTGGGTGTAATGTCTCAGTAACTAGGCTGTTTCTTGTAAGGTGAGTGTGAGTGGTTGACTTACTGTTCTTGAATGTGATTATCTGTGTTTGAGTTCTGATATCTTTTCATCAAAATTTATATGAACACTGCTCATGCTGCATACAAGATCTTTTTCATCTTTGTTCATAGCTCATTCTGAATGCCCATACTCATTTACTTCATGATCTCATTCTGTACACATCCTTGAGATAAACTGTTGCAGGGGTTTCCGCACAAGTGATCAAAGTTCTCTATGGACCACTGACAGTGTTTCTTGTACTCTTACAGAGAAATTGACCTATACTGGTATATCATGGGTGATGTTCAGTCTCTTAACCATCTACCATCTTATTTCACTTCCATGGTTTCTTCCTCAGTACATGATTTCCGGGCATTAGGAAAAGGCTACCTCAGAGACACCAACCAGGCCATCATTTTGATTCCATTCTTCTCTGGTTTGGACTCCATACTCTTGAGCGTGTATGCCACCAGTGAGTGCCCACAAGAAAGAAAAGTTGAAAAAAAAAAAAAAAAAAAAAAAAAAAGGGGAATCATTGTCTGAGGGGGAGCTTCCGCATTTACTCAACAAATACCCCGTGATTCCCAGTGATTTGACTTTTCTTTGTGATGGTCAGTTATTCTTGTTGGAGGTCCAGCCATCAGATCACTACGAGGATTAACTCTAGCTTTGTGGCTCTCAAGGGTTGCACACACACACATTTTTTATATGAGCTCTCATGTGTGTTTTTGAGTTATGCATTCTCATGATGCGTGTGACGTTGATTTAATATTATCTGTTTTATTCATGAGCTGTTGTTTCATTTTTTTTGTTCTCAAATTTTCAGGACTCAGAATTGATGGATACTCTTGTTCTTGTGGAATAGTCTGTCACCCGGTCACCTTGCTTTTTATAAAAATAGCCTAGGTGTTTTTTATTTTACTTTAAAAAAAAAAAATTGTTTTTTTTCCCCTTGGCTCGAGCGACCGGGTCCTCGCTCGAGCGTGCTTCTGCTTCTGCATAAGACCTGAGAGCATGTATTTCTGGCTCGAGCGACCATTTTCTGGCTCGAGCGAACCTGGCGGTTTTGTTACCCTCGCTCGAGCTAGCTATTCTTCGCTCGAGCGAGCTGTCGCGATTCAGTTTTTTTTAAACAGGGGTCTCTTCAGTTTTTTGTTTACTCTCTTCATATTCTTCTCTCTTCCTCTCTCCTAGGGCGTTTGTGTACCTTCATTGCTGGACTTATTTGAGGGTTTCCTTTTGTATTTGAGGTTGCTCCTGTCTCACCCCTCACATTCCTCTTCGTTGGTAAGTTTTTTTTATTCTTTTTTTTTTTTTTCTTGTTTTCTTCTTCATCTAGTTTTGGGATTGTGTTGGTGCTCTGTTTTGGTTTTTTTTGCTACTGCTTTCGTCTGAATCATGCTCTTGGATACTCTCTTTGCATCATATGCTTTGCATTTCCCTCTAGGGTTTCCATTTGGATTGGTTTGGCTTGATTATTCTTGGTTTAAGCATTAGGGTTTTTGGTTTTTGTTTGGGTCTCATATTTATATTTTCTGGATGTTAATTCTTATGTGACTGTGACATTGATTCACATTGGGCCAATTTCTGATTCTCTAATGTTTATATATTCTGCATTTGGGGAAGTTGTTTTGTTTGTACAGGTTATATCTTTCAACATTGGGTTTTTCAGTTTTTTCAGTTCTCTTATTGGAATTGCTTGATTGTTCCCTCTTGTTGACCATATGTGCCATAGTTTGCTCCTGCCTCATGCTTCTTGTTCATCTGGCCCTGATTTTCTGATTCTCATTTACTTAGTCTGGATTCTCATTGTTTTTCTAGTTGGCCATTGATATATGATTATCTGATTATCATTTACTTGTTGTTCTACCATGTTTTTGGCTAATGGACTAATTTTTTTTTTGTCTGTGTTTCTTGGTTTGGAATTGGGGATGTGGGATGTGTCTCGGTGCGGTTGTGTCTTCTTGTGTCTTGTTCATTCTTCTCTCTTTTTGTACTTTTGTGGATTGTTTAGTCATGGCAGAACCTTCCAAGCGTCGCAAGATGACTGTTTCCCGACCTTCCTTCAATACCTCCAAGTTTGAGTCAAAAGAAAAGGCTAAATTGTTTCGGGAGTTTTACGTCTCTCGGAAAGTTCATTTGGAACGAAATGTTCTACCTAATGCATTTGAGGTCATACCTATTCGGTCCTTGTTTGATCCCTTAGGTGGTGACCGAGTGTTACACTTTTCCGGTCCTCAAAACCTTAGCCTCATCCGCGAGTTTTATTGTAATATGCATTCTATTAATCGCGAAGGTTGTACTTTTCACACTTGGGTTAGGAAACAATCTCTTGTTATCACTGATGATGTGTTTCGTGAGTTCCTTGGTCTTCCAGCTATTGATGATTGTCATTTCCCCATTCTTACCCGGGCTGGTGTTAATTTTGATATGGTTGCTTCCGAATTGTGTGGTGTTTCGAGGACTTGGATCGCTGGGGCTCTCATTCAGCAGAATGAGATGCTTCCTGCCCGCTCTTCTTAACATCATAGTGTGCGCCAACATTTTTGTCACCACCCATTCATCTCATATTACTCAGACTGTGGGTATGTTTTATCTTGTATTCATCATCGTCTTCCCATTGATCTTCCGAGATGATTATATCCAAAATGATTGGGGTTTTCGAGGCGTAAAATCTTTGGGGCTTCCTATGGGTGTTTTCTTCACCGCTTTCTCTTCTCTTAATGTCCCTGTTTTTGACGACGATGAGTTTGCTTCTCCCGTCAAACCTATTACCAAACTCACCGTCTCACAGAGTCAGGCCCACGTTAGGGGGAGTGGGTCCGGTGTTGGGGGTTCTCATGCAGGTGATCCCGGAGTTGCAGGTGGTGATGATGATCCTCTTGCTGAGGAGGAGGAGGTTGAGGCTGCCCATGCAGGACCAGCAGCGGATCCTCCTGATTTGGATCCAGCTCTTGCACGTCGTCTTGATCATATCGATGCTCGCCTTGATGAGCACGGTGCTATGTTGTCCCAGATTTTATCTCTTCTTCAGTTGCAGCATCCTCCACCATCTTCCTAGTGGTTGTTGTTTTTGGTTTGTTTTCTCTTTCCTTTTGTTTTTCCCGGACAAAAAGGGGGAGATGATTTGGTATATTGGATATAGGTTGATGTTTGGATATATTGGATATAGGTTGATGTTTGGATATTTGTTTTAGCTATTTGGATATTGGATGTTTGGATATTTATTGGATGTTTGGATATTTGTTTTAGATATTTGGATATTGAATATATGTCTGGATGTATCTAATGGTTTTAATCTGCAGGATTGGTTGTGTTTGAGGAATGCATGCTTATGTTGGTTTCTTTACAGCTCAACGGTCGGTTGTTGGTTTATTTATACAGCTCAATGGTTGGATGGTTCTCTAGTTTGGATTCATTGTTTTTCTTTTCATCGAGTTGTAATTTATTAGGTCATTAGTTGAGTTGTAATTGTTTTAGTTAGCTCTTTTGGTTAGGAATCTTGTTTAGAAAGTTTTGTCCGGGTATTGACAAAGGGGGAGATTGTTAGGACCTATCTTGTCAAAATCCCGCGCACAAAACTATGTAATTGAGTTGTAATTTTCCTAAGTTTTTTGCCTTCCTCGCTCGAGCCAGGAAGTGCTCGCTCGAGCGAAGGACTGCGTATAGGCAAAACCTGAAGGCTATGATTGTGCGCTCGAGCGAAGAGCATGGTGGCTCGAGCGAAGCATTGCGTCTCTACTGAACCTGCAAGGATGTTTTCCTCGCTCGAGCAAAGGGCTCGTGGCTCGAGCGAGGTCACTAGTAGAAATCACACGATTTACACTCCTCGCTCGAGAGAGAGGAGCTTCGCTCGAGCGAGCTTCAGAATCCGGGAAATTTTCAAGTAACTGGTTTCTTTCAGGATTGGGACTCTTTTGGTTTTCTATAAGTAGATGGTTTTCTCCTAAAACCAATCTAACTTTTTCTAGATCAGATTCAAGAATTCTAGAGTTTTGTTTGAAGTGTTCTTCTGGAAGTTTGATAAGTTTTCTTTGATGTTCTTGAGAGAGTTCTAAAAACTCATGAGTTGATATTCATACATCAAAGAGGTTGATACTTGATATTCAAGAGTGTTCTCTTCGGTGGAATCCGAAGATCATTACGTAAAGTCTCAAAAGGTGTTTGTTTCTTTACGTAGTCGTTAATTCGACAAGTGAAGTTGAGGAGTGGAACCAACTTCAGAATCAGTTCCGTGGTGAAGGCGTGGTGGAAGAGTTACAGAAGATTCAGAGACAAATTGACTAGGTTGGGTAATTTGTATGGCTTCTTTGTAACCTTGTAGTCCTTCAGTAGTGGATTGATTAGTGGCGGTTCGCCCGTGGTTTTTGATTACAATTGAAGGTTCTTCAATTGTGGTTTTTCCACGTAAAAAATCGTTTGTGTCGATTTATTATTTATTCCTAAAAACAAACAAACTAAAATCACTCTCGTAAGTGCTTGTTGATTTTAGTTTGAGTGTTTTGGAATTTTTGGGATCTGGAATATTTTTTATCTTTAGCTAATCACGAATCACTTAGAATTTTCACATAGTAAAATTTATAATTATTTTTTCTTAACGATTTACACATCCATTTTGAAATTATATTAATTTGACTCATATTGACAATTTTGAAGCAAAATGACAATTTTTTTTTTTTTTGATCTGCTAGAATCAATTATTAGTTGTTAGATTAGTATCTTTAGAAGTTAGCCTTCTCACCCTTTGTAAATTCAACTCTCCCCAAGAAGAGTTAAATTAGGATATTTAATCTAATAGTTGTATAGGCGTCCTTTGGTAATCTCGATAGAGAAGTTGGGCTTGATAGATTGGTTGTAAATAACTCTCTTATATATTGACCCCCAAAAAAACCCCTTAAAATGATAATAATTAAATTTATTTCCAATGAAGTAATTTATTTAAGAATTAATGAATTAAAAACTCAATCTCTTGCATTACTCCAATTTAATTTTAGTTGAAAACTGAAAATATCAATTTGACTGGATTGATGGCTAACCATTGGGCTTTTTATGGAGAAAATTATACCAATGAGGTGATAAATTTATAATATAGGAAAATTCATTTTAAATTAGATAGTCTTATCAAAGTAACTTATTATTTTAAAATGTCATTGTCATATTATTTTAATTAAATTATTTATGTAAAATTTATTTTTTTAAATCGATTTCTTAAATTTATTTTAATAAGAGTGTGATAGAGAATTATTATTTATTTATTTTTGATAACTTGGTAACCTCCAATTCATTGTTTACAAACAAATGGTCCAATTAAAGTATGGACTAACCCAAAAAATTGTTTGGGGCAAGGAGATTTTGAACTTAAGAACATAGAGAGAGCACATCCCCATTTCCTCGAGCTTGACTACCGGGCCAACTCCTTAGGTAGTGTTTCATTCATTGGAATGATTAAAGTGGAATGAAATTATCATTTTATCAAAATATTCATTCATTTGTTTGATTAAATTAAAAAAATAATAACAAACACATTACAAATAGAATTACCTTTCACAATTTTAAATAAATAGTCATTCCATATGAAAGTCTATGGAATTACAATTCATTTTAACAAACCAAAAATAGAGCATAATGGTTGGCAATATTCTATTATGAAGTGAGTAAAAAAGACATGTCAAACTGCTAAACCAAAGTAAACCAAATAACAATGAAAATGAACAGACAAATTAAACAGGAAATATTTAGTAAATTTACAAACGCACATACAAAAATCAAGGCATAATTTGTTTAAAGTAATGATTGCCATATAAAAAAAATGCAAGTGGGAATAATGTATATTAATTATAAGTAATTGACGGAAAATACAATAAATTTTATTTTTTATTTTTTTGAGTTTAGTAAAAATGGATTTAAATATACTAATTTTACAACTATTAAGCATGAATTAACACAGTTTTCTGTTAACAAAGTACACTTGTAGGGAGAGATGTTGTGAAATGCAGCTTTGCTTAATTGAATGACAAACATTTGTTTAATTTTTCACTCTCTAATTTGGAATTCAGACTAAAACATCTTCGCATTTGAAGGAAGTTATAGAAATTTCTATTTAAAATTAACAAATTATTAACTAGGAAAAAACATAATGCCATAAATCATAAACAAATACCTGAAAGACAATAGACTTCTATCACAAGAATGATTTTGAGACCTCAATACACATGGTAATGGGAATGGGAATGGAAATGGGAATGTGTGTGGTTCAAATATATATACTAGTAAAAGAAGCCAATGTCTTGCAATGCCCATTATTATTATGGTTAATGCTAATAAATGTCTCTGGGGTATTTGATTAGATGTGGTTAAAAAAAAATATTATAGTTCACAAATTTTTTACCAAACAAATGACTAAATGTCTCATGTGGACCCCACACTCATGTGAGATATTTTATCATTTGTTTGGTAAAAATTTTGGTATTCCTAGCATTACTCATGTGTTAAATAGGGAATTGGGGTGCCTATTGTGCATCAAGCACATGTAGGCGCTATTGTGCATGCTTTGAGGCTCACTTTGAGTCTTATATTGATAATCCGAACCGTTTATAGTGTATACCATGAAGAACATATCTATAAATAATCAAGTTGATCTGACAATAGTAATTCTTTTATCTAAACACATTTGTATTGATAAAAATGCGTGGCCAATGTTATTTTAAATATAATATTGAATATAAATATGTTTCGATTAAAAGGTTATCGTTATCTAATTAAATTATTTTTTATAAGTATATTGTACACGATATAGTCTAAAAAATAAATACTTTCAATTATTAAAATAAGAATCAGAGTGAGTCTCACCGTGAGCACAACAGTGCTAGTAGTGCTTGACATATACAACAGGCATCCTAATTTTTTTTAATTTATTTTTTATCAGGACAATAGGCACAATAGGCACCCTAATTCTATTAAATAGGATAGTATTGATTTTTATTATTAATGCACATTTAATATTATATTAAATTTTCTTGAATTTAGTAATTTTCTATTTTTAATCTATTAATTAAAGGTAAATTACACTCCATAGTCATGTGCTTATAAAATTATTATTTTTATTAAAGATTTATATAGTAGAGTAATAAAAGGAAGATATTGACAATTGACCAAAAGTGCAAGAGTTGACTGTCACAATTTCATATGTAGAGATCAAAGTGAGATTTGGTATAAAATATAGGGGTGCAAAGTGTAATTTATTCATTAATTAAATTAGATGCATGTAATAGTTTTGTATTTTTAACCTATTATTTAAAATTGAACAAATTCCAAGAATCATGAAATAAAGTATTATTGGTTGTTGCTTATCACATGCCCCAGAAGCACTTGGTAATTGCGAAATAATCACAATTTTTAAATGTAATTTTTTTTACTAAATAATGATTTGGCAAGGAGTTGGGTTTTATATTATTGGATTTGTAACAAATCAAAATTGACACATGATACTATATCATTGTGAGTATAAATTTTTTTTTGTCAGTCTTAAACATTTTCTTTTACCAAAATAATTTATTCCCAACGGATCAATAATACACCATATCTGATGTTCAAATGCACCATCGAATGCAAGTTAAATGCATCCTTTAATCTTTGTACGTTATGCCTGTTGGAAAACAGATCTTGGGATTTGAATATTTGTTTTATAATATTGTTATTGCTTGTGCTGCCCGGGTAACGTTGAAGGAAGTGAAAACGCATTTACATTGTTAACAAGCAAATGCAAACCTAATTTGTTGAACTTATCAACTTGTTTTGTTGTTTCATGGAGTGGATTAGGGTGGTTTTAATATGGAATTTCTGAATTCTCTTTGAAAGGTTATAGTTGATCAATTATGGATTAATTTTTGTTAACTGTTAGTAAATTTGTTTGATTGAAGTTCTTCATTAGAACATGATTCAATGTAATGCCCATTTTTTTTTTTGGGTGTTATATATTGAAACTAGACAAATAAATCATTAGGAATGTATTATAGTAGCTATGGTAGCATCAAAAGGTTTCATGAAACCATTTTTTGAAAAAAAAAAAAGTCAAAATTTATCACAATTTATTTTTGTAAACTGAAATTAATAATACCAGAAAAAAATTGTTTTGTAGGAACAATCATAGTTTTTTGAAGGTAAGATTACGGTTAAAAAACTGTGATAAATTATAACTATAAACAATCCCACCTTCAAAGATCATGCTCAGTGAGAAAGAAAAAGTTGAGATTGTTTATGAAACACCATGATTAACCATTATCTTTCAGTGTTTTTATAGTAGTGATAGGAGAGAAAGATTGAGAATTTTGTTAATTGTACAACAGACAAATTAGCATATAGATCATTATCCAAGCCCATTGTGCAAAAAAGTGAGGCTAGAATTGAAAATTTAGGCTGTGATTGGTGCAATGTTCTAACTATAATTCTACCCCTTCACGTGAACACTCTGTTTGGATACAACTTTCAAAAATTAATTTCACACCCGCGTTTGAAAACTCGTCTACCCAGTCATACCCCTGGACGTCCCTCCCGGAGGTTCGGCCAGTTGACCGAAACAGTGGGTTTTTTTTTTTTTTTTTAAATAAAAAAATATTTTTGGAATTTTTTTTAATTTTTTTGTGTTTTGAATAAAATTTTGGATTGTGTGCTTGATTATGAATTGTAAGTTTTTTAATCAAATATCATGTCACATCAAAAATTTCAAACTCAATTCAAAACTATTTTCAAAACTCATAACCAAACAAATTTTCCACACTCAAATTATAATTCCAAAATTTACAAACTCAAAATACAACTTTATTCTCAAATTATAATTTTAAAACTCTACCAAACGCTACCTAAAAGTTTCTTAAACTCGTACGATTTGGCTTAGATTGGACCTGTTTCAGATTTTTATGATTTTTGTGGTTAGCTCTAGTTTAGGCTTTTATTAAGTTGAGAAAGGCCTTAAAAAAAGCTTCTTATATGATCTTGCAAGCCCTCTTCCGCTTATATTTCTATCATGCCATCATTCTTATTAGAACATTAAATTTGGGGGTAATTACAACCAAAAAATAAAAAAAAATTCAACATTTAATTATTATAATAAAATAAATCTTGAACTTTTAATTTTGTCAATTTAAATTTCAATGTTTCAATTTATTTTTCAATCTAAACCATTAGTTTACTTATATTAAGTAAAATCGACGGGAAAAGTATATTTTAGTTTTTAAACTCAATATAGGTATACTTAAAATGTCTAAAATACCTTATGTAGTTGAATTTAATGAATAAAATACTATTTTTAATTAGTTTTACTGAACAAAAATAAATAAATAATTTAGATTGAAAACAAATTAAAAGTATAGGATTTAAATTACTGAAATAAAAAAATTCAAGATTTATTTTATTATAAGAGTGAAGCCTTGGGATTTTTATTTTTTATTTTTTTTATAATTACTACCCCATAAATTTTTTTCCTTCTTTTTTCAAGAACAAAGATTGTTTCCTAGAAATTGATTTTTCAAAACTATCACTTTTTTTTTTAATATTTAAATGCTATGAAATTCATATTTCATTATTTTTAGTATGACCAACTAATACATTATTTTTATTAACAAAATAAGCAAATATTATAAGTGATTAATTCATTTTTTCGTTCTTTGCATGGGCTAAGTAATCATTTTCTAGTGCTTCTTTTAAAATCTCAAGTTCAAAACTTCTTAAGTGTATATAATTTTTTCGGGTCAATCTATACGAGCTTTATCTCGACTTTAATTGGGACCCCTGCTAGTGATCTCCTAAATTAGTTGGTCCGATGAACCGAATATAGAGTTAAAAAAAAAAAAAAATCATTTCATATCAATTTTGACCTAGGTTCTAAAATGAAATAACATTAAATTTGAGGTGGGTAAAGAAAGAAAGCCTCGAGAGATTTTTCAGCAATATTGGCAGTTTTTTCCAAAGTAGATAATTTCAACTATAAAAGTAAAGTAAATGAAGATGAAACTCTTGTATCTCTATAAAAAAATAAAAATAAAAGTAGAGTGATGCTATTTCTCCCTATTTTGTTCATTGTGCTTAGGTTTGTCCTTTTGGGCAAAGTAGAAAAATGCTCGGACTTTTGATCCAACAAAATTGAGACTTTGATTTAAGGAGCGAGTGTCCAATTAAATATAAATTAAGAAATAAGAGTGAGGATGAGTTCAAAAAAATCTGAAGTTAGTGGCAGTGAGGGGTGGAGCAATGCATGTACAGAGTTGTTAAAAAAAAAAGGGACAATTACCTGATTCATTTTCTGGCGAATGTTGCGAGGCAATTTTACTGAGATTTTAGATTGGTTTTCTGGGTTTTGATTACGATGATTTGAAACTACCATTTCTTAAGCGAAATTGGGAGGCAATTTTGTGGGTTTTCGTGATTTTTCAAAGATTTTTGATGGTTTTCCTAGTTTTGATTTTGTTGTTGATTGGTTCCGATTAGGGGACATGCGATGATCGTGATGAAGAGGAAGAGATGTTAAGGAAGGTTTGAAGAGAGTGGGCCAAGATTGAGGAGGAGTTTGAAGGAGGCGAGCCAAGTGATGAAGAACGCAGTAACTTAAATAAGATGATTGTGACCTAAATAAGATAATGTGAAATATGGATTGGGTTTGAAGTACTATGGTAGAGATGTGATGTAACTTAAATAAGATGATTGTGACCTAAATAAGATAATGTGCTAAAATAGTATGTGTTATTTTAGCATATACCAAACAAATACTGAATAATTTTGAGGGGATTGTAGTTAGGGCTGTGCGTGGTGTGGTTTGGGCTATTTGAGAGTAAATTACAAATTGAATGGCGGATTAACGGATTGACAAATCACGATTTAAGCGATTTTGGGTGGATTTTTAACCAATTATCAAACATTTACATAATATATAACACTAATTTGCATAATATTTTTTTTTATATTTTCTAATTTTACATAATATGTTTCATATATATAAGTACTAATTTGTAACAAATTTCACATCTTAAGTCTCTCTCATACTCATTTTTACTTTGATATTTCATTAGAAATTATATATATATGTGTATTAACCATAGTGGAGCAGAGCAATTTAGAAGGTGGATCATAAATTTTAAAATTTAATTCGCAATTAGCGAATAGAGCGTTGCGGATTGATACAAATTGGTGCAATTTTAATGGATTAAGCAATATTTTGCACAATCATGGTTGTAGTAGATATTATACATAGGCATGCATGGGTTGTAGAGTGCATAGGGATGATGTATGTATGCATACATATTGGATTGTTTTGGGAAGTAAGTTCAAAATTGACTTTTTAACCTTTTTTTTTTTACTTTTTTTTTAAAAAACGTGTAAAAATGTAGAGACGTGATGTGACTCAAATTTTTTTTTTTAAAACAAGTCAAAAAATTAACTTGTACTCCAATTGTGTGTTTTGTTTTTCTTTTTTTGAATGAATGCTGATTTTGTGGTTCAACTTGGATTTTAATAATAATAATATTATTATTAATATTACTTATTTTTATTTATTGATTCTATTTTTTTAATTTTATTTTACACACATATATATATATATATATATTTTTGTGATACTATCCCTAGTTGCTGTTGATAATATATAATTTCTTGAAATATTTATCAACTATTTTTCTTGTAAATTCTATATCTTTAGCAGCACCAATATTTAGTAGAATTTGTAAAAAATTACGATATTATTGACAGTTCATGATCAATACTAGTACTTGATTACGATTTAGTGACAGATCTTGGATATATAAATGATGATAAACACTAATAAAAAAGGAATAAAAACTTATAACTTCTTATAATTTTAAGTTTTTTTTTTAATTTTTTATTTTAGGGCCACTATGCTTCCAAAAAAAGAATAACATCTAAAGATTTTGACCGTTACCTGAACGTAGTTACTGTAGGGCTTTGGCGTTAGCAAGCTTTCAGTTTACAAAGGTGGCTAACCTTAACATTTCCTTCCTTAGATCAAGCTTAACACAAATTTGAGAGTAAAATTACAAATTGAATGGCGGATTGACAGATTAGTGGATTGGCAAATCGCGATTTAGACGAATTGGTGGATTAAAGAATATTCTAACCAATTATCAAACATTTGCATAACATATAACACTAATTTCTATAATATATATATATATAACTCAAATTAATTTTACATAATATGTTTTATATATATATGTACTAATTTGTAACAAATTTTACATCTTAAATCTCTCTCATATTCATTTTTACTTTGATATTTCATTGGAAGTTAAAAATATATATGTATTAATTATAGCGAAGCAAAGAGGTTTACAAGGCGGATCGTAAATTTTAAAATTTAATCTGTGATTAATGGATAGAGCGATGTGGATTGATACAGATTGGTGCGGTTTTAGTGGATTAAGCAATATTTTGCACAACTATAGTTGTTGTAGATATTATGCATAGACATGCATAGGTTGTAGAGTCCATAGGGATGATGTATGTATGTGTACATATTGGGTTGTTTTGGGAAGTAAGTTAAAAATTAGCTTTCTGACTTTTTTTATTCTTCTTTTTAAATGTGTAAAAATGTAGAGACGTAATGTGACCAAAAAAAAAAAATCAAAAAATTGGCTTTTATCCCAATTACACATTTTTTTCTTTTTTGCAATGAATGTTGATACCTACACTATAACAATTTTGGTTTAGACCCGACCCGTTTATTGTTTTGGATCCGAGATTCCTATTCTTGAATGGTTGTTCATATCTTTATTCATTCTATTCCTTGTTGAGTATGGTTGTTGGAGTGTCGTAGTTGCGTTTGGAACAAGTAGGGAGTTAGTTTTTCAAAAAAGTTGCTGTCCAGAATTTGGCTAGTTCGCTCGAGTGAACTTTCTTGCGCTTGAGCGGTTGGCTTCTGTCTGCAAAACTTCTAGGAGGGTGTCATTGTGTGCTTAAGCGATAACTTTGTTCACTCGAGTGGTGTCATTGATTGTGTTCGTTCGCTCTAGCGGTGTTTTGGTCGTTCGAGCGGTCTACGCATATATCAGTCCGTAAAGTCACTTTTTGGATCACTTTTTCATTTCTCTCTCTCTAAACATTTCAAGAACCTAGATTTACTCTCTTCTCTCTCTCTAAAACTCACATTCAAACCTCAAATACACCCCCACCCTTGATCTTTACACCTTTGTCCTTTGGAGTAAAAATAGGTTACATCGAGAGCTTCGTTTTAATCTAAGAAGTTCTTGTTTTCGTCGACATTGAGTTTTGGGGCTTTGAGGCTTTCTCCTCTTCCGAAGTTGATGTAAGGATTTTTATAGGGATCTCGGTTTTCCTCTCATGTTTATTGTATTTCGGACTCGGTTCCGTTGATAGTTGTTGTTGTCTGTATTTCATTTCCGTCCTTTAACTCTTTGTATTTAAGTTTAGAATTGTCTTGGGCGTGTTTCGAACAGGTTGGTTGAGCTTCTGTCCCAACTCTTGTTGCCCAGATTTTTGGTGATCCGCTCGAGCGGAGTTTGCATATCTTTAGTAGTTTGTCCGTCTGCAAAAATACTGCAGACGTGTTTTTCACGCTCGAGCAGACTTTCCTACGCTCAAGTAGGTTGCGCTCGAGCAGGTATCCTTGCGCTCGAGCGGGTGTTCGATGTCTATAAAAGTACTGGAAGAGTGTATTCTACGCTCGAGCGGGTTCCTTCTTGCGCTCGAGCGGGTGGTGTTTTGTTTTGTGCCTTGGCGCTCGAGCGGGTATTTTTGTGCTCAAACGGGGTTAAGTTTTTGTGTTTGACGCTCAAGCGTCCTATTCTCCGCTCGAGCAGGTCATACGTATATCAGATCTGGACTGTGTGATTTTAAATCACTTTTTACACACACGCACACTCTCTCTCTCTCTTACTTTTCAAAACCCTATCTTGAGAGCCTCTCTCTCTAGAATATCACTTCTCTCTAAGGTTTGATCTAGTTTGAGTGACCTTCCATCCTTGTCCCTTCGTAAAAAGTGCAGAGCTTGGCTTGGGCTACCTTTCCATCCGAAAATCTTGAGTTTTGGAGCATTTCGAAAATTTTCATTTTCTCAATTTGGTCTCATCTTTTGAGGTAGGGATAACTACTCATTTTTATGGTCTTTGATATAAACTTTTAGTCATTTTGATATAATGTTGAAGTTGGGTAATTTTGGGTGTTAGGATTTCAATTGTTTAAAGAGGGGTTTTGTTCTTTGGGCCATTACATGTGTATTTTGGGTCTCAAATGAGGTTATTGTTGTTTGTTGTTGATAGTTGAGCCTTTTGGTCAATGTTGAGAAGGAGGGAGAAAAGCCCTAATTTTTGTCATGAATTAATTTATATAATTAATTTGGGAATGTTATGGGAATATGAAATTGAGTTGGGAACAATGAAATTGGCCCATTATATAGTAGAATGGTGGAGTTGGATTTAATAATCACTCACCTTTGAGAATTGTTGATAATTTATCTGTTGATGCATTTATTATCTGTTTAGAAAGAATTGCTTTGGGCTATCGGTGGAGGATAGTCTTGATTGTTATAGACACTGCATGACGATTAGGTGAATTAAAGCTAATCAATTTGAGTATGTCATTGAGTATGACGATTGGAATAATACAGCGAATATGTGTACTGATTGGTCATTGTATATGATAAGTATTTGAATACATTGGTGCCGAGTACCGCGGATGAAATTTCCATAAAACGGCAAATTTGAAAATAGTAGACATCGGTGCCGAGCCCCGCGGATGAAATTTCTATAAAATGGCAATTCGAAAATATTTATACATGGGTGCCGAGTCCCGCGAACGGAATTTCCATAAAATGGCAACTAGAAAATAATTATACATGGTGCCGAATCCCGCAGACGCAATTTCCATAAAATGGCAGTGTGAAGTATTGTTGGCATGAGATGCAGTCTCATTTAAGTTGTTTGGCCAGGACTTGAGCCGTGTTATAAGTTGAGAATTAGATAAGTAAAGGATTATGGAACTGGATTGTACTGTATGTTGGTTTTTATCAGTTAAACATTTATTAAATGCTAATGTTTTAGTTATTGCCCATAATATGTTTAACATATCTCTACTGGGCATTGGCTTACCCTATATGGGACATTATTTTCAGGTTCAGGTGATATGCCACCTCCCAGAACGTAGCTTGAGAGGCTAGAGGCCGAAAGACCTTTTTGTGTTATCTTTTATATAATACATGTATATCAAGCCATGGGCTTATTTTGTGTAAAGAGTTAGAACTCTACTTTTGTTAAAACCAAGTGTTGACTTGGAAAGTTGTAAGCCTATAGGGCATTTACTTTTGTTGTCAACATGTAATTTCTTTTGTAAGAATACTCTAATGAATGGAATGATGTTTACTCTCTTAAGTTTATGATTGTAATGAATGCATGATTATGTGTTTATTTTGAGGGCGTTATAATTTTCTTAACGGTGTGCATGTTGTTTAGCATCGTTATCTATTATTTTTGCTAGTTAAGGGTTTTCAGAAAAGTAGTTTTGGATATATATATTTATTGATGTACAAATTTGGGAAAAAAAAGACTTGTTTTCGGTTATGGTTTGGGATTAGTAACCTAGTAGTTGTTGTGTTATGAGTTTTTGAAGAAAATTGGGTTTTAAAGGGTTTCTCAAAAGTTAATCAAAAACTAGGGTTTTGGGTGTTCTTTTTATGGAAAAAGAAGAAATTGGAATAGTTGTAAGATTTTAATTGAAATGAGGTTTAGTTGAGAAATGTTTGAATTATTGAAAAAATACCAAGTATTATTTATCCTTTTGAAATAGTGGTTTCGTAGGAAATGACATGAATGGTTTTGGAAAAATTGTATATTTTCGGTTGAGATTCACGAGACTCGTGAGAAGTGTGAATGTTGTTTGGAAATCTTGGGATTTTGTATAAATCATTGGGATTCCAATTTGGTTATGACTTTGGAATATTATTATTGTTGTTGTCTTTAATTAGAGATAATTATTTTTGGCAACCGGTGGAGGGTTGTATTGATTGTTGTAGAAACGGCATGTGGATTAGGGAATGGAAATGTTTACAAATCATAGATCGTATTGTGCATATCATGGATTTGTAATTGGGGATTTCAATGTTTCAAAAAACGTATTGTTGTTTTGAGATGCATGTATTGTATTATTGAAAGGATAAATAAAATGGTGAAACTGTAAGGGGGTGTTAAAGCATAATTAAGTTAGCCTATGTATCTAAGGAGTAAGACCTAAAATCCGCATGGTAGGTGCCGAGCCTTCCAGTTAGTACCAGTAAAAATGGCATAGTGACTTGTATAGTTACTATTATGAACACTAGCCCTAGAGATTTATTCATTATATTTACTACTTGATTATTTTGAAAGAATATTGTTGATTTGGAAAGATGTTTTGGAAATCTCGCATTACATTGTTTCAAAGAGAGAAAATACGTGTTTTATCATATCATTTCACATGCATTCATCTTATGACATTGTTAAGCTTCATACATGTCATTAAGTTTATTTCTACTACATTTTATGCTCACCCTACGAGGGAAACCACTTTCAGGTGAACCGGTGTGCCTCCGCCAAGGTGATGACTTGAGAGGATCTTGGAGCTTGAGGCTCATATGTATTGTTTTCTTTGGTTATTTGTTTGTAATTTAAGGCGCGGGTTTCTTTGTATTGAGTGTGGCTCATTTGTTGTAACCGGGCAATGCCTTAAAAATTTGTAGCCTTTAAGGCATTAACCTGTAATAGTTTAATTTTATTCATTCTAATAAGAATTCATGTTGTAGGACTAAAAGAATGTTCTGAGGCATGTATTGGAAATGATGTTGTATAATCATATTATTGTTGTGTTCCACATGTTAGTAATATTATACGGAAGTAGAATGTTTATTTATTTTGGGCGTTATAACTTGGTATTAGAGCGTACCGAGTTGAATACTTTAGGTACGTGGGAAATGGTTCTTACCACAATCGGTTTGTCTCGCTTGATAGATATATTGTATGCTCAGTATGCTAAATGATAACATGCTTATGTGGCTAAGTGGGCATAAAATTGGATCCTTAGAATTTGATTTGTGTTTATTAAACACTTGGAGGTTTTATTAGAAGGACACTTGATCAATGTTCATTCTAATAGGAATTCTTGGGGTTTCGTGGAACAAATTTTTTCTTAAGAAGATAATTCATGTGTGATTAGGTGGCTAAGTGCTTATATAGAATATATTGTGTGTTTTAGTACTAGTGTATGAGATTTTGTTAGGGGCACCATTAGATATGTGTTAAATTTGTTATGTTTGTTTTGATTAGGATGACTAGGCGAGAAAGTGACAACTTTGCTCCTTCTACATGGGAAGAATTGAGGAAGCAATTTTTGGAGTTATACCAAGGTACTACACCTCTAACACAATTTGAGGTGTGGTTTACCAATCTATCGAGGTTCGCTCCAAAGTTAATGGAAACTGAAGTGCTCTGTTGTATGGAATTTGAGAGTAAGTTATGTGATGAAGTTCAAGAACGGATTGCCGGGTCTTGGCATAGGAATTATTGTGCGCTTGTGGACGCAACAGCTTAGGTGGAGGCCCTAGTCCTAGTCATGGGGCAGAGTGAGAAGAAAGCCACTTCAACAACTCCTGCAACTTGGGGTCGTGGTAGACCTAGTAAGAGCCAAAGGAGAAGGCAAGGTTGTTATCTCAACCAATAGTTGCACCAACGAGATCATCTAGCCAACTGGGACTTGGGGCGATTGAGTGCTCACAAGGGGAGCTGTAACAACCCCGACCTGTGATTAGCTTATGATCTTTCATTAAGAAGGCCTAATAAGTAATTAAAATGAAATTCTACGTTAATTACATGTGTTATATGTTATTTGCATTTATATATGTCCGTCATAGAAATATCTGTTTGTGTTTCCGTTCTATTCTGCAAATTGAAGGCCTTATCGGCCACAGAATACGAAATTTACTCGATTTATACATTATCTGGAATTTTTAGAACATTATGGTAAATTTAATTAGAATTTGATTCGAACCAAATAATTAAAATAAATAATGCCAATTAATTAGTCACTAATGAAACTTCATAATCAAGCCTATATAAGGCAACTTGTTGACCTAAGGCCATTAATTTACACTTTCATTTCTCATACTTTGGACTCAAAAATGTGAGAGAGAGAGAGAGTGTGTGTGTGTGTGTGTGTGTGTTAAGCTTGGAAACCAAAGGAGAGGAAGGAGAGTTGTAGAGAATTCATGGTTTCAGACTTAGAGACTTAAACAATTAGTCAACTAGAGTTCAATTGAGAAACTAAGGTAAGAACTCAACCCTTTAGTTATATAATTGAGTTGGTTAATGCTAGGATTCAGGTGGATTAAGAGTTGAATCACAAGAATTAAGCTAAGATTGAAGAATCAAAACTCAAGCCATGCATGCATGCATATTTCATGGCATTTTAAAATTGTTTTCTAAAGAATTTTCTCTTGCATGTCCTCATTTTGGTTTTGTTCTAAGAATTCAACATGTTTTTGAGTTAAACACCTCATCTAATCATGTTTTGAAAGCTTTGAAGCCAAGACAATTCATGCATATTGTCTTCATATTATGTTCTTTAAGTTACAAGTTTTGTTTTGTACAATTGGCAAAGCTTTTGGGCTTGATTTTGCAGAATGTTTTGTAATTAATCATATACTATGAGTTTCTCAATGTTTTACCAAATTTTGTCCCAAAAGGATGTGTTTTGAAGCTTTGAAATTGAGTTTTGGACTTAAATCAGCAATTTGGAAATTCCAGAATTTGCACCCTCCGCTCGAGCGTGGAGTTTGCGCTCTAGCGGAGAATGCGAGCTTCCAATACTTTTGTAGAGTTTGGGGGTTGGCTTAAGAGGCAGAACCTGCGCTCAAGCGACCACCCTTATTGTGGACCTCCGCTTGAGCGACCGAAGTTGCTCTCAAGCCTAAAATGAGAGCTCTCAGAAGTTTTGCAAACTTTTGCAGACTGCTCGAGCGTAGAATGTTGCGCTCGAGCAGAGACCATATTTACTCAGTCTTTGGCTCAAGCGACCGTCGAGCATCCGTCGAGCGGAAAAATCATGCAACTAGTACTTTTGCAGACTTTTAGACTGCTCGAGCGACCGAAGTTGCGCTCGAGGGGACTGCCCTATTTTTGAAAATTTGACTAAGTGTTTCAAGTTATATTTTGGCATCCTCATTCCATCCTAGGCATTCCTAAGCCTTAATTAAGACACAATAATGAAGATAAGGATTAAAAACACACCAAGATATAAAAGAAATAAGTTAAGTGTTTTATGAGCGTGTGTTTTCATGTGTATCTGTTATGTGTTTGTGTAGCTCACGCACCATAGATCGTTGATTCGACTATTTGACTCTTCTATTATTGGAGCTATCTGTGAGTAACAACTCTCTAAAGTTATGTTTGATTATAAGTATTTTCTAATTGAAATGATATGATATGTTTTCTAAAATTCTATTTTATGAATCATGAATGAATGTCCATTTTTTTGAAATGTATTTGTGACATCCTTAGTTCACGTGGCCCTCGCTCGGGGGTAACAATAACGTGGCCAATATGCACGTGGCCTCGCCCTTGGGTAACAATATTGTGGCTTATGTTTATGTGGCCCTCGCATAGGGATAACAATACCGCGGCCTATGTTCACGTGGCCCTTGCTTAGGGTTAACAATACCATGGCTATTTGTGCACAAAGATTTTGACCTTTAAGGTTGTCGGTACCGACTATGCATGTGGGTCTTATGACCAATCTGATCTAATAGCTAATGGATGTTCCATATATAACTGCTTATGAAATCTGGATAAGTATGTGAATCTGAATCTATTTTTGATATGAACTCTAATTTTTTAATATGTTTTGGACATCATTCATAACCCCCTTACTCTGTTGTTATTCACTAGGCTCCAGCTCATTCTATTATTTATGTATGTAGGTGATCGGTAGCGAGACTGGGCTCAATGAGGTTGCCTGGAGTTCTTTTCTGTCAGCCAACTTTTGTGCCTCCCGAGGAGGTTCTCGTTTGAGATGTGATCAAGTTTTTGTGAATCAAGTTTAAGACTTGCATTTTCTTATGTTTCGTCTGAACTAGTTTTTGTAAGATCTGTATTTGTGGGTTTTGGTGACATAAAACTAATGTAATTATGACGTCATGTATTGTATATAAATATAAGTTTTAAATTCCTATCCCATGTATGTCTGCACAGCTCAATGGACTATGTATGTTTTATATATTTGCTTCCGTAGCCCCTTATTAGGTGTTAATCTGTTCAGAGGCCATTGGTAATCCCAGGATTACTGGCCGGTTATGACACTAAATCTATTGGGGCAAGTTTGGGTTGTGACAGGAGCAGTCATTGGGATCCTTACCAGTTCAGACTTCATACCAGCCACGTATTCGAGGACCACTTATTTGCTATGCATGTAATCAACTGGGTCATACTAAGCGTTTTTGTATGCAACTGGGTACTTCGTTGGGTATTCCGCAATCTAGTCGGGTTCAACTTTATCTGTCTAGGCAAAGGCAATACCAATACCAAAACTAAGTAGGCCAGACTTCGAGAGCCTTTGGACGATCGAACTTTTATCCTTAGATTGAGGAGATGAGTATTTGTTTCAAGTGTGGCCAGCTGGGTCACGTCAGTAGCTCTTGTCTTTGGCATCATAGTTCTTGGACGGTTCCAGGGGTTGAGAATAACCCATCATAGCTCTTGTCCTTGTCTGGTTAGAAATGTGGTAGCGGTGGTGGCGAAGGGATAGCTATTTTTGGTAATTAGTTTTGGTTATCTTGTCTTGTGACTAGAGGGCAAATGGTTGTAATTGTTATATAGTTGTTTTGTTTTGTAACTGATACGGTGTGGACCATTGGAGGGCAAATGATTTTTGTTTATATATGTATATATGGTGGGTTGTTTATTTTATGAGTTGGGTACATTGTGATTTTGAGTTTTCCTTAATGTGATGAGTTGTTGTGGAATTTGGAAATTTTCATACTGACGTGTATGAACTATTGCGTTTTGAATTAGGAATGTGATAGCCAGAGAGCCTTATTTTGACTTAGGAATTGTTTGTTATGTTAAATAATTTGTGTTTGGTTGAAATTGATTTAGAATGGGTGGACAATAGAGTTAGTTGTGGAAGATAGGTATTTTGAGGGTCATTATGATTAGTTAGAATATTGCGAGGGTGGAGTTATACTAGTCAGTATGTTCAGTTTGGTTGATAGTGGCTTATGTTAAAGGTATAAGTTTTAATTTACTACAGTGGAGGCTTGTTGGGAGAGCAAGAGGGTTGTGTCTTGTAGTGACAGGAGTAGTGTTATGGTTGTTGTCGGATGCATGTAGATTGGTGTGGGTAGTGAGCCTATCATGGACCTCATCGATCTTCGGTGTAGTGTGGTTGTATGTGATTGTGTTAGTGGTGTATATTGTTCTGCGAAGGGGAATGGGGGGTTTTGGCCCCAAGAGTCCACTTCAGACTTAGAGGGTGTGGGAGAGGTTGTAGAACCCCATGTAAGGGTGTTTGGTGTTGGAGTATTGTTGTTTTGGTGCTAAGTGAGGAGAGTGGTTGAACGAATAAAGTATGAGTCTAATGGGTTTGTCATGATCCAAACCCACTTCTATAGGTTTAGTGTCATAACCGGCCAATAATCCTTGGATTACCGAAGGCCTCTGACCTAATTAGCAAAATATAAGGGCTAGCGGAAGCAAACATAGAAACATACATAGTCCATTGAGCTGTGTAAACATACATGGGATAGAAATTCGAAAACTTATAATATACATAGGCGTGACGTCATAAATCTGATGAGTCTACGTCACTTTAGTTCTGAGATAAAGAAAAAGGGGACTGAGACCAATATACAAATAAACAAGAAACTTGTTCTGAATCCAAAAGTAATCAAAGCCTTTTATGTTCACAAAATAGGACCACAAGAAAGTCGGAACCTCCTCTGGAGGCACAAAGCCTGGCTGACAAACCAAAACTCCAGATTATCAATTCTGAGTTTGGTCACGTGCCTGGTCACCTACATACATAAATAATAGAGTGAGCTGGAGCCCAATGAATAATAACAGAGTAAAGGCTTTAATGAATAATGTCCATAACGGATTCTACACCTTTTATCATATCACATACAAAATCATATTCGTATCAGAAACAGAATCATAGTCATATTCACATTCAAATCATGCGCAGTACATCCATTAGCATTAACATATTTCTATGGTCAAGCATATGAAGTTCCATAATGGAACCTCCAGTACCGGGTAACATACCTCACACATGGGCCACAGTATTATTCCCCCGAGAAAAGGCCTGGCCATGGTATTGTTCCCTCGGGCGAGGGCCTCATGACCGTAAGCCACAACACTATTTCCTCTGGGCAAGGGCCTCTGCTAAGGATACCACATAAACATGTCAAAGAAATGGATCATCATTCATGTAATCACAACATATCCTTTTGTGTCGTTAAAACAATTCATGTCGTACCGTTGTAGACATCCCATTTTTGACCGACCTTAAGACTCAGACATCACCAATTGAACGCTTGGTGATGTTGCATATCGTGCTCGTCGAGAGGTTTCAGAGTCTCGGCTGTGAGCCTTGCCTCCGGACTTCCGGGCTTTTCTGTGCCTTACCTCGGTTTGCGAACCAGGCTTGGTTTTCTCTGTTTCTCTTCCCAAAGGAAGGGACAGGTCTCATAGATCATCTCTCGGTGGCCGCGAGCTACATTTCATGGTCGTAGGCCATTTCGCCCATTTCAGAGCCCGGTTCCCGATTTTCGGAGCCGTCAGGCCGAGTGCCTCGGTTTGGGACTGCCTAACCACCTCCGTTTGCTCCGGTTCTTGGCATGCATCTTATTTACTCCCTTTTGCGGGACACTGTGGTCCGAGAGACCAACTTCGTGGTCGGACACCACTTCCGGTGCCTAATAGTCGATTTTCGGGGCCTCGGACTGCGCGTTTCGGCCCCCGAACCTTCATTTTGCATCGGTTTTGGTTCATTTTTGGCAGGGACCTCTGTTTCATCACCAGGAAGGTCATAGAAGGGTGGGAGGCCAGTAATTGTTTCAGCAACCAGTTATATTCCTTCATCGCCCTCTGTTGCCTGTTTTTTCTCACTTCAAAGCCAATGTTGACCACCCTTGGGCCACTTTCTTGCACCCTAAACCCCATATTTGTGATGTACACATCTGGGAGGCCACCAATATTTGGTGGCCGGCCAGTAATTGCTTTTGAACCTTTTGAACCCCTTTGAAAAGTGGGTTGTTCTCTCTCCTGGTTCACTGTTTCCAATTTTTGACCACAGGGTTGTGTTGAGAACACATGGGAGGCCACCAATCTGTGGTGGCCGGCCACTAATCACATTTGGCCCTTTTGACCCTTGGCCGGCCGGCCATGGGGAGAGCCGGCCGGCCACCTTCAAGCCCAATACCTGGCCAGCCTTGCTTCTTGCTACAGGTACACTTCAAATATGCATCCTTTTCCTCTCCAGATTTTGTATCCGGGGGGCCATTTTTTTGGGAGGAAACTTGAATTCATTCCCCCCCCCATTTTTCCCCCTCTTTCTCCCCCTCTCTTGCCTATATAAACCAGCCTCCAGCTCTGGTTTAAGGGTTGGAAAAAACACCTTTGAGCCCCTTGCATTGTATCTCTCTCCCTCTACACTTCCAAGCCTCAAAACCTTCTAAGTCCTACTCCCTTTTCTACACCACCACCTAGCACCACACCACCACCTCCATTCCAGCCACTTGGAGCAGCTTCTCAGAGCTTAGGAAGCACCTTTTCTCAAGCCAAGAAGTGTTGAAGTTTGGTCTACAAGGGTGAGCAACATTTCCTCTCTTTTTAAGCTTATTTTTGCATCCTACCTAAGCCCTTTGTGCTTGTATATTTGGGCTCCGACCCTAACTATAAATAGGCTTATTTTGAGCCATATTCCATGTTTGATTGAGGGCCTCTCACTGTTTGAGGACTCTTTGTTGCACTTGCTTCATTATCTCCCTAATATGCCATTTTCTTACACATTGTTTTTGGCTTATGTATGAACTGATTTGAGGCATGTTGTAAACTATAAAGTAGCTTATTTTGAGCCCTTATTCAACATTGTTGAAGGGATCATCACTGTTTGGGGCCTCCATATGTCACTTTCCATTAAATACCATTTTTGGCCCCATTTTTGCATGATTTATTAGCCTATTGTGCTTCTATTTTTGGACTTTGGTCCGAACTGAAAATGATACTATTTTGACCCCCTCTCCATGTTTCATTTAGGGTCTATTGTTTTTTGGAGCATATTTTGTATACTTTGTGTTGTAGTCTCTCTTTTAGGCCATATTTTGCATTGTATGTTAAGCATATTTTTACACTGTTTTGGGTCTGATCATAAACTGTAAAAGGTCATATTTTGGGTTCCTATTCAACATTGTTGAAGGGCCCTCACCTGTTTGGGACCAGCATGCATCAGTTGCTTCTTTGTCTCCACTTTGGCCCCTTTCTTGCATGAGAATTTTTCCATACTTGTGTTTGTTTTTGTGGTTTGTCATAAACTGAAAAACATCATATTTTGGGTCCCTATTCAACATTGTAGAAGGGCCCTTCTCTGTTTGGGGACAGCAGCTGCCACTTGCTTCATTATCTTGCTTTCGGGGCTGTTTTTGCATGCTAGTTTAGCCCCATTTATGTTCGCTATTTGGCCTTGCTCAAAACTGTAAATTTATTTTTTTTTGGGCTGTCTTGATTCTGTCTTCACATCCCATGCTCGAATAATGCATGCATTGCACAGCTATAGGTCATTCCGTGTGACTAATTTCATGTTTCGGGACTCGTTCCACGCATCGGGTACCATTTTTCCATGTTTCGGGGCTGTTTTGCATCTCATTTTGCCTCTGAAATTTGCATGATAGTATGCCATATTCCATGTCTTGCCATGTCTTGTTAGAGTGGCATTCCGTGTCGTAGGTTCAGTCCTCGGTTTGCGTGCACGTGTGCACGCATCTCGAGTGTCTCATTTTCATCTAATGGCCTCTTATGTGAGTGTGGCTGAGGTCCACTCATGTTGGTGTAAGTCCATTGTGCATTGTGTATGCCATTTTATTCCATAGCATTGTGTATGCTAGGCTGTATGTTAGCGCATTGTGTATGACATGTTACCTCGTGCATCGTGTATGCCATTTCATAGCCTGTCGCATGTTAGGACGTATCTTAGTTGCATTTCATGCATGTCATGCATATTGCATTGTGTTCGGGATAGGAGTTAGCCCGAGCATGGGAAACGAGGTACGTTTTGTACTCCGAGTGACGGAACATGTCTCAATCACCCAGTCACCGACACTCCGGATTATCCATGATGGAGTTAGGTTTTAGTTGAGTCTTCATGTGCATTTCATTCTATATTGAGTTGTGCAATTCGATTCCTTGGCCATCATGCATCGAGATGCGTGATTGGTGGCACGAGGATCGAGCCATGCATACATTTGTGAAAATACATTGCCATGCCCCTTTCCTGCTTTCTGTTGCAGCAAATCAAGAATCAGCAGTCTTCTGGGGCTTGGCGCGCTTTCCAAAAATCATTGCAAAACAGAGGCTAATTGGGGCATCACAGTGGATTTCCGCGCAAAGGCAACCCGGACATGCATCATTCATTATCTGAAGAAGAGTCAAGACAGTCCCTGGCTTGCATGCCAGTTTATTATTTTTCTTAGTTAATTTGTAAATTAATTAGGGATTTGTACATATTTGGACTGTATTATTTGGACTGTACTATTTATTTGGACCCTCTGTGCGAGGGTATAATTGTAATAAGTGTGGGTGAGTGTGATGTATATCTTCCAACCCCACGTCTTTCTTCCCTTTTATTTACCTGCTTATGATGGTTAGATTAGGGCATGTTTCAATTAGCATACAGTATAATAGCATGTTTGCATTCATTCATCTGTTTTGTATACACCGGGCTCGGCGCATCATACTAACTGCATTTGTATTTCAATTCCAAGTTGAACACATGATAGCTGTTGCATCTCATATGCCATGTTTAGAATAGCCGAGCCTGCTATAGTTGCATTATTGCATGTGTTGCATTAGGCATTTCTGTATAGTTAGGATCATGCCTGGATTTCTAATTAGCTTCTGTTTTGGCTTGGAGTACTCGGTGAGTTTTATGCTTTAGCATCCTTGCATGCGTGTGAGTGACTGCCATGATAGCATGCTTACCATGAGGCTAATTGCTTATGTGATATAACTGCCTGAATGCCTATGGGTGAAGGTTGGGTTATTTGGATTGGAACAATTCATCAAATGTTTGTTTTAAGCCCACTAGATAGTGGCAAAACCGTGTTTTCTAAGCCCACCTGAGGGTGGCAAATCCACGTCTTAGCCTACTTGCAAGTAGCACCATCAAACCATTTTCACAAACAAACATGAAGTGTTTTGTTCCAATTCAGACGACTCAGTCTATACTTGTATGCTGTGCGCATCACATAGCAACCTAGGCTAATAACCGGAATAAGAACACACAATGTTTTCAAAAATAGATATCATGGTTAGTAGAGGCCGCTCTTTGACCGGGCGAGCGGGGGTGCTCACGAAGTGACCTTCCCCAATCGTACCCAAGTTCCCGAGCCGAGGCAACTTTGGTGATGACGGACACGTGGCCTTAGGCACGAGTCAGGGTTTCCTAAATTTCCCAAAAATAAAATATTTAGGTGGCGACTCTGTATCTGGCAAAGCAGTCCATGTTTGGCACTTCTTTCAAAAATCTATTTTCTCAAAACGATTTGTCGGATTTGGACTCTTTGGTTCAAGATTAAGAACCGTGACAGCAATCGAGTCCGAGCTGTAGCAAGGTCCCCCCGCGGGCCTGTCTACAACCGTAATATTTGGAAAGTACTTTATAACGAACATAGCATTACTAAGTTATTACTCACAATAATTACACAGATAGCTTTGGTAGTAACCAATAGATCAATAGCTCATGGCACGTAACCTACGCAAACATAACAGATTCACAGATTGAAACACATGCTTGGACAATGCTTAACCTATTTCATTTCGTTCTTAGTGTGTTTCTAGCCCTTAACCTCATTATTTTCTCTTAATCATGGCCTAGGATGCAATGGGGATGCTAAAATGTACTTGAAAACACTTGAGCAAACATGCTGAAAATAGGAGCTTCACTTAAGCGCAACTGGCTTCACTCAAGCGAGCGTCCAAACATGTGAGAGATCGCTCGAGCGCAACTTCCTTAGCTCAAGCGGTCTGTAAACTTAGTAAAAGTACTGGTTGCGTGATTTTTCAACTCGACGGTCACTCGAGCGTGAGACTGAGGTCCTCACTCGAGCGCAACTATTGTTGCTCTAGCGATCTGCAAAACATGAAAACTTCTGGGAGCATGCATTTTACGCTCGAGCCAACTTTTGGACGCTCGAGCCAAGCGGGAGTGCTAAAGAAAGAGTGGTCGCTCGAGCGGAAAACAAGATTCTGGAATTTCCATATTGCACTCCCAAGTTCAAAACTCGAAGTCAAAAATTTAAAATACACCATTTGGGCCCCAAAACTTGAGAAAACATGTCTAAACTTGTCCAACATCATGAATTCAAAACCATTTCGCCAAATCAAGGCCCAAAAGCCTGCCAATTTCTTAAAATTCAACTTGAAACTGAAGAATATGATGTGAACATGACATGCATGAATTGTCATGACTTTTAACCTTTCAAATCATGATCTAACAAGGTTAAATGGAATGAAACTTCATGAATTTTCAAAACTAAGGTGAAATAATAACACGCATGAGGAAAATTCTTGGAAGCAACTTGAAAATGCATGAAATGTACATGCATGCATGATTTAACTTAATTCCCTTAATTCTAGCTCAATTCTTGTAATTCATCTCCCAATTCCCATGAATGCTACTATTAGCTATTTCAATTACATAATTAAAGGGTTGAGTCCTTAGCTTAGCTTCTCAATTGAATGCTAGATAGCTAATTGTTTAAGTTTCCAAGCCAAAGCCCCAACTTCTTCTAATTTCCTACAATCCTCTAGTTGAATTCAAGTCTTCCTTTTCTCTCTCTTTCTCTCTCACATTTGAGCTCAAAAGATGAGGGAATGAGAGTGTAAAGTGTATAAGAAGTGCTAGGGGTGGCTTTATATAGGCTTGATTAAGGAGTGTAATCAATGATGAATTAAGTGACATTAATTATTCTAATTGAATTCGTTCCAAATCGTATTTTAATTAAACCTACCATAAAATTTTAAAAATTTCAACTTACACTAAATTCAAGTCAATTTTGTGATCGGATGCCGATAAGACCTTCAATTCGCAGAACCAAACAGAAACAAAAACAGATATTTCTATAGCAGACTGATATAAACACACATAATGCAATGCACATGTAATTAACTTAGGATTTCATATTAATTACTTATTAGACATTCTTAATCATGGGTCGGGATTGTTATAGTTTTCCCACCTTAAAGAGTTTGGTCTTCCAAACTCGAATTACCTTCGTTTTGGAAGAACACCAGATCTAACGGAAACAAGTCAGGGTATCTTTTCATTATATCTTCTTCAGTTTCCCAAGTTGCATAGGTTCCTCCGTGGTTTTTCCAATCAACCTTTACCAGTGGGATTTCCTTGTTCCTCAATCTTTTGATTCGACGGTTAACAATCTGTATTGGCCTCTCTTCATATATATAGTCATCTTTTAGAAGCACATGAGTTGGTTCAATGACATGGAGCAGATCTCTTAGATAGTCCCAAAGCATTGAGACATGAAAAACATTGTGCATATGTTCCATGACCAGCGGTAAGGCTACCTGATATGTCATCGAATTGATCTTCTCAAGAATTTCATACGGCCCAACATATCTCGGTGCTAGCTTGCCCTTTACACTAAACTGTGTCTGGCCTTTCATTGGATTCACTTTTATGAACACATGATCTCCGATCTCATATTCTCTGTCTCTTCTCAGGACATTTGTATAACTCTTTTGGCGGCTCTATGCAGTGTTCAAATGTTGTCGGATCAATTTCACCTTTTCAGTTGTTTCTTGCATAAGTTTCGGTCCGAACAATGGTCCATCACCTACCTCAGCCTAGCAAATCGGTGATCGACACTTCGAACCGTATAGAGCTTCATAAGGAGCCATTCCAAAACTTGACTGATAGCTGTTGTTATACACGAACTCGGCCAAAGGAAGATAAGTCTCCCAATTCCCTTGGAAATCCAACACACACATTCATAACATATATTCCAAACACTACTAAAAAACGGAGCTTTTGCGATTAAATGCTTGTCATAAAAGGTGCACATGCCGTCATAAAAGACTTTTCGACGTGAATAGCGACGGAAATGAGGGTGGCGGAAGGCGTGACAAAAAGTATTTATGACGGTTACACCGTCGCTTTCTTGTAGACGATAAATCAATGGTTTTTGCAACGGTTTAACCTGACACAAAAAAATGGAAAAAACATCTTTTTATGCGACGGTTTAGCATACCGTCGCCAAAAACTTTTTTAGAGACGGTAGTTGACGTCGCGAAAAGTATTATTAGCGACGGTCTTAAATGTCGCAAAAAAATATAATTAAATTAAAAATGTATTTGCGACAGTTTAAACCGTCGCTAAAGATGGCACTAACATGCATATGTGACAGATTAACCCGTCGCTAATAAAATGCAAGAAAATGATGATTCCATTAGCGACGGTTTATTACTGTCGCAATTTTTTTTCATAAAATAAATATATATTTTATTAATTCATTCCCTGTGCAAATTATTAATACACATCCACATTCACATTCATATTCACATTCACAAAATCATATATACAAATAATTATATATATGTACCCTGTAACGATACAGTGTCAACCAAACATTATTTACAAAAATATATAAAACATCCTCCAACAATGCTAATATTTTTTGATAATTCAAAAACTCAAATTTGTATCTAAAACAAAACCAAAGTATTTACAAATAAAAAAACATATATATTAACAGCTTGTTTTAGTATCAACAATAAGCTCCAAAATCGATATGTGAAGATATCATCACGTACTCAAAAGGGTAGCATCTGCAAAAAGAAACCAAAAAAAAATTATTTATAATATAATTAATTTCAAGCTTACAAAATATGTAAAACATTTGATATTTATTTCATAAAATAAATAAATAAATAAATAAGATTGTAACAAATACATAAATCAAGCGCCACACAATAATATATCTTCCAAGAGTTTCTCCAATTGTTCTTCGAAAAAGAATTTCTAAATGACAAGTTTTCACAAATAGAAATTACGCTCCAGATTTAAAATCGGGAATCGATTTGATCTTGATCTTTTTCTAAGAGTCATTTGTGCCTAATTAGTCATATGTGTTAAGTTTTGTTGAACCGTAAGTAATAAAAATTAGTAAACTAGTATTACATGCTATCATAGTACTCTATCTCAGCATTCTTTAACAGAGTGCAATTGAAATTAAAGGAAAGATATTGGTGTTGTATGGAATTAAAGAAAATATCCATCAAAGAAATCAATTCTATTATCATAAAGTAAAAATTTTAATTCATTTTGTAGCTCTACAATCCAAATCAGTTTGATCATTATCTTACCTTAACATCTATGTTTTTCCATTATGAAGTTCACTACAGATATTCAATTGGATTATGTTAGCTGCCAATACTCAGGACAAACATTTCATTAATTTGAACAAAACAGGGCACAAGCAAAATACTTGGTTTGGAAACAAAAGTCAAATAGAGTACAAAATGCATCAGAATCAACTACCTAAAAAGATTGACAATGATGGCCTATTATTTGTAGTTTAGGTGGAAAACAATAACCATAAATAAAAAATAAATAAAAAACTTGAGAGAAAAAAAGGTCATTGTCTACCTACCTAAACTTAATCTCCTTTACGTTCATACTTTGAGTCATTGGCTTAAATGTTGACATAAGTTTGAGGAGTTTCTCTTTCACAAAACAGTAACTAGAAAATTGTAACCCCAATATGTAGCAATACTTATTGAATCATATTTCCTACAAAATTTATGAAAAATAGCTAAAAGGATTTGAACGTACTAGCTCCCTTGTGCAGGCCATCCTTGGAATTCTCAAATGCTACTTTTGTAATCAATCTCAAGCCACAGGTTAGAGCCCCCGATGCAACCAAACTAGTAAGAAAAGACATGAAGAATAAAAAACAAGAAAGCTTATATCAAAACTTCAAAACTAGATCAGATAATAAGCTAACCACAAATATAACTTGCAAGAACTCGGGTAGCATAAGTGATAGATCTCCAACCATTCCACCCTGAACATAAGCATCTGCAACTCCAAAAGCACCGCTAATGATACATATTCCAATATAAGTCCCAATTCTTCCTTTTCTAGATGTAGCTAAATCCAGCTGCGGCAATACAATGAAAGATGGAATCAAAGTGGACTCGTATGCTTAATAATTTGAATTTGAGTTACTAAAACATGTTACTACAAAACCATATGGTTATGGAGTAAGTTGATGATGTAATACATATAATTATGGTACTTACAACAAGAACAGCAAGAGCACTTGTGGAAAAAATGATATATCCAAATAGGTTTCTTCTTCTGGTATTGATTTTTGCCTCTCTGTATGTCAGTATTGCAAGTGTCCCAAGTGCAAATGGTTGATATACAAGAGTAAGAACCCTTGAGGGGTGGTATTTCTATACAAGGACAGAATTATCAGTTAAATTTTTTGCAACATCAACAACAATAATATTTAAAAATACTTTTTTATCAGATATGCCCATAAATAACTAATAACTCAAGTCAGCTTTGGAAGTTATTCAAAAGTCAAACATCATGGTTTGATAAAATTCAAGAGAAGTAAATATGGCTAGCCAACATATTTGAATTTGATGACAATAATTTAATAAAGAGAATTAAATAAGTGCAGTTTATAGAAATATAACCCCTTGTGGTAAATGGTAAGTCAACAAAGACATGGTTGAAATTCATCAACATATCATTAGTTATTCCAACTAAAGAAATTTCAGCACTCAGTTTCAAATTCAAATTCAAGATAATCACCACATTTGACTTTTTTGTTCCTCCACCTATAAGACAATAAATAGGAAGATAAGCTCGTGTGGACTCTGTCTACTAATGGTATTCTCTATCAAATCTGCTTGGAATGCTTGGAGAGTCTCTTTTGAGGAAGTTGAGTGGTCTAATATGGTTTGGAGTGTTGTGACTGTTCCTAAGGCTAGCTTTATTACTTGGTTGGCCATCGAATAGATTGAATATGGGTGATAGGTTGAAATTATTTGGTATTTCCCTATTGCTACTTGCCCATTATGCCTTTACTACTGAGGACCACTCCACTTGTTTTTAAGCGCCCTTCTCACGAGAGTGTGTGGATGAATATTAAAACTAAGATCAATGTGGCTTGGCCTTTGTGTTAAATTAATTTGATGCGGTGTCTTATATTGCTAATCTGTTAAGGGTAAGTCTCTTGGCTCTATTATTTCGGGTTTGCTCTAAATTGCACTTTTTACCTCATTTGGCTTGAGGAAATAATAGAGTTTTTACCAAAGAGAAAATTCCTGAAGAAGTTCTTGTTTTGAACATTTTTAATATGGTTAGATTTAGAGTGTTGTCTCTGAAGAATTTAAGAAGACATTCAAATGATTCATGGTTTTTAGCTACTTGGAGACTGCCCTCATCTATCCTTAGGGGTGATACTCCTTAATGTTTCAATGGGTATCTCTAACTGATTTCTGGTGGTCTTCTCTCTTTTCTGGCTGCTGGTATACCTATTATGGTGCTAGAAGTGATTGAATGGAGCAGTGGGTTGAGTGTGGTGTGATTCCATAATCAGGGTTGAGTGAACTATGAGCTTATATGATTTTCCTAACAGTTTGCAATGCAGGTTGTCATGCTGGCCCTTCTTAGGGATTGAGGTTGAGTGTGATGTAAGTATATAGTCAGGTGGTGGTCTTAGTGAGCATGTGGGTTGAGTGTTGTGAAATTTTATAAGAGTGCTCCTAACTTTGTTTTCTTGCAGGATTACGTTAGTTGCTGGCACAGTTGTAGGGAATTCATTGGTGAGAGCCTAGTGAAGTGATGATATATTTTTTATTTGGTTAAGATATGGTCCTATACTCTGTTTCTTTGAGAGTGACTTAGCTATTGAGTGTTGAGATTGTTAGAACATATTTGAGTGAGGTTTGCCTCAGGTTATTTATCATATCCTCAATCTTGCTTTAGTTCTTTTTTCTTCTTTCTGTTTTGGTTTTCACAGGTTGTATTGATGCCTCTGCTGCAATTGAGGGCAATTCATTTTGGTGCTGGGCTCATATTTCAGCTAGGGGACTTGATCGGTTATTTTTGTCTTGGAGTGTTGAAGATTGTCGATGGGCAGGCGGCACTTTTTGCCTTGCAAAGACATATCTCTGCTCCTATGTATAGTCGTTGTCTTAATTTCCTATGGATTGTATTTGTATTAATTACTGGACAGTCTGTGTTTTGTTTATTTATCTGATTGTAAGGTTTGGGTAATGAATTATGTTACCTGTTTTGTTGGTGTAGTGTTTACTTGGAAATTGGGCCAATATTATAGTTGTTTTTGTTGGCTATCTCCTACGGGCTGTGTAGGGGTTGTTTTCTTCATAGGGATGTTATGGCAGTTTGGGTCTATTTTGGTTCTTGTTCATGCCCCCCCCTCATTTTTTTGGATGGGGGTTATGAACAGGATTATCTGGTTCGTAGCTCGGGTGGTTTGGCTAGTTTAGTTGTTGTTTTTGTTCTGTGGGTTTTTATTTTGTATAGCTCTTGTTAGGGCTTGAGGTATACCCCTTGTATATCTGTATAGTTTGCTTATTTTATTTTATGACTTATTCACCCAAAAAAAGAAAATAGAATTGGATCTAAACGAAACCAATATAGTTTGTGGTCGATAAAAATAAAATAAAAAATAAAAAAACCAATATAGTTTGGGTTTTCAAATCAGTTTATAATACTTTGAAGAGCTGGTTATCTCCAACTATAAAAAGGGTTGTCCTAAGGAGAATCCAATCATAACAACCTCTAAACACACACAATCTTTGTAGTGCAAACTTGGGGCTCTATTGTGCAGGGGTTGGAGTTCATTCACCGCTTCATGTGGAGAAGTGGTGTTCCTTGGCATTTGCTATTTTAGGTTTTAATTTGAATGTGATTGATTTATACAGTGAAATTTGTTACTTTTGTGTTAATATTTTGTATAGTGATTGGGGAATAGAAAAATTATACATTTTCACCATTTTCTAAGAACATTTGGAAGTTCTTTCAGGTTGTGTTTTGTTCATGAATTTGGGTAGGGATTTGGAAAGAAAAAGGGGAAATGTGGGTGAAATGAGAATAAAATATTGCTACAATTCACACACTTTTTTCCTTTCCCTTTGCCTTTTCAAATCCCTACACAAAACTGTGATCCAAACACAGCACCCATGAGCCAATGCATTTCCAAGTGTAATATGCATTTAAATTGTAAGTCACACAGTTGGAGCTTGCTTAGAAACTTCAATACTTCTAATCTTTACAAGTTCCAAAAAAAAATTCAAAAGTGTAGATGAAATGAGAAAGTACAATGTAAATGAAAGCAATAAGTGGATTGGTTTTACTTATTGGGGAGGGGACGAAAAATGCTGTACAGTCATCATGTTGGTCTAAAAAAGGAAATTATGGATGCATATATATATTAAACAGGAAAAAGGAGGGAAAGATGTGGGAAGAAGCTTAAACAAAAACTTCCAAAGAGATAAAAGAGACCTAAAGCCAGTAAATAAAAGCCTTTATAATCCGAAATACAAGCAGAAAGAACTTGATTGGAAGGGTATTGATTAAACTTGGAGATGGTTAATCCCAACGGTAACAAAATAAACTGCTAACACACACACACACACACAAACAAAAAGGTAAGGAAAGATTATTCTTACGGGAGAAAAAACGAGAATGAACGGAGGATGATGCTTTTGATAGCCATTATCTGACAACGCAGACAAAGTTCCAACTTTTTCTGAGATTTTGCTTGATATTTCCTTATAGAAAGCAATCGCATATCTTCCTTCCAAAGGTGTTGAAATGCCCTAAACTTGAGGGTGATAACTCTCTCCTTAAATCTTAAAAATCACTTCCTCTTTACAAACTTTTCCTCAGTCAGTGGATCACTCTGCAAGTTGGAGATGCTGGTGGTTCTAAAAATATCAATATGACATTGATCAGATGGCAATAGCTTATTAAATACTTCGGAAGCTCTATTTGTAGAATCTTTGTTGGATGAGCAGCACAACTCCTGCTAGTTGTCAGTTGACCACCACCCTCACAAGCAGATAAACCTTCAGTCTTTTCCTCATTCGAACCATCCAATGAGCATTTCACCTCTGCTTTCCAAATTCTGAGCATCCAAATCACGAGCTCTCACCATGCTTCTTCGATTCAGACAGGTAGCCTCGGTGAAGTAAGTGGATCAACATATTTAGATGTTACAGTGCCCGGACAATCTACATCCTCATCTTTAACTTGTCCATGTGTTTGCATTTTGAATTTATGAAGAGATTGAGGTTAAAATATTGATCTCAAGATATACTCTAAAACTTAAACATTTCCTATAGGCTTACAAGGAACTCATTCCAATTGAAACACTTAAGAAAACAAAACAAAATATTTATTGAAACATGGTTCTAGTCAAAAGAAGAAACACCCTGAAACTTTTTAGCAGCTTGTGAGGAATTTTACAAACAGTTATATCAAAAGTAAGCTGCTACATCTGGTCAGGAACTATCTTGAGTTGATATTCTTGATATATTCCAAATTCTATGTACCAAAGAAGAAGAATGCACAAACAGGACTTCTGTAAATAAATTCACTATTCAGAAAGAAAATTCCAGGAACACAGAATCCATTTTATTACATGGGTTGGCACTATATCTGAATGTGATATAGTAATAGGGAAACAAAGATGGCTGAATTGAAAACCCAATATGCTATTAATCTATTTGTGTATATATTAAAGAGAGGGAGAGAAGGGGTAGAGGGTTTTTCTCCATCTTGTTCTGTTCCTTTGAAATCCCAAAATTATAAGCCTAAGTTTTATAATATAGTTCCAAATTCCAATTCCAAAGGGAAATTACAGGAAGGAGCAAATCCATGGTGATTCTAAGCTTCCAGCATTAGTAGTCCAATTTCAGCAGTTAAGCATGCATTACACAATATTTCCACAAACCACATTCAATTATTCAATTAAAGAGATCCTTAATTTTACCCAAAAAGAAAAGGAAAAATATTTCAACCACCAACACCGCAAGGGGCGGAGGAGAGCAGATGAGAAAAATACGGATCTTGGGAGGAGAACCCGTGGGAAGTCGTTGCCGCTCTTTGCTACAAGCAATCCGTGAGGGTAACGTGAGAGCGAAAGAGAGATTGTTAGGGTTTGTGTGAGTAAGTGTGAGAGGAAACAAAGATGAGAGGAAAGGAGGGTTACGGAACTCTTCCCTGTTGGTGATGTTCAAGGCTGCGAGAGAGAGACGATGGGAGCGAAAGAGACAAAGGGAGAAGACATAAGGGTTTTTTCTCTTTCTTGATCCGAGAAGAGAATCTTTGAAAGGGTAGGGAAGAGCGGTAAAAGAGAGCAAAAATATAACATTTTGCGACAGAGGAACAAAAGCCGTCGCAAAAAAATAAAAACAATCGCAAAAAGCAAAAAAAAAAAACGACGGGTAACAAACCGTCGCGTATAATACTATTTTTTGCCACGGTTATAGATTTTCCGTCGCAAAAAAATTAATTGGACGACGGCTTCGTTTGCCGTGGCAAAAACATGATTTTTGCGACGATTTTCAAACCGTCGCAAAAGATTCCGTGGCCAAAGCTCCCTTTTCTAGTAGTGAAAGTTTGATTGGTTCATTCAGATTGGCCGTCTGTCTGTGGGTGATAGGCACTACTCCGTCCCAGTTTTGTTCCCAAAGCCTGTTGCAAACTTTGCCAGAATCTTGACGTGAACTTCGAATCTCTATCAGATATAATGGATACTGGCGCACCATGTAATCTCACAATCTCATTATACAAATGTTAGCTAATTTATCAGTATTATAAAAAAATTTCACAGGCAGAAAATGGCAAACTTAGTCAAACGGTCAACAATTACCTAAATAGAATCCATACCTCAAGCGGAGTGAGGTAATCCGACAATGAAATCCATCATGATATGCTCTCACTTCCATTCCGGTATTGGGAGCGGCTAAAGTAATCCAGCAGGTCGTTGATGTTCAGTTTTTACCTGTTGACAATGTAAGCATCTAGCCACAAAATCAGCAATGTTTTTCTTCATTCTCGACCACCAGAAATTTTGTTTCAAGTCATGGTACATTTTTGTATTCCCTGGATGCATAGAAAATTTTAAATTATGGGCTTCAGTCATATCGCGTTTCCTCAAATTAGAACAATTCAGTACACAAAGTCTATTATGAAATTTCAGCACACCATTTTCAATCACAAATCCTAGCCTCGGTTTTGAGTTAATTTCATCAATAACTCTCTTCAAAAACTCATCTTCAAGTTGTTTCTCTCTAATTTCTTCAATGATTGCAGACTGAACAGAGATGGTGGCTAGAATTCCACCTTGTTTACGCAGAACTATCTCAATTTCATTCCTCTCTAAGTCACATAACAATTCTCTCTGGCCAGTGAGTAAACATGACAAATTTCAAATAGATTTTCAGCTCAAGGCATTTGCGACTGTATTTGCCTTCCCTGGATGGTACAAAATCTGCAGATCATAATCTTTAATCAACTCTAACCATCTTCTCTGTCTCATATTCAATTCTTTCTAAGTAAAGAAATATTTCAAGCTTTTGTGGTCAATGTACACCTCGCAAGTCACACCATACAGATAATGGCACCAAATTTTTAATGCAAAAACCACAGCTACTAATTCAAGGTCATGAGTTGGGTAATTCTTTTCATGTGGGCGGAGTTGTTGAGAAGCATAGGCGATCACCTTTCCATTCTGCATTAACACACACCCCAAGCCTTTGTAGGAAGCATCATTGTAAATCTGAAACCCATCAATTCTGTTGGGCAATGTTAGAATTGGTGCAGTTACTAGTCTAGTTTTCAGTTCTTAGAAGGCTGATTCCCGTTGATCAGTCCAATCAAATGACACATTTTTCTATGTTAACTGTGTCAATGGCATGGCAAGTTTAGAGAAGTCTTTTACAAATCTACGGTAGTAGCCTGCAAGCCCTAGAAAACTTCTGATTTCTAACACATTGGTTGGTCTTGGCCAGTCCACAATGGCCTCAATTTTCTGTGGATCCACCGATATGTCATCTTTGTTGATTACATCTCCCAAAAATGCTACACTGTCAAGCCAAAACTCACATTTGGAAAGTTTGGCATACAACTTCTTCTCTCTTAGAATCTGTGAGGCTGTTCTTAAATGGCTTTCATGTTCTTCCCTGCTTTTGGAGTAAATCAGTATATCATCAATAAATACAACAATAAATTCATCAAGGAATTGTTTGAAAATCCTATTCATTAGGTCCATAAATGCTACAGGCACATTAGTTACCCCAAATGGCATTACCAAAAACTCATCGTGCCCATATCTAGTTCTGAATGCAGTTTTCTCTATGTCTTCTTCCTTAACATTTAGTTGGTGATACCCGGATCTAAGGTTTATCTTAGAGAACACTTGTGCTCTTTGAAGTTAGTTAAATAGGTTATCTATTCAGGGAAGTGGGTATTTGTTCTTGACAGTCACTTTGTTCAATTTCTAATAGTCTATACACAGCCTCAAAAATCTATCTTTCTTTCTGACAAACAAAACTAGAGCACCCCATAGTGAAGTGCTCGGTCGGATAAACTTTTTATCTAACAATTCTTGAAGTTGGCTTTTCAATTCTTTCAGTTCTAAGGTTGACATTCTATAAGGGGTTTTGGAAATAGGTTGTGTCCTAGGTAGTACATGAATAGTGAAGTCAATTTCTCTATCAATTAAATTCCTAGGTTATTCATTTGGAAAGACATCAGGGAATTTGCAAGCAACAAGAATAGTTTCCACATTAGGACTAACAGAAGTCTTGATCAGAACACAACGCATATAGCCCCTACATCCCTTTCTAAGTAGTTTAATAGCTTTCATGGCAGAAATCAAGTACGGTGGAGGAACTACCCCATCCCCAACAAACACAAACTCAAGTAGATCGGGTGGACGAAACACAAGAGTTTTATTCACACGGTTAATAGTTGCACAGTACTTCGTCAACCAATCCATACCCAATATGCAGTCAAAATGATCAATTCCCAAAGGTAATAAATCAACATACAACGTCATATCAGTGATTACAACATCACATGCTGGATAAACATATATGCACATACCATAGAACCCCTAGTTGGTGTAAAAACAAACAATAAATAATTCATAGGTTCTGATGGTTTAGTTAATTTCCGAGAAAAGGCATGCGATAGAAATGAGTGTGTAGAACCAGAATCTATCAAGACATATGCATTTTGGGCACAGATGGAAATTATACCTGACACCACAGATTCAGTATTTTGTACATCCCTTGGCACTAGTGTGAATACTCTCTCTTGCCTTAATGTTTCATTTCCAGTATTACCTCTGGCATTAGTTCTTGCATTTGATCTTGTTACGGAGGCAGATCCAGCTGAACTTGCTGCAGGGCGGTTGGCGTTTTTGGACCCCAGTGGACAATTCTTTATTATATGGCCGAGTCTGCCATGCCGATAACAAGCACCAGATGCACGGTAACACACTCCTCTATGCTTCCTTCCACAATTTGGATTGTTTGAAATAGATCCACTACTCTGACTAGAGCTACTGGAGGATCCCCGTGTTTTGATTCTTTGAAAATGACCGACCCTTCTTGAAATTGAATTCGGACCTTTCACCTCGGCAGTCAGTTGTTGGAGCCTTAGCTTGTTTCTTGGCTGCCAGAATGGCCTCTGCCATCAATGCTCTATCAAGTACTTCCACATATGTAGACAGCTTCAAAATGCCTACTCGATCAAACACCTCCAATTCTAATCCCCCCTTAAATTTCTGAGCCTTCTTATAGTTTGTGTTGACCATATGAGGAGCAAATCTGGCCAAATCAGTGAACTTAGCCTCATACTCGGCTACGAACATCTTACCTTGCTTAAGTTCTTGGAATTTAGAAACCTTTCGATCTCGGAAGCACTGAGGAAAGTACTTATCATAGAAAATCTCGTTGAATTGAGCCCATGTTATGTTCCCATTACTATTTCGGATTAGCAAACACCATCTTTGGGCTCCATATTTTAGGGTATAGGTGGCCAATAGAACTTTCTACGTCTCGGAGCAAGGAAACACTTTAAATAGTTTCTCCATTTCAAGTAACCATGTCTCTATCTTTAAGGGTTCAATACCACCTAAGAAAGTCGGCGGCTTCATCTTCGTGAACTTCTGAGTTAGATTTATAATATCTTTGTTATCCGGTTCAACTTGGACTGGGAGAGGCAGAGGAGGCAAAGTGTAACACGCGCCCGCAGGGGCCTCTATGCTACAGTTCGGACTCCCTTTTTGTTTGTGTGTTGCGGTTCTAAATCTGAACCAAAGAGTCCAACTCTGGCAAATCGTTTTGAAGAAAAACAGATTTTGAAAAAGTAGTGCCAAACATGGACTGCTTTGCGGATTCTGAGTCGCCACCTAAATATTTTAAAATGGGAAATTTAGGAAACCCCGACTCGGTCTTTGAAGGCTACGTGTAAAATCATCACCAAAGTTGTCTTGGCTCGGGAGCTTGGGTACGATCGGGGAAGGTCAGCTATGAGCACCCCCTTTCGCCCGGTCCGAAGACCGGCCTCTACTAACCGTGATATCCGTTTTTGAAAACATTATATGCTCTTATTCCAATTATTAACCTAGAATTACTATGTTATGCGCGCAGCAAACAAGTATAGACTAGATTGCCTAATTTGGAAACAAACATTGCATATCCGTTTGTTTGGAAAACAATTTGAAATTGCTACTCGCAAGTAGGCTAAAATACGGATTTCAATGAGTTATTCCAACTCAAGCAATCCAACCTCCATCCACAGGCATTCAAACAGTTCATCTCACATAAGCACTTAGCCGCATGGTAAGCATACTGTCATGGCAACATTCACACGCATGTGGTATGCTAAAGCGTAAAATACTTACATCGTACTCCATACCAAAACAATAAACTAGTTAGCAAACATGCATGTCCAACACAGGCAAGGATGCGATCTAGACAGGCCCGGCTATCCTAAACATGGCATATGGAATGCTACAAATAACACGTATTCAATTTGGAATTGAAAGTACGATGTAGTTTGTATGATGTACCGAGCCCGATGTATGTAAACAAATGCATGAATGCACGAATGATGCATGCTCGATCCGACTTGCCCGGAAAACCCGTGTCGTGACACTGTTGCTCCTGTTTCTACTGCCCTGCCTCTCCAAAAATTCCCAAAGTCCCAGAATACCTTCTACATGAACTGCAGTACCCCATCGGCTGGAGGAAGTTACCATCGGCTGCTTAAATTGGCCACTGGCTTCTGTAGAGTTTATCGGCACAAAAAGTGTGCTGGTCGGCACATTGTCTCGCCGGTCGGCGAAAGTTCTGCGAAGAGGAACGGTTTGACAAAGAAGAAGAAACCAGTGCATGGCATAGATTTTGAGCATATGTAAGCATGGCCAATGCCTCCTATCATGCTTGGGGGCTCAAGGAGGCATGACTCTTGGTTCTTGGGCCATCAATTATGCATCTTGATGCATGATGGCCTAAGGAACCAAGGTTGCATTTTAATGGTAATGCATGCAAACAAACAAATGAAATCCAAGGCCTTATCATGTGTTAGTCAAAGGGCTTGGTGACCAAGAATTGAGACGAGTTGCACCACTTGAAGTGTGAACTCCTCTCAACCCTATGCTTGGCTTGACAATCCCCAAGCCAAGCCATGGAATGCATGTATGCAACATAGCTCAAATGGTGCAACAATGGGACTAAGATGCAAGGCATACCAAGTGTCATGCAACTATCATAATAGGCATGCAAAATGCTAGAGCATGCAAGGTATAAGTGGCATGCAAACATGGGCCAATCAAGCAATGGGACCAACCTACTACAACACTCGATGAACCAAGCATGCATCAAGCATATAATGAACATACAATGGTGGCCTTAACTTCAATAGGGCAGCCCTCAAACCACCCCAAAACAGTGGCAAAACAAGCCCTAAATGATGACCAAAATGCTATACAAACATGCAAGTTCATGGGCCTAAACCTAAGGCACCAAAAAGAGCATCTTACTACCACTTACACAACCACTCATGGCATGAATCTAACAACCAAAAACAGATTTTTAGTATGCAAAATGACACCCAAATCCCCTCACATGCCCCCCCCCCAAAATGCATTAATCATGGAAGCATACACAAGGCCTATTCTTAGGCATAAAAGGACACACCTTTAAAGCATGAAAGAGATGACAAGTACAAACATATGAGCATGGATTAGGGTCTGAAATAGCATGTCAAATGATCCCAAATCATCTAAATAGACTATCCAATGCATGTACATGGAGCACCCACCCAAGGCTTACAAGCCATCATGCAAAACAACCATGTCAAGCATGCTAAATATGACAAAAACAGTGGCCCACAGCCCTTATACATGGCAAAATGATGTTAGTATCTCCATGAAACTAAGCTAAAACATGCGAGAAAACATGGCCTCAAAGCATGGCATACTTCTAGGCATAAGAGAGCATTTCAAAGCAAACATAAGAGGCATGTTAAGGACCATAAAACCAACCTAAAACAGAGGCATAACATGTCATATGAACCACAAATATGCTCTGAAATGAAGCCAAAACCAACCATGCATACATGCTATTATTTGAGCCCAAAACAAAGGCAAACAAGGGGCCAAGGGGAGAGGGGTGTCCCTACCTATATAAGACTTAAAACCATCTTCCTCACCACCGAAAACCCTCTGGTTTTCGGTGGTGAAAACTAAAACACCAAGTAAACAAGGCCTTACCAAAAAGACACCAAAAAGGCCAAACAAGGCCTAAAGGGTGAGCCCTTACCCAAACCTCCAAATGACCTTAATGAAGGTTCAAGAGCAAGTAAAAACAAGAGTTTTTTTATGTTAAACACAAAACCAAAAACACAAAGCAAGACTAGTAGAAAGCTAGAGCAAGAATGGGGAATCTAAAGTAATGTTCTTACCCTTGAAGATCCTTTGAAGAACAGGTGGAGCAGCCCTCCTCTAGTGATCAAAACCAGTCCAAAATCACAACAATCAACCTCCCAAGTCTCTCAATCTCGAGCTAAGGTGTAATAGTGTGTGTAATGGTGCAAAAATGAGGTAAAACTACACTTTTAGGCCCAAAAACACACACACAAGAGGAGAGAGAGCGAAAATATAGAGGGAGAGAGTGTAAGCTCTGGTTTTTAGTCTCTCAAATGGCTAACCCCTTAGCCAAGAAGACAAGGCCTCCTCTTATAGAGGAGGCAATCTTGTAAGCTTAGCAACTAAGCAAACAAGAGGCTCATCCCTCCATACACGTGTATGGAGGGGAAGAAAGTGGTAGACAGCTGCATAAAAATATCTCAAAAAGTAGCTGCACAGTAGTCGGCAGGGCAAAATTGTCATTTTGCCAAAAAGGAGTGCCGACCGGCACCATAGAGTGCCGACTGGCACAATATAGTGCCGATGACAACATCAACCAGCCGGTGGCCTCTAGCCACTGCCGGTGTGGGGATGCCTCAGAAGGCATTCCCTGCCCCTCAGAGGCAAAGCACAAGTGTTTGGTGCAAAACCAGACACAAAATGGTCAAGTTCGGAGGTCCTGAGGCAAGGCGCGTAGCCGAGGACTCTGGGAACTCCAAACGAACACGAATCATGGATTATCACCGAGTGTTCAAGTTGTGACGTCCAGGTTTTGAGGACGGTCAAAAATGGGGTGTCTACAGTTGCCCCTCTTTGACGGAACTCGAAAGTCATAACAATGACGGGAGTGAAATGTCAAAGCCCAGAGACAACCCATTTTTGACACGGCCGAAGACTTGGACAAACATGCAAGACAAAACAAGGTATGCGCCCGAAGGCAGGGGCAAAATGCAAGACGATGCAAGAAGCCGAGCATAACTTATGATCATGCAAAGAAAGTTGTAATGAAGCACGCATGCAACAGTTGTAAGCTAGCATATGCCACTTTACACTACAATGCAGAAATGATGTAAGAGAATTATGTAATTCTCAAAACGTGTCACGCGGAGGATACAATACCTGTGCGGCTCGTCCGGTTGCACCGGCCTCAAATGAGCCGTACATACAATATCGTGCCTGCAAAGAAAGCAAACTTACCAGGTACAATATTGTTAGCAACACGCATGACAAGGCAGTCGAAAGTGCGTGACAATGTATGCAATGTGTACAGCAAGATAGTAGGATTGAACACATGTGAGTAAAGCAATGCACGTATGCACGCAATGTGTATATAGAGAAACTTGAACACATATCAGTAAAGCAAAGCACGCATACAATGCAATGTGTATATAGAGAAATTTGAACACATATCAGTAAAGCAAAGCACGTATACAATGCAATGTGTATATAGAGAAATTTGAACACATATCAGTAAAGCAAAGCACGCATACAATGCAATGTGTATATAAAAGAACTTGAACACATATCAGTAAAGCAAAGCACGCATACAATGCAATGTGTATAGAAAAGAACTTGAAATTGATCATGGCAAACATGATGCTGGAACGCCACGTACTGCAATTCAGTATGATTGAAATGATTTAGAGAATTCACAAGATATAAAAGGATACGGGAAGGGACATCCTTCGCATGTCCAGAGCATTGCTCACGAAAGTTGTGGTACGAGGTGCAATTTCTTGGACTACCTTTAGTGATAAAGGTGCTAAATCACACGATTGACCCGAACAAGGGCACAAAAGGTATGATGATCGAAAGGGGGAAGTTACCGGTGTCAAACCCAGCACTCTGCTACCCTGCTATTCTTCTGCTTTACTTTCCTTTTTACTAGGAGTTTAAGCACATTGCACTGCCTCGGGCAGGTTTTATTTCTCAAAAGCGTGTGTTGTTTTTTGTAAAACATATGATGGAAATGAAACAACTGTTTGTTCAAAAGGTGTTACATTTGCGTGTTCTATGCATCGCATCACAAGGCATCACACAACAATGTGACTGAAATTGAAACTGTGTTTTGAAAACGAAGCGTCGCATCGTAATAATCAGGTAGTAAACCAATTACAACTCGATAAGCAAAACAAGGGGACTCAGCAAAATAGCCAAATGCGAGTACACCTTGATAAACATTACAAAGACTTAAAGAGAGTGAAATACAACTCGATAAGCAAATATGCAACAACTCGATAAGCAAATGGGCGCGCCCTCATAAGAATTGATCACTGGAGGGTATTGGAAGTGGTGGGATTTTCTAAATTCCTAGCATAAACAGCTCAGAGGGAAAAGGAGAGAACCACCGGCTGAGCAGAAAGGCTACCGGCCTTGAGGAATGGCCATCGGCCGAAATTGGGATCCACCGGGCAAAACAGATGGCCGGTCGGCACTAAAATGTCAGCACCAACAGAATGTTGACATCTGTCCTTCACTCAACCTTATCCTCTTCAAAAAGGGTCTCAACTTCGTGGTTCTCTTCATTTCCACACTAATTTACTCCAAATGGAAGAATTTCTTGCCCAAAATCTCGCAACTTGGATTAATAACTTGGATGGCTCGGAAAAGCTGAATTTCCAGGCTTTTGGCATAATCGCACTAATCACTTTGCGCCGTACCCCGCTGCATTTTCCATTCCTCCATGCCGCGGCAAGGTTTTGGAACCCGGTAACACATGTCTTTAGCTTTAGCGGGCAAGAGGTGTGTCCAACTTTTGAAGATTTCCAAGCTCTAATGGAATCTGAGTGCGATGAGGAGATCCTGCCCCAACTTCATTTTGGCCATGCTCAAGCCTTAGGACAAATGTGTGGGCTCTCAATGCCCGATGCTCGTTCTCTAATTTGTGACGGGACATTAGATGTTCCGAGCTTGGTTTGTCGTTTTTCCGAGACTGGTGATCGCGGCGACCATCACTGGCAAGGTTTTCGGCGACACGCCCTCTGTCTATGCCTGCTTTCTCATTTTCTGTTCGTCTCCAGTTCCGGAGGGCCTAGTGTCCGGTTGATTGAGGTTGCCCAAGGCTTGAAGGAGGGCAAAAGCTGCATTGCCATGATCCTGGCTGAGACATTGCTGGGCTTAGGCGCCTTTTATCGTCGAGAGACGATCAGATTAGCAGGGAGTCCACTATTACTGCAGGTAATGTTTCCCACCCCATCTCACATTTTATGTTTGCTCACATCACTCGGCCCTCAGGCTCGATTTTTCTCACAAAAACCCTTTTCTCACTTTTTCTCTCATCGTACTTCTCTCTATTCATCATTCTCTCATTTTTTTTTTATCCCTCCCCAGGTGTGGTTAATGGATAAACTGAAGGTCGTGGACTCTTGCCCAGCATATTCAGCTCGTGGCTACTTCTTCAGGCAACGCCTAGTTGACGCCCTTGATGAGGGTTGGTGGTTTGAATGGATGTGTAGTTTGTCCGCGGACCGCATTGCTTGGCGGTGCCCTTGGCTCAATCTCCCAATGATGAGTTCTGACATGACCCGTCAACGGGATCCAATTGATTGGTTTGACTCTTGTGTCTTCTACTTTCCATTCCGTATTCTGCGCCAGTTTGGTCATAATCAGACTTGTCCGCCGGAAGAGACAGATGCCGGTTACATTCGATTCGAGGCGCCTGGTGGCGGTATGCCACAGCATGGAGGACGAGAGAACTCCTGGCCCCCGCTCCCGTTTTCAGTTGCACTTTGTCTGATGAGTGCTTGGATTGGCTTAATGAAGAGGCACAGGAGGGGCCCACTTTGGCATTAGAGGCTTCGACCAGCTCTGGGAGGGGGCGCAGGAACATTTGACTTGACCGTGCCTCGGATTTATTGCTTTATTAGTACTTTCAAGTTTTCTTTATGAATGTAATAAAAAGCAACTTCAATTGTATGTAAGAGCAAGAGAACTCTATTTGAAATCAATGAAATTGAAGGTTGTGGTACTGAAAATTTTCCGTTTTGGTCCAGAAATGGTCTTAGTTGTAAAAAGATTTATTTGAACAAAGTCATCTTCATTAAAACTTTTCAAAACTATTTTCGATATGGATCAGAACTGGACATGCCTGAGATCTGTCGTTGAGATGTACAAACCCGGATCCTAGCAACTGGAAAGTTGCCCCTTGTCTGAATGGTACCGCGGCACTTGCACGGCAACGGAAAGTTGCCCCTAGTCACGAATAACCTTTGTCGAAGATTGCGACAAATGCTGATGGACAAAGATGACCGAGATGATCAAATGGACAAAGTTGATCGGGGAAGAATTTATGGCTGAACTTCAGGATGAAGCTGCCTACGTATCCCAATGATGGGAATCAAGCCTTACGTAGTTCAGGCTTGGGTTCACTCGAGTATTTTCACTCTCCTTTTGCGCTCTAACTTTTGCCAAGGCCGCCCTTTGCGGGTTTTCAACCTTGCGAGCTCAGTTTTTATATTTTCTAATTTTTTTGTGCCCTGAATTTTGCCCAGGTCGCCCTTCCGGGTTTTCGGCCTAGCGAGCCTCTCAGGGATAATATTTCTTCAACTTGTCCATGTTGATCGGTTGGGAGAACTCTAGGCCATCTAGATCCATCAGAACCACAGCTCCACCTGACCAGATAGACTTGATGATATAGGGACCCGTCCAATTGGGTCTGAACTTGCCCCTTGGGTCGTGGATGGGAGCTCGGTTGTCTTTGAGCACCAAATCTCCTTCCTTCAAATTCCTGGACTTAACTTTCTTGTTAAAAGCCCGGGCGATTCTGCGTTGATACCCTTGGACATGGTATAGTGCTTTTAATCTCCTTTCATCAAAGAGCATGAGTTCCTCGAATCTGCTCTGCTGCCAATCTGCCTCAGCTATCTGACACTCAGCCAGTACTCGTAAAGACGGAACCTCAATCTCTATAGGTAGAACCGCCTCCATCCCATATACCAAGGAATAAGGAGTCGCCTCGGTAGAAGTTCTAATTGAAGTTCGGTAGCCCCACAGAGCAAACGGTAACTTATCTGGCCAGTCTCGATAGGTCTCCACCATCTTCTGCAGTATGTGTTTGATGTTTTTGTTGGCGGCCTCAACTGCTCCGTTGGTCTGCGGCCGATACGTAGACGACTTATGAAAAGCCACATTATACTTCTCCAACAAATCAATCACCTCCTTCTTGAAGTGAGAACCATTGTCCGAAATGATCTCATTCGGGACTCCATAACGACAGATAATGTTGTTTCTGATAAACTTTGCGACATGCGAAGCCTTCAACACGGCATAAGATTGGGCTTCGACCCACTTTGTAAAGTAATCTATTGCTACTAAGATAAACTCATGCCCATTCGACCCCTTCGGGATAACAGCTCAATCACATCGATCCCCAAAGCGAAAATGGCCATGGCGATGTCATGTCGCATGACTTTGACGGGATGTTCATGCGGTTTCGCGTGAATCGGCATTTGTGGCATCGCCGAACAAAGCCGATACAATCTTCCTCCATGGTAGACCCGGTAGTAGCCTTGTGCGAGGATCTTCGTGCAGCATCACCCCATTCATATGTGCCCCATTCTCCTCCATGGATGGCCTCCATCGGTAACCCGACTCTTCGGCTTTCACACCGGCTTGTGCATTCCCGGATGACCTCTTTTGTACAACTTACCCCGCGGATGATAAACCGAACAGCCATTCTTCTAATTGCCCTTTGTCCTTGGCATTTGCCCAGTGGATATGCCTCATTTTCCAAGAAGTTCCATATATCGTGATACCAAGGGTTGTTATCACGCACTTCATCTATGGCGAAGATTGACTCATAGGCGGTGCAAATTTCGGTCAATAATATTTGGGCCATCCGGACCCAGGATGGGATGTCTATCATGGAAGATAGAGTTGCTAGCGAATCACCAAAACTGTTGTTCTCTCTTACGGTGAGTGAAATTTAGCTTTTCAAACCAGGAATTAACAAATCCATGGTGCGATGGTAAATTATCATCTTCTCCTCTGGACTTTCAATCTCCTTTCTTGAGAGACAACTAGGTTCGAATCCCCAATGATGTCCAATCGCCTTGCCCTAGTTCTAGGGCGACTTCTAAAGCAATACATGCCTCATATTACGCCTCATTGTTCGAGACTTTGAATCGAGACTTAAATGCTAAAGGGATACGAGAATCGTCGACGGCTATCGGCAACACCCCTATCCCATACTGTATTGATTTGGCGCTCGTCAAAGTACATCGTCAAGTTTCATCTTCGATGTGCGAGAATAACCGTGCAGGAATAGGTACTCAACCGCTTCATCCTTCAAGGGTGGTCGACAGGAACTCTGCCCGCTCTCCTTTTCTGGACTTCGCGTCACATACTTGAGATCAAATTCGAGAGAACAGCGGCCAATGAGCTAGCCTACCCGTTAGTGCGAGTTTCTCGAAAAGACATTTGATGGAATCTAGTCGTGAAACCAACATTCTGAGTGAGCTAGCGGTAATGCCTTGACTTCTGGTAGCCCATACCAAGGCCGGACATGCCTTCTCGGTGAGTGTGGCGGGTCTCGTAATCGACTATCTTCTTGCTCATATAGTAGATGGCCCTTTCCACTTTATCTTCCGACTCTTGTGCGAGCATCTGACCCATTGTAGTCTCGATCAGCGACGGTACAATATCAGCGGCTTTCCGGCTTTGGTGGTGACAACAGGCGGATTACGTAGATACTCTTTAATCTGTTCAAATGCTTGGCATCGGCCGTCCCAATGGAACTTCTTTCCTTTCTTGAGAAGAGCAAAAGTGGTTCACAAGTTAAGGTTAGTTTTGAGATAAACCGCCTTATGAATTGCACTTTACCGAAAGCCTCGCACCTCCTTTTCGGTCATTGGTGGTGGCATTTCTAAGATGGCTTTGATTTTGGAAGGGTCGACTTGATGCCTTTGTGTGTCGAAATCGACATTTTTCATTGTAACACCAAGCGTACATTTTGAGGATTCAACGACCGAAATTCACGATCCTTTGGAAAAACTTTTGCAAAGGCGGTGTAGTGGCCCTCTCCTTCTTTCGACTTGACAATCATGTCGTCCATTCACCTCGACCTCTTTATGGATCATGTCATGTAATATTGTGGTTGCGGCCCGTTGATATGTAGCCCCAACGTTCTTCAACCCAAATGGCATCACTCTGTAGCAATATGTACCCCAGGGGTGTAAAAGCTTTTTCGGTCTTGGTGCCATTACTATCGATTATAGCTTTGAAAAAGCCATCCATGAGCGAGCAAAGCATGCCCATTGTGAAATCTACCAACTTCGTCAATATGCGGCAAGGAAAGTCATCGCCGGATTGGCTCTGTTCAAATCCACAGTCCACACATGCGGATTACGCCATCCTTCTTGACCTTTGGAACAATGTTGGCCAACCAAGTCGGGTATTCGGATACCAGTAGGAAGCCTGCGTCAATCTGCTTGGTGACCTCTTCCTTGATCTTAATGGCCCAATTAGGGCGGATCCTCCTGAGTTTCTGTTTGACAGGCCGGGCCTCGGGATCAAGAGGGATCCGGTGCTATACAATCTCAGGATCGATTCCAGGCATGTCTTCGTAGGACCACGCGAAAACATCTTTGAAATCTTTTAATAAAGCGACTAAGCGCTCGCGTTCCTCCGAAGACAACGTGGACCCGATCTGGACCAGCCGCGGGTCCTTCTCAATACCAATGTTCACGGTAGTGATTTCATCCATTAAGGGTTTAACAAACCTCTCTTGCTCTTGTTCAATTAATCGTTGCAAAACCGGAGGAATTTCGTCCTCGTCGTTTTCATCAAAAATTTGAAAGTCCTGATTTAAGCAATAAACCAAAAGGCCTGAAAAGTACTAAAACCACGGTCACCTGATTCTCATTAGATCCTTGCGAACCGTCCAATTCTTCTGTTACAACAGACTCAAAAGAAAGAAAAAACGACACAGACGGAATTGTGGCATCGGGTTATCACCCCGGAATCCGAACTTCAGACTCAGGCGATTGGAACTGATTCGACTCACAAGACTTCAGTGGAATCGATTAGGCTCACTACTGACCAGTCTTTGCTTGACAAAAATCCCTCCTCGTCTTGCCCGGTGAGGGAGGGTGCAATGGATGCATCCAAAATAGCTGATGGTAGGCCCGCAGCCGTTTCATCTCCGATCATGGACACCGAGGAGTCATCCCCTAAGCACACCTGGTCGATCAAAGGATCTAAAAGTAGACATGCCAGTGCTACCCCCATTTCAAACTCTGTGCCCGCAGATTCCAGTTCTTGCTATACTCAGTCTCAATTGTTGGGTCTGTCTGCTTTTCGGCAACATCATCCCCAGATAACTGTAGGTCAAAGAAAATTTCGAATCCTGGCACACGTTTCCTCTCTGCATTCAACCATGGCTCCGGAAAACCACAGAATGGAAAGTCTTCCCCTCCGGACGGCGTCCGTTCAAGGTACCTACTGAATGGGCGATGCATCAATTCAAGGTTTTCCCATCTGTTTTGCTTTGGCTCTTCTGCCATCTCTTTTCCTCTTCTTACCCAATCTTCCTTGGTGGGCGAGATAACCCAAGAAGGTATGAGGGTTGTCTTGGCACTGACCAACGCCGCAATGCCCTTCGACGCTCTTCCTAATCGCATCAGGGGATGTATTGGAGCTTGTTCATGAGGTACGGCTTGAGCAGCGGCGTATATTCGCCGTTAGTGGCCATAATATTCTGTACAACCTGAGCCTCGGCCAAGGTAAAACCTGATATGAACACATCTTCCATGCCGTGCTCGATCTCTAGAACAGGCGTGGATACTTCCGGTGGTGGGTGGATTGATGAATTCCCAAAGACGATGGCTACTCCCTTCCCGTAGGGGTATTTCACCATTTGATGCAAAGTAGATGACACTGCCTTCACTTGATGCAGCCACGGCCGCCCCAAAAGTAAATTAAAAGTTGCGGGAACTTCTAGGACATGGAAATCTATCTCGTGTCGTCCCGGCCCAACCTTTGTCTGAACTTTAACTGTTCCCATTACTTCTCTACTTGTGTTGTCGTACGCCCGGATGACCTGAGCTGTTGGTACGAAATCTGCGGTTTTCAAGCCAATCGCATATGCTGTCCTAGCTGGGCAGACATTGATGGCGGACCCGGTATCGACAAGTACCACCGGTATCCACTTATCTCTACATTCCACAGAAATGTAGAGGGGTTTGTTGTGATTTACGCCCTCAGGCAGAAGTTCTTTATCCGAAAAGGTCAACGTCGGGGAACCTCCCCCCGGGAAGACCAGCCCAACCAGCTGCTCTGGTGTAGTTTCTATGGAGAGTTTGGCCTTATCCATGGCTGTCAAAACAGCCTGCCTGTGTACTCGCGAGGCCATGAGTAGTCCCCAAATGGAGATGTCTGCTTGTATCTTTTTCAATTGTTTGAGTACAGCTTCTTCCTCAAGTTACTTCTCCTTCTGCTTCTCGACTTCCCTATCCTTCCCTGAGGCCTCTGGTTGATCCAAATGTGGGGGTTTAAAATATCGCCCACTACTTGTCATGTGGTCGACCTCTCCAAGGTACCAAGTGTTATCAGGTTGGTTATTCCCCCAATCTTCATCCGTGTGGGCAAGACATAGGTCCTCATCTTCCCACCACATTCCATCAGCGGCCGACAGACTCCTGTTCGGCTCTGGTATGGCTGTTCTTGCGCTCACAGCACCTTCTATCCATCTGCCTGTAGTATTCTCGTTTCCTGTGCACACAGCAATTTCAACTCCCACATGGGCCTTTGCTTTCCTGATTCTTTCGGAATCTTCAAAACTTACTTGTTCTGACATGACTGACTGTTCAATCATCTCCGTACTCAAAATATTCCAATCTCGGGCGAAATTCTTGACACCGGGCCCCCCGGCGATGTGTTCTGCTCTTCGACCCTTCCGGCCGTCGCTGATATTCTCATTCCTGCTGAACTCTGCTCTGCCTGAAATTCTCCTACCACATCGGGCTGATCGTCCAACCATCCGGTAGCTTCTACTGAATCCTCATAATCGAACCACGCAACTACTGCGTCTTCTGGATATTGGTCACTGTAAAATTGGAGATTGGTCAGGTCCTCCTCCACAGCTGTTACATCATCTGTTCCCTGTCCCAGACTATCCCCTTGGATCATACACAACTGTCCCCCTGTTGGCAATTCTACTCCGGGCCTATCTTGGCTTTTCGATGAAATGTAGTCACTCAGACTGTATGTCTTCCCAACGTAACTCCCAGATTCCGCGGACTCTGACTCCACAACCTGTTTCTCCTTTGGAATCTTTCTCCCCCTGTTCTTGGCGGTCACCACCGTTGGCTTGGGTTGGGTCATGGAGATATCCATCATGCACAAGTCGGTGCAATTGGGAAGAAGCACCTCCGGTTTAGGCAGGTGGGTAGGTGTGATATAGATACTAGGGTCGTAGGACACGGCCCCGGTATGGATGAAATTAAGTTTTTTGGGTAGTGGAGTTTGGTTATGTGTGGGGAGGGGATTTGTAGTAACATTGGGTTTTTCGGGAGGCAAGATCACCCCGTTATCGATGAGATCTTGAATTTCATGGCGTAACCGATAGCACTGGTCGGTGTCGTGACCGTGCTACTGGTGAAACGCATAATACTTGGCCGGGTTATGGGTAGGAGGGAGTTTTTCTGGTAGGGGCCGCGGCTCCAGGGGCTTCAGGTGCCCTTTCTTGATCAAAACCCCCAGAGCTTTGGATAGGGGCATATATAATGGGGCGAAGGTTACGGTGTTTACGGGTGGGTATTTGGTTGTTTGGGTTGCTACGGGCCTTGGGAGAATGGTGCTGTCCGTATTTCTTGAAGGGGGTTGGTGGTGACCATGCTCGCCGGAGGCTCTCATGGTAGATCGCCACTCGGGCTGCATTAGTGTTGCGGTTGAAGGTCCTTGAGGGTTGCTCCCGATCATTATCAATCGACCTTGCTTCAAGGCATCTTCAATCTGCACCCCATTTCATGTAGGTCGAGAAAAAGTGGGAAATGGGACTACTATCATCTTTTGCATCAACCGGTGTAGATTGCGCACAATCATCCGAATCTGGTCTTTGTCCGTAGGCCTCAAGGTCATCATCGAAGCCTTGGCCCTCCATCCGTTCTGAACTCGAAAAACTCTCCTTAGGCTCTTGCCTAGTTGTCTCGAGATCACGGGTCGTGATCTCAATCGTGTGTTGTATAGTCTTGCGATGAAGGCCTCAGCCATTTCGTCCCAATTTCTCTTGACGTCATCTTCTAGCTTGGCATACCATGCGAATGCCACACCTGACAGGGGTCGACCAAATAAAGACAACCACGGAGCCTCTTGAGGCCCATTGGCCTTAGAGCGTTCAGCAGGTCTTAAGTGTACCATGGGGTCCCCGGACCCATCAAATCGATCAATATGAGGCATTTTGAATCTGTCGAGCAGCGTCACAGCCGCGTCAGTGTAACCATCTTCAATGTCGGGGATAGTCTTGACCCATTGGGATCTCTTGAACAACTTTTCAAGCTTGCTCAACTTGAGTGCGGTGGGATCAGTCTCGAACTCAAACGGAGAGTCCAGTAGATTGGTGGGTGTTTTTGATAGCTGAGGTTGGGTTTGAGGTAGGGTTGGAGGTGGGGGTGGTCCTGTGGGCAGCTCTGTATCAGTCTGAACATTGGTTGTCTCCCCGACATTAGGAACTCCTGGTGGGGAAGGAGCTTGATCTTGGCAGATGCTCGGTTTCTTTGCTCTAGCACAGCAATTGTCTCTGCTGTTCCTCACAGCGTGGCTGTTACTGGAGAAATCTGCCTGACGGACGGCATCCTGCTGCATCGCTTTCATGCTCTCTTGAAGGTGGCGCACCATCTCCTCCAAACTAGCCATGCTATCCTGCTCTGGTTGGATTACTGGTATATATTCTCTCTCTGTCGGTGACACAGAATCTTGATCCCTACTGAACACAGGTGGGGTAGATAAAGCCCTCTGGTAGCTAGCATCTTGATGTCCTCTGCCTTCTTGACCTCGTTTAATGTAGGGGGTAGTGAGTAGTACTGCTGGTTGTCCGTCTATCGAGATCCTCGGATCGAAGAAGTCGACGACCTCTAACCCGAGTGCTTGGGGATATCTATCGAATTCGGTAACAATCGTGCTCAATTACCTAGTAAAAGATAAATAAAGCGTATAAATAGGCAGACAATTGGAATGACTGTGACATGAAATAAACATACAACACACGGTTTAGATAACATCTTTGAACTTCGATACTTGTTCCTTAAATCTGATCCATTGTTTTGAATCATTGCCCCCAAGTGAATCTTGTACCCAGATAGTGATTCCCCAAAATCATTCTTGGTGCCCTCGGGCTGATACCTAATCTTGCAAAGTGACATGTGTGTTCTGTGAGATACACTCTAAAAGCACATAGCGAGATAAATGAGAGCGATACACCCCTATGTTGGGGTAGGGTTTCCCTGTCCTATTTTGTCGAGAGCTAGGGTTTCACTACATGCGCGGTTTCAAACAACCTATATCGGGTAAGCAACTTTGTCCTAGTTTGGAATGGTCACTATAGATTTCGATATGCACTAGGTCGAATGGTCAAAAAGGGCGCGCCGGTAAAACCGGGGGTTGTGTTCTATCTTGTGAGAGCATAGCCGTCGGCCTTATGGACATGCCTTGACAAGACAAGCCTCGACAAACCGCTCGAGGAATAGCGGATGGCCAACACGGTGTCCTAAGCGCACCAATGCACATCTGCAATGCAAAAGAAACACATAAGTGTAGTCAAAAGCAGGATATCACGAGTTGAGTCAAGCTCTCCCAAACTCCCAGTCGCGAGAAGCTGTAACCGCGCTGCGAGCCTCTATCTCTGATTCGGACTCCTTTTTTGTTTGTGTGTTGCGGCTCTAAATCTGAACCAAAGAGACCAACTCTGGCAAATCGTTTTGAAGAAAAACAGATTGTGAAAAAGTAGTGCCAAACATGGTGCTTTGCGGATTCTGAGTCGCCACCTAAATATTTTAAAATGGGAAATTTAGAAACCACGACTCGGTCTTTGAAGGCCACGTGTAAAATCATCACCAAAGTTGTCTTGGCTCGGGAGCTTAGTGCGATCGGGGAAGGTCGACTATGAGCACCCCTTCGCTTCGAAGAGCCAAGCCTCTACTAACCGTGATATCCGTTTTTGAAAACATTATATGCTCTTATTCCAATTATTAACCTAGAATTACTATGTTATGCGCGTAGCAAACAAGTATAGACTAGATTGCCTAATTTGGAAACAAACATTGCATATCCGTTTGTTTGGAAAACAATTTGAAATTGCTACTACTTAAGTAGGCTAAAATCACAGTTCAATGAGTTATTCCAACTCAAGCAATCCAACCTCCATCCACGAGCATTCAAGCAGTTCATCTCACATAAGCACTTAGCCGCATGGTAAGCATCTTGTCATGGCAACATTCACACGCATGTGGTATGCTAAGCGTAAAATACTTACATCGTACTCGTGCCAAAACAATAAACTAGTTAGCAAACATGCATGTCCAACACGACAGGATCAGGATCTAAACGAGCAAGCTATCCTAAACATGGCATATGGAATGCTACAAATAACACGTATTCAATTTGGAATTGAAAGTGCGATGTAGTTTGTATGATGTCTGAGCCCGATGCATGTAAACAAATGCATGAATGCCGCATGCATTGCATAAGGTATGCTAATTTAAAAATGCCTAATTTTACCATCATAGCGGTAAGTAAAAGGGAGAAAAGAAATGGGGGTTGGAAGACATACACACCACTCACCCACACTTATTACAATTACGCCTCGCATAGGGTCAGAATAAATATTACAGTCCGAATAATGAATAAATTAATTATTACAAAATTTCTAATTATTTATCAAATAAATGCAAAGGAAAGGTGGCCACTACTTTGCCTCGAGATCTGTGAATGATGCATGCTCGATCCGACTTGCCCGGAAAACCCGTGTCATGACACTGTTGCTCCTGTTTCTACTGCCCTACCTCTACAAAAATTCCCAAAGTCCCAGAATACCTTCTACATGAACTGCAGTACCCCACCAGCTGGAGGAAGTTACCATCGGCTGCTTAAATTGGCCACCGGCTTCTGTAGAGTTTATCGGCACAAAAAGTGTGCTGGTCGGCACATTGTACTGCCGGTCGGCAGAAAGTTCCTACAGAGGACAGTTTGACAGTAGCAGCAAACCAGCAGTGCATGGAATGGATTTTGAGCATATGTAAGCATGGCCAATGCCTCCTATCATGCGTGGGGGCTCAAGGAGGCATGACTCTTGGTTCTTGGGCCATCAATTATGCATCTTGATGCATGATGGCCTAAGGAACCAAGGTTGCATTTTAATGGTAATGCATGCAAACAAACAAATGAAATCCAAGGCCTTATCATGTGTTAGTCAAAGGGCTTGGTGACCAAGAATTGAGACGAGTTGCACCACTTGAAGTGTGAACTCCTCTCAACCCTATGCTTGGCTTGACAATCCCCAAGTCAAGCCATGGAATGCATGTATGCAACATAGTTCAAATGGTGCAACAATGGGACTAAGATGCAAGGCATACCAAGTGTCATGCAACTATCATAATAGGCATGCAAAATGCTAGAGCATGCAAGGTATAAGTGGCATGCAAACATGGGCCAATCAAGCAATGGGACCAACCTACTACAACACTCGATGAACCAAGCATGCATCAAGCATATAATGAACATACAATGGTGGCCTTAACTTCAATAGGGCAGCCCTCAAACCACCCCAAAACAGTGGCAAAACAAGCCCTAAATGATGACCAAAATGCTATACAAACATGCAAGTTCATGGGCCTAAACCTAAGGCACCAAAAAGAGCATCTTACTACCACTTACACAACCACTCATGGCATGAATCTAACAACCAAAAACAGATTTTTAGTATGCAAAATGACACCCAAATCCCCTCACATGCCCCCCCCCAAATGCATTAATCATGGAAGCATACACAAGGCCTATTCTTAGGCATAAAAGGACACACCTTTAAAGCATGAAAGAGATGACAAGTACAAACATATGAGCATGGATTAGGGTCTGAAATAGCATGTCAAATGATCCCAAATCATCTAAATAGACTATCCAATGCATGTACATGGAGCACCCACCCAAGGCTTACAAGCCATCATGCAAAACAACCATGTCAAGCATGCTAAATATGACAAAAACAGTGGCCCACAGCCCTTATACATGGCAAAATGATGTTAGTATCTCCATGAAACTAAGCTAAAACATGCGAGAAAACATGGCCTCAAAGCATGGCATACTTCTAGGCATAAGAGAGCATTTCAAAGCAAACATAAGAGGCATGTTAAGGACCATAAAACCAACCTAAAACAGAGGCATAACATGTCATATGAACCACAAATATGCTCTGAAATGAAGCCAAAACCAACCATGCATACATGCTATTATTTGAGCCCAAAACAAAGGCAAACAAGGGGCCAAGGGGAGAGGGGTGTCCCTCCCCTATATAAGACTTAAAACCATCTTCCTCACCACTGAAAACTCACTGGTTTTCAGTGGTGAGAAGGCTAAAAACACCAAGTAAACAAGACCTTACCAAAAAGACACCAAAAAAGCCAAACAAGGCCTAAAGAGGTGAGCCTTTACTCAAACCACAAAATGACCTTAATGAAGGTTCAAGAGCAAGTAAAAACAAGAGTTTTTTTTATGTTAAGCACAAAACCAAAAACACAAAGCAAGACTAGTAGAAAGCTAGAGCAAGAATGGGGAATCTAAAGTAGTGTTCTTACCCTTGAAGATCCTTTGAAGAACAGGTGGAGCAGCCCTCCTCTAGTGATCAAAACCAGTCCAAAATCACAACAATCAACCTCCCAAGTCTCTCAATCTCGAGCTAAGGTGTAATAGTGTGTGTAATGGTGCAAAAATGAGGTAAAACTACACTTTTAGGCCCCAAAATACACGCACAAGAGGAGAGAGAGGGAAAATATAGAGGAGAGAGTGTAAGCTACGGTTTTAGTCTCTCAAATGGCTAACCCCTTAGCCAAGAAGACAAGGCCTCCTCTTATAGAGGAGGCAATCTTGTAAGCTTAGCAACTAAGGAAACAAGAGGCTCATCCCTCCATACACGTGTATGGAGGGGAAGAAAGAGGTAGACAATTTGCATAAAATATCTCAAAAGTAGCCGCACAATGAGTCGCAGGCAAAATTGTCATTTTGCCAAAAAGGAGTGCCGACCGGCACCAAAGAGTGCTGACCGGCACAATATAGTGTCGATGACAACATCAACCAGCCGGTGGCCTCTAGCCACTGCCGGTGGTGTGTGGGGATGCCTCAGAAGGCATTCCCTGCCCCTTAGAGAAAAAGCACAAGTGTTTTGTGCAAAACCAGACACAAAACGGTCAAGTTCGGAGGTCCTGAGGCAAGGCGCGTAGCCGAGGACTCCGGGAACTCCAAACGAAGACGAATCATGGATTATCACCGAGTGTTCAAGCGGTGACGTCCAGGTTTTGAGGACGGTCAAAAATGGGGTGTCTACACAAAGGTTGTTGTCTTTGCTACTGTATCATTGCTTCAGTTAAGGCTGCAAGCATTTGTTCTATTCGGCTCATGCGAGCCTCTGAGGATTCATTTGTACTGTCAGTTCTTGTGTTTTCCATTTGCCATAGGTAAACAAAGCAAAAATAAACATAGGCAAGTAATTCCTTCCACATTGTTCAAGGTATTGAGTTTCAGTGCATTTATTACAATTGAGTGAGTTCATGTTGAGTTCATGTTCAAATTTAGTTTCCATAGTTATAAAAATTGACTCACACACTCACACATGCAGGTGAAATGTCCCTACTTCTTTTCTAGAACGTCCTATAGCTCATATGGACTCGTTTGTGCGATATAACTTGTGCTCTGATACCACTCTGTCACGACCCAAACCTGCCCCTACAGGTTTAGCGTCATAACCGGCTAGTAATCCTCGGATTACCGAAGGCCTCTGACCTGATTAGCAAAATATAAGGGGCTAGCGGAAGCAAACATAGAAACACACATAGTCCATTAAGCTGTGTAAACATATATGGGACAGAAATTTGAAAACTTATAATGTACATAGGCGTGACGTCATAAATATAGTCTACATCACTTTCTTTACAAATAAAAAAAATGGGGATTGAGCCCAATATAAAAATAAAAAAGAAACTTGTTCTGAATCCAAAAGTAAACAAAGCCTTCTACGTTCACAAAATAAGACCACAAGACACTCGGAACCTCCTCGGGAGGCACAAAGCCTAGCTGACAAACGAAAACCCCAGATTATCAATTTTGAGTCTGGTCATGCGCCTGGTCACCTACATACATAAATAATAGAGTGAGATGGAGCCCAATGAATAATAACAGAGTAAAGGTTTTAATGAATGATGCCCAGAACAAATTCCATACCTTTTATCATATCAGATACATAATCATATTCTTATCAGAAATAGAATCATAGTCATACTCCCATTCAAATCATGCATGGTACATCCATGAGCATTAACATATTCCTATGGTCAAGCCTATCAAGTTCCATAATGGAACCTCCGGAACCGGGCAACATATCTCATACATGGGTCACGGTATTATTCCCCTAGGCAAGGGCCTGGCCATGGTATTATTTCTCTAGACGAGGGCCTCATGACCATAAGCCATAGTACTATTTCCCCTTGGTGAGAGCCTCTGCTAAGGATAACACATAAACATGTCAAAGAAGTGGATCATCATTTTACGCTCATGACCATAAGCATGCATTTTATGCTCAAGCCAACTTTTGGTCGCTTGAGTGGGAGTGCCAAAGCAAGAGTGGTCGCTCGAGCACAAGTTCTATCGCTCAATCGGAGAGCAGAATTCTGGAATTTCCAAATTACACTTCCAAGTTCAAAACTTGAAGTCAAAACTTTAAAATACACCCATTGGGCCTCAAAACTTGAGAAAACGTGTCTAAACTTGTCCAACATCATGAATTCAAAACCATTTCGCCTAATCAAGGCCCAAAAGCTTGCCAATTACTTAAAATTCAACTTGAAACTTAAGAATATAATGTGAACATGACATGCATGAATTGTCATGACTTTTAACCTTTCAAATCATGATCTAACAAATTTAAATGGAATGAAACTTCATGAATTTTCAAAACTAAGGTGAAATAATATCATGCATGAGGAAAATTCTTGGAAACAACTTTAAAATGCATGAAATGTACATGCATGCATGATTTAACTTAATTCCCTTAATTCTAGTTCAATTCTTGTAATTCATCTCCCAATTCCCATGAATGCTACTATTAGCTATTTCAATTACATAATTAAAGGGTTGAGTCCTTAGCTTAGCTTCTCAATTGAATGCTAGATAGCTAATTGTTTAAGTTTCCAAGCCAAAACAAGTTCTTCTAATTTCCTACAATCCTCTAGTTGAATTCAAGTCTTCATTCTCTCTCTCTTTCTCTCTCACGAAAAGATGAGGGAATGAGAGTGTAAAGTGTATAGGAAGTGCTAAGGGTGGCCTTATATAGGCTTGATTAGGGAGTGTAATCAATGACTAATTAAGTGACATTAATTATTCTAATCGAATTCATTCTGCATCGCATTTTAATTAAACCTACCATAAAATTCCAAAAATTCCAACTTACACATAATTCAAGTCAATTTCGTGATCGGATGCTGATAAGGCCTTTAATTCAAAGAACCAAACAGAAACACAAACAAATATTCCTATAGTAGATAAATATAAACACACATAATGCAATGCACATGTAATTAACTTAGGATTTCATCTTAATTACTTATTAGGCATACTTAATCATGGCTTAACAGCTGATCATGAGTCTGGGTTGTTACAGGGTTGGTGTAGGGTAAGGTGTTGTTGTTATCATACCAAGAAGTGGGTTAGATGAATCGGTGTCCTTAGTACACCTTTAAGAATTCCTTATCAGGTCATTGGGAGTTAATAGTGTTGGTGTTTAGGATAGTTAAGAGTGGATGGCGTGGAGAGACTGGATTTTCTTTTGTAGAAAATTATTCCTAGTCTACTGAGGGCAGTTAGTTTTGTTTTATGGTTGTTGCTTTTAATTATTGATTCACTTTTGTTTTGGATTGGCAGTATATGGAATTGTGTTGATGTGGTTTGTTGTGTGTTTCCTGTAAGGAAGGTAGGGTTCATTTTGCAACTATTGTCCTCGGAATATGAGTATTTTTTACTTGTACGGTGAAGGTTGTGAACCCGAGATGTTGATATCTTGTTTATTAGAATTGGGAAATACGGTAGTTGTACTAGAACGGCTCATTTCATAGGTATACTTTGAGTTAGGTGGCAGTGAGGCATTAAGAGATTTAGGGGGAAGTTTTGGAAGTAATTATAGTGTTGAATATGTGTTAGGGTGACTTTTGTCCTGGGTTGATAGAATCCTTTGTAAGTTCGAGATTGAGTGCAAAATTGCTTTCTTTGGTTTGGTTGAGTCATCATTTCTTTATAAGAGTGTGTGGACAGTTTGTTAGTATTTGAGCTGTTTAGACCCCTTTATGATTAGTTAAGTTTGGGAAGTGCGAATTTTCGGCTCATGAGGTGAAATTCTGAGAGGCATTGAATTTGAGGGAAGGCGGTGAGTCGAGGTAGTGATGGTAAGGGGTTGAAGTGTGTTATTAACGAGAAAAGTCAAGGTAGTGACCGATACATTGGGTAGAAATTTGGCACGGGGCGTAGTGAGCGTAGTCCTTCTTGGTATTCCCATGAAGTGGGGCGAGTTAATCCTTAGGTGTTTTTAATCTTGTGTATATCTTAAGATCTTTTGTTCGGAGTGTTAGCCGGGTATGCGTTTTGATCAGTGTTGTTATTCCCTAGATAGGGATGATTCTGGTAGCTTGTTTTGATAGAAAGGGTGTAGTTACAGGTGGTCGGTGGATGTCATAGTTGTGGTAATGGAATGTAATTTTCTGGTGATTTTCTATTATTGTTTAACTTCTTGTTATCATGTTTAACGTGTTCTACTTTTATGTTGTAACAGTATTACAATTTTATTTTTGAAGCGATTGTGTCATTGGTCGAGTGACGGTTAGGAGCGTTATTAATTGAAGTCTTTTGGAAAGGAAATTGGGAACTAAAACTTTGCTTGTTGGAAATTTGGTTGTTTTAAATTGGTAGTGGGTTTGTTTAATGCACCTAGGTAAAAAGGAGATTTTGAATTTTGTGTGGGCGGGTAGCCCGAGGTTGGTTTCGGAAGTTGTCTTGTTGATGTTGTGGTTTGGGTCTTGGCATAACGGTAGTGTTGTTTTTATGGCAAACAAAACAAATAAGAACAAAAGTTTATGATGGGCCTTGTTGTTTTCAATTTCAGAAATTTGGTGTGCCTGTTGTGGCAAGTTTTATTTATACAGTAAAAGTTGTAACTTAGAATTCATGATGGGTGCTAGGTAAGGTCTTATTCTCTTTTCTGTGTGGTTGTGTTCCTCAGCGTAGTTGGGTTATTATAGGTTAGAATTTCGCCTTTTGAGAGATTTTGCTTTGGGAATGTCTATGTCATCATGTGAAGGGAAAGATGAAGATTTTGGGTGAATAGAGCATTTAGTGTGGTTATATGCATTGAGGTGTTTTTGGGTTCGAAATAACTGAGTGTGATGTGCGTTTGAATTTCCTTGCTTGAAGTGTTAATTGTACCTTGTTACGTGTTAGCGTCGTAAGTGATTTTGATGACTTTCCATGCGTGGTTATAGCTCTAATTTCATTTTATTTTATCACATTACAATTACGAAAGAGGTGGTCATGATTGAGTAGTTTGTGGTGTTGTGGCTTTTAGGAAGTATTGTTGTGGTTGTGATTGTGCATGTGGGTGTTGCTATAGCGATTCTAGTTTAAACCCGACCCGTTCATTGTTTTGGATCCAGGATTTCTTGTCTTGATGGTTGTTCATGTCTTTTTCCATTTTATTCCTTGTTGAGATTAGTTATTGAAGTGTCTTGGTGGTATTTGAAACAAGTTAGGAGTTAGTTTTTTAAAACTGTTGCTGCCTAGATTTTGGCTTGTTCGCTCGAGCAAACTTTCTTGCACTCGAGCAAACTTTGAGAACTTCCAATACCTTTACAAGTTTGCAAAACTATTGGGAGTATGTCATTCTTCTCTCGAGCGGTGTTTCTTACGCTTGAGCGGTCCTTCTTGTGCTCGAGTAGTCTTTTGGAACTTTCAATACTTTTGCAGGCTTGCAAAAGTACTGGGAGGGTGGTGTTCTTTGCTCGAGTGATACTTTGCTTGTTCAAGCGGCCTTTCTTTTTGTCTGGTCGCTCGAGTAGTGTTTTGGTCGCTCGAGCGATCTGCGCATATATCATTCCGTAAAAATCACTTTTTGAGTCTCTTTTTCATATATATATATCTCTAAACATTTCAAAACCAAAAATCTATACTCTCTCTCTCTAAAACTGATCTTCAACCTCGAAATACATTCAATCTATTGATCTCTACACGCTAGTCCCTCTGATAAAAAGGTAAAGGTCATCTAGAGCTTCATTTTAATCGAGGCAAAGTTGATTTTTGCCTTCGTCAAAGTTTCTTCTTTCTCTCCCTTGTCTTCAAACTTTGAGGTAGGGATTTCTTCACATTTTAGTATGATTTTTAACTTAATTATTTGTCTTTTCAAAGAAATCATGGGATTTAGGGATTTTGGTAAAAATCTAGGGTTTTGGTTTTCAAATCAAAAGAGGGGTTTTCAAATGGATTCTTGAAAATGATTATGGGTTTATAAATGTGGTTGAGTTGTGATAAAATGGTGGATTTTTATCCTTGGAATTGCTTTATAAGGAAAAAGGGATTTTGCCTTAAAATGTGAATATTTGATTTTGTAAAGAGAAAATGGAAATGATGTTAGGTTTTATGAAATTAGAATGATACTGGTGGAGGTGGTAGAGTTGGATATGTATTATCGCTCCCATCTTGAGATTTGGAAAGTATATCTTTATTGGAAATTATTTATCTGTTTAGAGATATCTGTTTTGGGCTATTGGTGGACGATAGTTATGATTGTTATAGAAATTGCACAAGAATTAGGTGAATTGAAACTAATTTTTCATCCATTTGCATTAAGCATTGTTACATATTTAACACATTGAAAATGTATACTGTTTTGAGAAAAATTGGTGAATATCTTGGTGAATCTGGGTAGGGAGTGTAGTTGTGGTATTAAGTTGGCCTGTGTATCCTTGGTGGAAGTCCAGAAACTCGTGCGAATAGGTGTCGAGCCTTCCGGTTAATATAGGTAAAAATGGCAATTGGTAGTGCTTGTAGCCTACTTGTAGACACGTCTTAGAGATTCCCAGTGTTGTATCTACTATCCTGTTTCCTATTATAAAGGAAATGATTTCATGAATTGTGATATAAACTTGGCATTGCATGGTTTTTGAAAAGAGATATAAAATGTTTTGGCTTCAGCATTGCATATGCATTCACCTTATAACTCTGTTAAGATTCATACACTATGTGAGAGTATCTTTACTAGGCTTTGGCTTACCCTATATGGAAAATCATTTTTAGGTGCTGATGATATGCCTCCGCCAAGGCCTTGGCTTGGAAGGATTTAGAGCCGTGAACTTCTTATTTTGTTTTTGTTGTAATTATCTTATACAAGCCTAGGATTTTATTTGTATTGAGTTTAAAATCACTTTTGTTGTAACCAAGTATCGTCTTGGAAAGTTGTAGCTGCCAAAGCATTTATTTATCTATTTAACTTTTATTTCATATCATTAATTTGTTGCACATGCTATAGATTCACAGTTAGGACTTATGAATGTGTAACTCCATGTGTTACCTTTTGTACAATTGGAATCATATGAATGGAAGGATATTATATTCAGAACTGTGTTGTTATTTAATAAATATTGTGAGATGATTTTATTGTTATATTTTGGGGCCATTGCAACTTGGTATCAGAGCTATCGGGTGTGAATACTTTGGGATTGTAGGAAGTGGTTATTACCACAATGACTTTCTTGCTAGATGATATTAGGAATAAACCTGACATGCTATGTGGTAACATGCTTATGTGACTAGATGGGTATGAAATTTAATTTCTAAGATCTTGATTGGGTTTACGAGTTTCTAGAAGTCCTGTTAGAAGAGCACTTGATCACTGCTATTTCTAACCGGAACTCTGCCAACATCGCAGTATGATCATTATCTAGAAAGGAAATTAGAATGTGTTTATGTGACTACATGCTTATGTGGAGTGAATTACTTGTTGTCCACCACATTAGGACGTGAGTGAGTTAGCTTCAGCACGTTTGTAAATGTGCTAATTTCTTGTGTTACCTTTATTAGGATGTCAGGACGTAGATATGGTGTTAGTAGGCATGGCAGGCCTAGACGACAGCAGGTGCCGTTACCAGATGATATTTCAGCACAGGAGGAAGGGGTTGGTCAAGCCAATGTGGCCGAACCAGTTGGTCAGCGGGCCATGGGTGCCTTGGCCTCGTGAAATGGCTGGAGCTTTGCGGGAATCCATGGACATTCTTAGAGTTAATAATCAAGTCCAGGCCCATGTAGCGGAGACAGGGTCGTCTTTTTTGAAGAGGGAGTTCTTTTGGTCTAATCCGAATGCGTTTTTGGGAGATCCGAAGGAGCCATTGACGGCGGATGAGTGGCTAAAATAGATGGTGAAGACATTTGAGATGCTTGGCATTGATGATGATGGGCTGAGAATGACCTTGGCATCCTTCCTGCTGAAAGGGAGATACGGGTCAATTAGGTGACTTGGGAGGCCTTTGTCGACGCTTTCCAGGACAAGTTTTTACCTCCCACTACTAGGGAGAAGTGGAGAAAGCAGTTTCTGAAGCTCAAGTAGCTTAACACACCGGTGGCTGAGTTTGAGGCTTCCTTTACCGATTTATTGAGGTTTGCACCTAAGCTTGTAGGAATGAAGGAACACTGTTGTTTGGAGTTTGAGAATAGGTTGAGGACTGGACTCCTTTTCAAGGTGGCCGCGTCCATGATTAGGGATTATGATCATCTTGTGAAGGCGGCGGCTCACTTTGAGACCGTGATTCAGACTGAGGAGGAGAGGATGATGGGCTTTAGACAAAGAAGTCAGGAGGTTCAAGGAGAGACTCGAGACAGTAAGAGGCAGAGGGGTTCCACCCCACAGCAGTCCCAAGGACCACAGTCTAGGTCCACTTTGCTGGTATCGAGTTCGGGTTCTGAGAGAGGTGGTCAAAAAGGGATCACTTGCTTTAAGTGTGGTCAGCTGGGCCACAAGTCTGTAGTTTGCCCGCAAGGGGATGGAGGGCAACAGTCTGCACCGTCTTCAGCTCATTCTCAGAGCCAGAGTCAGGAGAGAGGGCAGCCGCCTACCTATTTTCAGTGTGGGTAGTCAGGGCACTTGAGGAGTTTTTTCCCTCAGACAGGTAGCACATCTGGTGCGTCTGGTTTAAGGCAAACACAGAGCCATCAGCCTAAACCGTCAGCTCAGGCCTAGAGGGCTAATCAAAGAGCCTATTCTGCTCAATCCGTGTATCAGACTTATGCTCCGAGGGTGAACAGGTGGAGTAGAGACCTATGGAGCATATGTATGTTGTTACTCTGCTAGATTTGTTACCAGCACCTTCGATAGTGAGAGATAACTTCTTGTTATGTAATTCTATTGACAATGTGTTGATTGATACTGGTGCATCGCATTCTGTCATTTCATCTACATTCGCATCAGCATTGGTGTTAGAAGTGACTCAGTTAGCATCTCCACTCAAGGTAGAGTCACCTATTGGTGGTAAGGTTTTGTTGGACTAGGGGTGTCGGGAATGGTAAATAGAGGTTGCCAGTCGCCGACTTCCTTTTTCTTTTGTATTGATTAACATGTCGAATTTTGATGTTATTTTTTGCATGGATTGGCTGTCATCTTATCAGGCCATTATAGATTGTTACCATCAGAGAGTCATGGTGTGCATCTCGAGTGGTGATTGTTTTTATTTCCTGGGAGACCGAGTTGATAGAGCCTTGTTGCCAGTGTGTGATCCGCGTGGTCGGGGAGAGCTTAGTCTTCCTCTTGCTACCTGCATGGGTGTTGAGAGCGATGTGGTCCGAGTAGAGTTGCCAAGGATAGTTTGTGAATACCCGAACGTCTTTCTCGAGGATCTCACTAGTTTGCCACCTCATCATGAGATTGAGTTCTCTATTGATTTAGTGCCTGGCACGACATCGATTTCCCTGATACTGTATAGATTTGCCCCCGCTGAGTTGAGTGAGTGGAAGATTCAACTCCAAGAATTGCTAGATAAGGGTTTTATCCGCCCTAGTACTTCACCTTGAGGAGCACCGACTCTCTTTGCCAAGAAGAAGAATAGCATATTGCAACTTTATATTGATTACCGAAAGTTGAACTAGGTAACTGTTAAGAACAAGTACCCATTGCCTCCTATAGATGACTTGTTTGACCAGTTGAAAGGGGTTTTGTTGCTTTTCTAAGGTAGACTTGAGATTGCGTTATCACCAGTTGAGAGTAAAGGAGGAGGATATCTAGAATGCCTTTTGGATTAACCAATGCACCGACCTTATTTATGGATTTGATGAATCAGATCTTTCATGAGTTTCTAGACCGTTTTGTAGTTGCCTTTGTTAATGACATTTTGATTTACTCACCCTCTGAGGAGGAACACGAGGAACACTTGCAGATTGTACTTGAATTACTTAGAGCCCTCAAATTATATGCTAAGTTCGAGAAGTGTGAGTTTTGGTTGAAGGAGGTGAAATTCTTAGGCCATGTGGTATCTGCGGAAAGGGTGACTGTAGATTCCTCTAAGATAAAGGCAGTGCAAGATTGGAAACAACTTAAGAATGCCTTTGAGATCCGGAGTTTCTTGGGGTTAACTGGGTATTACCATCGTTTTGTTAAAGATTTCTCTAGATTGACCTGACCTTTAACTAAACTGACGAGGAAGGGAATTAAGTTTGTATGGAGTGAGACTTGTAAGAAATCATTTCAAGAACTTAAGGTTAGACTTACTACTGCTCCAGTGTTGATTATTGTGGAGAGGGGTCTGGGTTATTCAGTGTATTGTGATACAAGAGGAGAAGGTAGTAACTTATGGCTCACGACAGTTGAAAACACATGAGAGAAACTATCCTACTCAGCAGTGATTTTTGCCTTGAAAATCTAGAGAGATTATCTTTATGGTGAGAGATTTAAGGTCTTTTCTGATCATAAGAGTTTGAAGGAGCTGTTTTTATAGAAAGATTTGAATTTGAGATAGAGAAGTGGATGAAGTTTATGGAGAATTACGACTTTGATTTGCATTATCATCTGGGGAAGACCAATGTAGTGGCCGATGCCTTAAGTAGAAAATCCATTAGTAGTGTAACTTGTATCTTGGTGAGTCTGTTGAGTTGGCAGTTTGCTTACTATAGTTGCACAACCTACTGTAACATGCCCGGGGGGTACCCGTGCGCATTAAGCAGTTCAAACCCTCAATTTCTTTGATCTAGTCTCACGAGTGCAATGTGAAACATAGATGAGAGTCCAGATTTGACAACTTTTATTGAAAATTCATTTTATTGCAATTTTGTCAAAAATGGACTGCGTCATCAGATCTTAGAGTCGCCACCTAATAGTTATTTTGGAAATATTAGGAAACCCGTGACTCATGCCAAGGCCACTGTTCGTCATAACCAAGGATGCTTGGCTCGGAACCTTAGGTATGAAAGGGAAAGGTCATTAAATGAGCACCCCCGCTCACTCGAACAAAAGATCGGCCTTCACTAAACCATGATATGAATTTTATTTTCTTTATATGTTCATGTTCTGATTATTTAATAAATCCCAAAATTTACTATGTAAAGTATACAAGTATAGACTATACCATTCATTTTGGAATAATTTGATTTCATGTATTTTAAAAGAGTTTTGAAGATGAACAACCCAAATAAATTGAGTTTACAAAAATGAAAAATCAGTATCATTCCAAATTAAGCGACACAACCTCTATCCACTAGCATTCATATAGTTATATCAAGTAAGCAAGTAACCATATGATAGGATGCTTAAACATAACAAGAAAAAGACATACAAGCACGATGTTAAAGCATAAAAACTTACATATTTACCGACGTCCCGTGAACAGCTACAAAATAAAGTTAGTAAAGCATGCATGATCTTATATACAAAAAAAATTCTAATGAAATTCACTCATGAGATGCAACTAAAGATTCGGCTTCTAAGATATGACATCTAAATCATCTCAAAAACATGAGGTAGTGCACATAATCACATAGGAATTGATTAAATCCACAAATGCAAACTTAGCCAAATCAAGATACATGAAACATGGATGCAAGGCATGGATATAATGAAAAACAAAATATGATGCATATTCACAAATAAAGAAAGGCAAGTAAAAAAAGGGGATAGAGAGAAGCGGAACGGAAAATTATTACAACATTTTAAATATTACAAATCCGAGGGAGATGAATAAATATTACAACACAATATAAAAATCCTCATAAACACCCAAAATAAAATAAACATAAGAAAATGGCAGCTTCAAGCACCTCAAAGACCATTGGAGGTTGATCTTCTTAATTTTGGAAGGCTGTCCGATTTTTCCTAGAGGTTGCAGGCACGGTCATGAAGGTTACGAGCGCGATGGTGTACTTTTAAGTAGCTACCTAGCTAACTAACGGGTTGGGTAGCTTGATAAGCTCGGCCAAACTCTGTTTTCTTAGATTTCAACAATAAAAGTAGAACTAAAAACAATATCTATGGGAGTCTCAACTCACTACTTTTAGTTAGATTATAATAATATATAATATAACAAGAAATCAAAGCAAAAGAGCAAAATAAGTAAGAAATACAATGGGTTCAATATGATGTATGATTGAACCCAACTCAATTTTATATCTTGTGCCTCTTTTAGTCCAATTTTATTAGCCCTTTTTATTATCTTTCCATTCTTTAATCATTTTGTCCAAAAGTGATAATTACATCCACTAATGATGAGAAGCATCAAATAAGAAGTTTGTTCTTGGCATGAGAGAGAGCTGTAATGCTCTGGTAATAAACCTCCGAAGAGATTAAACCATTTAGCATGGAAGGTCTCTTTCTCATGCTTAAAACAAAACTAAAAACAACATATATGGGACTCTTAATTCACCACTTTCAATTAGATTATAACAATATACAATATAACAAGAAATCAAAGCAAAAGAGCAAAAATAAGTAAGAAATACAAGAAAATGAAATAAATTGAAAATTCACCTCTTCAAGAAAGGATGAATTTCATGATTTCCAAACTTCATTTTGATCACCCTCAAGCGTATGAATTATGTTCTCAATCCTCAATTTGAAAGCTTGGAATTTTTGCTAGAATGATGGGTTGGAGGTGTATGTGGTGAAAAGTGATTATCTCTCTTATTTTTACTCACTTTTACCAACACCCACTCTTCCTCTTGATCAAAGCTACTGAAATTCAAGTATTTTAGATTTTTTGGAGGAGTTTTGGGTGTAGAAAAGATGGAATTTCAGTTTGTATGGAAGGTATATGGTGTATATGGAAGATAGGAGTGTGTTTAGCTCAAAAACTCAACTTTTCTCTCTTTTCTTCCTCTTTTCTCTAGCTCAAATGTTCTTTCCTTAATCTATCCCCTTGCTTCTCTCAACAATCTGATGTATATATAGGCGAAGCAAGTAGAGAAATGGTGGAAGACAAGATAGAAGACAAAAGGAAGATAATGAAGCTAATGGAGTACAAATGGAGCTAATGGGAGACAAAAACGGAGCATTATCTCTAATGAATCAAGCACTAGATAATGGAGGCTGATTGCATATATATTTGGTGATAAATATATCAGAAAATGGGTCAGTGAGGTGTTCCAACCGAACCAAAAAAAAAGAAGGGGGTCTCATGCTATTTCAGGCCAATTCAACAAAATATGCTCTTAGGTCCAACTTCAAACGGGTTTATCTCCCTTATCTGGACTCGGTTTTAGGTGATTCTTATATCTAAATTGAAGCCACAGAAGTATACTTTCCAATGGTGGTGGTCTCACATTTAAATTCCCAATGTACAAAGAGATATGTCTAATTTAGGGAAAGTTGTTCATTTCTCTTGGGCCAGGTCAACAAAATCTACTCTTAAGCCCAACTTCAAACATGTAGATCTCCCTTATCGGGACTCAGTTTTAGGTGATTCTTGGGTCTAAATTGAATCCCCAGAAGTCTAATTTCCAATGGTGGTTGTCTCACATTTAAATTCCAAGTGTACAAACAGATATGCCTAATTTATTAAAGGCTGTTCATTTCCTTCTTAATGATTTGATGCTCATTCTTTTTCTAAATCAGTTTTCTTCCATCCCCTCCTATTTCCTTCAAATCAAAACCTATAAAGAAGATGTTTCATAAATATTTTTTTTAAAGAGTTCACCTCCCTTCTATTTATTTCCACTTTGTCCTTACTCAATTAACTGAAAAGTGTAATATTTTAAATGAAACAAGAGCGTCGCAACATCATAGAAACATTTGAAAAAAAAATATTTTTTGAAAAGAAGGTTTTAAGGTCTAAAATAGTTTGGCCAAAAAAATGTGTAAAGGTTGGGATTAAAGTTCAAATTCCATCTCTCTTACTAAGGATTCTGTGAGAAACACATTCTGATTATCATCATCAGGTAATCAAAAGAAAGCACCAAAGTCTTAGGGCTGGTTAAAATGGGGTGTTTACAGGTGCCCCTCTTTGACAGAGCTCGAAATCATTTCATGACGTGAGTGAATGTCAAAGCGCAAAGATGACCCTTTTGACAAGGCCGTTAGGCTTGGGAAAACAAACAAGATGCAATGCATGTGGTTGAACCTGAAGGTTGCCTACGTATCCCATTGCAATGAATCAAACCAGCGTAGTTTAGAGATAAGAGGCTAATGATATACAAGAAGATTTTGGGAACTGGACTTATACGCTACGCGAAGCCGATTTTTTTTTTTTCGAAAAATTTATGATCATGCAATGACCATGCAAAATAACATAATAAGTAATGTGCAATGTGACAGCATGAATGAAAAGCTTAAATCAAAACAAAAAGCAAGTCATGTCTCACACAGACAGAAATAAGCGAATAACGAGACGATGAAACTAATCAGAAGTATCTCCTTGCGTCACATACGGAAAGAGAGAGAAGACATCAACCAAGAGAAATCAACAACCTAAAGCGTCTCATGCGAAAGTAGGTAAGGTAGTGTGAACAACAGGCGCACCTGATGTCTTGAACCAAGTAAATCAACAACCTAACGCGTCTCACACGAAAGGAGGAAAGATGGTATGAACACCAGGCGCACCTGATGTTTTTAACCAAGTGACTAAACAACCTAACGCGTCTCACGCGAAAGAAGGAAAGATGGTGTGAACACTAGGCTCACCTAACGTTTTTAACCGAGTAAATAAACAACCTAACACGTCTCACGCAAAAGGAGGAGAGATGGTGAACAAATCCAAACGCATCTCACGCGAGAGGAGAAATAGTGAACAAATCCCAATGCATCTCATACAAGAGGAGAAATAGTGAACTTGAGATCTAGTCTCACACGAGAGGAGAAAAATGAACTTGAGATCCAAACACGTCTCACGCAAGAGGAGAAAAGTGAACTTGAGATCCAAACACGTCTCACGCGAGAGGAGAAATGTGAACTTAAGATCCAAATGCATCTCACACAAGAGGAGAAATAGTGAACAAATCCAAATGTGTCTCACGCGAGAGGAGAAAGGTGAAATTGAGATCCAAATGCGTCTCACGCGAGAGGAGAAATAATGAACAAATCAACATGCGTCTCACGCGAGAGAAGAAAGGTGAACTTTAGATCTACACATGTCTCACGCGAGAGGAGAAAGGTGAACTTCAAATCCAAATGCGTCTCACGTGAGAGGAGAAAAATGAACTTAAGATCCAAACACGTCTCTCGCGAGAGGAGAAATAGTGAAGAAATCCAAATGGGTCTCACGCGAGAGGAGAAATAGTGAACAAATCCACATACGTCTCACGTGAGAGGAGAAAGGTGAACTTGAGATCCAAACGCGTCTCACGCGAGAGGAGAAATAGTGAACAAATCCAAACACGTCTCACGCGAGAGAAGAAAAGTGAACTTGAGATCCAAATGTGTCTCATGCGAGAGGAGAAAAGTGAACTTCAGATCCAAATGCGTCTCACGCAAGAAGAGAAATAGTGAAGAAATCCAAACGCATCTCACACGAGAAGAGACAAGTAAACTTAAGATCCAAACGCGTCTCACACGAGAGGAGAAAAGTGAACTTGAGATCCAAACGTGTCTCTCGCGAGAGGAGAAAGTGAACTTGATATCGAAACACGTCTCACGCAAGAGGAGAAATAGTGAACTTGAGATCTAAATGTGTCAAACGCGAGAGGAGAAATAGTGAACAAATCCAAACGCATCTCACGTGAGAAGAGAAAAGTGAACTTGAGATCCAAACGCGTCTCACATGAGAGGAGAAAGGTGAACTTGATATCCAAACGCGTCTCACGTGAAAGGAGAAATAGTGAATCCTAACGCGTCTCACGCTAGAGGAGAAAAGTGAACTTGAGATCCAAACGCATCTCACGCGAGAAGAGAAAGGTGATCTTGAGATCCAAACGCGTCTTACGCGAGAGGAGAAATAGTGAACAAACCCAAATACATCTCACGCGAGAGAATAAAGGTGAACTAAACAACAGGCGTACCTAGCCGTAGCTCATATGGAGAGGGGAAAGGTTTGAATCGGTAAACTTCAAATCCTAACATGTTTTCACGTGAAAGGTGCGAAGGTAAATTCGAAGTCCAAACGTGTCTCACGCGAGTGGAAGAAGGTATAGTAGAATGATTTCTTTTTCTTTCTTTTTTTTCAAAAAAAATCAAAAAGAATTTTTTTTTATAAATACCAAATATCATATACATATACGCACCATACATAATACAAATACGTATACAGGCACACACAAGCATGCATATACATATACAGACTCACACACACACGCGCACATATATAAATATACACAGATATGTACATACGGTATACACATTCAAGGAATATTCCGTTTGCTAACATCAGCATACGCAAAACACACAAAAATAAGAAAAAACAAACAAAAATGTATTGATACGGGGTCTCGAACCCCCAATCTCAAGGTCAGCCTCCCAGTCCTTAACTGTTAAACCAGACCACCTAACCAAGCCACTCTTGTGACAAAATATGCAAACAAATATATATATAACAGTTATACGATACACATACACATAAAACCAAAATACAAAAAAGAAACACTCGTTTCTATGGGGGTTCGCACCTCTGACCTTAGGCTTAGCCTCTTAACCCTTAACCGCTGAACCAGACCACTTAACCAAGCCACTCTTGTGACAAAAATATTCAAATAAATATATATAATACATAGTTATACAATACATATACACATATGTATACAAATCTCCCGCCACTCCTGTTTTTGTCTCTTTCTTCCTTCGAATACCATGTCTGACACGCAATTTTGCCTTTTGAGTCAGCCAGCCAACAAATTTCCTCGGCTCTCTCTCCCTCTTTGTCTTTCTCTTCTGTCTTCTTCTCTTTCTCCTCTTTTGTCTCATTCTTCATCACTCTCTTCTGTCTCCTTCTTTTCTTCTGTCTTCTTCTTCATCATTGCTTGAGAGAGATAAAACAGAGAGATTGAATAGAGGAGAAAGGCTGCCAACACTCAGTCTGCTCTATGCTATTTCTCTGCCCCTCATTTCTTTGATATCTCTCTCATCTACCACATGGCCCCTTCCCATCCCCTCACTTGTTTTCCAAACCTTAATGATCCCATAAACTCCCTTGGACAGAGTGCCCCTGCTTCTATTCTTCCTAACTTTCCTATACTGTTAGTCGAGTAAATAATGACAGCTCAATCTGACATTGAAGCCAACCATTACAAGCTAAAGTCCTGTATGGAGACAGTGGTTGCGGTCTCTAATTTGTCTCACTGACTGCAGAACAGGACAAGTGAGGTACATCGATTAAACGCCCAACTTTCTCTGCTCCAACACATGTACAAGGATGCACGAGCAGAGATTAGCGCACTAAAGGTGAAAAATAAAGAGCTGAAATGGTAGGCCACCGTCATGGCCCGATTCAGAGTTCTGTCATACTCTGCTTTTGATGGTCAATGGGGAGTCAACTCCCTCGGTGGTTTTGTAAGCACTGAGGCAGGGCCTTCAAGGGTCTCCCAAGACGAAATCAAGATGAAGAGATTGGCAGAAGAGTCGAGCAAGTGAGGTCGGCGCATGGCCATCATCGGAAAAGAAAACAGATCTCTCTCCTTTTTTTTCTTCTTTTTGTTTTCTCTTTTGTTTGTTGTTTTTTTTTTTTCTTTTTGGTATATATGCTTGTACAAATTTGATCGGGGTTAAGCCCTTGCATTAATAAAATGAGTGTGTTCTGCAAATCCGGATGGCATCAATGGCACAACAATGAGAATAAAAATCATTTTGTTTTGAATTTTGAACTTGAAAATAGCTGCATTTTAATGAATTCTGAATTGAATATTGAGCCTATCACTAACGAAAACACAAAATACAACTCAATGAAAGGAAAACAAAGCAAAAACCATCCCAAATGCACCCCTATAGGCTTGCCAGAATAAAATGGACACAAAAGAAAGCAACACTACTCAACTACCCGACGGAAATCGCCAGCGACAATGAGCAAAAACCATCCTAAACACACCATTTTATGCTTGCTGGAATAAAATGAACACAAAACAAAACATCACCGGTCGATCGCCCGACGGAAAAGCATCGCAGAAAATAACTACTGTGCATTTTCCAGCGATTGCTTGATTAAGGTGACGAAAATTTGAAGTGCGGGTAAAGGACAAAAACTTGACTCGACTGTGCCCATTCTGGAATTGACAAAGGTTGAAGGAGTCCTGCTGGTCTTTGATGTTCTGTTTTCACTTGTTGACATTGCAGGCATTGGGATACGAACTCGGCTATCTCTTTCTTCATGTTCGGCCACCAAAAAGTCTGTTTTACATCATGATACATCTTAGTGTTTCCTGGATGGACAGCAATTCTGGAACCATGAGATTCTTGCAGAATCCTTCCTTTCAATTCAGGGACGTCGGCCACGCACAACCTTCCCTCAAACTTAAGTACCCCATTCTCAAATGTGTGACCTAACCTCGGCCTGGTGTCAATCTCGTCGGCTACCTTCTTCAGGAACTTATCCTCCATTTGTCTTGCTTTTACTTCTTCAATGATGGTCGGCTCCGCTGAGATCATGGATAAACACGCCAAACTTCCCTTTGTCTTCCTGCTCAATGCATCGGCCACTGAGTTGGCTTTGCCTGGATGGTACTGAATCTGCATGTCGTAGTCCTTCAATAATTCTAGCCATCTTCTCTGCCTCAAATTTAGTTCCCTCTGAGTGAATAAGTACTTCAAACTCTTGTGGTCCGTGAATACTTGGCAAGAAGCTCCATACAAGTAATGACACCAAATCTTCAAAGCAAATACCACGGCTGCTAGCTCTAAATCATGGGTAGGATAATTCTTCTCGTGAGGTTTCAACTGGCGAGATGCATATGCTATGACCTTACCTCCTTGCATTAATACACAACCCAAACCCTTATGTGAAGCATCGCTATAAATCTGAAATTCTTCATTACCTGATGGAAGTACAAGAACTGGTGCTGTAACTAATCTTGTTTTCAACTCTTGGAAGGCTGATTCTCTATCTTCGGTCCATTCATATGTCACTCCCTTCTGAGTCAACTGTGTCAATGGCACTGCGATCCTTGAGAAGTCCTTTACAAACTTTCTATAATAACCTGCCAAACCCAGAAAACTACGAACCTCGGACACGTTGGTCGGCGTTGGCCAATTTACCACGGCTTCAATTTTGCTGGGATCAACAGAGATACCCTCTTCATCAATCACATGCCCCAAAAATGAAATGCTGGAAAGCCAAAACTCACACTTACTCAACTTAACATATAACTTCCTGTCCCTTAAAGTCTGTAGGGCAAGTCTCAGATGACTCTCATGCTCGACTGTACTCTTGGAATAGATCAATATGTCGTCAATAAAAACAACCACGAATTCATCTAGGTACGGCTTGAAGACTCTGTTCATTAAATCCATGAATGCTGCCGGTGCGTTAGTCACTCCAAAAGGCATTACTAGGAATTCGTAGTGGCCATACCTCGTCCGAAAAGCAGTCTTCTCAATATCCTCGGCTCTAACCTTCAACTGGTGATAGCCCGACCTAAGGTCAATCTTGGAAAAGACTCGTGCTCCTTGTAATTGATCTAGCAAATCATCAATTCTAGGCAACGGGTACTTGTTCTTAATGGTTACCTTGTTGAGTTCTCTGTAGTCAATGCAAAGACGAAGTGTGCCATCCTTTTTCTTAACAAACAAGACTGGTGCTCCCCATGGTGAAGTGCTCGGCCTAACAAAACCCTTATCCAACAATTCCTGTAGTTGCACCTTCAATTCCTTAAGTTCGGCTGGGGCCATCCTATAGGGTGTCTTGGAGATCGGCTGTGTTCCTGGCACAATGTCCACGGTAAACTCTATTTCTCTATCAACTAGGTGGCCGGGCAATTCATTCGGAAAGACGTCGGGGAATTCACTAACAACTGGGATGTCGGCTAAATTAACATTTCCATTCTGATCACTCAATATACTACACAAGTAGCCATGGCACCTTTTCTGAATTAGCTTATAGGCCTTAATGGACGAAATCAAGTAAGGTGGGGGCACTACTCCTTTACCTTGGAAAATAACCTCGGCTTGGTTTGGGGGTCTCAACGTGACACTCTTCGAAACACAGTTAATAGATGCATAATTCGTCACTAACCAGTCCATTCCTAATATGACATCAAAGTGAGTCATGTTTAACGGCATCAAATCAACTAATAATTCTACACCCTCAATCACAATAACACATGCCCTATAGATAGATGCAACAATCATAGTTCTCCCAGATGGAGCAGATACACATAACACATAATCAAGGGGTTCTCGTTCTCTATTTAACTTCTCGGCAAACCTAGCAGATACGAATGAATGCGTAGAACCCGAATCAATCAATATGTATGCATCTTGAGAGCAGATTGGGAGTATACCTGACACTACTGCCTCAGCATTCTCGGTGTCTCCTGGTACTAGCGCGAAAACCCTGCCTTGTCTCATCTGTGTCCTCCCGGTGTTGCTTCCTTGTGCAGAGCCCGAAGTGCTCACATTTTTCTTATCATCATCAATCCTTGACTTCGGACAGTCTCTCACACGATGACCCATTTCTCCACACTCAAAACAAGCGCCTGACGCCCAGCGGTAAACCCCGGAATGCGGCTTCCCACAACTAGCACACGTCGGCCTAGTGTTACCTTCCTGGTTGGAGTTGCTTGAGATGCCCACATTTGCTTTCTTCTTGGCGTTAAACGGAACTCGGCGATTATCATAGTTCTGTCTCTTCCTCTGATTCTCTCCTGTATTCTGATATCGGTTCAGATTAGCCTCGGCAAGAATGGCCTTGTCCAAAACTCTGGCATAAGTCGGCATGTTGAGCATGTTGACTCTATCCTGTATCGGTCCACGCAGTCCGCTTTCAAACTTCCTGGCTTTCCTATATTCATCACTGATCATATGAGGTGCATACCTCGCCAATTCGGTGAAGGCACGGTCGTATTCAGCTACTGTCTTGTTTCCTTGTGTCAAATTCTGGAACTCCGTGGTCTTGCGATCTCGAACACTGATAGGGAAATGCTTGTTGTAAAACAACTCCAAGAATTTAACCCAAGTTAAGTCGGGATTTTCTTCTCGAGTCATCATCCACCATCGTCTAGCATCGTCGTCTAACGTGAATGCAGCCAATGCCACCTTCTGCGCGTCTGTGCTGGGAAAGATCTCAAATAGCTTCTCCATTGCTAGAACCCATGCTTCGGCTTTCATTGGCTCTATGCCCCCTTGGAATCTCGGTGGGTTCATCTTCTTGAACTCCTTAATCAAAGTCAGGGTTCCCTCTCCATACAAGGCTGGCTGTAGGGGTACTTGGGGTACTGGAGGTGGAGGAGGTGGAGGCGGTACGGTATGTCGGCCATTAGTCTGCTCGGCCTTGGTAGTTGTAGCACTAGCATTATGTTGTCTGACTTGTCTCAACTCTCGAGTTAACCCTTCAACTAATCTTTCCAGTCGATCTAATCTATCTTCTGATTGACCTTGGCCAACTGGTGGTCTTCCTCTCCTCATAATGCTATGAGTATGCAAAGTGTGACTTTAAAACAAAATGAGCAACAAGGTATGTATGCAAGCAACAAGCAATTATGCCGAGATGATGCACGTATTGTCAAATATCAAGCAACATGATGCAATCCTAGCATCTTTCTAAGGGAAATCCTATGCTCCTTGGGACTCAAAGTGTGTGAATAACGTACTATATGGAACTCGTGCTCTGATACCAATCTGTTACGACCCCATCCCGCCCTAGTAGGATGTTGCCATGATGGCCAGTAATCCGAGACTACCAAAGGCCACTTACAAGATCACACACACAAAACAGAGTAAACATATGGGGCTTACAAATGCGGAAGCAATAAATAAAACCAAGTAGTCCATAGGAGCAGTGCTTAAGTTAAATGAAATGACATACATCTCAAAATAGCTTTAATACAACAAAATGGAGTACAAAAGTTACATCTTGACTAAAAGGCTTCTCGGTCATCAATTACAAAATTACAAGAAAATAACAAAGAAGCATAATCTTCAAGATGTTGCAAAACATGAATCCAAAATACATCGGCAAGCACACCTAGGCGTCACCGCCGCCTGGCTCGTCACCTACATATATATAGAGAGGGTGAGCTTGGATACTCAGTGAATGGCATAATAATAAAGGGTTTACATGAATGATATCCGAGGTCTTTTAGTAAACAATACATGAGATAAATCAAGTTCATCCATCAAATCCTTCAAGCTTCAAGGGATGCTTACTAGCATCAACGTAATACAAGAGATGACATTCCGGACAAACAAACCCACGCGGTAAAACCGTCAGTGGCAAGGCAAGACAAGACAAGAGAGATCTCTAAACAAGGGTGTCGTTGCATTATAGTCCCCGGACACTAAGGACTTGTGCTACGAATGCTTATAGTCCCCTAGCACGTACGGACTTCCAAACTTTGTGCTACAAATGCTTATAGTCCCCTAGCACGTACGGACTTCCCGAGAATGTCATCAAACAAGATATAATACTCATTGCAAATAGGAATAATCATTCATGTTTGTAAACAATTTCCAAACAAGGCAAAACAAGGTTTTATCAAAGCTTTATAACATATCTTTATTAAAATACCACTCACTTATTCCTTCAAACATCGGGGTCAAGGCAAGTCCAAGTCCTACAAACACATGGCAAGAATATGTTGAAGGTACTTTCAAACAAACTTTATATGAATGCAAATGATCTCGGCATTCTCCAAGAACTAAGTCAAATCAAAACAAACACTGTCTCCCACCTTGGGGAAACATGCTGGGCACCAACCAAGTCTTGGCCGAGGCCCCACACCTTCTCGCCGAGGTGTGGTCCCGAGGGCCGCTTAAAGAATGAGGTCGAAAACTCGGGTTTTCCTCTGCTCAAGAACATGAAGAACATGAACATGAAGATCATGAAGAAAATGAATGCAAGAGTCATAACTTGTTATTACAAAATCTGAGATTTCATGCTATGAGTTCGAAATCATGAACCTGGGTGCCCATACTAGAAGATCTTTGGAAAAACAAACACAAAAGCATGTAACTTGTTGCAAACCTTCGGATTAAACAAGGCTTTTCCTCAAGAACACAAGAATACCAACTTTCTCTCTCTAAAACAAATCTTTAAATCAATGTATGGCATGCGAGACAAATTCAATCATGCAATGCAATTGGATGATCAATAAGAACAACAAGAGTTAATCAAGATTCTAACCTCAATACTGAATCCAACGATTGAACTCTAAGGATCAAGCTTGGTATCTACTCTCTCTCTCTAGAATCCTCCTTCTCCTTCTAGAGCTTCTCTCTCTCCAAAACAAGAATTTAACAAATGATGGGTTTCTCTTCTCCGCCGATTTAACACTCATTCGGACACGTGGCAACAGTTGGTTGGTTATTCTCAAAAAGGTGATAGATTGACAAGACAAGTCTATGACAAAGCGTGTTCAACAAGCTAGGTGGCAAGGGACTCCGGCAAGTAATGACATCGGCTAGTAACAATACCTCGGCAAGTCAAGGAACAATGATCTCGGCTAGAGGAACAACACTTGACTAAGCCGCCACACCTTGGCCTAGATGTGCCACACCTCGGTCTATGTCATACCACTCCAGGACAAGATCACTTCGGCACAAGGATAACATCTCGGCCCAAATAATACACATCTCGGCCTTGGCGATACACACCTCGGCCCAGATGATAATCATCTCGGCCAATATGTCAGGACAAAGGTGGAGGTCAGCAAAGAAATCCCAAGGTGGTCCCAAGTGCAAGAGTATCAAAAGGGTGACCTAAGCTTAAGATGACCTCGGCTGAAACACACCCACACACACCAAAGGAACATAACATCCAAGTAATACTTATGCAAAGCAAGTCAAGATTCGAAATGCAAGCTTAACAAGGCAAAATCATGTAATATGCATATGAGTGCGATTAGGGTAGTGTGAGGGTCATTACAGATGCCTTCATTCCGGCTATGCAATCTTTATACTTTGGTTGATTCCTGAACATTCTGAATCAAGGTTTGAAAGCTAAGGAGATCGGACCTCAAGTCGAGAGGCATCCTATGCTGTACAATCTCAAGATCAATTCTAGGCATGTCTTCATAGGACCATGCAAAAATATTTTTTTGAAATCTTTTAACAAAGTGACTAATCGCCCATGCTCTTATGGAAACAATATAGAACCAATCTGGACCAAGTCAGGATCCTTCTTAGTACCCACATTAACAGAAATGATCTTATTCATCAAGGCCATAGCACACCTCTCTTGCTCTTAGTCAATCAAATTTTGCAAATCTAGAGGAATTCCTTCCTATGTGTTTTCATCATAGTTTTGGAAAAAGTTTTGAAAAACTTTGGTCAATGCGATGATTTAAAGGCACAAAGAAGTAGGTGAAAATTACTGTTGTTTCATTCAGATCTTCTGGCTTAATGACTGAAACAGACTTAAAAGAAAGAAAGAAAAGACAAGACAAACATAAACAGAATAGTGATGCCCGGGTTAACACCCCCGAGATCACTACACTCTGACACAACAAGACTAACTCAACACCCAGTTCAGAAACTAAAACAAAAAGCATTTCCAATTTGCTAAAATCATTGCGTGCCATCCGCTATGTTTATAGTAAAATGCGTGCCATTAGTAGGTGGTTTACCTCTGATCATAGGACCAACTATCCCCCAAGTTCATGGACCCAGTGTTGATAGACTTTGTAAAACCTGGTGAAGTGATGATCTTGTTGTCAATCAGGTCTTGAACTTCATGGTGCAGGCAAAAACAACGATCATGACCGAGTTGCTGATGGAAGGCGCAATACTTGACAGCATCATGCCTGGCTAGAAAGCAATCAGGGAGAGATTGAAAGTCAAGGGGTTTGAGGTGGCCTTGTCCCATGAGGATTTGGAGAGCTTTAGATAAGGTCATGTAAAGGGGATTAAAGATACGGTTACCAATCTTGGTAATAATGACAGAAGGGTCAGCAGGTGTTGACTAGGTTTGATGATTTCTTATGAGTGTAGAACTAGAGCTGGAAGGGGTGTTTCTGGTATAACATCCCTTTTCATGGCTTACCCCCTGTTTCAAAATGCTTCAAACTTGAGCGACAAAAGTGTCATCCATAGTTTTTGTGACAACTGAAAGCACTTGCTGTTTGTTCAACCCTTTGACTTTTAAAGTCTCAATAGCCCATCGGAGATGTGCATAAGGATCAAAACTTGCCCCAGCTTCATTTTTGGCACTTTCTTTAGCTTTGCCAAGGAATTGGGTGGCTATATTGGAGTGAGGTTAGAACGCTTTGTATTTTGGGTTTAGAATTGAAGTGAGGTGTAATTGAAAGTTGTCAAGGTTTGGTGGATATTTGTGGATGTTCTCATGCTTTATTTTTGGACTAGGAGTTGTTAAGAATTGGTGAGTATAAGGTTGTTGCTATTTTGTTAGAGCGGATGCAATTTCAGGGACGAAATTTCTTAAGGAGTGAAGGATGCAACGATCTAGAAATTTTTCCTTTCACTCGAGCGGGGGAGTTGACGCTCGAGCGGACTTGTGGGGTTCCCAGCATTTTTGCAAACGGCCCGAGATTTTGGGAGTTGTGAATCTCTGCTCGAGCGGGGGAATTGACGCTCGAGCGGACGACTTTGTTGGTCTGAGCACTCGAGCGCAAGGTTAGGCGCTCGAGCGGGTAGCCTAGTAGAGTTTAAATTTCTGAGGCATGTGGATTTGTTTTTGGCATTTTTATTAGTGTGTTTGGAACCTCCTTATTTTATTTTGGGGTATTGGTTGAGTTGGTAATATGATGGTAAAGTAAGATTAGACCAAAAACTTTAATTCGAATAATTTTTCTACGATCAGCCGTCACTCTTTTTTCCTTTTCTTTTTCCACACTTTGAATTTGGATGTGAGGTTAGAGCCATTGGAAAGCTTATTTTTGGGGCTTCAATTTGGACACAAGAATGACCTAAAACGGAGTCCGGATGAGAGAGTTACGCATGTTTGGAGTTTTCATATCTGTGTTGGAAGCAAGACCGCACGTGCGGAAAAAGCGGCGCACGTGCGGGCTGTGCGGGACAGCAGCTCAAAAACGTGATTTTTGAATCATTTCTTACATTTTCTTTTCCTCTCTTCTTCTCCCCTTCTCCATGTCCGAAACCCTAGCCCCCAAATCCTTGATTTCCTCAACTTTTATCAACAATCCACCATGGTTCTTGCATCAAGGGTGGAGAACAAGAGAAGATCAACTTTTTTCAACCGATTGAAATTCGAATTTGTGGAGGATTCTTCTCAAAGCTTGCTTTTCTTGCTTGAATCTTGAGGTAGGGGTCCTAGTTCTCCTTCAATGCTTACATTGATAGATAAATTTGTGGTATTTTGGAATATATAAATGCAAAATCTATATTTTGGGCATATAGTGTAAATCATGAAATTTTGGAGTTAGGGTTTGAAATGTTGGGGTTCTATTATGGGGTTTAGATTATGGTTTATGGATTATGGACTTAGGGTGTATAATAAATGGAAAGATTGGAACAAAAAGTAATGGGTTAAGAAATTTGGATTTTTCTTGAAATTTTTAGATTTTTCTTGAAACCCTAGGTTGATTTATGATGATAGTCAATGATTTGGCCCAAATTGAAAGTTGAATCATGAAATTGATAGGTTGAATTACATATGTACAAGTTTAATTGGAATTTGATTATACTTGAAAATTATGTTTAAAATTTGTGAATGAACTTTGTTAAGAGCATTGTAAATCATGTTTTAATGAAAAGGAGATTGGGGGAAAAGATTTATTAATGATATAAATGACATAAACTCGGTTCTGAAATGTTGAAATGGGATTTAAGAATTTCTCTTGAAATATGTTGAATTATATTAATGGTGTCGAGTTGAATCATGTTGATTTTGGTTTTTGTGATCTAAAATGTAGAGTTTCCAAAATGGGTTTAATCTCAAATCATTTTATTAAATTCCTAGTGGGTTTGCTTAGTTATTTTTGAAACTCAAGTGGATGATTTAATGGGGTTTCTTTATGGGGATGGGAAATGTTTGGTTTTGGTGAAAACACTAGAGATTTAGAGATTTTTGGGGAACATGGAAATGTTCATAAAACTCATTTCTTTCTTTGAATAGAAGATGAATGGGTGTAAATTCCATAATTTGTTTTGCAAGATTGGTAATCTTTTAAATTTATTGAGTTGAAAAAATGGTTTTGAAAACTTCATGTGTAGGACTTGGTGGGACTATGTCGCTTTGACTTGTGAAATGAGGAAGTTGATGGTATACGGTTGATTTGAGAAGGAATGTTATGAATCATGGAGATTTTTGCATTTGCATATCATATCATTTATCATTGTGCATCGTGGTTTTAAATCCAAGAGATTTGCATTCATGACAGAAAATGATTTGGATAAGAAATATGGAAATGTGAATGGGGTAAATACGTGGTAAGTCCGGATAGGGGGTGTAGTTGATTTGATAAGTTGGCCATGAGTGTCCAGGGTGAAAGGCCCGAAAGCCGCGCGGATAGGTGTCGTATTTACCGCCCCTTTTAAAGTAATGATGGAAGTTTGAAATTGATGAGATCATATGATGGCATTGAGAACATTGTGATTTTGAAACAATGCATTGGAACGGATGTTTTTTCTCATTGATTTATCTTGGCATAGCGTTGCATTTACATTTACTTTTGTGTTGAGGAAAAAAACATAACTATGTACATACTTTGTGAGAATACTCTACAGAACTTGGAAATTTATTTTAAAAGAATGGTTGGTTTTCGAAAATGGTTTTTCAGAGTTCACATCCTGCCGTAGTGAGCCGGCAAAAGGTAGATTGTGTTGAGCTATGTGTTGAGAGGTAAGTTGAGTTGATGATGTTTTTTTTTTTTTTTTTTTTTTGTTGCTTGTGATGAACTTGTGAAATTTCATATTGATGTATAATTTGGTTTAAAGAGGAAATGTGCATGGGCATTATTTGTAAATAATGGGAACCAAAAAAATAGATATGAGGATTATAGATGATGATGATAAACTTAACGAGGTAGTTGTGTTAATAAAAGTAAATTGTGAGAGTTGTTCCTTAATTAAATAAAGGATTGGCTTGGAAGGGTTTATTAACATTGTGTTATCTTGAAATGAAACTTTGCGGGTGTAATTAACGGGGTGAATTGAGTATAGGAGAATTGTTGGCAAATCAAAAAGGAACTTGAACTTGAAGTTATGGGGTTTTAAGTTAAAAATGAAGAGTAAAAGAGTAGAATGAAAGAAAAGAGGAACACTAAAAATGGAAGTTAAATGAGAAATATTTTGGGAAATGGGTTATTAACCTTTAAATGATGTTGTTTCTTAAATACGGTTGTTTCACAAGGATCTATGGTTTTTCTAAAGTTAAGGGATGATTTTTCATGGCTGAAGGTTTTTCTTACAAGTGTTTAAATTGTTTTTTGAGAAAAAGATACATTACTTATGATATTTTGAGATTATGAAATGTCACCCTACTATATGGTATCACCCAGCATGCATGATCATTTTTATCTGTGTGTTAGTTATTGATTTAGAACTGTGAGATTCCTACTGGGCATTAGTGCTCACCCTGTTATTGTTGTATCTTTTTACAGGAAGAATGTTTGGATTATTTGATTGAAGATGTACGGAGTTCTTGAGTCATTTGTATAACTTCATGGTAGTTGTAAAAGAAGTGAATTTGTATTTGTATTCATTTATTTGTAGCTTCGGGGCAGAAGTATTGGCATGTATTATTGTTGTTGTATTCATTGAGAGAGAGAACATGTATTATCGTATTTCTGTTACTCAAGTGTAATAGATATTTGTATATGTAGAAAAAAAAAATATGGACCTAAATTTACAGGCTTTGGTAATGTTTTTGTGTAATTAAAATTCGGGGCGTGACAGAGGTCCACTTGTTGTTGACATGTCATCACCCAGACTTAAGATACCTTCGAGTTGGCCCTTTCCAATTGTAGCTCGCCCCAATATTGGGAAGCTTTTTGACATGAAATTTTTGGCATGTGATGTGGTCGATGATGGAGCCAAGATCCCAAAGGCTAAATCTACCATAGTGCTCTAAAGATCTTCAAGCATGCTCAACAGCTTAGAAGTAGTGGGTTCGGCTATTGGTGCCTGCGAGGTATTTGAACCGACTTGGTCTTGGTGAATTGGTTGGGCCGGGATCTTTGGAATGGGTTTGAATGGAATTAGACTATTAGGGAGTTCAAGTTTTGGGGGTTGAGATGATTAGGGTTCAGGTACATCCATCATACACAAGTCTGTGTTTTCTGGAATGAACACCTCAGGCTTGGGTAAATGAATTGGGGTGATGTATATGTTGGGGTTATAGGTGGATGGCAATGTATAGATGAGGTTGATGTTTCTGGGTGGTGGGACTTGGTTATGGGCGGGAAGTGGGTTGGTAGTCACATTCGGTTTGGAGGGTGGGGTGATGATTTTATTGTCAATGAGATCATGGATCTCATGATGCAAGTGCTAGCACAGGTCTGTGGAGTGACCATGCCATTGGTGGAAAATGCAATACTGGGTAGGGTCATGTCTAGGTAGTAGTGGGTCAAAGAGGGGTCGAAGATCGAGAGGCTTAATGTGCCCTTTCTCCATCAAGAGTTTAAGGGCATGGGCTGGGCTCATGTATAGGGGGTGAAGGTTCTTCAGTTCCGGTTTGGATCGGTAGGTTGTGAGGGTTGTGGGGTTGTTACGGCAAAGAGATCGGCCATTTTGGTCCTCGTGATAATAGTACTGACATCTACAGACCATGGAATAGTGCTATTACTAGCATTGGTACTCCTGGTGAATGGCCTCCTTGCAGGTTTACTAGTTCTCTAGATGATGCCTTTTATGAATGCACTTTCAATTTGTACCCCTAATTCATGCAGAGCAGCAAATGTACACAATGGTGCCACTATCATTCATTGTAACATATCCGGCTCGAGATTGTGAACCACTAACCAGACTTGTTCCCTTTCTGAGGGCATGTTTGTCATCCTGGCTGCTTTTGCTCTCTATCTGGCAACAAAGTCGATGAAAGGTTCCTTAGGGTTCTGGGTAGTTGTTTCTAGCCCACTGATGGTTACCTCTATCTAAGTGTTATATGAATATTGGTTAACGAACCCCTTAGACAACTCCTCTCAATTCCTTTTTGTAGAATCCTCCAGCTTGGCGTACCAAATAGCCGCCACATCTGACAAAGTTCTGCTAAACGAGGACAATTTTTGAGCTCGTGACAAGCCCATCGACCTCAGTGCATCTGAAAACAGGCAAACATGCACAATCGGGTCCCCACTCCCATCAAATCTATCAATATGAGGCATTTTGAATTTTTCCAACAATCTAACCGAGGCTTCGGGTTACCGGTCTTCAATATCCGGAATGGAATTGAAGCCTTGGGACTTTTTTAGTGCTTTCTCTAACCTAGCAATTTTGATCATGGCCGGATCATTATCGTTGATGTCAAAGGGAAGGAGTTCTCCACGGGGCTGTGCCAAGGGCCTATAAGCTGGAGCCTGTGCAATATATTTCCTAAGGATCTGGGACCTATGGGTTTTTAAGCGGTGGTGGTGGATCAGGATTTGGCTGGGCAGCGAGGACTGGATGCACGGAAGATGCTGATGCCCCAAATGGGCGTCGCAAATCAGCGATGACTTCATCCTGTGCGGTCAACCTTTGATTTATGGTATCCATAGTTTTCTGAAAAGTTGCCATCATGGCAGAAAATTCTTCTGTGTTTTGTGCCATTGCTGGTTTGGGTGAGTTAGATGCTAGTGAACTGCTATGGTGAGAATGGATGGGTTTTTGCTGAGTGCTTTGTACTGGGGTTGTTGACTGTCTATTCCTTCTTCTTCGAGTAACTGGTGGGAGAGAAATTAACGCTGGCTGACCATCAACAAGATCCCAGATTTTGCAAAGTCTGCCGGAGTGAGTCCACAAAACTTGGGGGATATCAGGTCTGTCTGAAGCTATGTTTGCAAACTACCTTTTCAAAAACAATGGAAACCCCAATCAGAATTTTAGTAGTGTTTCAACTCAACTGATCACTGATTACTGCTAACTCATGCTGATACACTCAGCTCAATCCCATAAACCAAAATTCCTAAACCACATATCTGAATTTAAGATTACCTGTATCGATCCCATATATTACACTTAGCAAGAAAAAGAACAAACACCCCTATGGAGGGGGGGGGGGGAGGGTTACTCTGTCCTAGCTTTTGAAATGATCTAGGGTTTCACTATTCAGACAAGCAGTATCACACATCCTAGAAATGGGAGAGCATCATATCCTAATTTTGAATATCCTAATTTTGAAAGGTACTATAGCTCATTATATGCACAAGGTTGGCTCTACTCTAGGGGTTAAAGTCATGGTGACATTACCAAAGAGTCCTTTGGGCCATAACCAATAAAGATCCCAGGAAATCAGAAGAGTCAATATAGCCTCTCTTCAAAGTCTGAGAACCTTCAGATCTCAAAAGGTTATAACACAAGGCCTCCAAAGTAACATAGAGACAGGTGTAATGTCATAAAAAGTATGCTTGTGCTCTCATCGGTATTTGGGCAACACAGGGACTTTAAGTGCACTAATGCATGCAATGCAATAAACATATAATTGAAAATAAAAGTCATATCATGAAGTTCGAGTCAAGGTTTCATAAAATCCCCAACAGAGTAGCCAGAAACTGTAACATGCCTGGGGGGTACCCGTGCGCATTAAACAGTTCGGACCCTCAATTTCTTTGATCTAGTCTCACGAGTGCAATGTGAAACATAGATGAGAGTCCAGATTTGGCAACTTTTATTGAAAATTCATTTTATTTCAATTTTGTCAAAAATAGACTGCGTCATCAGATCTCAGAGTCACCACCTAATATTTATTTTGGAAATATTAGAAAACCCGTGACTCATGCCAAGGTCACTGTTCATCATAACCAAGGATGCTTGGCTCGAAACCTTAGGTATGAAAGAGGAAGGTCATTAAATGAGCACCCCCGCTCATCTGATCAAAAGATCGGTGTAGACTGCCTGAAACTCTCTCAACGCGCCCCCTTTCGAAGAGGGCGCGAATTGGGTTCTAGCTACTACAGTTCGAACTCCTGTCACGGTTCTAAATCTAATCTCACAAAGTGCAATGTAAGACTGATAAATCACCAAAGAGTCCAAATCCGGCAAATTGTTTTGGAAAATCGATTTTAATCAAAAAATGCCGAACATGGACTGCTTTGCTAGATTTCAGAGTCGCCATCTAAATATTTTGTTTGTGGGAAATTTAGGAAACCCTGACTCGTGCCTAAGGCCAGGTGTCCGTCATCACCAAAGTTGCCACGGCTCGGGAACTTGGGTACGAGAGGGGAAGGTCCTAAAATGAGCACCCCCGCTCGCCCAATCAAAGATCGGCCTCTACTAACATGATATGTTGTTTTTATAAACACATGTGTTCTTATTCCGGTTATTAATCTAGAATTACTATGTGATGTGCACAGCATATAAGTATAGACTAAATCACTCAATTTGGAACAAAACATCTCATGTTTGTTTTTTGAAAATGGTTTGAAGTTGCTACCCTCAAGGAGGGTTAAGAAAACATGATTTGCCACAAACAAGTGGGCTTAAAACGCACATTTTGATGAATTGTTCCAATTCAAGCAATGAAGCCTTCACCCACAAGCATTCATGCAGTTAATCACTTACGCACATAGCCTCATGGCAAGCATGCTATCATGACAGTCACTTACACACATGCAAGGATGCTAAAGCATAAACACTTACAGTGTACTCCAAGCCAAAACAATAACTAGTTAAAGATCAATGCATGATCCTAACTATGTTAAGTGCCTAATGCAACACATGCAAAATGCAACTAAATGGGCTCGGCTATCTAAGATGGCATATGAATGCGACATTTGATACATGTATTCAAAGAAGTGTATTGAAATACAATGCGATTTGAATGATGTGCCGAGCCCGGTGCATACAAGACAAATGAATGATTCAAACATGCAAAGCATAAGGTATGCTAATTGAAATATGCCCTAAACTAACCATCAAAAGTGGATAAGTAAAAGGGAGAAAGACGTGGGGTTGGAAGACATTCACACGCACACGCACACTTATTACAACATTTGCCCTCTCGACGGAGGCTCCGAATAAAATGAAAGCTAACTAGCTACGCTAATTAAGCTAACCATTACAAACCAACTAATTAATTAACTATTCTAGCTAATTAATTATTACAAACCAAATTGAATAACTAGCTAATCTAAGCTAATTAGAATATTACAAAGCACTAAGCTAAATTAATTACAGCATAGGTAATTAACTACAACTAGCTAACAAAAGCGATAATGGCCTCGCGGGTGAGGGAGATATGCATGCTCGGTTGCGTCCTCCCGGAAATCCACCGCCTTGCCTCAAGACGCCTCTATTTGCACTATTTTGAACCTTTGAAAATTACACCGATTTCCAAATTGCTTCTTTCTGATCTCAAGAACACCTTGAGGGCTCAAATTCCTCCTGTTGCTGCAACAAAGCACAAACAGAGGCAAGACAGTATATTTGCAAGAAACTGTATGCACTTCCACACTCCTTATCATATCTCAAGCTCAAAGGAGTATGGCACTAGACTCTAGAGCCAACAACCAAGCATTTTCAATGCTTGGTGGCCAAAGGATCAAGCTTGCACAAAACTCAATGAATGCACACATAAGACTCGAAAGACCTCCACTCTATCATGCACAATCAAGGGCGTCGGTGACCGAGCAATGTGACACGTTTCATCACTATGAGTATGAAACGTCCCACATTTCTCGTGTTTGGATTAACATCCGATCCAAACACATGAAATACAAACAACATGCTTATCTTGGCCATGTTTTACTTTATTTATTTTGTTTACACATTTTAGATTACCAATTAGTCCCTTAATCGATTAAGTCCAAAAGTGAGAGTCCTCTAGTTTTGAAAGAGTGAATTAGTGGGATGCAATGGCATATATTTCAGCACTGAAATGACATGCTAAATGACATCAAAGCACGAAAATGATGCATGCAAAGCATACTTAGAGTCGAAAGCATTGAAGCTAGCAAAGAGCATAACACTGGAGGCATGCAATACATAGCACAAGTGACCAAACCAACCCCAGACAGAGGTTAAACGTGCCAAAACAGAGGCCGAAATATACTAAGATCAAGGCATATAACACAAGGAAAATATGCACATTTCATGGCTCGCCAACAAGGCATGAAGACACAACTCTCAAACACATTGAACGAGTGGAAAATGTGAGAGTGTGGCAATGACATATGCTCTGAAATTACATGCCAAGTGATGTCATATCATACAAATAGCTCAAATAAAGCATGCCAAGAGACTTGAAATACAAAGCTAGTCAAGGGATTTACACTACAACCATACTAAGCAATGCTTAAATGACCTTAAGCACTCAAAACAGACCTAAGGCAGGTCAAAATGGTAGCAAAAACATGCTAGACTTGCAACATAGATGGCAAGAAAGATATGCTTTCGTATTAGCTCACAAACAAGGCATAAGGGCACAACTCTTAAACACAATGAAAGAGTGATAAACATGAGAGTATGGCAGAAATATAAGCTCTGAAATTACCTACCAAATGATTCCATATCATGCACACATCACAAATATAGCATGCTAAGGGCCTCAAAGTGCAAGGCTAGTGAAGCCAATTACACTATAGCTATACAAAGCTAAGCATGCATGACCAAAACCACTCAAATCAGACCTAAAGCATGTTAAATCAAAGCCAAAAATGTGTTGGAGTAGAGCATACACATGTTAGATCAATAAGCTAAAACACCGAATACCCTAGGCTAGTGAACAAAATTGCACAAGTGCAAGGAGCATGCAAGAGGCAACCAAACCAACTCAAAACAGAGTTATGACATGGCAAATAATGGCTAAAAACATGCTGAAATGGAGCCAATTCAAAGCACAAAGACATGCTACTTTGCAAGGCTACAAGTAGGATTACACTACAAGTATAAGAAGCATGCAAGAGTTGACAGCCAAAAAAAGAGTTATGGCAGGTCTGAAAAGTCACAAAAATGAGCCTAAACAAAGCCTCTAAGAAGTAGAAACACATGCTCTCTTGAAGGGCCATCAATACATGCAAACAAGAGAAGAGAAGGGGGGACCACTGTAGACACCCCATTTTTGGCCGTCCTCAAGACTTGGACATCACCGCTTGAACACCCGGTGATTATCCATGTTTGTGTTCGTTTCGAGTTCCCGGAGGTCCCGGCTGCGCTGCACTCGTGATCTCTTAATCGGTTTGATCTGCGCTTGGTTTTCCACCAAGACTTGTGTCTGTTTGCATTTGAGGGTAGGGGAAGGCTTGTTAGCCATCCCCAGGACCTACCGGCTGCCCCACTTGATCACCGGCCCTTTATCGGTGTCATCGGCACTATTTTCTTAGAATACAGTGCCGATCGGCACTTCTCACTGCCGGCCGGCACATTTTTGTGCCGGTGATTGTTTTTGCCAAAGTGACCTCCGAACCCTATGAGGATGGTGCATGCCACCGTGCCACCGGATTACACCATCACCTCCCCGCATGTAGCATTGCACCCTTTGCCCTTAGAGCCCTTTTAAGCCTTTAGAAGCTTGGCCCTTTTTGGCCAAGCTCCTTGGGGAAGCTTTGCCAGCTGTATTGGCTTCCTTTAGAAGCCAAGACCCTCCTCACCTCTTTGAACCTTTTGGCCTTACTTAGCCATTAAGTCTTGGCTTGTATATTGCCTATTTAAACACCATTCATCCCCTTGGCTCATGGGGTTGCAACTTTAGGTCAAGAACCAGAGATTAAAAATATACTCGATATACATCCATATATATCTATATTCCTCTCTCCCCCCTCTTGTGTGTGTGTTTTAGGCCCCAAATAGTGAGTTTTGTCATCCTTTTGCACCATTACACACACTATTACACCTAGCTCCGAGATTGGAAGACTTGGAGGCTTGTTTTGAGTGATTTTGGACTGGTTTTGATCACTTGGAGAGGGCTGGACCAATGTTCTTCATTGGTTCTTCAAGGGTAAGCTTGTTGCTTTAGATTCCCATTCTTGCAATCTATTTCTACCCTCTTTACTTTGTGTTTTTGGATTTGTGTTTAACATAAAAAGTCTTGTTTTTACTTGTTCTTGAACTTTCATTAAGGTCATTTTATGGTTTGAGTTAAGACTTATCACTTTAAGCCTTGTTTGGCCCTCTTTGGTGCCTTTTTCTTAGGCCTCCCTATTTTGGTGTTCTTGATTTTTTCACCACTGAAAACCAAAGTGAGTTTTCAGTGGTGAGGATGATATTTTCGTGCCTCATCTAAGGGAGGGACACCCTCTCCCTTTGGTCCTTTGGTTGGCCTTTGTTTTGGCTCATAGTATAGCATGTGTGCATGTTTGCATTTTGCTTCATTTCAAGGCTTTTGGGGCTGTTTTAGGTCATGTTTGATCTCTGCTTTTTGGTTGAATTGTAGCCTCTAACATGCTTCCTATACCTCCTTTGAAATGCTCTCTTGTATGCCATGTTTTGAGGTTTTGACTCTTGCATGTTTAGGCTTAGTTTCATGAAGATACTAGTATTATTTTGCCATGTTAGAGGCTGTGAGCCACCGATTTTGCCATGTTTGGTGTGTTTGAGGTGGTTGTCTTGCATATTGGCTTGTAGGCCTTGTTTGTATGAAGTCCTAGCATGCTTATCTTGTTTTGATCTAATGATTTGGCATCATTATAGGTGGTATTTCAGTCCCCATTTCATGTTCAAATACTTCCATTTATCATCTCCTTCATGCTTTAGAATGTTGGTCTTTTATGCCTTAAAAGAGCATTGTGCATGCTTCCATGACTAGGGTATTTTTGGGGGTGCCATGAGGATTTGGGTGTCATTCCACATGCTTAAAATCTGTTTTTTTGTTTGTTGAATGCATGCCATGAGTGGTTGTATGAATGATGTCAAGTTACTCTCTTTGGTGTCCTAGACTTGGGCCCATTGAATAAGCATGCTTGTGTGGCATTTTGATCATGTTGAGAGGCTTGTTTTGCCACTGCTTTTTGGGAGCTTGAGGGCTGCCCTCTATGGCTTAAGTCCATTGTTGCATGCTTATGTCATGATTGTTGCTTGCTTGGTTAATGTAGCCTCAAATGTGTGCTTGTTAGTCCCATGTTTAATTGGCTCATCTTGCATGCCATTTGCATCCTACATACTTTAGCTCTTTGCATGCTTAAAATAATAGGTTGCATTGCATTTGAGCCTTGCTTGCATACTTGCATCTCATAGCTTGGTATGGGGTTGTCAAGTTGCCTAGGATTGAGGGAGTTCACATTTCAAGTGGTGTAACTCATCTCAATCCTTGGTCACTAAGGCCCTTGATTTCCACATGATAGGGACTTAGTATTCATTTGTTGTGTTGCATGCATATTTACATTAAATGAGCAATCTTGGTTCCTTAGGCTATCATGCATCAAATGCACAATTGATAGCCCTAGAACCAAGAGCCATCCCCCCTTGAGTCCCTTGACATGATAGGAGGGGTTGGACATGCTCACATTTGCCCAAAAACCATGCCTATGCATTGTCATTGCTCTGTCAGCTGCCTCACCGGCTCACGCAGGATTTTTCACGACCGCATAAAATAGTGCCGACCGCACTATTTTTGTGCCGATAATTTAAAAGCTCACGGTGGCCACCGAAGAAGCCGATGACTACACCGACTAGCCGGTGGGGCATTTCTGCACCACTTGGGACGATTCCGAATTTTGGGAATTTTTGGAGAGGCAGGACAGTAAAAACAGAAGCTGCAATGCTATGGCACAGGTTTTCCGGGCGAGTTGCGACAAGCATGCATCATTCACAAGATTCCGAGGCAAGGTACGAGGCTCCATTTAATTTATTTGTTTAATTTAATTTTGGTAATTAGAATTTGTAATAATTTATTTATTCATTTATTCTTCGGCCTCAGATTATTTATTTATTCGTCCTCCGAGTGAGGGCAAAATGTAATAAGTGTGGGTGAGTGTGATGCATGTCTTCCAACCCCGCTTTTTCTAACCCTTTTATTTACCCGCCAAAGGGTAGATTAGGGCATTTTAAATTAGCATACCTTATGCAATGCATGCGCATCCATGCATTTGTTTACATGCACCTGCCTCCAGACATCATACAAACCGCATTGCAATTTTCAAATTCCAAAATTGAATACGCATATGTGATAGCATTTCATATACCATGCTTAGGATAGCCGAGCCGCTAATCGCATTTTTTGCTCGTGTTGCATTAGCCACTTAACATGGACTAGGTCATGCATTGTTTTGCTAACTAGTTTATTGTTTTGGCGCGAGTACTAGGTGAGCTTTTATGCTTTAGCATACCGCATGCGTGTGGGTGTTGCCATGACAAGAGGATTACCATGCGGCTAAATGCTTACATGATAAACCGTATGAATGCCTCGGGTGGAGGTTGATTGCTTAAGGAAGTACTCATTGAACTGTGATTTTAGTCTACTTCATAGTAGCAACATCTAAACACGCTTTTCGAGACAAAACGGATATGCAATGTTTGTTCCCAAATTAGGCGATCTAGTCTATACTTGTTTGTCAGGCGATAACATAGTAATTCTAGGCTAATAACCTAATAAGAACGCATAAAGTTTTCAAAAATGGATATCACGGTTAGTAGAGGCCGGTTCGGACCGTAAAGGGGGTGCTCATAGTCGACCTTCCCGATCGCACTCTAAGCTCCCGAGCCAAGTCACTTTGGTGATGACGGACACGGCCTTTTGGCACCGAGTCGTGGTTTCCTAAATTCCCTTTTAAAAATATTTAGGTGGCGACTCAGAATCCGCAAAGCACCATGTTTGGCACTTTTTTCAAAAATCGCTTTTTCTCAAAACAATTTGCCGAGGTGGACTCTTTGGTTCAGATTTAGAACCGCGACACAAACTTTAAAGAGTCCGAGTCAGAGCCGAGGTCCTCATGGGCGCTACAGCTTCAAGCATCACTGGGATTTAGAGAGCTTGACTCAACTCGTGATATCCTGCTTTGATTTCACTTATGTGTTTCTTTTGCATTGCATGTGCATTGGTGCGCCTAGGACACCGTGTTGGTCATCCGCTATTCCCGAACGGTTTGTCGGAGGCTTGTCTTGTCAAGGCATGTCCATAAGGTCGACCGGCTATGGCTCGCCAAGATGGGAACACAAACCCGTTTTACCGGGCACCCTTTGACCATTCGACCTAGTTGCATAGTCGAATCCATAGTGACCATTCCAAACTAGGACAAAGTTGCTTACCCGATTTAGGTTGTTTGAAACCGGCCAGCGTGAGTGAAACCCTAGCTCTCGACAAAATAGGACAGGGAAACCCTACCCAAACATAGGGGTGTTTTGGTTCTCATTTAATTGCTATGTGCTTTAGAGTGTAACTCGCAGGGACATACAGATCGCTTTGCAAGTTTAAGTATCGTCCCGAGGGTATCAAGATCGTTGTTTTGGGAATCGCTTGTCCGTGGATATCGATTCGTGCCTAGGGGCAATGGTTCGTGATCAAGAATCGCTGGTTGAGAAACAAAGGTATTCAAAGATTCAATCGCTTATAATTTTTAAATACCCGAATCGCAGGCGTGTGTTTATTTACTTTATACCGCTATGTCAGTCCGATTGTCTGCTTATTTATACGCTTTATTTATCTTTTCATTAGGTAGTTGAGCACAATTGCTACCGATCCGATAGATATTCCCCAAGCACCTCGGGTCGAGGTCATTTAATTCTTCGATCCGAGGATTCGATAGACGACAACCAAGTACTACTCGCTACCCCGGCCACTAAATCCAAGTCAAGAAGGCAGAGGGCATCAAGACAACAAATACCAGAGGGCTTTGTCTACCCCACCTGCTCATTAGAGATCGAGGTTTTGTGTCACCAACAGAGAGGAATTTATACCAAGAATCCAACCGTAACAGATAATATGACCGCTTTGGAGGAGATGGTGCGCCACCTTCAAGAGAGTATGAAAGCAATGCAAAGAAGACGCCGTCCGACAGTGACTTTCGCCAGCAACAGCCACGGTTGTAAGAGAACAGCAGAGACAATTGCTGCAAGAACAAAGAACCGGAGCATCTGTCAAGACTGCATTCCTCCCCACCAGAGTTCCTAACGCCGGGAGACGGCCAATGTTCAGATCGACATGGCTGCCCACTGACCACCCCCACCTCCGACCCTACCTCAAATTCAACCTCGCCTATCAAAACACCCACCAATCTACTCGACTTCCTTTGAGTTCGAGGTCGACCCCACCAAGACTCAAATTAAGCAAGCTTGAAAAGTTATTCAAGAGATCTCAAGGGTCAAGACTATCCCCAATATTGAAGATGGTTATATCGATGCAAACCGTGATGTCGCCCGACAGATTCAAGATGCCTCATATTGATCGATTTGATGGGTCCGGGACCCCATGGTACACTTAAGATCGTTTCTGACGTCTAAGGCCGATGGGCCTCAGAGGGCTCCGTGGTTGTCTCGCTTGGTCGGACCGTCAGTGTAGCATCCGCATGGTATTCCAAGCTAGATGATGACATTAAGATAAGTTGGGACGAAATGGTCGAGGCCTTTATCGCTACAAAGATTCATACAACACACGATTGAGATCACTACCCGTGATCTCGAGACAACTAGGCAAGAGCCTAAGGAGGGTTTTTCAGAGTTCAGAATCAGATGGAGGGCGAAAAGCATCGATGATGACCTTAAGGCCCACGGACAGAGACCAAATCCGATGATTGTGCGCAATCTTCAACCGGTTAATGAAGAAGATGATTGTAGTTCCTTCCCTACCTTCGCAGACCGCATGATATGGGGATGCAGATTGAGGATGCGATGAAGCAGGTCTGCTTTGATCAAGACCGGAGCAACCCCATGACATTCAACCGGCAACAATGCAGTTCGAGTGGCACATCAACCGCAAGAACCTGTGAAGTAAGCATGGTCACCACCAACCCTCACAAAGAAATACAATGTTCGCCATTTTCCTAAGGCCCGAAGCAACCCACAAACGACCAAATACCCACCCGTAAACACCAACTTTCGCTTCCACTCTATATGCCCCTATCCAAAGCTCGGGGTGTTGATCAAGAAAGGGCACTCAAGCCCCGGAGCCGAGGCCCCTACCGTAAAAACTTCCTCCTAACTATAACCCGCCAAATATTAGGCGTTTCACCAAAGAAGATGGTCACGACACCCACTGCTACTGCTACACGCCATGAAATTCAAGACCTTATCGATAACGGGTAATCTTACCTCCTAAAAACCCAATGTTACTACCAATCCTCCCCATACACAACCGTGCTCCACCACCCAAAAGGCTCAATTTCATTCATATCGGGGCGGTCTCACGACCCTAGCATCTACATCACACCTACCCACCGCCTAAGCCGAGGTGTTCCTTCCCGATCGCATCGATTTGTGCATGATGGACATCTCCTCGACCCAACCTAAGCCAATGGTGGTGACCACCAAGAACAATAAAAGGGGAATTCCAAAGAAGGAGCAGTTATTGAATCGAGTCTGGAATCTGGAGTTGCAACGGAAAACATACAACCGAAAGTGACTACATTTCATCAATGGGTCAAGATGGGCCCGAGTGGAATTGCCAATGTAAGAAGAATTATGTGTGATTCAAGGAGATAGCCTAGAACAGGAATGATGATGTAGTGACTATGGGGAGTACTTCGCCAACCTCCGATTTTATGACGATCAATACCCAGAGGATGTGGCAATCGCTGGTTTGATCATGAAGATTCAAGAGAAGCCACCGGTGGTTGGATGACCAACCCGATGTAGTAGAAGAATTTCGGTAGAGCAAAGTTCATGAATGAGAAAATCGGCGGCAACCGAAAGGGTCAAGAGCGTAACATATCGCCGAGGGCGCCAAAGGTCAAGAATTTCGCCCGAGATTGGAACATTTTGAGCACAGAGATGGCCGAATACCGCTTGTACCAAGAAAGCAAGTTTTGAGGATTCCGAGAGAATCGAAAGGCAAAGGCCCATGTGGAGTGGAAACTATCGTGCAGTACGTAAACCTAAAATGTCATGTATATGGATGGAAAGTGTTGCGAAGCGCAAGAACAACATATACCAGAGTCGGACAGACGCCCTGCCGGTCGCCGAGGGAATGTGGTGGGAAGATGAAGACTTATGTCTCGCCCACACGGACGAGGATTGGGGAACAACCAACCCGACAATACTTGGTACCTTGGAGAGGTCGACCACATGACAAGGAGTGGGCGATATTTCAAACCTCCAAGACTTGGATCAACCAGAGGCCTCAGGAAGGACAGAGAGGCCGAGAAGGTATGAAAAGCAAATAAGAGGAAGCCAGACTAAACAAATTAAAAAGATACAAGCAGATATCTCTATTTGGGGATCGCCATGGCTTCTCGAGTGCACAGGAGGCTGCTTTTATCGGCCATGGATAAGGCAAAGCTTAATAGAAACAACACCGTAATGCCTAGTGGGGCTAGTCTTTCCGGAGGAGCCGCCCGATGTTGACGCTATCGATAAAGAATTACCACCGAGGGCACAAATCACAACAAGCCACTCTACATCTCCGTAGAGTGCAGTGGATAAATGGATACCGGTAGTCCTTGTTGATACAGATTCGCCATCAACGCTCGCCCGCGAGGACAAATTTTATGCGATTGGTCCGAAGTCGCGGACTTTGTACCAACAAACAGTCATCGTGGCATATGACAACACAAGCCGAGAAGTGATGGGAACCGCTAACATCCGCACTAAGGTTGGACCGACACAGGAGATAGATTTTCATGTCTTGGAAGTGCCAAGAACTTTCAATTTGTTGTTGGGGCGGCCGTGGCTGCATCAGGTAAAAGCAGTATCATCCACTTTGCATCAAATGGTGAAATACCCCTATGGGAAGGGAGTAGCCATTGTTTTTCGTAATTCATCGATCCATCCACCGCCGGAGGTGTCTACCCCGCTCTAGAGATTGAGCATGGGATGGAAGATGTGTTTATATCCTGGATTTACCCTAGCAGAGGTCAAGTAGTACAGAGCGCCATGGCGCTTAATGAAGGGATATATGTTAGCGCAAGCAAAGATACCTCATGAACAAACTCCAATACATCCCCGATGGGATTAGGGAAGAGTGGCCAGAAGGCATCGCAACGCTGGGTCAAGTGCCACACAACCCTCACACCTTCGGCTTGGGTTACATGCCCACCAAGGAAGATTGGGTAAGAAGAGGAAAAGAGATGGCAGGAAGAGCCAAAGCAAAAAAGATGGGAAAACCTTTTGAGTTGATACATCGCCCATCCAGTAGACTCGAACGGACGTCGTCCGTGAGGGGGAAGACTTCCATTCGTGGTTTTCCTGAGCCATGGATGAATAAAGAGAAGAAACGATGCCGGATTTGAAATTTTCTTCGACTTGCGCTTATCCGGGGATGATGTTGTTGAAGAGCGATAGACCCGACAGCTTGAGGCCGAACATAGCAAGGAATTGAGTCCGCGGACAGAGTTTGAAATGGGGTAGCATCGCATGTCTACTTTCGCATCCTTTGATCGACTGGGCCAGCTTGGGGGATGACTCCTGTCCATGATCGGAGATGAAACGTCATGGGCCTACTATCGCCTATTTTGATGCATCCATCGCACCTCCTCACCGGCAATACGAGGAGGATTTTTGTCGCAAAGACCGATCAGTAGTGAGCCTAATCGATTCCACCGAGTCTTGTGAGTCGGAATCGTTCCAAATTGCTCGAAGTCCGAAGTCCGTATTCTCGGGGTGATAACCCGATGCCACAGCCCCGCCTGTGTCGTTTTTTTTTCTTTTGAGTCTGTTGTTACGTAAGAATTGACGGTTTGGAAGTATCTAATGAGAATGAGGTAATCGTGGTTTCCGAGTATTTTTCTCGCGGCCTTTGGTTTATTGCTTAAATCAGACTTTCAAAATTTTGATGAAAACGACGAGGACGTAAATTCCTCCTGCTTTTACAACGACTAATTGAACAAGAGCAAGAGAGGTTTGTTAAACCTTTAATTGATGAAATCAACACCGTGAATATTGGATCGAGAAGGACCCGCTGGCCGTCCAGATCGGGTCCACGTTGTCCTCAGAGGAACGCGAGCGCTTAGTCGCTTTGTTAAAAGATTTCAAAGATGTTTTCGCGGTCCCACGAAGACATGCCCGAATCGATCCCGAGATTGTACAAAGACCGATCCTCTTGACCCCGAGGCCCGAATGCCAAACAGAAGCTCAAGGATTCGCCCGACCGGGCCATTAAGATCAAGGAAGAGGTCACTACAGATTGACGCAGCTTCCTTGGTATCCGAATACCCAACTTGGTTGGCCAACATTGTTCCAAAGGTCAAGAAGGATGGCGTAATCCGGTATGTGTGGATTTCGTGGATTTGAACAGAGCCATCAAGGATGACTTTCCTTGCCACATATTGACGAGTTGGTAGATTTCACAATGGGCATGCTTTGCTTTCGCTCATGGATGGCTTTTCGTGTTATAATCGATAGTGATGGCACCAAGACCGGAGAAGATCGCTTACCACCCCGTAAGTACATATTGTTATAGAGTAATGCCGCTGGGTTGAAGAATGTCGGGCTACATATCAACGGCCGCAACCACGATATTACATGATATGATCCATAAAGAGGTCGAGGTGTATGTGGATCTACATGATTGTCAAGTCCAAAGAAAGAGAGGGCCACTACACCCTTTGCAAAAGTTTTTTCAAAGGATCGAGAATTTCGTCATGTTGAATCCGCAGAAATGTACGCTTGGTGTTACAAATGAAAAATGCCGATTTCGACATACACAAAGGGCATCAAGTCGAATTCCTTCCAAAATCAAGGCCATCTTAGAAATGCCACCACCAATGACCTAAAAAGGAGGTGCGAGGCTTTCGGGTAAAGTGCAATTCATAAGACGGTTTATCTCTAAACTAACCTTGACTTGTGAACCACTTTTTGGTCTTTGAAGAAAGGAACGGTTCCATTGGGATGGCTTGCTAAGTCAAGCTTTGAACAGATTAAAGAGTATTTACAGAATCCGCCCGTATTGTCACCACCAAAGCCGGGGAAACCGTTGATATTGTATCTCTGCTGATCGAGACCACAATGGGTCAGATGCTCGCACAAGAGTCGGAAGATAAAGTGGAAAGGGCCATCTACTATCTCGAGCAAGAAGATGCCGGATTACGAGACCCGCCACACTACCGGAGAGGGCTTGTCTAGCCTTGGTATGGGCTACTAGGAAGTCGCCACTACTTGTTAGCTCACTGTAATGTTGGTTTCACGACTTGATCCCATCAAATATCTTTTTGAGAAACCAAAGACTTACGGTAGGCTAGCTCGCTGGTTGTCATGTTCTCCGAATTTGATCTCAAGTATGTGACGCCAAGAAGTCTCAGAAAGGAAGAGCAAAGGGCAGAGTTCCTTGTCGACCACCCGCTGAAGGGGATGAAGCGCTTGAGTACCTATTCCCGTGATGAAAATATTCGCACATCGAAGATGAAACTTGATTTATGTACTTTGACGAGCCAAATCAATATGGGTACGGATAGGAGTGTTGTTGATAGCGCCCGACGACTTCAGATCCCCTTAGCATTCAAGCTCCGGCTCAAAGTTTCAACAATGAGGCAGAGTACGAGGCATGCATTGCCGGCTCGAAGCGCCCTAGAACTAGGGCAAGGCGCTTGGACGTTATCGGGATTCAACTTAGTTGTGTCTCAAAGTAAAGGAGACCGGAAAGTCAAGGAGGAAAAGATGATAATTTACCACCGCACTCGGACTTGTTAGTTCCTCGGTTTGAAAAGCTAAGTTTCACTCACCTAGTAAGAGAGAACAACAGTTCGCAGATTCACTAGCAACTCTATCTTCTATGATAGACATCCCGTCGAATCCGGATGCGCCCAAGAATCATTGATCAAAAGTTTGCGCCAAAGATATGAGTCAATCTTCGCCATAGAAGAAGTGCAAGATAACAACCCTTGGTATTACGACATATGGAACTTCTTGGAGAAGGAGACATATCCACTAGGGCAAATGCCAAGGATAAAAGGGCAATTAGAAGAATGGTCGCTCGGCTTTATCATCTCTGGGGTAAATTATACAAAAGAGGTCATCCGGGAATGCACAAGCTATGTGGAAGTCAAGAATCAAAGCTACCGATGGAGGCCATCCATGGAGGAGAATGTGGTGCACATGTAAATGGGGTGATGTTGGCACGAAAGATCCTCGACAAGGCTACTACCGGGTCTACCATGGAGGAAGATTGTATCGGTTTCGCTCGGCGATGCCACAAATGCCGATTCACGCTGAACCGCATGAACATCCCGCCATCAAAGTTATACAACATGACATCGCCATGGCCGTTTCGCTTTGGGGAATCGACGTGATTGAGCCGCATTCGAAAGGGTCAAATGGACATGAATATATCCCGTAGCAATAGATTACTTCACAAAGTGGGTCGAGGCCCGCCTTTATGCAAGAGTTGAAGGCTTCGCGATGTCGCTAAGTTTATCGTAAACAACATTATTCCGCCGTATGGGGTCCCGAATGAGATCATTTCGACAATGGTTCTCACTTCAAGAAGGAAGTGATTGATTTGTTGGAGAAGTATAATGTCGCTTCATAAGTCGCCCACGACGGGCCGCAGACCAACGGAGCAGCTTGAGGCCGCCAACAAAAACATTAAACACATACCGCAAAATGGTAGAAACCTATCGGATCGCTGCATAAGTTGCCGTCGCCTGTGGGGCTACCGGACTTCAATTAGAACTTCGATCGAGCAACCCCTTATTCACCGGGTTTACTAATGGAGGCCGCTCTACCAATCGAGATTGAGGTTCCATCATTAAGTAGTATTGGCCGAAAGTGTCGATAGCCGAGGCAGATTAAGCAGAGTAGGTTCGAGGAACTCATGCTCTTCGATGAAAGGAGGCTGAAAGCACTGTACCATGTCCAAGGTTATCAGCGCAGAATCGCCCGGGCTTTTAACAAGAAGGTTAAGTCCAGGAATTTGAAGGAAGGAGATTTGGTGCTCAAAGACAACCGAACTCCCATCCACGACCCCAGGCAAGTTCGCACTCCAATTGACCGGGTCCCTATATCATCAAGTCTATCCGTCGTGGAGCTGTGGTTCTGATGGACCTAGATGGCCTAGAGTTCTCCCAACCGATCAACATGGACAAGCTGAAGAAATATCACCCCTGAGAGGCTCGCTAGGCCGAAAACCCGAAAGGGCGACCTAGGCAAAATTCAGAGCACAAAAAATTTAGAAAATATAAAAACTGAGCTCGCAAGGTTGAAAACCCGCAAAGGGCGGCCTTGGCAAAAGTTAGAGCGCAAAAGGAGAGTGAAAATACTCGAGTGAACCCAAGCCTGAACTACGAAGGCTTGATTCCCATCATTGATACGAGGCAACTTCATCCCGGTTCACCATAAACATTTTCCCGACGCCTTTGTCCATTTGATCATCCCGTCATCTTTGTCCATCAAGATTCATCGCAATCTCCTGCAAGGTTATTCAGACTAGGGGCAACTTTCCGCTATGCAAAGGTCGCTGTACTATTCAAACTAGGGCAATTTTCCAATTGCAGAATCTGGGTTGTGCATCTCGCTGACAAATTTCGGCGTGTCCAGCCCGATCCATATCGAAAATGGTTTTGAAAAGTTTTAATGAAGATGACTTTGTTCAAATAAATCTTTTACAACTAGGACCATTTCTAGACCAAAACGGAAATTTTTCAAGACTACAACCTTCAATTTCATTGATTTCAAACAGAGCTCTTTGCTCTTGCATACAATTGAAGTTGCTTTTTATTACATTCATAAAGAAAACTTGAAAGCACCGATAAAGCAATAAACCGGCACGGCCAAATCAATGTCCTCGCGCCTCCCGTAGCCGGGTCAAGCCTCGACGCCAAAGTGGGCCCTTCTCGTGCCTCTTCATTAAGCCAATCCAAGCACTCATCGACAAAGTGCAACCGAAAGTGGGAGCGGGGCCGAGTTCTTCGCCCTCCATGTTGTGGCATACCGCCACCTGCACCTTTAATCGGAAATGCAAATGATACTCTATCCTTCCGGTGGATGTGTCCGATCATGACCAAACCGGGCGCAAGATACGAAGGGGAAGTAGAAGACATAGTGAGTCAAGCCAATCAATTGATCCCGGCCGACGGGTCATGTCAGAACTCATCATCTAAGATTGAGCCAAGGGCACCGCCAAGCAATGCGGTCTGCGGACAAACTACACATCCATTCAAACCACCAACCCTCGTCAAGGGCGTCAACCAGGCGTTGCCTGAAGAAATAGCCGCGAGCTGAGTATGCAGGACAAGAGTCCACGACCTTCAATTTATCCATTAACCACACCTGGGGAGGGATGAAAAATGAGAGAATAAAGAATAGAGAGATGTACGATGAGAGAAAAAGTGAGAAAAGGGTTTTGTGAGAAAAATCGAGCCTGAGGGCCGAGTGATGTGAGCAAATATAAAATGCAAAATGGGTGGGAAACATTACCTGCAGTAATAGTGGACTCTCGCTAATCTGATCGTCTCTCGACGATAAAAGGCGCTAAGCCCAATAGAGTCTCAGCCAGGACCATGGCAATGCAGCTCTTGCCCTCTTTCAAACCTTGGGCAACTTCAATCAACCGGACACCGATTCTCCGAGTCGGAGACTTAATGTAAAATGGGACAATATGCATAGACAAAGGGCATGCCGAAAACCTTGCCGATGGTCGCCACGATCACCGGTCTCGTAAAAACGACAGACCAAGCTCGAACATCTAATGTCCCGTCACAAATCAAAGAACGAGCATCGGGTATTGAGAGCCCACACATTTGTCCTAAGGCTTGGGCATGGCCAAAACGGTTGAGGGAGAATCTCCTCGTCATGTCGATTCCATTAAAGCTTGAAGTTCGAAAGTGGAACACATCTCTTGCCCGCTAAAGCTAAAGACATGTGTTACCGGATTCCAAAACCGCCGCTGCATGGAGGAATGAAAATGCAATGGAGTATGGCGAAAGTGAATAGTGCGTATGCCAAAAGCCCGAATTCAAATTTTTCCGAGCCATCCAAGTTGTTAATCCAAGTTGCAAGATTTTGGGCAAGAAATGCTTCCATTTGGAGTAAATCGTGTTGAAATGAAGAGAACCACGAAGTTGAGACCCTTTTGAAGAGGATAAGGTTGAGTGGAGGACACATGTCAACATTCTCTGGTGCAGACAGCCTACAAATGACCGGGCAAGATATAGTGCCGACCGCCATAATTTTGTGCCGACCGACCCAATAATGTGCCGATGACCATTATCCTCGGCCGGTGACATTTTTGTTGCCGATGGTCTTCCCCTATTTCTTCCAAGCTTTTTATGTCAATATTGGGGAATTCCACCACTTCCAAAGATTCTCCTGTGATTGATTCCCGCCAATCGCTGTATTTGTTTATCGAATTGTTGCATATTTGCTTATCGAGTTGTATGTCACTCTCTTTAAGTCTTTGCTTTGTCTATCAAGTTGCACTTGCACTTGGCTAGTCTGTCGAGTCTTTGTTTTGCTTATCGAGTTGTAAGTTGGTTCACTACCTGGTTATTACGATGCGATGCCCTGCTTTCAAACAACAGCCAATTTCATTCACATTGTCATGTGATGCCTTATGCGCGATGCACACAAGTGCAATACCTTTTCAAGCAAATAGCCGCTTTCATTTTCGCCACGGTTTTTGTAAAAACTCGCAATTTCAAAGGAACATAAACCCGCCGAGGCAAAGGTAATGTGCTTAAACAACTAATGAAAAGGAATGTAAAGCAAAATGTCCGGGTTGAATGCCAGAACCTCCCTTCATAGTCGTAACACCTCCTCGCCAGGCTCGGGTTTGGTGCAGTAACTGACTCCTTCATCACTCAAGAACAAAGGCGGAAAGTGCACTTCGAATGTTAATGGATCTTCGAGTTGAGTTCAAGCCTCGACTTTTGTGAGCGATGCTCTAACATGTGAAGGACGCCTTCGTGATCCTTTTATATCTTGTGAGTTTCAAAAGAAGTCGTTTCAAATCATACTGTGTTACAATATGTTGCATCTCAATATCATGTTTTAATATGCTCAATTTCAATTACCTTTTATACACATTGCATTGTATCGTGCTTTTGCTTTTATCGACATGTGTTCAATTACCTTCTTTATACACATTGCATTGTATGCGTGCTTTGCTTTTACCGACATGTGTTCAATTACCTTCTTTATACACATTGCATTGTATGCGTGCTTTGCTTTTATCGACATGTGTTCAATTACCTTCTTTATACACATTGCATTGTATGCGGCTTTTGCTTTAATGACATGTGTTCAATTACCTTTTTATACACATTGCATTGTATGCGTTTTGCTTTATCGACATGTGTTCAATTACCTTCTTTATACACATTGCATTGTATGCGTTTTGCTTTTATCGACATGTGTTCAATTACCTTTTATACACATTGCATTGTATGCGTTTTTGCTTTTACCGACATGTGTTCAATTACCTTCTTATACACATTGCATTGTATGCGTTTTGCTTTAATCGACATGTGTTCAATTACCTTCTTTATACACATTGCATTGTATGCGTTTTGCTTTTATCGACATGTGTTCAATTACCTTCTTATACACATTGCATTGTATGCGTTTTGCTTTTAATGACATGTGTTCAATTACCTTCTTTATACACATTGCATTGTATGCGTTTTGCTTTTATCGACATGTGTTCAATTACCTCTTATACACATTGCATTGTATGCGTTTTGCTTTAATGACATGTGTTCAATTACCTTCTTTATACACATTGCATTGTATGCGCTTTTGCTTTTAATGACATGTGTTCAATTACCTCTTATACACATTGCATTGTATGCGCTTTTGCTTTAATCGACATGTGTTCAATTACCTTCTTTATACACATTGCATTGTATGTTGCTTTTGCTTTTATCGACATGTGTTCAATTACCTTCTTTATACACATTGCATTGTATGCGTGTTTTGCTTTTACTGACATGTGTTCAATTACCTTACACATTGCTTTGTATGCGTACTTTGCTTTACTTACATGTGTTCAATCACACTTTTCTATATATACACTGAATGCGTTGTCACGGACTGTCGATTGCATTGTCATGGATATTGCTAACAGTACCATACCTGTTAAGTTTGTTTTCTTTTCAGGCACGATATTGTATGTACGGCTCATTTGAGGCCGGTGAAACCGGACGAACCGCGCAGGTATTGTATTTCCCGAGTTGAGACGTATTGAGAATTGCATAATTCTCTTACATCCTTTCTACATTGTAGTGTAGACAGATACATGTTAGCTTATAACTGTCACATGTGTGCTACATTACATCTTACTTTGCATGATCATAAGTTATGCCCGCTTCTTGCATTTTCGGGCCAGTATTTTGCCCCCGCCGGGCAAGATACCTTACTTGTTTTGCATGATTGTCCAAGTCTTCGGCCTTGTCAAAGATGGGTCGTCTCTGGGCTTTGACATTCACTCACGTCATTGATTATGACTTCCGAAGTTCTCAAAGAGGGCAATCAGACACCCCATTTTTGACCGTCCTCAAGACTTGACATCACCGCTTGAACACCCGGTGATTATCCATGTTTGTGTTCGCTGAGTTCCCGGAGGTCCCGGCCGCGGCTGCACTCGTGATCTCTTAACTGGTTTGTTCTGCGCTTGGTTTTCCACCAAGACTTGTGTCTGTTTGCATTTGAGGGTAGGGGAAGGCTTGTTAGCCATCCCCAGGACCTACCGGCTGCCCCACTTGATCACCGGCCCTTTATCGGTGTCATCGGCACTATTTTCTTAGAATACAGTGCCGATCGGCACTTCTCACTGCCGGCCGGCACATTTTTGTGCCGGTGATTGTTTTTGCCAGCCCGTGGGCCTCCTCGACCCCTATTAGGGTGGTGCATGCCACCGTGCCACCGGATTACACCATCACTCCTCCCGCATGTAGCATTGCACCCTTTGCCCTTTGAACCCTTTTAAGCTTCTAGAAGCTTGATTTTTGGCCAAGCTTGGGGAAGCTTGGTTACCAGATATTGGCTTCCTTTAGAAGCCAAGACCCTCCTCACCTCTTTTGAACCTTTTGGCCTTACCTAGCCCTTAAGGCTTGGCTTGTATTTTGCCTATTTAAACACCATTCATCCCCTTGGCTCAAGGGTTAGCAACTTTAGGTCAAGAACCAGAGATTATACATATACTCTCTGATATACATCCATATATATCTATATTTCTCTCTCTCTTCTTTTGTGTGTGTTTTAGGCCCCAAATAGTGAGTTTTGTCTTACTTTTGCACCATTACACACACTATTACACCTAGCTGAGATTGGAAGACTTGGAGGTTTGTTTTGAGTGATTTTGGACTGGTTTTGATCACTTGGAGAGGGCTGGACCAATTGTTCTTCATTGGTTCTTCAAGGGTAAGCTTGTTGCTTTAGATTCCCCATTCTTGCAATCTATTTCTACCCTCTTTACTTTGTGTTTTTGGATTTGTGTTTAACATAAAAAGTCTTGTTTTTACTTGTTCTTGAACTTTCATTAAGGTCATTTTATGGTTTGAGTTAAGACTTATCACTTTAAGCCTTGTTTGGCCCTCTTTGGTGCCTTTTTTCTTAGGCCTCCCTATTTTGGTGTTCTGATTTTTCACCACCGAAAACCAGTGAGTTTTCAGTGGTGAGGATGATATTTTCGTGCCTCATCTAAGGGAGGGACACCCTCTCCCTTTGGTCCTTTGGTTGGCCTTTGTTTTGGCTCATAGTATAGCATGTGTGCATGTTTGCATTTTGCTTCATTTCAAGGCTTTTGGGGCTGTTTTAGGTCATGTTTGATCTCTGTTTTTGGTTGAATTGTAGCCTCTAACATGCTTCCTATACCTCCTTTGAAATGCTCTCTTGTATGCCATGTTTTGAGGTTTTGACTCTTGCATGTTTAGGCTTAGTTTCATGAAGATACTAGTATTATTTTGCCATGTTAGAGGGTCGTGAGCCACCGATTTAGACATGTTTGGTGTGTATGAGGAGGTTGTCAGGCATATAGGCTTGTAGGACATGTTTGTATGAAGTTCTAGCATGCAAATCTTGTTTTGATCTAATGATTTGGCATCATTATAGGTGGTATTTCAGTCTACATTTCATGTTCAAATACTTCCATTTATCATCTCCTTCATGCTTTAGAATGTTGGTCTTTTATGCCTTAAAAGAGCATTGTGCATGCTTCCATGACTAGGGTATTTTTGGGGTGCCATGAGGGATTTGGGTGTCATTCCACATGCTTAAAATCTGTTTTTTGTTTGTTGAATGCATGCCATGAGTGGTTGTATGAATGATGTCAAGTTACTCTCTTTGGTGTCCTAGACTTGGGCCCATTGAATAAGCATGCTTGTGTGGCATTTTGATCATGTTGAGAGGCTTGTTTTGCCACTGCTTTTTGGGAGCTTGAGGGCTGCCCTCTATGGCTTAAGTCCATTGTTGCATGCTTATGTCATGATTGTTGCTTGCTTGGTTAATGTAGCCTCAAATGTGTGCTTGTTAGTCCCATGTTTAATTGGCTCATCTTGCATGCCATTTGCATCCTACATACTTTAGCTCTTTGCATGCTTAAAATAATAGGTTGCATTGCATTTGAGCCTTGCTTGCATACTTGCATCTCATAGCTTGGTTTGGGGTTGTCAAGCCTAGGATTGAGGGGAGTTCACATTTCAAGTGGTGTAACTCATCTCAATCCTTGGTCACTAAGGCCCTTGATTTCCACATGATAGGGACTTAGTATTCATTTGTTGTGTTGCATGCATATTTACATTAAAATGAGCAATCTTGGTTCCTTAGGCTATCATGCATCAAATGCACAATTGATAGCCCTAGAACCAAGAGCCATCCCCCCTTGAGTCCCTTGACATGATAGGAGGGGTTGGACATGCTCACATTTGCCCAAAAACCATGCCTATGCATTGCTGTCTGCTGTCAGCCGCCTACCGTCTCACGCCGCAGGATTTTCGCCGACCGCATAAAATAGTGCCGACCGGCCCATTTTTTGTGCCGATAATTTAAAAGCTCAGCCGGTGGTCACTATAAGAAGCCGATGACTACACTGACTAGCCGGTGGGGCATTTCAGACCACTTGGGACGTATTCCAGAATTTTGGGAATTTTTGGAGAGGCAGACAAGAAAACAGAAGTCGCAATGCTATGGCACAGTTTTCCCAAGTAGTCGCGACGAGCATGCATCATTCACAAGATTCCGAGGCGGTACGAGGCTCCATTTAATTTATTTGTTTAATTTAATTTTGGTAATTAGAATTTGTAATAATTTATTTATTCATTTATTCTTCTGATCAGATTATTTATTTATTCGGTCCCTCCGAGTGAGGGCAAAATGTAATAAGTGGGTGAGTGTGATGCATGTCTTCCAACCCCGCTTCTTTCTAACCCTTTTATTTACCCGCCAAAGGGTAGATTAGGGCATTTTAAATTAGCATACCTTATGCAATGCATACGTGCATCCATGCATTTGTTTACATGCACCTGCTCAGACATCATACAAACCGCATTGCAATTTTCAAATTCCAAAATTGAATACGTGCTATGTGATAGCATTTCATATACCATGCTTAGGATAGCCGAGCCTCGCTTAACGCATTTTTGCTCGTGTTGCATTAGCCACTTAACATGGACTAGGTCATGCATTGTTTTGCTAACTAGTTTATTGTTTTGGCGGAGTACTAGGTGAGCTTTTATGCTTTAGCATACCGCATGCGCAGGGTGTTGCCATGACAAGAGGATTACCATGCGCTAAATGCTTACATGATAAACGTATGAATGCTCGTGGATGGAGGTTGGATTGCTTAAGTTGGAAGTACTCATTGAAACTGCATTTTAGTCTACTTGAGTAGCAACATCTAAACACGCTTTTCGAGACAAAACGGATATGCAATGTTTATTCCCAAATTAGGCGATCTAGTCTATACTTGTTTGTCAGGCGCATAACATAGTAATTCTAGGCTAATAACCGGAATAAGAACGCATAAAGTTTTCCAAAATGGATATCACGGTTAGTAGAGGCCGGTCTTCGGACCGGGCGAAAGGGGGTGCTCATAGCTGACCTTCCCCGATCGTACCCAAGCTCCCGAGCCAAGTCACTTTGGTGATGACGGACACGTGGCCTTTGGCACCGAGTCAGGGTTTCCTAAATCCCCCCTTTTAAAAATATTTAGGTGGCGACTCTGTAATCTGGCAAAGCAGTCCATGTTTGGCACTACTTTTCGAAAAATCAGTTTTTCTCAAAACAATTTGCCAGAGGTGGACTCTTTGGTTCAGATTTAGAACCGCGACACAAACTTTAAAGAGTCCGAGCTGTAGCCGAGGTCCCTCGCGGGCGTTGCTACAACCACCCCCACCCATTTGGGACCTCAAAACCACTTTTCCACCACTGAAATTTCTCTGAGTTTCAGTGGTGAGCAGACCAAAAAGAGATGGTTCCAAAGGCCTTAAAAGATGGCATAAAGCAAGGGAAAACAAGCCACCAAAGGGGGTAAACCACCCCTAACTCAAACTAGGTCTTAAACAACCATTTTAAACACTTCAAAATAGAACTTTTTTTAGTTGAAAGCTAAGCCTAAAATAGCATGCAAAGGTGGCCAAATATGCAACCAAAACAAAGCTTAAAAGGGAGAATAGGACTCACCCTTGAAGAATAATAAGAACAACAGCTTCTTGAGCCCAAAACCAGCTTTTAGAACTCAAATACACCCTCCAAGAACCTTAGCAACAAAGATGGTGGTGTTTGGCTAGGAGTCTCCTTGCAAAAGTGTGAAGAAAGCTCACCTTCTAGCACTAAAAGAGAAGAGAGAGAGGATTCTAGAGAGAGAGAAAGGGGAAAATTGCTCCTCAAAATTCTAGAGAGTGAGGATTCTAGAGTGAGAAGCTCCCAAATTTTCTAACCCTTGCCAAAATGAGAGAAAGCTTCCATATATAGCAATTCAAGAGCATTTGGTCAAAATATCTAGAGAAGTGTGAAAACAGCTGGAGGTGAAATATCTTCAAAATCTGGGCTTTTTAGGCATGAGTGGTCGACCGACCACCTCAACTAGTCGGTTAGCTACTTTTTCTGGTCCGCCAACCACCCCTAGTGGTCGACAGCTACTTAACTGGTCGACAGTAAAAATCTGCTCTGCATGTCAAACTTTAAATGGGCATATCTCCTTCATCTGGACTCCTTTTCAGGTCATTCTTGTGTCCAAATTGAAGCCCCAGAAGTAAGCTTTCCAATGGTGGAAGCCTTGCATCAAAATTCAAACTGTACTAAGAGATATCCCTCTTTTAGTGAAGGGTGCTTAGTTTCGGTCCAGCCAGAATGATGTCCAACTTCAACCAATCATATCTCCCCCATCCGGATTCAGCTTTAGGAGATTCTTGAGTGAAAAATGAATCCCCAAAAGTATTTTTTCCAACGGTTGTGGCCTCATAGCTGAAATCCAAGTGTGCAAACAGATAGGCCTGATTTAGCGAGGGCTGCCGACTTTCTCTTAACGATTCATACCCAACTTCTTCCCCAACTTTGTTTCTTCCCTTTTCTCCTCTTTTCTTCAACTCCAAACCCCGAAACAAGGTGTCTTGAAATATTTTTCAAAGATTTAATCTCTCTTTCATTCATTTCCACTTTGTCTTTACTTGGTTTACCGAAAAGCGTAACATTTAACAAAATGTGAGCGTCGAAACATCATAGGAACTTTATTTCAAAAATATTTTGAAAGAGAGGGTTTTAAGGTCTAAAGACCATTCAAAATAGTCTCGGTCCAAAATGGGGTGTGAGGTTTGGATTTGACGCTCTCCTTGCCGAAGAAATTGAACATTTGCACTACACAGCCTGCATCACTAAGTAAGCAATCAATAGCCCCCAAGTCTTAAAGATGGTAAAAAATGGGGTGTCTACAATCGGCCTTTGCTAAACCATGATACAAATTTTATTTTCTTTATATGTTCATGTTCTGATTATTTAATAAATCCTAAAATTTACTACATAAAGCATACAAGTATAGGCTATACCATTCATTTTGGAATAATTTGATTTCATCTATTTTGAAAAAGTTTTGAAGATGTACAACCCAAATAAATTGAGTTTACAAACATAAAAAATCAACATCATTCCAAATTAAGCGACACAACCTCCATTCACTGGCATTCATACAGTTATATCAAGTAAGCAAGTAGCCACATGGTAGGATGCTTAAACAAAATAAGAAAAACACACATAAGTGGGATGCTAAAGCATAAAAACTTACATATTTACCGACATCCCCGTGAACAACTACAAAACAAAGTTAGTAAAACATGCATGATCTTATATACAAAAAAAATCCTAATGCAATTCACTCATGAGATGCAGCTACAGATTCGGCTTCTAAGATATGACATGTGAATCTTCTCAAAAACATAAGGTAGCGCACATAATCACATAGGAATTGATTAAATCCACAAATGAAAACTTAGTATCAAGATGCATGAAACATAGATGCAAGGCATGGATATAATGAAAAACAAAATACGATGCGTATTCACAAATAAAGAAAAGCAAGTAAAAGAACGGGATAGAAAGAAGCATGACGGGAAATTATTACAACATTTTAAATATTGCAAATCTAAGGGAGATGAATAAATATTACAACACAATATAAAAATCCTCACAAACACTCAAAATAAAATAAAAACATAAGAAAATGGCAGCTTCAAATGCTTCAAAGACCATCGGAGGTTGATCTTCTTAATGTCGAAAGGCTACCCGGTTCTGCCTAAAGGTTGTAGGCACGGTCATGAAGGTTGCAGGCACAATGGTATACTTTTAGGTGGCTACCCGGCCAACTAAAAGGCTAGGTAGCTCGATAGGCTCGGCCAAACTCTGTTTTCTTAGATTTCAACTATAAAAGCAGATGCTTTCATTATCTTAGAGAGAGATGTAATACCCTGGGGATGAACCTCTGAAGAAATTAAACCATTTAACATGGAAGGTCTCTTTCTCATGCTTAAAATAAAACTAAAAACAACATATATGGGACTCTCAATTCACCACTTTCAATTAGATTACAACAATATACAATATAACAAGAAATCAAAGCAAAAGAGCAAAATTAAGTAAGAAATACAAGAAAATGAAATAATTTGAAAATTCACCTCTTCAAGAAAGAATGAATTTCATGATTTCCAAACTTCATTTTGATCACCCTCAAGCGTATGAATTATGTTATCAATCCTCAATTTGAAAGCTTGGAATTCTTGCTAGAATGATGGTTTTGAGGTGTATGTGGTGAAAAGTGATTATCTCTCTTATTTTTGACCACTTTTACCAACGCCCACTCTTCCTCTTGATCAAAGCTAATAAATTCAAGTATTTCAGAATTTTTGGAGGAGTTTTGGGTGTAGAAAAGATGAAATTTCAGTTTGTATGAAAGGTATAGGGTGTATATGGAAGATATGAGTGTGTTTAGCTCAAAAACTCAACTTTTCTCTCTTTTCTTCCTCTTTTCTCTAGCTCAAATGTTCTCTCTTTAATCTATCCCCTTGCTTCTCTCAACAATCTGATGTATATATATAGGCTAAGCAAGTAGAGAAATGGTGGAAGACAAGGTGGATTGTGTGAGAAACACATTTTGATTGTCGTCATCGGGTAATCAAAAGAAAGCGCCCAAGTCTTAGGGCCGGTTAAAATGGGGTGTCTACACCTACACTTGTGAGCCGAGTTATGGAAGCATAGTAGGGTGATCATGATGTCTAATCCATCCGGGAGAAGATATCTAAAGGGAAGGTAAAGAAGGGCTTGAACGTGTATTCTGACTCTAATGTTAGATATCCTGACCGTCTTTTTCGTGCCGAAGTCTTATAGAAAGGAGATACTCTGAGAGTTCCACCATTTGTGTCTTGCGGTACACCCGGGAGGAACAAAGATGTATCACAACCTTAGTCGCCAGTTTTGGTGGAGGGGGATGAAGAGAGACGTATCCTTGTTTGTTTCGAGGTGCCTTATTTATGAACAAGTGAAGGTCGGGAATCAGACGCCAGCTGGTTTGTTGCAACCCTTACCTATAGCCGAGTGGAAGTGGGAGCATGTCACGATGGAGTTTGTTGTGGGTCTATTGAGGACTCAATGGGGTAATGATGCCATGTGGGTGATAGTTGATCGGTTAACTAAGTCAGCACACTTTGTTCCTATGCGTACGAGTGACTCAATAGATTACCTTCCCGACCTTTATGTTAGGGACATAGTGCAACTTCATGGGGTCCCTGTAACTATTGTTTTGGATAGAGATCTTCATTTCACGACTCAATTATGGCAGAGCCTACAGAATGCTTTGGGCACTAAATTGACATTTAGCATCGCTTATCATCCTCAAACTGACAGGTAGTCAGAGTGTACCATTCAGATCCTAAAGGATATGCTTCGGGATTGTGTTCTTGACTTTAAGGGGTCGTGGGAGAGGCACTTTCCTTTAGTGGAGTTTACCTACGACAATAGCTTCCAGGTGAGCACTGGCATGGCACCGTTTGAGGCTTTGTATGGCCGACCATGTAGATCTCTTGTATGTTAGGCCGAGGAAGGTGACGCATCTATGTTAGGTCCTGAGTTAGTCCGAGAAACAACGGAAAAGGTTGCACTTATCCGTAAGAGGTTGGTTTCAACTCAAAGTTGTCAGAAGAGCAATGCTGACCGTAAGAGGAGACTGTTATCATTTGAGGTAAGAGATCACGTCTTCTTGAAAATATTACCTAAACAGGATTTGATAAGGTTTGGGAAGAATGGGAAGTAGTCTCCTAGATTTATTGGGCCTTTTGAAATCTTAAAACGCATTGGGGAGGTAGCTTATCGCTTGGCCTTGCCACAGTTTTCCAGGGTTCATGACGTGTTGCATATCTATATACTCCAAAAGTATGAGCTGGATTCGTCACATGTGTTGGGTTGGTCCAAGTTAAAAGTAAATGAGGATGCCTCGCATAAGGAGAGGCCGATTAGAGTTTTAGATACTCGGGACCAAGTCTTGCGAGGCAAGAAAATTCTATTGGTAAAGGTGTTGTGGAGACACCATGGTGTTGAGGTGGCGACTTGGGAACGTGAGACAAAAGTCCGTGAGAAATATCCAAACCTTTTTGTTAATGTTTGAAACATGTAATGGAAATTTTGTTATGTTGATTAAATGTAAAACACTGCATATGTTTTGGAAAAAGTGAATTGTAGTCGTGGTTATGAGTTGTTGTAATTGATTTGAATATAGTGCTTATTGTGTTGATTTTATAATTCGAAGACGAAATTCCTTAAAAGGGGGAGGTTATAGCGACTCTAGTTTAAACCCAATCCATTCAATGTTTTGAATTTGGGATTTCTTGTCTTGATGGTGGTTCATGTCTTCTTCCATCTTATTCCTTGTTGAGATTGGTTATTGGAGTGTCTTGGTGGTGTTTGAAACAAGTTACGAGTTAGTTTTTCAAAACTGTTGCTGTCCAGATTTTGGCTTATTCGCTCGAGGGAACTTTTTTTGCGCTTGAGCGAACTTTGAGAACTTTCAGTACTTTTGCAGGTCTGTAAAACTACTAGCAGTATGGCATTTTTCACCCGATCGATGTTTCTTGTGCTCAAGTGGTCTTGGCTCGAGCAGTCTTTCAAAACTCTCAATATTTTTGCAGGCCTACAAAAGTACAGGGAAGGTGGTGTTCTTCACTCAAGTGGTACTTTGTTCGCTCGAGCGGTCTCTCTTTTTGTATCTGGTCGCTTGAGCAGTGTTTTGGTCGTTCGAGCGGTCTACCCATATATCAGCCCGTAAAAGTCACTTTTTGAGTCAATTTTTCATATATCTCTCTTTAAACTTTTCAAAATCCAAAATCTAGACCCTTTCTCTCTAAAACTAATCTTTAACTTCCAAATACACTCAATTTATTGATCTCTACACCCTAGTCCATTTGATAAAAAGGTAGAGGTCACCTAGAGCTTCATTTTAATCGGAGCAAAGTTGATTTTTGGCTTCGCCAAAGTTTCTTCTTTCTCTCCCTTGTCTTCAAGCTCTGAGGTAGAGATATCTCCACACTTTAGTATGATTTTTAACTTAGTTATTGTCTTTTGAAAGAAATCGTGGGATTTGGGGATTTTGGTAAAAATCTAGGGTTTTGGTTTTAAAATCCAAAGAGACGTTTTCAAATGGATACTTGAAAATGATTGTTGGTTTGTAAATGTAGTTGAGTTGTGATAAAATGGTGGATTTTTATCATTGGAATTGGTTTATAAGGAAAATGGGATTTTGCCCTAAAACGTGAATATTTGATTTTGTAAAGAGAAAACGGAAATGATGTTGGGTTTTATTAAATGGGAATGATAATGATGATGGTAGTAGAGTTGGATATGTATTATCGCTTCCATCTTGAGATTTGGAAAGTATATCTTTATTGGAAATTATTATCTTTTTAAAGATATCTGTTTTGGACTATCGGTGGAGGATAGCTATGATTGTTGTAGAAATTGCATAAGAATTAGGCGAGTTAAAACTAATTTCTCATCCATTTGCATTAAGCATTGTTACATATTTAACACATTGAAAATGTATACTGTTTTGAGAAAAAATGGTGAATGCCATGGTGAATCTAGGTAGGGAATGTAGTTGTGGTATTAAGTTGGCTTGTGTGTCCTTGGTGAAAGTCTAGAAACCCGCACGGGTAGGTACCGAGCCTTCCAGTTAATACAGGTAAAAATGACAATTGGTAGTGCTTGTAGCCTACTTGTAGACACGTCCTACAGATTTCCAGTGTTGTATCCATTGCCGTGTTTTTTTATTCTAATAAGCATGGCATACGATTTCATTTTTTTAAAAAAAGAACATGGCATGGCATCTCATTGCATTAAATGTTGGGCATCTTACATAAATGTATATACTTTGTTAAGGATTTATCTACTGGGCTTTATGCTCACCCCTATGGGTTTTGGTGCAGGTAAAGATGTGGTGCTCCCATTGAATTGAGGGCGTGGAAATGTATTGAGAAGAGTAGTGTGCTCTTTATTTTGTTGTGATTATCTGTAAAGCCAAGGGCTATTTTTGGTATGGGTCCGAGAGATCACTTTTGTGTAACTAGGCTTAAGCCTTCGAAGTTGTAGCCCGTAAGGGCATTTTATTTATTTTTGAAACTAGATGTTTCACATGCTATAGATTCAGATGTTCTTTTATTTCGTTGAATGTATACCGCATGTGGGACTTTGTATTAAACCCTTTCAATCAAATATGGAAAGATGGAAGGATTATTGTTATTATCTAGTGAATGTTCATTAATGTGGGTAGTTCATGTTGAAATATTTTCGGGGCATTACAACTTGGTATCAGAGCTACCGGGTTTGAGTACTTGAGGCTCGCAGGAAGTGGTTGTCATACCATAGTGAGTTCATTTCGCATGATTACGAAATGTTTTGCTTATTTGTAATGATGTGATAGCATGCTTATGTGACTATGTAGGTATGGGATTAGACTTTTGGGATGTTATTTGCGCCTATTAGATTCCTTGAGGTCTTATTAGAAGGGTACTTGATCAATACTCATTCTATTAAGAATTCTTGGTTTCTTATGGGACGAATTTCATCACTAAAGGATAATTCGTATGTGCTTAAATGACTACGTGCTTATGTGGAGTGAATTGAATTGTTGTGTGATAGGATATGTCGTGTAAGGGTAAACTACCAATAGGTCCTACTTTTGAGACTTATTACCCATTAAGTCCTATTGATAAATTTATTAAGTGATAAAGATAAATTTATCAGTCTTTTATTTTTATGAATACATTTATAGTGATAAATTTATTAGTCTCTTTGTTTTTATGAATAAATTTATAGTGATAAATTTATCAATCTCTTATTTTTATAGTGTTAAATTTATTAGTTAGGACCTGTAGGTAAATAAGTCTAGTTAATAGGACTTATTGGTAAGTACCCCGTGTAAGGGTAAACCATTATAGTTTAACGTGTGAAGCAAATTGTGAGCACATTTGGAATTATATGCTAAGTTTGTTTATTTTGTTCCTCAATTAGGATGTCTGAAAGAATTCGAACAAGAGGTGGTAGGGGTGGAAGGCGAGGGCGAGGTCGAGGTCGCTGGGGTGTACATGAGATACTGGTTCACGAGGTTTCGGTACAAGAAGAGGGTCTAGGCCAAGCTGACATGGCCGAGCAAGTAGGGCAAGCGGAGGCGCCGGGGCAAGCCGGCCAAGCCACAATGGGGGCTCTAGCCCAGGAAATGGCAGGGGCATTGAGGGAGTCCATGAATATCCTTAGGGAAGAAACCCAAGCTAGGGAGAACGCCGTAGAGACAAGGGCGAGCTTCCTTACGAGGGAGTTCTTACGGACCAAGCCGGATGAGTTCCATGGTGGCCCTGATCTGAAGAAGGCAGACGAATGGTTAGAACAAACGGTAAAGACTTTTGAGATGCTCCATATAGAGGATAGCGAGTTGAGGGTCACCATTGCAAGTTATTATCTAAAGGGTGATGCAGGCCAATGGTGGAAATATGCCAAGGGCCGGATAACACCAACATGGGAGGCATTTGTGGCGGCCTTCCAAGACAAGTATCTACCTCTTACGGCTAGGGAAAGGTTGAGGCAGGAGTTCAAGGACCCCAAGCAATTAAATATGTTCGTGGCCGAATTTGAAGCGGCCTTTTCTAGTTTGTCCTGGTTTGCACCGGAATTGGTAGCGATGGTGGAACGCCATTGCTTTGAGTTCGAGCAGAGGTTGAGGACGAAGATTCTGTTCAAGGTTGCCGGGAACATGATCCAAGAGTATGATCGCCTTGTGGAGGCGGCTGCACATGTGGAGATTATTGTGGAGGCTGAGAAGGAGAGACTTCGGAATTGGAGGTCTAGGGGCCAAGGGTCACAGGGGGACTTTAGGCCCAATAAGAAGAGTAAGGGCACTTTTTCATCCCAGTCTCAGCCACAATAGTTTAGATCTACTTACCCTTTGCCTAGTGCGGGCTAGGGAAAAAGTGCACCGAGTGGGTTTTCTTGCTTCAAGTGTGGCCAACCGGGTCACAAGGCCTTTGCTTGTCCACAGAAGGGAGGAGGGCAGCAGATGTTGCCATCACCACCATCTAGCCGATCTCAGAGTCAGTCCCAGAGTAGGGTTCAGGGGCCTACTTGCTTTCAGTGCGGGCAGTCAGGGCATATGAAGAGAGCTTGCCCTCAGTTGGGAGGCACGTCTAAGTCAGGCTTCACGAGTTCATCAGGGAGTCGCTTCGGCTCAGTCAGTACAATAGGCCTATGCTCTGAGGGATGAGCAGGTTGAGCAAAGACCACAGGGGCGCGTGTATGTAGTTACCGCACCAGAGCAGTTGCCAGGATCCTCGGTAGTGAGAGGTATTTTCATTGTGTGTAATTCTTTGGCCAGTGTGTTGATAGATATGGTTGCGTCTCATTCATTCATATCTGCTACATTTGCATCTGCATTGGGGTTAGATATGGTACAGTTAGCGTCTCCACTTATAGTTAAGTCACCAGTCGGGGGTACAGTTGACTTAGGCCGGGGGTGTCGTGATTGTGAGATAGAGGTTGCTCGGCGTAGACTCCCGTTTGCTTTTGTGTTGTTAGACATGTTGAGTTTTGACGTCATTCTAGGCATGGATTGGTTGTCATCATGTTGGGCAATGATAGATTGTTTTCGTCGGAGGGTCATAGTATGCACCTCAGGCGGGGATTGTTTTTATTTTCTGGGAGACAAGGTTGATCGGGTCCTATCGCCGCCGGTATTTGATCCTCATAGTAGGAATGAGCTTAGCGGTCTTCTAGCTACTCTCTTGGATAGTAAGAGTGACAGGACTTGAGTTGAGTTGCTGAGGGTAGTGTGTGAATACTCGAATGTGTTTCTCGAGGGCCTTACTAGTTTGCCACCCCACCGGGAGATTGAGTTCACCATCGACTTAGTGCCTGGAATGGCACCAATTTCTATGGCGCCGTATAGATTAACACCCGCGGAGTTGCATGAGTTGAAGATTCAACTCCAAGAGCTTCTAGACAAGGGCTTCATTCGCCCTAGTACGTCACCTTAGAGAGCGCCTGCTCTCTTTGCGAAGAAGAAGGATGGGTCACTACGGTTGTGTATTGACTACCGCAAATTGAATCGAGTTACTGTCAAGAACAAATACCCTTTACCCAGAATAGATGACTTGTTTGATCAACTTAGAGGGTCTTGTTGTTTTTCGAAGATAGACTTGAGGTTCGGGTACCATCAGTTGAGAGTCTGGGAAGAGGACATCCAGAAAACAGCCTTTCGTACGCGTTATGGCCATTATGAGTTCCTTGTTATGCCATTTGGGTTGACCAATGGATCGGCTTCTTTTACGGACCTGATGAACTGAATTTTTAGGGAGTACTTGGATCACTTTATGGTCGTCTTTCTGGATGACATTCTAATCTATTCAACTTCCAAGGAAGAACATGAGGCTCACTTGAGGGTAGTGCTTGATTTGCTTAGGAAGCATCAATTGTATGCCAAGTGCGAGTTTTGGCTCACCGAAGTGAAGTTTTTGGGTCATGTGGTATCAAGTGAAGGGGTAATAGTAGATTCTTCGAAGATAGATTCTATACAAGATTGGGAGCAACCTAAGAATGTCTTTGAGATCCGGAGTTTCTTGGGATTGGCGGGGTACTACCGGCGTTTTGTGAGGGACTTCTCTAGACTAGCCGCGCCTTTGACTAGGTTGACTAGAAAGGGGGTTAAGTTTGTGTGGAGTGAAGCTTGTGAAAAATCTTTCCAAGAGCTTAAAACTAGATTGACCACGGCACCGGTGTTCATCATTCCGGAGAGGGGTTTGGGTTATACAGTCTTCTGTGATGCGTCCCGAGATGGGCTTGGTTGTGTTTTAATGCAAGAGGGGAAGGTTGTAGCATACGGTTCATGGCAGTTGAAAACTCATGAGAAGAATTACCCCACCCACGACCTAGAACTAGTGGCGGTAGTGTTTGCCTTGAAAATTTGGAGGCATTACTTGTATGGTGAGAAGTTTGAGGTTTTCTTCGACCATAAGAGCTTGAAATATTTGTTTTCCTAGAAAGATTTAAATCTAAGACAATGAAGGTGGATGGAGTTTCTAGAAGACTATGATTTTGAGTTACATTATCATCCGGGGAAGGCCAACGTAGTGGCCGATGCCCTTAGCCGAAAAACCGTGAGTAGTTTGGCGAGTGTGGCCAATCGAGAGTGGGTTATGTTGGGTGAAGTCGGCAAGTTTGAAATGCAATTGGGTGAATCCGAGAAAGGTGCAACACTGTTTAGTCTGAGTGCTTAACCTGTCTTGATTAGCAAAGTTATAGAGGCTCAACAAGGAGACCAGGAAGTAGAGTTAATCCGGGATAGAATCACCAAGGGGAAGGAAGATAAGGGTTAGAACATTCGCTTATATCATAGTGTACGTTACTTAGATCGCCTGTTTGTGCCTGAATCTTGTAGAGAGGAAGTGCTTCAGGAGTTCTATCACTCACGCCTTGCGGTACATCCGGGAGGCACCAAAATGTATCGAGATCTTAGCCGTCAGTTTTGGTGGAGGGGTATGAAGCGGGATGTCGCATCTTTTGTGTCCAAGTGCCTTACTTGTCAACAAGTGAAGGCCAAGTACCAGAGGCCAGCGGGTTTGTTACAACCCTTACCTATAGCCGAGTGGAAATGGGAACACGTGACCATGGACTTCGTAGTTGGGCTTCCTAGAACATAGCGGGGCAACGATGCCATTTGGGTAATTGTTGATAGGTTGACCAAGTCCACACACTTCGTTCCAATGCGTACTAGCGACTTAGTTGAGCACTTGGCAGAGTTATATGTTAGAGAGATAGTTCGGCTTCATGGGGTGCTGGTAACTATTGTGTCTGATAGAGATCCTCGTTTTACAGCCCGGTTGTGGCAAAGCCTTCAAGAGGCATTGGGAACCAAATTAACCTTTAGCACCGTTTACCAACCTTAAACCGATGGGCAATCGGAACGCACCATTCAAATTTTGGAGGATATGCTTAGAGCTTGTGTCCTAAATATCAAGGGGTCTTGGGAGAGGCATTTACCATTGATCGAGTTTGCCTACAATAATAGTTATCAAGCTAGTATAGAGATGGCACCGTTTGAGGCCTTGTACGGCCAGCCTTGTAGATCTCCAGTTTGTTGGGCTGAGGTGGGGAATGCACCGTTGTTGGGTCCGGAGATTGTTAGGGAGACTACCGAAAAAGTTGCTCTCATTCGGAAGAGATTAGCCACGGCTCAAAGCCGATAGAAAAGTTACGCCGATAAGAGAAGACGACCCTTATCTTTCGAAGTGGGTGACCATACGTTTCTTAAGATCTCACCTAGGCGGGGTTTAATGAGGTTCGGTAAGAGTGGAAAGTTGTCTTCGAGATTTATTGGGCCTTTCGAGGTATTGGAGAGGATTGGGGAAGTGGCATACCGGTTAGCTTTACTGCCACAACTTTCGGGAGTCCATAATGTGTTTTACGTGTCAATGCTTAGAAAGTACGAACCCGACCCTTCCCACGTGCTAGATTGGGTTGATTTGGAGGTAGATGAGGATGCCTCCTACGAAGAGAGACCGATTCAAATTTTAGATACCCGAGAGCAAGTGTTACGAGGCAAGACCATACTGTTAGTGAAGGTGTTGTGGAGACACCATGGAATTGAAGAAGCGACTTGGGAGAGGGAGGCGGAAGTCCGCTCCAAATATCTGGATTTATTTGAAAATGTTTAGTTAGGTATTGTAATTTGTAATGTTCTTTAGTATTGAAGGGAAAAGTGTTGAATTGTTGATTACTGTGTTGCTTGCATCATTAATCTAAATGTGGCATTGTGAAGAAATTATATTTCGTTACAGATGTCCCATTATATCTTAGCTTGAGCAATTGTGTTTTAATGAGTTGATGATAAGAAGAATGCTGAAATGTTGGTTGAACATAAATGTTGTAATTTGTTAATGTTGTTGAAATAACTATTGTTGCTAGAATACTTTTGTTTAGTGAGTTTATTCAAATTTCGGGGACGAAATTTCCTATGGTGGGGAGGTTGTGACGACCGGCCTTCTTTTTCCCTTTTCTTCTTTATTTCTTTGCTTCGTTCTCTTTTTATTTTCGTTGGATTGAAACGTCCGAGAATGGTTTCCTAGTTCTTATTTCGTTCGGTGTTGAATTTCGGTTGTTCCGGAGGGTGCACGGGTGAGTCTGGGGTGCCCGGGGGCGAAGTTGAATTTTTAGGCTGCTGGGCCAGGGCTGCACGTGCAGAATTGGGATGCTCGTGCGGTGGGAGGGGCCGCACGAGCGGTGGACGCTGCCACCCAGAATTTGCATACTGTCTAAGAGCGCTAGAGCGGAGGAAGGTGGGCAGCATGAGCGGCGGAGGTGGGGGGTCGAGCGGTGGGGAAGGCCGCACGAGCGGCCAATTGGGTAGTTCGTGCCCTATTTTCTTATAATGTTTTGGTCTGAATTTAGCACCCATTATACTCATCTCCCTCTCACTCTAAACCCTATATTTCTCTCCCTTCTCTCTAGAGAAACACCTCAAATATCTAAAACTCTTTGATTTTGCTAATCTTGGGTCAAGATCTTCATCATCTCTCTCAAGATCTTGAAGATTCAAAGCTAGGGCTTTATTGGGTGGAGGAAAATCCAAGGCTTTCTTTCATCTTCTAACTCTAGGGTTTCATCTCTCCATCAAGAGCTTGAGGTAGGGTTCTTCTTTGAGTTATATATATATGTTTATGTAGGTTTTTATTTATTGATTTTGGTGAGCTCCTCCTCCTATTTCGAAAATGTTCTTGGTGGTTCAAGAAATTGAATGATTTGTAGATCAAACACTATATTGTGTTCATTTAAGGACTTTTCTTGAAACTTTGAACAAAATGGGTTGAGATTGAAGTTGATGAAAAGATTTCATAAAAAGGATGAGTATTTTTAAGGTTTTGTGAAAAACCTAGAAATTTGGGGGTTTTGGAAATGTTGGATAAATCAAGGGACTTTCTTCAGATTAATGAAAGGGTGAGTGAAAAATTCTTATTTGTGTTGTATCATGAAGACTCTAGTTGCATATAAATTGGAAACCTCACTTGATTTGTTGGCAATATATGTATATATATACATGTATGTGATTACAAATTGTACAATGTTGGTTCCATGATGTATGAGGATTGTAGTATATGGAAATTAGTTTTCAAGCATTGGTATGACTTTGGGATATTTAGAATGTGAAATTATACGAATGATAATTTTGTTATTGTATAAAGATCCATGATAGCAAATCTTGGACTATATCATGAAATGATATCGATAAGAGAGAATGAGAAATGTAATGGCTGGACAATGTTGTTGGAATAACTTGAAATTTGAGGTAAACCCACGGGTCATGAACAACTGATTGCATTGCTCACCCCTATGGGTTTTGGTGCAGTTAAAGATGTGGTGCTCCCGCCGAATTGAGGGTGTGGAAATGTATTGAGAAGAGTAGTGTGCTCTTTATTTTGTTGTGATTATCTGTAAAGCCAAGGGCTATTTTTGGTATGGGTCTGAGAGACCACTTTTGTGTAACTAGGCTTAAGCCTCGGAAGTTGTAGCCCGTAAGGGCATTTTATTTATTTTTGAAACTAGATGTTTCACATGCTATAGATTCAAATGTTCTTTTATTTCGTTGAATGTATACCGTATGTGTGACTTTGTATTAAACCCTTTCAATCAAATATGGAAAGATGGAAGGATTATTGTTATTATCTAGTGAATATTCATTAATGTGGGTAGTTCATGTTGAAATATTTTTGGGGCGTTACATCCTTAATATACTTTTTTCCAAATGAAACACTCCAATCAATATAACACAAAAACTCTTTAATGTACTTTTTCCAAACGTAACATTCCAACCAATGTAATACACAAAAACTCTATAGTGTATTTTTCTCCAACGTAACACTCCAATGCAACACAGTAAAAAATTTCTTAACATATTTTTCTCAAATGTAACAATATAACATTTCAAAAAAACTTCTTAGTGTACTTTTTTCAAATGTAACACTCCAATCAATATAACACACAACTTTTTAGTGTACTTTTTCCAAACGTAATACTCTAATGTAATACTCCAATGTAACAACAGAAAACCACACTAATGGAAACGTAGATTTTCATGCTCGACAACCAATACTTTAGCCATCAATCTTCCCAAAAAGAATCTTCAACACCTTACCTTTCCATTCCCATCTAAAAAATGAATCAAAAAATTAGAAAAATAAATCACAAAAAAGCATTCATCTAAACTTAAATGATACAAAATCAAATAAATATAAACTTTTCAAAACAAAATGGACTAATTGATTCATAAAAAAAATTCTCAAGACTAAATGGATCAACATTCCTCCATATAAGATTTATGAATAATTTTTTAAAAAAAAAACATTTACCAACCCATCCCATATATCAGCGTGCATTTTCAGAGTAAAAATTTAGGCCACGTTTAGTTCACTAAAATAAAGGTGAAATGCAATGATAATTTTTTTAATTATTCATTTATAATAGTAAATGATAATTTCATTTGTTGGAAATTGGGTCAGATTTAGAATTTGGACTCAATTGAATTGCCCATGATGGCATGACCCAATTAGGAGAGATCCAAATAACCTAATAGATTATATATCAAGATATGAGATAATTTTAATATGGGATAATTGTCAATATATTATATGATAATTATTAATTAGATATTATAGATATGGGATAGACATTATCTGGGGTAATATATCTATCCCATAGGTCTCTTAACTCTCCTATATAAACAGACATTGGGTTCTGTATTTCACACAGCTAACCAAAAAAAAAATGCGTTCTCGCTAATAAAAAAAATATGTTCTCTCTTCTTATAAACCATTCTATTTTTGTACTGTGATTGGTGTGGTTAAAACTCCATTAGTTTTACTCCATTACTATGGAGATTATTTAAGAGTATGTGACTCATCTTCTAAGCTGGATTTATTGTGCAATCTGTTTGCCCAGAATATATGTCTGAATACATATTATTTTTCACTATGTATATAGTATTATATTTTCTTCATTGATAACAAAGCCATTATTAAAGTGTTTTCGTGCTATTGAATATCCATAAAATTAGTATTTTGGAAAATGCCTCCAACCCCCAGTGGGGGTGCTGGGGGTCGTGCGTGTAGCCCCTTGATTGGGCAAAAATTATTATTATTATTATTTTTTTCAGCCAATGGCGCAGCGCCATGTCACTGGGGGTGCAACCCCCACTGGGGGTCTGAAGCAAAGTTCTAGTATTTTATACTAATATATGTATGTATATTATTTTTGTTTGTATAAAATATTGCTGTTTGCTCAAAATGATTTTATCAATTTTTTTATTCTGTTTATATTTTTTATGAACATTCACATATATATAATATTTACAAAATTACATTAATAGATGATGAATCATTATTGGTAGTTTTATGGGAGCTTTTTTGATAAATCCACTTTCTAAGAGCTTTATTCCATCCAACCCATATTCTTTTTGATTATTTCATTAGGTCCTATTTGAGATAAGAAGACCAAAATACCCTTTTCATCTACTTATGTTCCATTTAGTTCACATTATTTTCTTATGTTTCAATAAGTCCTATGGGTGACATAATTACCAAAATACCCCTAATGTGAATGTTCACACCGTCAATGTGAATGTTCATATCGTCAATGTGTATGTCGATCCTCGTAGGTGCTCGGAAAAATTTGAGTCGGGCCGGGGCGGGCCCGACCCATTGACAATGTGAATATTCACATTGACAAGTTAACATTCACATTAATAGGAGTGTAAAATTGGCCCGCGTCCCGTGGCGGTGAGAAACCCGTCCGCTGCCTATGGGCGGCCTGGGGCGGGCCCGGTCTGGCCCGTTGACAATGTGAATATTCACATTGACATGTTAACATTCACATTGATAAGAGTATAAAATTGGCTCGCGGCCCATAGGCGGCCAAAAGCCTGCCCGCGGCCTGGGGCGGGCCTGCCCCGTTGACAATGTGAATATTCACATTGATAGGAGTGTAAAATTAGCCCGCGCCTCGTGGTTGCCCGAAACCCGCCCACGGCTTGTGGGCGGCCCGGGGTGGGCTCGGCCTGGCCTATTGACAATGTGAATATTCACATTGACATGTTAGTATTCACATTAATAAGAGTATAAAATTGGCCAGCGGCCCAGGGCGGGCCCGACCCGGCCCGTTGACAATGTGAATATTCACATTGACATTGTTAACATTCACATTGATAAGAGTATAAAATTGGCCTGGGGCCCATGGGCGACCAAAAGCCCGCCCACGGCCCGTTGATAATGTGAATATTCACATTGACATGTTAACATTCACATTGATAGGAATGTAAAATTAGCCCACGCCTCGTGGCTACTCGAAACCCGCCCACGGCGCGTGGGCGGCCCGGGGCGGGCCTAGCCATTTTTTAAAATTCTTTTTAATTTTTTCTACCAAAATTTTATTATTTTCCACAAAAAAAGACACTAGGTCTCGGCGCAGGCCGGGCCTCGGACGAGCCTTGAATGGGCCTTAACCGGGTCGATGGGCCGGGCCAGGCCGGCCCACTGGCCAAAAAATTAGGCCTAGGCCCTAGCCCTGGCACAAGGGTATTCGGACTTTGGACGGGCCGATGGATCGAGCCTCGGGTCGGGCCGGTGGACCTGGGCCTAGCCTCGAGCTTAGGTCAGGCTTGGGCGGGCCTGGCCATTTTTTTAAAATTCTTTTTAATTTTTTCTACCAAAATTTTATTATTTTCTACAAAAAAAAACATTGCGCCTCGGGCGGGCTAGGCCTCGGACCGAGCCTTGAATGGGCCTTAAGCGGGCCGACGGGTCGGGCTGGGCTTCAAAGTGATGGACTAGGCCCTAACCTAGGGTCTTGGACATGCTCAGACCTGGACCCGGACCCAAACGAGCCTGCCCCGGGCCGTGGGCGGGCTTCAGGCAGCCTACGGGCCGCGGGTCAATTCTATATTCCTATCAATGTGCATGTTAACATGTCAATGTGACTATTCACATTGTCAACGGGCCGGGCTGGGCCGGGCCTACCTCGAGCTGCGGGCAAGTTTCGAGCAGCGGATAAATTTTACACTCCTATCAATGTTAATGTTAACATGTCAATGTGAATATTCACATTGTCACAGGTCGGGCCAAGCCCGCCTCAGGCTGCGGTCAGGCTTCGGGCCAATTTTACACTCTTATCAATGTGAATGTTAACATGTCAATGTGAATATTCACATTGTCAACGGGCAGGGTCGGGCCCGCCCTAGGTTGTTGGCCAATTTTATACTCTTCTCAATGTGAATGTTAACATGTCAATGTGAATATTCACATTGTCAAAGTCGGGGTCAGACTGCCTGGGCCGCCCACGGCCGTGCGGTTTTTCAGTACCACGAGGCGCGAGCTAATTTTACACTCCTATCAATGTGAATGTTAACATGTCAATGTGAATATTCACATTGTCAACGGGGCGGCCCGGGCCCACTATGACGCCCCAAATTTTTGGAACATCAAGGGAAATTAAATAAACAAAATGACTTAATAAACTAAAAAGTTGACATCTTAATAGAGCATTCTAACTCTCGTACATAACCAAAGGTTCAAATAATATTATATAAAAACTTAAAATTATCCAAATACAACATCAAATGAAATTATAAGGTCCTTAATAGCTAATATATAAGATAATAAAGTTATTCGACTTAGTCATGATTTCAAGTCAGCCAAGGCTCTACGTTAGCGTTAACTCCATTTTAGCTTCAATTATATCCTCACCAAAACCTGGCATAAAATGCCAGGGCAACAAAAATATATGCCATGAGTTTTGCAACACAGTAAGAAAACATAACCAACTTACCATTCTTTTTAAGAAAAAAATAATGAGATTATAAACATGAGATAACAATATAATTGTAAACATAAATTACAACCATTAAAATAATTTCAATAATTTTAATAAATTAGGTGACACTCGAAATCTCACAAAAGAGATTTAACTTACCAACCACTAGGCATGGCAACGGTTAATTTGAAACCCTTCCTTGGTCAAATATTTAAGTGTTACCAACCGTAACCACCAGGGATGCCCACGTCCGGAGTTATATACCCAAGTAGTGGCATCCGCGGTCTGCCCCAAGGAAATAGTCTGCTAGGGGTACGTAACCTCCCTGTGTGCCATCAGCACATCCACCCTTATTCCAAAACCGAATACCGAAAATGGTTCAAATAAGTCTCGTGCCATCTTAGAGTTTCGCAACACAATTTACGTGAGAATTCTCAAAACCAGGGCTCACCCAGAACAACCGGTATTGACCGTCAACCCTTAATTTCGTACACTCTTTAAAACCAAGACTCACCCTGAACAACTGGTATTAACCGTCAATTGTTAACTTTGTGTATGCCGTTAATCATTTCAGTTAATTTTGATATTAATCACAAATAAATTTCAATTTTTAATCACAAATAATGTTATACCAACTCATTAAAAATTTCCAACATAAAATATTATATATGTCACACAATAATAAATAAATGTACAGAACATTCAGTAAATATGTTTGGGTCATTTTTCAGAAAGAATTTTCCATAAATAAGTTATAAATAATTCTGTAAAATTCCCAGAAATTTTATGACACAGATTTATCACATTTTCTTAAATTAATTCCACACTTAAATTCATAATCTAAAAATTTATTATGAAACTAGACTACTCAAATTTCATATTTTAGTTAGGAATTACCAGATTTGGCTTAACATAGAATTTTTAATAAATTTTCAAACATATAGTAAAATTTGTCTTACAGTTTCAGATTTAATTAAAAATTTGTATAAATTCATACAAAGCTCAATAATTGTTGCAAAAATTCCTGAATGAACTAGACATCATTCTCAACAACTTTGTAGAGGAAATCATTTCAAAATTTTGAGCATAAAATTGTCTAAAAATTCGTACAAGTTTCTGGCAGATTGAAGAGTTATATAATCAAACCAAATAAAATCTTTAATCATCTCTTTAATGGCACAAACTACACATGCAAGTCTAATTCCAAGATTATATCATGATTTTAAGGCTACTAATAAAAAAAATAACCTTCAAATATTTAACATACAAATCAAAAATTTACATATAACTATAAACAAAATTTTATCTAAATTTTTAGCTATTTTAACATATGAACACAAATCTAAAAATTTAACAATTAAAGAGAATGAGATGGTTATGAGAGTTTTCTTACTATGTTAGGTTGCTAATGATTTATCGTCCGAATTTGATTTATGATTCTGATTGTAAGATATGACCGTCTTGCCTCTGTGATCGTCTTGTTGAAATTTCACATCAATCGAACGCGATCTCAACGTTGATCTTCCATTGGATTCTCTAAGAACTTTTAGTTGTTGATCATCATCTTAGACTCAGAATTTGCAAGATCTAACCCCAAAAATGGATTCTACACATCGAAAAACCTAAGGGTGGTCATCCCCAAAGTCATAGGACCACTTGATTAACCTAAATGTACTAGGATGCACCGTAGCACCATGGGCCGAGAAACGTTGGATAAAATTCAATTCATCTTCCCCAACAGCCGTAGCATGCACGAACAGAAAGACCAGAAATTTAGTTTCAAATCCACCACTTCAAATACTCGTATCTTCTTCATCGTAACTCCGTTTTATCTTATTTTTCTGTCATTGGATTCACCTCACGGCCTAATTTTTGGTTCACTACTCACACGCCTCATTCCGTCTCTTTTTGCATGCCATCGGATCTCCAAAATTTGATGAAAAATAAGATTATTTTTCTACCGTCTCGGACATTTTTTTTTTCGAACCATCTTTCGGACTCCATAACTTTCTTAATTCTTAACGGTTTTACTTCATTCTTTCGCTAATCTCTTCAACTTACTTCGTGCTTCATCTTACATGGCCTATTTTTCTCACTTCTTCCCGGAATGGATGGTTTTGGCATGCCGAAAATAAGCCGAAGACCAACTTTTAAAATTCAAAATAAACTTCTCTAACTTTGTTTATTTCTCCTCTGTCTTCCTTCTTCTTCTCTTTCGTCACCTACAACACTTTGTGAATGGTGGTTCTAGATGATAATGGAAATAGGTGATGGTGATGGTGGTGGTGGCGGTCCGATGGTGCGCCAATGGTGGTGAAGTTCGCGGGTTGGTTGTTCGGATGGTGATAGTATGGGTTGAGGCCATGGCTATGGAGGTCGGGGGGAGGAGGAAAAACATAAATAAGGAAGGAGAAAGAGAGTTTTGAGAATGAGAGGTGGAGAGAAAGAGAGGGAATCGAGAGAGATGAAACTAGAAGTGAAGAGAGGTGAGGAAGACTTAGGCTCAATTTATAGGCAAAATGAGGAAGATGAAAAGAAATAAAAAAATGAGAAATTGAACACCTGGTGGTATGGCATAGCATGTTCACCACGTTTTCTTTTGTTATAGAGAATGATAGCATGTGGAAGGTAGGAGGTGAGAAAACATGGGGAGCAAACCCATGGTTTTCGATTGGGTTTTAGTACAGAAAATATTACGTTTCAGTGTAATTTGATTACAAAAAAATATAAAGAAAAATATAATAAAAATATCTTACGGTTCAGAAATTAATATTGAGTAATAATATAAAGTCAAAAATATTTTATTTTATTTTGAATAAATTTTCAGTATAAAAATATACAAACTATTAAATTCAAAATATTACGAATAATTATTTAAGAAAATTAAAAATATACATATTATTTTTATTATATAAAAATACGGGGTTTCACACCACCAGTGTCATGGGCGGCTTTTGTTGCCCATGGGTCGGGCCAATTTTATACTCTTATTAATGTGAATGTTAACATGTCAATGTGAATATTCACATTGTCAACGGGCCGAACCAGGCCCAGCCCGGCCCGCCCATGGGCCACGGGCAGGTTTCGCACCGCCACGGGACGCGGGCCAATTTTACACTCCTATTAATGTGAATGTTAACATGTCAATGTGAATATTCACATTGTCAACGAGTCAAGCCCGCCCCGGCTCGCGGGCGGGTTTCGGGCCGCCCACAGGCCAATTTTACATTCTTACCAATGTGAATTTTAAAATATGAATGTTCACATCATAAAATTACTAACCGTTCCAAAAATATTTATAAGGGTATCAAAATTAAATATATGGGCATAAGTGTCCAAGAAAATAGTGTAAATCAAGAAAAAAGACTTTATGGAATAAAACTATACATACATGGGACTAAAGGGGTTAAAAAATTCCTTCATAGACTTCTTGGGTTAAAACACTTCTAAATGAGATATATCAATAAAAATCCCATAAATATAAATATAAATATTGTAGGCCTAAATAAAGATATTTTTTAGTTTATGTTTTTAAATTTTTTTAAACATTTTGTTTAAACCAAACGTGTTTATAATTTATATTTTTCTAAAAATAAATAAAAACCAATTTATAAAATTTTTATAAACATAAACAAAAAACGTAAATATTACCAAACTCTATCTAAACTTCTCCCCACCTCCCTCAGTCTCAAAATGTGTACGCCTTCCCGTATTCCATTCCACCGTTCTCATTCGAAAACTGTTGTAATCTTTATTTTTGTAAAGCATAGGCTAGCTTTCTTTTGGTTTTTATTTTAAGGTCAAGTTTGGCAACCTAAAAATAATTCATCTTTTTATCTTTTTATCTTTTTTCTATTATATCACCTCTCTACTTTTCTGCACATCTTTTCGTAAAAAGACAAAAAATACACTTATTTAGGTCATCCCAAACAACTCTTAATTAATATATAATTATTTTTCAAAAGCTCAACCCCCCCCCCCCCCCAAAAAAAAAAAAAACACTTTCAATCAAATACTTTATTGTAAAAAGTACATGATTATGTATCATGAAAAAAATTAAATTATTTTTGTATATAAATTTTCTTGTAAGTTGAACTGTTACTAAATAAATAAATAATTTTTAGGAAAATGTTTTTTCCCCCCTAAAATTTCCCCCCAGAGAAGAAAAAAAAAAAATACAAAAACGACGCCGTTTTTGGAATTAAGGAGATTCGGGGAGCTCAAATTTGAGCTCCCAAGCATTGATGTAATTTTTATTACGTTTTTCTTTCTTTTCTTTTAATTCATCCATTTTAAGAAATATTTTCTTATACACATATTCTTGACACTGAATGAAGTCTTAAGCTTCGTTTGACAACCACTTTTTTGGTTAAAAATGTTAAAAAAATCATAAAAAATGTAAAAAAAAAATTTAAAATATCATATCATTCATATCAATTAATCATTTTTTAATTTTCTATGCAACTAAAAAAAATATTTTAACCACACTAATTTTTTTTCTACCTAACAAAAAAATAAAAAATTACTAAAAAAGTTAAATTTTCAAACAAACACTTAGGTCTCGTTTGAAAATTGATTATTTTAGTTAACTTTTTGACTTTTTATGAAAAGATTTGTAAAACATGATGTGATAATTTATAGTGACTTTTAAATTATTTTAGCCAAATGTCAAACTATTTTTATGAGTTGTTTGGCATTGGCATAGCCAACTTTTTTGTGTTGATACTTTTTTAGCCTCATAGTTTTTGTTTTGAGACTTTTTTTGACTTTTGTGAGAGAAAAAATATAATAATTAAGGGTAAAAAAATAATATTTTGTCTTATTGACTTTTATAGTCAATTTTGTCTTTTTGTGATTATTTAACCTTAAAATGAATGCCAAACCGGAGCTTAGTATGACATTTTTTACCTACACATGGTTTATCCATAAAATTAGTTTAAGAATTGACTATTTTAGTTAGCATTTTAATTTTTTTACCAAAAAAATAAAAAAATAAAAAAATAACTAATATAATAATTTGTAATGACTTTTGACTTTTTGATTATATTAGCAACTTCCTAAAACATAGAATGCTATTATCCAAGTAAAGAGTTCAAAATATTTCAAATGAAAAAAAAAAAAGAAAAAAAAAAGTAAAGAGTTAAAAAAAAAAAGTTCAAATAAATCAAAATGAATGAATGAAAAATAAATAAATTATAAAAAGAATAATGTTTGAGAGCTCGAAACTTTGCCCCCCCTAATCCCCCTAATCCCCAAAACGAAGTCGTTTTGGGCATTAGGCTTTTTTTTTTTTTTCCTCCATTTTCACGCAGGGGGAAGAGGGAGAGGGAGAGGGAGAGAAAGAGAGAAGAGGGGAGTCGTCACAGCAGAAGAAGGAAGAAGAGGGCCGTCGTCGCAGCTCTGCCCACCGTTGTCACAGCTCGTCGCTTCCGCCTCTGCCCGATCGTCGTCCGTCTCCGCCTCTGCCACCTCCGCCGCCGCCTCCAGCCCAATTTATTAGCCTCCTCCAGTCCCTTCTTCTCCCTCCTCCTCCTTCTTCCCTCGCTGCTTCTTCTTCCCTTCTGATCTTCCTTCTTTTGCACAGAGAAAAAAAGAAAAAAAAAAATCAAAAACGACAACGTTTTGGAATTAGGGGAATTCGGGCTACGTAGCTTTTGAGCTACGTAGCACTGCTCTTATAAAAAATTAAAATGAAATGAAAAGGGCAAGATCGAGCGGGCACAAATTTCAACGCACTCAAGACACACGCTTCACTTGTTCCAAAAAAGAAAAAGAAAAAAAAAGACACGCCTCACATCATGAACCGGCGATGAATGTGGTGGAAGAATTCTCGGTCGGCCCCACCACTCCAGTTGTTCAATTCAGGGTAATTGAGTGGTTTCAAAAAATATTTACACATTTATGAAGAAGTTTATGATTTTTATATTTTAATTCTTACAAAATTTATTATTAATATGTAATTATTTTTTAATTTGTTTTGATTTTCCCTTCAATTTATGCCATTTCATGTGTTTTTTTTTTTTTTTTTTTTTGTGTGGTTAATTTTGTAATTTCATATTATTCATAAAATTATCACTCTGTTTGTTTTAGAATTTTTAAAATTTTTAATTCATATTTTTGTATTTTTAAAATATTCTAATCAATTGTACGGGGAGCAAATATTCCGGCCAGCCCGTACTCATTTTTTTCAAGTTCCGTCTCTATCCGATCACCTGCGAGGACAACGGCGGTGAGCTACCCGGCGGTGTGTGGCCAGAAAATCCCTCCGACGATCAAGTTAGCACACACCATGGGATGGAGAGAGAGAGAGAGAGAGACAGAGAGAGAGAGAAGAGTGTTGTGTGTAAGTATTTCTCTTACCAAAAAATGTCTATCCCGTATGGGGGGCGCAGACATGCTTATATACCCTTTGCGCCCCAAATCTACTCTTAGTGATCTCTCGACACGTGGTATTGCTATCCCATCTGTCAGCATAAATCTTGCTAAACATCACCTAACCCAACTGCCAGCCCACTCTACTGGGAGCTTGGCAGCCGGGCTTCATCATTTCGGTTATCAACTGCCATGCCGCACTTTATGCCTAAGTGTTCTCATAGCCAAGCTCAAGGAGGACCGAGCTCGGTTGCATTCCGGCATAGCCGAGCTCGGGACAACTCATACTAGTTTACCATTGGCCTTCCTGCCGAGTAAACCCATGAACCGCGGAATACCCATGCCTTGCCTGGCGCCGGATATCTCACTTGACCGCCTTCTACATCATGAAGTCAAGTAGCTTGGTCCAACCACACCTTGCCTTGATTGGGTAGATCCTTTCAGGACAGGGCCGCACTACCTCAGCCCAAATCTGTCCGGCCCAATCCCAGACCATAAATCTTCCTCTCAATTGCCTCTTAATTTCGTCCGCACAAGCGTGACTGGGATTACTTATTCCAACCGGGGTAACACTTCCTCGGTCCTCGGTTTGCGAAATGTGACCAGGCTAGTCGACATGACTGCCTTCAAAACTTGCCCGGTCGACTACTCGATCCACCATCCTGTCTCTTGACTTGCTCAGTCGTCGCCTCATCTGACCTTCTTGTCTCTTCAATTCTGATGTTGCATTAATGGGGGACACGTGTCATTCTCTTATTGGCCCTCGAGTAGCCAACTAGCGCGCCTGTTGGCATTTCAAATTTTTGGCGGCCCTGGGGTCTATATACACGCCCCATCTTCCTCATTTCGTCCCTACTGCCTCTCCTCAAGCCTTCGACGTTTCAGAGCTCAAGCATCCCCAGCTAAACCTCGTCCCTGCCATTCCTTGCATTTGTGCTTGAAAAAGTAGGCCCTGCCCTCTATTGGTAAGTCCTTTGAACCTCATTTTCACTATTTCAATTGGTATTTCGCATATTAGGGCACTTAAATACATAGTTTTTAGGACATAGGCACCCAAAATCATCCCAAACCCATAACTCTCCTTGCTGTTCTTCATTTTCCCTGAAGGACATTGAAGATCTGGGACGGACCGGGCTCCAGGTCCTCCTTTAATCCAAAAAATCACTCAGACCGAGCAAATAAACTGTTTGTCCCAACTTTAGTAGAAACCGGGATAGACAGAGGACTTGGCCGCCCAACCGGGCTAACATCTGGTCAGCTTGGGTGACCGAGCTCCTTGGTTAGCCTTTACGACTGAGGTGGTTTGGCACACTTCATGACCGAGCTAAGGTTAAGCTCGCTTTGCGCGACCGCGCTCCCTCTTACACTTGTCATCCTTTTCCTACAGAGTCCAAGGGGACCACAGACCGTTACCGAGGCTCTCAAGGACCGAGCAGCCACCAATCCCCAGTCTGTGCCAAACCTCCTCAATCGAGCTAAATTAGTCAACCACTCATGGGGAAATTCCGTTTCCTTGTCGACACTCCGGCTACCCTGGCTGCGTTCCGGGAGGAGTACGGCATCCCGGCCGATGTTCACTTAGAGCTTGCCGAGTTTGAGACAACCCCCTGGGGCAGATTAGATCAATGCCCCTTTACCGTGCTGTCCATCATTGAAGGAGGCCTTCGCTTCCCGGTCAACCTATTGATGACCGAATTTCTGCGCCGGACCAGGCTTGCACCCACACAAGTATCAACCAACACTTACCGCATTATCAATGGCATACACGAGCTAAACAACCGGCTAGGCACCAACTTAGGTTTAGCCGAGATACTACGACAATACACCCTTGGGCACACCGGTGATGGCTTCGCCTATTATTCAAAAATTTGACCGGGTAAAGAAAAAATAGTGACCAGCACCCCAGATAAGGACTTACACGACGATGACTTTTTCTGGGTGTCTGGCAACTATGAAACAGCCGACGTACCGGGCTGGTCAATTAGCAAGAATTTTGGTGAAACATGTAAGTCGCGCTAACTTGCTCGGTTAGTTGCCTTTCCTTAGCATTCTGTACTTAAATCATTTTTCTTGTTTCCTTTGCAGCAATCCAAGCCCTGCAAGCCAACTACCAATATCCCAATGTAGAAGCCATCCGGACCGTGCTCCGCTACTGCCACCGGGACTGTAATGAGCTGCTCAGCTACACTCTAACTTAGAGATATTCAGCTCCACGCCAGAGCAAAGTTACAGACTTTCTCCGTGCTCCATCACCTCCTCTAGACCTAACTCTACAGGATGTGCCGCTAATCCCGGTTGACCGAAGAACAAGAGATGGCAAAACGAAGCCGTATCAAGAACTTCCTCACGGCAACTTCAGCCGAGATACCGAGCATCATCACCCGCTCTCCAGGCGCCGTGGTTGCCTTGGCATCTCCAGCCGCCGGGCAAGCCAGCCAAGAAACACGCCGTGCTGGAAAAAGGCCTCGCGTAGATCCCTCTACCAAGCTAGTTGAGGAGCTGACCACCGAGCAACCCACAGTCACCATAGACCCAACGCCGGCGTAGCGACCACAGCTCAAACACCGGGGAAAGGAGATCCCGGCAACAGCCTCCGTGAAGGGCGATAAAGAACATCTACTCGCCTTTGACCTCTCCAAGGCCTTTCTACTATCGAGCGACGTGGTTGGCAGCGACCATGTTCCAGACACTCGGTTGGTGAAGTCGGCCGTGAAGTCCATGACCAGGGTAAGAGTCTTAAACTTCTTCTCAAATTTTCACAAGTGTTTGCACGGTTTCCTCTCTGATCAATCTTTCTTGCAGGCCATCCAGAAGCAACACTTGGTCATGGAGCGAATTCATCGACTGCGGCAGAGGGCTAATGACACTGCCAGCCAAGTCCAAAGTCTTCAAACCGAGCTTGGTTGAGCAAAGTTTTCACTCGAAATTGCCAATGCCGACAACAGCAGGTTGCTCGGCCAACTCGGAGATGCCGAGAAAAAGAGGGATGAGCTCCAGGCCGAGCTGGATGCATTAAAAAAGTCCAGGGAGAAAGAGCTGGAGGATGAAAACAATGCCGGCTTCAAGGAGGCCGAGGAAAGCTACAAAAAGCAAGTCTTCACCACCCAGGACATCTACTTTAAAGCCGGTTGGAAGGCTGCCTGCACTCAACTTGGCCAAGGTCCTGACACCGACGTGTTTGCCTCTCCACCGGCCGTCTTCCTACCGACCTATCTTGTGCCATATGCCAACGACGTCTTTAGCGCGTTGCAGGCTGAGACCGAGGAAGGACTTGAAGGACATGGCGAGGCAGACGTTGAGGGAGAGGACCGCCAGAGGCAGTGTGCATCGATGGCAGGACGGTGTCAAGGCCAAACCCCACCGATCAACCTGGAGGAAGCTGGCGACGAATTCAATAACCTTTCCCCCCTTGTGTAGTTTTCTTTGTTTTCTTTCTTTTTGCTCTGCATATGTAACCGGGCTGCCTGCCCCACCTCTTGTACATATTTCTATTATTAAGGAAAAAGCTTAATTTTCTTCAAGTGTTTGCGCGGTCTTCAAGCTGAGTAACCTCAACCGGACAAAATACTTCGGCAACATTAAACATCTTGCTCAACTTAATTAACCATCAAAGACACCTCGGTTTGAATAAACAATTAGCATAGTCAACCGGTATAAATCATCTCGGTAGTTAATCCAAAGCTGAGCGCAACATCAACTCTTTAAACCGGAATAAACATCTCGGTTGAGCATGCCTAGGTCAAAACATCAACTCTTTTAACTTGAGCAACTCATCTCGGTTGAGAATATCCAAGTTGAGCAAAATGTCAACTCTTTCAACCGAAATAAATCATCTCGGTTGAGAATACCGAAGTTGAGCAAAACATCAACTCTTTCAACCGGAGTAAATCATCTCGGTTGAGAATATCTAAGTTGAGCAAAACATCAACTCTTTCAACCGGAGTAAATCATCTCGGTTGAGAATACCCAAGTTGAGCAAAACATCAACTCTTTCAACCGGAGTAAATCATCTCGGTTGAGAATACCCAAGTTGATCAAAACATCAACTCTTTCAACCGAAGTAAATCATCTCGCTTGAGAATGCTTAAGTTGAGCAAAACATCAACTCTTTTAACCGGAGTAAATCATCTCGGTTGAGAATACCTAAGTTGAGCAAAACATCAACTCTTTCAACCGGAGTAAATTATCTCGGTTGAGAATACCCAAGTTGAGCAAAACATCAACTCTTTCAACCGGAGTAAATCATCTCGGTTGATAATGCCTAAGTTGAGAAAAACATCAACTCTTTCAACCGGAGTAAATCATCTCGGTTGAGAATCTCAAAACTCAAAGCAACAATAAAAATGCTAAGGCAAAGATGAGTCACTTCTATATATTGACAAAAAATGAATATTACATGAAGTGTAAGGCAAAAAATTCCTTTGCACAAAAAGAAAGCAAATGCTAGAAATAATACAGCTTGAGGTTGGCTGCATTCCATGGCCGAGGTATTCCTCTACCATCCAAGTCCTCCAAGTGATATGCCCCCTTGGCCGCCAGACCGGTTATCTTGTAGGGTCCTTCCCAATTTGCCCCTAGTTTGCCTTCACCTGGCACCAGGCTATTGCCCATGACCTTCCTCAAGACCCAATCACCTACTTTGAACGGTCTGGGGTGCACGGTTTTGTTGTATTTCCTGGAAAGCTCTTGTTGGTAGGCGGCCACATGGATGAGAGCCTTTTCCCAGCGTTCTTCCACTAGCTCCAATTCCAAGGCAATGGCTTCGGCGTTCAGCTCGGGCTCAAAACTTTCACTTCTGAGGGTGGGCATACCAACTTCCAAAGGGATGACCGCCTCCATGCCATATGCCAAAGCAAAAGGAGTTTCCCTGGTAGATCGTCGCGGGGTTGTTCGGTATGCCCAAAGGACACTGAGAAGTTCCTCAGCCCACTTTCCTTTGGCTTTCCCAAGGCGCTTCTTCAGTCCATCAAGAATGGTCTTGTTCGAAGCCCCGGCTTGACCGTTGGACTGCGGGTAAGCCAGAGTAGAGTTGTAGAATTCGATCTTCAAATCTTCACAGAACCCCCTGAATAGGTGGTCATCAAATTGGGTGCCGTTATCAAAGATCAGAATTTTGGGGACGCCAAACCGCATGACCACATTCTGGCAGACAAACTGCTTCACGTCTTTCTCCTTGATTGTTGCCAAAGGCTCCGCTTCAACCTATTTGGTGAAGTAGTCTGTGGCCGCGATGAAGAACTTCCAGTTTCCTGGTGCTGTTGGGAGCGGCCCCACTATATCTAGCCCCCACATTGCAAAGGGCCAAGGGCTGGTGAGGGGAAGGAGTTCCCTGGCCGACTGGTGGATCTGATGAGCAAACTTCTGGCACTTCTCACACTTACGAACATACTTCTGTGCGTCGCCCTGCATGCACGGCCGCCAGCAGCCTTGCGAAATAGCTCGGTAGGCCAAGGACCTGCCCCCTATATGACTACCACAGATGCCTTCGTGAATTTCGTACAGGAAGGCCTCCATGCTGCTCGGGTGCACACACTTTTGGTAGGGACCGGTGAAAGACTTCTTGTATAAAGCGCCAGATGAAGAGAGCCAAAACCGCTCTGACTTCACCCGTACTTTATGTGCTTCCTTCTTGTTGGCTGGAAGGGTCCGTTCTCTGAGAAAAAGGATGATAGGGTCCATCCATGAAGGACCTAGCTCGGCGTAGAGTACTTCTGTCTGCCCGGTTTCCTCAATGCTGGGTCTCGGAAGGAATTCAATCAAGAGAGAGTTGGGAGATGTGCTATCGACCATTAAAGCAAGGCCTGCCAACTCATCTGCCCGGCAATTTTCTTCTCGGCCAATCTGTTGGACCCTGATCGCCTGAAATTGCTTGATGTGGTTCCTGACCAAAGCTTGGTACTTCATCATTCGGTCATCCTTTGCTTCGTAAACCCCAGAAACTTGGTTAACCACAAGCTGGGAATCACTGTAAACCATTAGCTCGGATGCTTGCATCTGAAGCGCGCTCTTGAGCCCGGCCAAAAGCGCCTCGTACTCGGCCTCATTGTTGGATGCTGGGAAGCCCAGGGTGATAGAATGTTCGATAGTTAGTCCATCTGGTGAAATCAAAACAATACCTAGCCCGGCACCGTGACGTTTCGATGCTCCATTGACAAAAACTTTCCATATCTCCCCCACAAACAACTTCCAACATTCTGATGGGTCCTGGGAGGCCTGAGGGTTGATGGGATCATGGTTGCTTGGTTGTTCGGTTCCAAGCTCTATGCTGAGTGGTTCCACTTCAACCCCCCTCGGCGATTTGGCATCGGACTCAGCAAGTTAATCCATAATGCCTAAGTCCGTAGGCGAATCGCCAGGTTGCGGTATTATGCCGGCTGCAGGCTCTGTTGTGATCGGTTCCACTTCTTCCCTCCTTGGTGATGCGGTACCAGATAGATCAGGTTGTTCGGTGGTACCCAACTCCGTCGTCGCATCACCGTGCTGTGGTATCGTACTAGCTGAAAGTGCTTCGGCGGGGCGCGCGAGTTCTGCGTCGCCAACATCGCCAAGCTGTTGCATGTCGGTTGGGCTTGCATTCACCTCTCCATCTGCCGCGGCAATATCGACCGGGAATACCAGATGAGTTCCAGGTGAAAATTCAACAACGAAGTCGGCCAGAGTCTGGGCTTTTATGGCAGTGCGCGGCTGGAACTTTACATCAAACTGTCCCAATTTGACTGCCCACTTAAGAATTCGACCAGAGAAGTCTTCCTGCTCGAACAAAGCTTTGAGGGGGAACTCAGTCAAGACAATGATGGTATGAGCATGGAAATAGTGCGCCAACTTCCTTGAGGCCATCATCAATGCCAACGTAAGTTTCTCTAGTGGCAAGTATCTCCATTCTGCCGGTAGCAAGGTTTTGATGACGTAGAAGATAGGGAGGTGCTTGATTCCTTCAACTCGGACAAGCACCGCACTAACTGCATGCTGTGAAACGGCCAGGTAAAGGTAGAGTTCCTCACCGGGCTTCGGTGTTACCAATAGTGGCGCCGAAGACAGATACTCCTTGAGCTCGGCCAAAGCCCGGTCACACTCTTCCCAATCTTCTTGGGCACCACGACGGTGTTTGAAATCCACCGAGGGTAGTGCACTTCCTGAATCGCTCACGCCTCAAGCAAGTTCTTTACTTCCTCTGCAACTACCTCGGCGTGATGCAGCGCCAATCTCCTTGTTCGCTAGCTGACCGGCTCGGCTCCGGGGAAGACATTAAGATGATGGCAAATAAAACTTGGATCGAGACCGGGCATGTCGTAAGGCGACCATGCGAAGACTTCGATGTTGGCCATCAAAAACTCAACCATCTCGGTCCTTTCCTGGGCTGTAAGGCTTGAGCCGAGCAAGAAGAAATTGTCCGGATGCCCTATATCAATTTGTACCTCCACCAATTCCTTGACAGCTTTGTCCTCGACCTTGGTGCCCACATCGTCAAGGACTCCCCGGTCCTCCGGTCCCTCAATCATTTGAACGAAGCCTTTGGTAGCCCGGCTCCCGTTGACTGCCACGAAGCATTGCTTCGACATGACTTGATTGCCCAGACCTCCTCGATTGCCCCCATAACCGAGGGGAATCTCATCACCTGATGGTAGGTCGACGCCACGACTTGCATAGCGTGAAGCCATCCCCTTCCAAGGATCAAATTATAAGTAGATGGCACCTGCAATACCCAAAACTCCACCTGTTTGACCACGGATCCCACTTTGACCGGCAGGATAATCTTTCCCAAAGGCCACTCTGGTTGAGAGTTGAAACCAATCAGTGGCGAAGTTGCCGGGGCCAAATCCGTATCTCGGAGCTTGAGTTGTTTGAAAGCGTCGTAGTACATAATCTCGACCGAGCTTCCCTAATCGACCAAGATCCGTCTGACATCAAATTCTTTGACGCGGATTGTAACCACTAGGGCATCATTGTGTGGCGTCTGAACGTGCTCTAGGTCTCTGGAGGAGAAACTGATCACATCCTTCTCTTCCGTCTTTCCCCTCTTGATCACAGGCTGAGCCGACAAAACTTCCCTCATGTGCTCTGCCTTCTTGATCATACCTCGGAGCTCACAAACACATGCCGGTTCCACTATGCCGTGGATGACATTAACAACCCCTTGTAGAGGCGCATCTCGGTCATCCAGTCCCCGCGGGTCAACCGGAGCCTGATTTGTCTTCACGCCGCCATCAATGTAAAGGTCCAGGTGTTCGGCTGCGACTAGCCCTTCCAAGTGTTGCCTCAAAGGCAAACAATCCTCTGTCCGGTGGCCTCGCTCCCGGTGAAACGTGCAACGGCACCTCGGATTGAAGCCCTTCTGTCCGTCGCCTAACTTAGCAGGAAATCGGACATACTCCTCGTTACGGATCTCACTTAGTATGCGATAGATTGGAATCTTAAAGACCGTGGTGATGCCTGTCCTTGCTTTCAACCTTCTGTTTGCATCGGCTACGTCATCCCGGGGGTAGTCATCCCGGTCATTCTGATGTCCCCTACCCCGATTTTTGCGATTTGAGCCACCGTCCGATTCCTCAGCGCGGTCATTCGATCGGTTGGACTCTTGTCCGACCGCGTGCACTTTTCCAACCGACTTTTTGTCTGTTGCTACCGGAGTTGCCTTCGCGGTAGATGCTGATGCATCATCCTCAACTCGGATATGCTCATTGATGCATTACATGAGCTGGCCCATGGATGTCGGCTGGTGCATGGTAAGCGAGTCCCGCAGTCTATGTCCGAATGGGAGACCACGCTTGTATTGTGTTATTGCAAGGTTGACCGGGCAATCAAAGATTTCATTGAAGGTCTCCCAATATCTGGAGTTGTATGCTTTCAATGTATCGCTCGGTTCCATCTTGATACTCAGCAGGTGGTCAACTTCCTTTGGTGTTTTTGTGTTGGTTTTGAAGTGCGTCACAAAGGCTTCGGCCAACAGATGCCACCTCTCTATGCTTCCCTCCGGCAGCCTGTCAAACCATTTCAAGCCCAGTTCGCCCAAACTTGACGAGAAGATTAGGCACATAAGTGCGTCATTCTGCCTATGTCCGGCCATGACCTGTCGGAAGTGGCTCACATGCATGTAAGGATCGGTTTTTCTGTCGTAGAGCGTGAATTTAGGCTGGTGGAAGCCTGCCAGAAGCGGCGTTGTTTCTATCTCTAGGGAGAAAGGGGTGGCGCTCAGCCTCGCCAAGTCTGTATCTAGAAAGAGTGGCGCTGCTAGGCGGGGTGGAGGCATTCCAACCTCCTCGCTAGCATGAACCCCATAGGATAACCGCTGGAACACCGGCAACATCTGAGCCTCCCGCCGGCGAGCCCATTCCTTCAAGACTGCCCGCAAATCCTCTGAACGAGTTGAATAGGAGTACCTCGACGTCGTCGCCGGACGTGAGGGCTGGTAAGTGCTATCTTGCGCACTGGACTTCTCTGCACGCACATCGGAATCACCAACCTTGTAACTTCTGGTAATAGAAATGGACGGAGTGTGTCGCTGACTCTGACTGCCTGAACGGCGGGGTTGGGTGCGCTCACTGTGGTCTCCCACTCCAACTACACCCTTCCCTTTGACATGCCGATTCAGCTCCTCCATCTCTGCCGCCATTCGACGGATGACGGCATCCTGGTCCCTGAGCTTGTGTTCCAGACATCTCGCATGTGATTCTCTCCGCTGCCGATGACCGTCTGGACTCCATGAATGACCATAACTTCTTCCGCGCTTATCTCGCACGTCTCCTGACTGTCCTCCTGGGAATGTCTCCAGGTCCGCCATTGGAGGGATGGCGGGATGTCCTTCTCTCCGTCTACTTGACTTCGGGGTAACTCCATCGATGGCGGACAACGGAATCTTGTCGTTGTTCGCCATGTAAGGCGATCAGATGAGCCTGGAAGATAAGGTTTTGTCTGCAAAGTTTTCCTACAGACGGCGCCAATTGTACGGGGAGCAAATATTTCGGCAAGCCCGTACTCCTTTCTTCCAAGCTTCGTCTCTATCCGATCACCTGCGAGGACAACGGCGGTGAGCTACCCAGCGGTGTGTGGCTGGAAAACCCCTCCGACAATCAAGTTAGCATACACCATGGGATGGAGAGAGAGGAGAGTGTTGTGTGTAAGTATTTCTCTTACCAAAAAATGTCCATCCCGTATGGGGGGCGCAAACATGCTTATATACTCTCTGTGTCCCAAATCTACTCCCAGTGATCTCTCGACACGTGGTATTGCTATCCCATCTGTCAGCACAAATCTTGCTGAACATCACCTAACCCAATTGCCAGCCTACTCTACTGGGAGCTCGGCAGCCGGGCGACATCATCTCGGCTATCAACTGCCATGCCGCACTTTATGCCTAAGTGTTCTCATAGCCAAGCTCAAGGAGGACCGAGCTCGGTTGCATTCCGGCATAGCCGAGCTCAGGACAACTCATATTAGTTTACCGTCGGCCTTCCTGCCGAGCAAACCCATGAACTGCAGAATACCCATGCCTTGCCTGGCGCCGGATATCTCACTTGACCAGCTTCTACATCATGAAGTCAAGTAGCTTGGTCCAACCACACCTTGCCTTGATTGGGCAGATCCTTTCAAGACAGGGCCGCACTACCTCGGCCCAACCTTGTCCGGCCCAATCCCAGACCATAAATCTCCCTCTCATTTTGCAATTTCATATTATTCATAAAATCATTACTCTGTTTGTTTTAGAATTTTTAAAAATAATTTTTAAAATTTTTAATTCATATTTTTGTATTTTTAAAATATTCTAATCAATTTATTTTATTATTTAGAACCACTTAACTTGACATATTTAAAAAGTATAAAATTTATACAAAAATATTTTAAAAAAATATTGAATTTAACAAAATATAAAAATATACTAAATTTTTGTAATTTTTTTATATATATTTTTTTGCATTTGGTGAATTTTTTTTTTATAAAATATATCCAGATTAAGTGTATTTAAAAAATTGAAAAATATGTAAAATATTAATAAAATAAAATAAAAAAAACTCATTTGTTTTGAAAAGTAAGGTAAACTAAACAAGGTGAATTCCTCATCTCAAATCATTAATATATTTTCGTTTTGTGAGGCATTTTAAAAAATTATTTAGATTTTAAATTTTGTTAGAAATTTTGAAGATATTATTTACAAAATTAATTAAGATTGTTTAATTAGGAAAATAATTAAAATATATTTTTGATCAAATTAAATAGCACAAATATTTGAAATTAAATCAACAATTTGAGACGAAAGGATTATAATCTGGTACTGTTGTTACAAAATCATAGAATACAATTTAAATAAATTAAAATGAAATTAAAGGGTGCTTTTGGAAGTGATTGTTTTAGACACTGTTTGGCATAAATTAAATAAGTATATTTATTTAGATAAATGTATTTATTTGGGTCAAATCATTTATCTGCTTTTCTTTAAATCATCCCAAACTGTAATGCCCCAAAAAATTCAACATACATACATCCATAAACATATATAAAAGATAGCACAACTCAGAGTCTTAGGTCTTTCATTTAATATAATTAATGATTACAAGAGTTTGATAGAAGTAATTGCCCTATTGGCTCACACCTTTCCAAGCTTTAACTTGGTTATAACAAAAGTGAGTTTCGCTCATTATCTCTTAAGCCTTTGGCTTTACAAAAAGTATACAATCAAAAGGTGAAGCTCTTGCTTCTGAAAATTTCTCCAACGCTATTGTCTAAGTGGAGGCATGCCATCATTATCTAAAAATATTATTCCCAAATAGGGTAAGTCACAACCTAGTAGAGATCATCTAACACAGTATATGAAACTTAGCAAAGATATAAGTACAAGTGCATCAACCATGTTTGTGTCAAAACCTTTCACAATTATACATATGTTCATCAGATATCAGTTTAACGCCTTAGTCCATTCACTTTTGACTCTTATTCCGTCCACTTATTCGTTTCCATTCATGGGTCAATCTCATTATTATTCAACAATCAAATTGAGACTACACTCAATAAATTTCAACTGTACAACACATGCATAAAACACTTCAAACTTCCATTTCACGGATATTTTGTCCATGGGCATTCGTCAAACGTAGGCTATACAAGCACTACAATTTCCATTTTACGGATATTTTGTCCGCGGGCTAGGCACACATGTATAATTTCGGGACTTTTACTTAGGACACTCCGGCCAACTTAATTATAGCAGAGTCCAACCCCTTTCTCATTCCAAACAATATCCATACATATGCAATGTATTTAAAAAAGATAATCAAACATGAAGCACATTTCCTTTCCACTTCCAAACAAACATACATATACAATGTATAAAACCACGGTCATATTCAATGACAACCATCAAATATTAGTTTCAATTTACCTAACCCACATGTAATTTCTACAACTGTCAAAGCTATCCTCTACCGATAGCCCAATACAGTTATCTCTAATAGATATTCAATCTCAACAGATAGTTTATTCAAAACTTCCAAAAGAATAAGTTAATACATAACCAATCCCACCATTTATATCAAAACCCTCTCAATTTCACATTTTCAATGCCAATTCCAATTTTGTACAAATTAATATTTTGATCCCATTTAGGGCAAATTCCCCATTTTTTTTCCAAATATTAGCCAAGCGCCAAGATCATTAAAATAGACATAGCACAACATCATTTTTGAACCCACAAACATTAATTTCACTTACACCCAAAACCTTCCTTTTTATTTTATGCCCAAACCCTAGGTTTGCTTAAGACATTCCCAAATCACACCATTGTTACACAAGTGACAAATAACTAAGCTAAAAACCATATGAAGGTATAGAAAGATCCTTACCTCAAAGGAAGAAGTTAAGCCAAGCAAGAGTGAGACTCCAAGAATGACGAAACCCACTTTTAATTGGATCAAAAGGAAGATCTTGATGTCCTCTACCTTTTTCTCAAAGGCACGAGGGTGGAAAGATCAACGGATCTAGATGAAATCTAAGAGAGAAGGTGAAATGTAGAGAGAGAACCTCAAGAACAAGCTTTTTGAAAAGTTTTAGAGAGAGAGAGAGAGAGAGAAAAGAAAAAGTGATTCAAAATGCCATCTTTTCGGACTGAAATACACGTAGTCCGCTCAAGCGTGGAAAGCACCGCTCGAGCATAAAAAGCACTGCTCGAGCGTAGAATGCACACTTCTAGAAGTTTTACAGACGAAGGTCCCTGCTCGAGCGTGAAAGTGGACGCTCGAGCGTCCGATGCACACTTCCAATATTTTAGACCTGTAGAAAGAAATACCGAGAGTTGACGAATCTCGCTCGAGCGCAAGAATGGCCGCTCGAGTGGAGGAGCAAAATTGTGAAGCTCGCTCGAGCGCAAGAATGCTCGCTCGAGCGAAAAGGCTAAAATCTAGGCAACACGGGTTTTGAAACACAAGCAACCAACTTGTTCCAAATGCACAGTTACAACCCGATAATCAAAACAAGGGGGAGACAAGGGAAACAAGACATGAATAACCATTCTAAACCATACCAACCCGAGTCCGGACTACACTAGATAACGGGTCAAAATCAGAATCGCTATAAGGGTGAGATCTGGGCTATTGAGTCGAAGTTCAAGGCCTGTCGTACTGTGATATTCTCCGGTCTAAGCATGTTTCTTGGTGTGATGTCATCTCTTAGCGTAATGTTGTCAGCGAGTACTGGGCGATCATCTGTTACGCCCGCCATGGATGTGCTAGAGTATTCTCACAGACGACGCCAATTCTGGAGAAGTGGTTTGGAAATACTCGTGGATCTAGTTAGACGTCCTTGATCCTCTGATTACTACCTGAAAAAGGGATGAACACTCCGGTCGGGGGTGCCGGATCTAGCATTCCAACGGTCAACTTAGCATGCTTTCAAGTTTACTTCTATCTCAAGTTATGTTATCTATTCTCACATACCTCTCTTTGGTTGATGTTCCTCTTTTTATATTAACTTTTGGGTCCAAGGGTCGGGCCCACTCTTAATCCAGCGCATGTTTGCTTATTCGGCCTTCCAGTTGTGTACCGGTTCCTACTCGGCTCCTTACGCGGCCGACTTGTATATTTGGCTTCAAGAGCCCTTGGACAGAGTTGAATTGTCTTTGGCCTAATTTCCTTCAAATTAATTTGGCTTTCCTTAGTATATAAATATTCGGTCCCTACAATTGGCCCCCAAACATCTGACTCACGCCAATTAGTCGGCATGTTTGGTTTTATATATGGAAAGTCAAAAATATGGCGCTTACACTCCTTCAAATACTGAAGCGTCAGAATTTCCACATTTTACAAATCATTACAATTTTCGGCCCCTTTGTATACGTCATTCATTTAATGCTATTTGAAACCGTGTTGTCCCTTCGGATATTTTTTGAATATGCAAGGCTCTTTGGTTGCCTCTCAGCATCTCTTTTTTATTTCACGACCTCTACAACTTCCATCCGCTCCCCATTGTCCTCTCTGCACCTTGTAAGTTCTTTTCTTCTTCATTCCAACTCCCATTTCCTTGTTTGTTTTTAGTTTAGAGTACTTTTTATTCTAACTTAGATGATGAAACATTTGAAAGCCCATCTTTTTGTGGATCGTGTTTCCGTTTTTCGACACCATTTTTCCATTCCAGACGACGTCCATTTGTCACTTGTGGCAGATGGTGTAATTGACATGGAGAGGACTGATGCGAGTACGATCATATTTCCCCTCCTGTCAATCGCTAAGGGCGGATTCTGTTTTTTCCTTCACCTGTTTTTGAGGGCCGTCCTTCGTTACTGGGGTCTACTCCCTTCACAACCTAATGTAAACTTTTACCGAATCATAATGGGAATAGTAGAATTAAATCGTCGACATAGGATTAATCTAGGAATCCTTACTATTCGGCATTGTTATGCCTTGGCGAAATCATCTAGTCGGCAAGGACGCTACTTTCTCAGGGCCAAGGACACTGATTACCATTTGGTGACTATGCTTGCCTGCTCAAGTAAGCGTGTTGATGACGTCATGGTCGTTGTCTGAGGCAACTAGGAATTCGGCGAAGGCGAAGATCGCCTAGAGCTTGTGCCTAGAAAAAAAGGCGAACCAGGTGGCCGTATAGTCCTATTTCTATGTGCACTTGTTATATGTTTGTTCGGCTTAGATTCCATGTACTTACCTTTTTATTTGTGCTGGTAATGATTTGAAAAAAGTACTTGTCTCGACCGATGACGCTGTGCTTGAGCACATCAAAACTGCACTCCAATCCTTCGGCCGTCCAGACCTCCAAAAGCAAGGGAGGACCACCCACGTCCTACTACGATACGAGCCAACGTACGCTATTTTTTTGGCCGCGGATCACATTCCGGTTCCAAAGGGCAAACAATAGCTTACGACACTCATTTTCCCAAATTTCAAGAATCTTAGAGAGATTGGTCTTGAAGTTTTGGATTCAGAGCAGGTCGCTGAGAAAATCACTGAATAAGTCGTTGAGCAACCAAATCAGTCCAACTTGGACCAATCTGATAGTCTAAGGGAGGTGGTTGACGTGGCTCTTAATTTAGCCTTTGAAAAAGTCGGTTTCAACCTTCCATCTACTTCAGGCCGAGTAGATGTATTGTTAGAAGATGATATTTTCACCAACTTAGGGAACTTTCAACGCAGATCACGAGAACATGGTCAGGAGTCGTCGCCTGACAGATGGCCAAGAAAAATTAGAAGATGGCAACTGAAGAAATTTGAAGCCGCAGTCTGAACCCCCACCACCTGCTCCTGTTGGGGCTAAGTCTTCTCCGCCTACTCTTGTTGAGGAAACAAAGCAGATTGTTATGGCCGAAACGAAGCAAATTTTCATTGACCAATCGGACAATCTGGTGGCTGAACATTCGGGGAAGAAACGTCCCATCGAACATGAAGCCAACTCTTCTAAAAAACTAATTGATAAACGGCCGCGCATAGAAGAGTCGGACTTGCCTACGCCATTTATCATACAACCTAGAATAAAGAACATGCTGGTTGCTTCTGATGCTTCGGCTTTGAAGAACGCCGTCGCGGCCTCAAGCGTGGCCTCGTCAATTTCTCTGCAGATTGATAAAGCAACCTTTAGTGTAGAGCTGGACATGGAGTCGATAGCATTAGTTACTCAATCGGCGATATTGGTACGTAACTTGAAAAAATATTTCATTCCCTTTTATGCCAGCTATCTTATTAATCTTTTGTTTGCAGGCGGCAGGCATGATCGCAGAAATCGGCCGCCGTCATTATGACATTATCGAACAAATCGGCTTGTTCAAAGCCGAAGTTGAAATTAAAAAGAACAAGGCTAAAGAGGCCTCTCTTAGAACCGAATCCGAGGCGAGCAAAGCGGCAGAAGAGCAAGCGAGGGCCAATGCCGAGGAGGAGAAGGCCAAATGCTTCGATTAACTCAGGCTGGTCGCTGAAGAAAGGTTGAACACGAGTAATGACGCGCTCAAGTTAGCCAATGAGGTGATTGCCAAACTGGAGGCAGATTTGGAAGAATCGAAGAAAGCAAAAGAAATCGCCGACTCTGAGATCTCCAAGGCGTTCCAAGCCGAAGAAAATGTCGCCTTAGAAAAATACATAGAGGACGTACCCAAGTTCAAAAATCAGGGCTTCAAACACGACTGGTTCAAAGCCTTGGCTGCCGCTAATGTGACATTGGAGCAGCCAATTCCATACGAGTAGCTAGAGGTTGAGCCGTTGGAGTCTGACCTTGAAGAATGAGTAGTGTCAATGTAATTTTGCTTTTTGTTTGGAATCTTTTGTACATAGTTTTTGTAGATTTTTGCTTATTTATTTTGTTTAGGGTTGAATATAGGCAATTTTCATGTGTAAAATGGCGACTGTTTGTACTCAATTTATTAATGAAAATCGCCTTTTTGTCTGTCTTCTGCATGTGCTAAGTAATAGCTAAGTAGGGTGATGTAATTTAATTCGGCGATAATATAATCGGCTATAACACAATCTTTCTGCATATGCTAATTAATAGCCAAGTAGGGTGATGTAATTTAATTCGGTGATAAAATATCGGCTATAACATAATCTATCGAATTACATATACGACTCAATGCCAAACTCGACTGGCCAATTGGGATGATGTAATCAGATGGACAAGTCATTCCAAAGTCGAATAATCATGTCTTGTGTCAATTTGAACATTGAAGAGCTGAATAAAACAAACAGCTTGCAACGTCACATTGAATAAAATCTGCTGATCAGATGGGGCATTGTTAATATATTTATCAATAGAGGCCGAATAAATTGTTGAATCTGCCCTTACCCCAGCTGATTAATGAACAAAACCGTCGAATATTTGTAGTTCATGGATTGGGTAGGGCACAGTAACTCTTCGGCACAATGCATTGCAATTGGACTGAATAGATTAATGAATCTGCCCTTGCCCTAGCTGATTAATGAACAGAACCGCCGAATATTTGTAGTTCATGAATTGAGTGGGACACAGTAACTTGTTGGTGCAATGCATTGCAATTGGGCCGAATTGATTAATGAATCTGCCCTTGCCCCAACTGATTAATGAACATAATTGTCGAATATTTATAGTTCATGGATTGGGTGGTAGGGCATAGTAACTTGTCGGTGCAATGCATTGTAATTGGGCCAAATAGATTATTGAATCTGCCCTTGCCCCAGCTGATTAATGAACAAAACCGCCAAATATTTGTAGTTCATGGATTTGGCGGGGCATAGTAACTTGTCGACACAATGCATTGAAGTGATCGCTTTGGGAACGCTGTACCCGTAATTAATAAGCGGGGTGGGGGCTAGGTGCGTGTGGGTTCTGTGCTGTGTTCAAATTCAATAGACTGCGAGAGGGAAAAGAGCATTGTGTCGAACTGAGGAAATTTGGATGTCAAGAAGAATATTCTTCAACAATAGAGGGGATGGTAGGACACTAGCTGAATTGGACTCAGAGATGAATCGAGGTGGCAAACCTACGAGGACGGAAAACAGGACATCAGAAGAGCGTGAGAGGCGTCACTTCCCCCGTCATCGAAGTAGGTCTCCAAGAGGGGGCAGAGTAGAGAAGTCACCTAGGAAGGAGAGGCAACAGCGAGGGAGCTCCCCCCGTTCACGAAACGAAACCAGCAGGCCACCACGCTCGTTGAGTTTTTTGGTCTTCGTTGGGAATAAACCGATAACTGAAGCGGATTCGATTATCCGCGATCCAAATGTGGCAGTCGAGTTTGCTCAATAGATTTTTCCACCCGAAGTCCAACAATCAATGGTCGGTCAGCCTAATTACGAAGTTTTTCGGGAGCAAGAGGGGGCGAAGTAGATAAGACACCCAGGAAAGAGAGGCAGCAGCGAGGGAGCTCCTACCGTTCGTGAAACGAAACCAGTAGGCCACCACGCTCATTGAGTTTTTCGGTCTTCGTTGGGAATAAACTGATGACTGAAGCGGATTCGATTATCTGTGATCCAAATGTGGCAGTCGAGTTTGCTCGATAGATTTTTCTGCCCGAAGTCCAACAATCAATGGTTGGTTGGCCTGATTACGAAGTTTTTCGGGAGGGCGTCCATGGAGCGGTAAAGGGACTATACACCTCTTATGAAATTGGCATGCATTTTTGTGCCACACGAAAAGACATAGAGCAGAAAGACGGCCTCATTTGGAGCTTGGAAGCTCGCATAGAGAAATCCGAGAATGAGCTGAAGAAAGCTAAAGCTTTCGAAACGTAATCGGCTAGTCAAATGAACCCAATTGTTGTGGAAAAAGTAAACCAGCGGCTTCTGGATCAGGCAATTGCTGACCGAGACATGACGAGCATGTTCGCAAGAGAAGCAATAAGAACGAAGGCCTACGAACAAGGCTTTTTTGATGGCCAAAAAATTGGTAGTGAAAAGGCGAAGGAAAAGTTAGATGAGGATGTTTGTCGGTGCAAAAATCGTGGATTTAAGCATGGATGGATTAAGGCTCTGTAGGCCGTGGGTATTGATTCGGCGTCACCTCTATATCAGAATTACAAATTTTCCTTTGAAGCTTACGATGCTGAGAAGACCGATGATGAAGAGGGTGCCGAATAAATTTAGATGTCAAAACATGTTGTATCTTTGAGTTTGTCAAAAGCCATGTATTTGTGCTTTATTTAATGAAACATATGTTTTCTATATTGTTTTAATTAATGTTTGTATTTACTTGTGACAATCGTATATTGATCCAAATTTGGTCCTTCTGAATTCGGAGGATTATTCGGCCATTTGTGGTTATAAACGAAGGGCGCTCTAAATTCGGAGGCTCATTGTGTTGGCCAATCGTGATATCCACGAAGGGCGCTCTGAATTTTGAGGATTATTCGGCCTAATAGTGACATCCACGAAGGGCGCTCCGAATTCTGAGGATTATTCGGCCTAATCGTGACATCCACGAAGGGCGCTCCGAATTCGGAGTCTTTTTATGTTGGCCAATCATGATATCTATAAAGGGCGCTTCAAATTCAGAGGCTTATTCAACCCAAACATGGCATCCACGAATGGGGCTCTGAATTAAGAGTCTTTTTTATGTTGGCCAATTGCGATATCCACAAAGCGCGTTCCGAATTTAGAGGCTTATTCAGCCAAATTGTGACATGCACGAAGGACGCTCTGAATTCGAAGTCTTTTATGTTGGCCAATCATGATATCCACGAAGGGCGCTCCAAATTCGGAGGCTTATTCAGTCTAAATGTGGCATCCACTGATGGGGCTCTGAATTCGGAGTCTTTTTATGTTGGCCAATCGTGATATCCACGAAGGGCGCTCCAAATTCGGAGGCTTATTCGACCCAAATGTGGCATCCACGAATGGGGCTCTGAATTCGGAGTCTTTTTATGTTGGCCAATTGTGATATCCACGAACGGCACTCCTAATTCAGAGGCTTATTTGGCCTAATCGTGACATTCACGAAGGGCGCTCCGAATTCAGAGTCTTTTTGTGTTGGCCAATTGTGATATCCACGAAGGGCACTCGAAATTCGGAGGCGATATCCACGAAGGGCGCTCCAAATTCAGAAGCTTATTTGGCCCAAATGTGGCATCCACAGATGGGGCTCCGAATTCGAAGTCTTTTTGTGTTGGCCAATCGTGATATCTACGAAGGGTGCTCCAAATTCGGAGGCTTATTCAGCCCAAACGTGACATCCACGGATGGGGCTCCAAATTTGGAGTCTTTATTCGTTATTAAACCATTATTAACTAATTTGAGGTAAGAAAGGGCATTGCATTGGGGAATTGAAAGATGTATACATAACATCTCAGCGAAAATTCAAAACAAGCTAGCATGCCATACAAGTTGGCTTAATGATAAAATTTGCGCAAATGTGTGGAATTCCAGGGGCGTGGCAAACTTCTCCCAGCCATATCTTTGAGCCGATATGCCCCAGTTCCGGTGATTGAATTCACTTGATAAGGGTCGTCCCAGTTGGGGCCTAATTTTTGTTCTGCTAGATTCTAAGTAGCATGAAGCACTTTCTTGAGGATCAATTCTCCAAGCGTATAATGCACCTGCACGCACTGATTATATGATTTAGTGAGTTGTTGCTAATACCGTGCCATGCAAGCAAGGGTACGATCTCGGCATTCTTCAATTAGAGTCAAGTCCAAGGTCCACATCATGTCATTACGATCCATGTCAAAAACCTTGGATTTCAGCATAGGTAGGTTGATCTCCAAAGGGATAATTGACTGGGTTCCAAAGCACAAAGCGAACAACGTTTCCCCAGTGGATTGCCTTGGAATAGTGCGATGAGCCTACAACACACTGGGCAACTCTTTGACCCATCTACCTTTAGCTCTTTCCAACCTTTTCTTGATGCTGTCCAGGATGACTTTATTGGAGGCCTTCGCCTGACCATTGCTTTATGGATATGACGGCGACGAAAAATAAGGCTGGATACTATACGTGTTGCATAATTCTCGGTAGACGCCATAATCAAATTGGGTGCTGTTATCTGAGACAAGTGCTCTTGGTATGCCGAATCGTGTTATGATTTTTTTCCATACAAAATGCTTAACATCAACATCGCGAATATGTGTTAAGGCCTCTACTTCAACCCATTTTGTAAAATAATATGTTGCGACAACCAGGAATCGCTTGTTGCCTGGAGCTCATGGTAATGGTCCAACAATATCGAGTCTCCATTGAGCGAACGGCCAAGGACTAGTGATAGAGTTTAATTCCTCGGTAGGTAGATGAGTTAAAGGGAAAAACTTCTAGCATTGTTCACATTTCTTAACGTAATTCTCGGCATTTGTTCGCATGGTCGGCCAATAATACCCTTATGTTATGGCTCTATGGGCCAATGAGTGTCCTCTAGAGTGTCGTCTAGAATGGGCACCACAGCTGCCTTCATGTATTTCAGTTAAGAGTTCCTCAACTTTATCTGGGTGAACACATTCTAAGTATGACTCAGAAAAGGATCTTTTGTAGAGTTTTCCATGCGGATCCAAGTAGTATCACAAGGCTTTATTTCGCAGTTTTTGGGATTTTTTCTTGTCCATTAGGAGTTGTTATGAGGAAAAGAATGCAACGATAAGGTCCATCCAACTTATTGTGGGATTTTTTCTGGTCCTGGTTCAATGATGTCAATCTGAACTGGTTCAGAAGAGGTAATGCTCGGCTTAGGGATGAATCCTACTTTGATTGTCCGTTTAATTTCTGAATTGATGGCAGAGGCTAGGCAAGAAAGGCCATTCGCATGCGTGTTCTGATCCCGGGTTATTTGATTCAATTCGTGGTGGTCGAATTTCACGAGAAAGAAATTCGTCATTTTCATGTAGGCTGCCATGCGGTCATTTTTAGCTGTATACTCCCATTTCAACTGGTTGATGACTAATTTCGAGTCACAGAAAACAAGAAACCGCCGCGCACTAAGGTGAAGTGCATTCCGAAGGCCGGTTAGCAATGCTTCGTATTCGGCCTGAATGTTTGATGCATCAAAGCCCAGTTTGACTGCTTGCTCGATTATTGCCCCTTCGGGGGTCATGATTCCTATGCCTGCCCCACTGCCACGTTGGTTGGATGACCCGTCATAGTACATCTACCAAATGTCTCCAACATATATTCTCCAGTTGGGTTTAGGTTGCATTTGATCAGACTTGAAGTCGGCAAGGCATCTCGTGAATTCGGCTACAAAGTCGGCGATAACTTGTCTCTTGATGAAAGTTCTAGGCAGAAACTGGATATCATATTGGCTGAGTTCCAAAGCCCATTTCGAAATGCGCCCTGATGCTTCCGCCCTACGGAGCGCTGATCGAAGGGGATAGTCCGTTAGTACCCCTATGGTATGCCCCTGAAAATAATGCATCAGTTTTCTTGCAGCCATGACGAGAGCAAGGATGAGCTTTTCCAATGATAGATAACGTGTTTGGCCACGACCATTGCTTTGCTTCTGAGTAAACGTCGCGTTCTCAAGTTTTTTCCTTAGAAGTGCGGCGCTGACCATCCGGTCAGATACCGCCAGGTACAAAATGAGGGGATCGTTTGTCGAGGGGGTTTCCAAGAGTGGTACTGATCGGAGATAAGTTTTCAAGCCGTCCAAAGCGGCTTGGCACTCGGGGGTCCATTCGAAAGCTTTTCCTTGCCGAAATGTGTGAAAGAATCGTCGACAACAATCTGTGGAATGGCTGATAAACCTGTTGAGTGCGGTGGCCATTCCCATCAGCTTCAGAACCTCTTTGACCGACCAAGGAGAACCAAGTTCTAAAATTGCAGTGATCTACCTTGGGTTGGCCTCTATTCCGCGGTGGTTAACAATGTAGCCGAGGAATTTGCCAGATCCGATGCCAAATGCACACTTTGAGGCGTTCAATTTCATTTTGTACTTTCGAAGAATGTCGAATGTATCTGCCAAATCAGCTAAATGGACGTGCTTTTCCTTGGATTTGACCACCATGTCATTGATGTATACTTCCATGGTGCGGTCGACATAACTCTTCTGGTGACTCTGAGTCGTAGCTAACCTCTTACGAATAAGTGCCACCTTCTCCGTCGTTTCTCGCACCAAGTCTGGGCCCAACAAAGGTGCATCACCCACCTCGGCCCAACACACTGGAGATCTACACGGTCAGCCATACAAGGCCTCAAATGGTGCCATTCCAATACTGAATTGGAAGCTGTTATTATAGGAAAATTCCACTAAGAACAGGTGTCTCCCCCACGATCCCTTAAAATTAAGCACACAATCTCGAAGTATATCCTCAAGGATCTGAATGGCACGCTCGGACTACCCGTCAGTCTGAGGGTGATACTGTAACAACCCCCACTCTACCCTAGTCATGCTTGCATGTATTACATGATCTTGTCCCAATGTATTGCATTTGCATTCCTTGACTTGTTTTGCATAAGTGTTACTTGAATGGTATGTTCATTATTGGTGTGTATGTGTTTCAGCCGAGGTCATCATGAGCTTAGGTCACCCTTTTGATACTCTTATACTTGGAACTACCTTGGGATTTCTTTGGTTGACCTCCATCTGCACCCTGACATGTTGGCCGAGATATCATTATCTAGGCCGCGGTGTTTATCACCAAGGCCGAGTTGTGTACTATCTGGGCCGAGATGTTGCCCTTGAACCCAAGTGATCTTGCCCTAGACCGGTACAACCTAGACCGAGGTGTGGCATATCTAGGCCGAGGTGTGGCACAACTGGGCCAAGTGTTGACCTTTCTAGCCGAGGTCATTGTCCCTTTGTTTGCCGAAGTCTTGTTGTAGCCGATGTCATTACTTGCTGGAGTCCCTTGCTGCCTAGCTTGTTGAACACGTTTTGCCAAAGTCTTGTCTTTTCAATCAGTCACCTTTTCAAATAGAACCAACCAACCGTTGCCACGTGTCCGGGTTGAGTGTTAAGTCAGCTAGCAAGCCTAGAATGTATCATTTTGTATCACATCTTGTTCTTGAGGAGAGAGAAGCTCTAGAAGGAGAAGGAGGAGTTTTAGAGTGAGAGAGTAGATATCGAGCTTGATCCTTAGAGTTCAAACCGTTAGATTCGAGTATTGAGGTTAGAATCTTGATCAACTCTTGTTGTTCTTATTGATCATCTAGCTGCATTGCATGATTGAATATGTTCTGCATGCCATGCAATCGATTTAAAGATTGGTTTTAGAAAGAAAGTTGGTGTTCATGAGTTCTTGAAGAAAAGCTTTGTTTGATCCGAAAGCTTACATTAAAATCCATGTTTTTGTGTTTGTTTTTGAAAGATCCTCAAGTATGGGTACCCAGGTCCATGTTTTCAAACTCATAGCATGAAATCTCAGATTTTATAATGATAAGTTATGATCCTTGCATTCATCTCCTTCATGATCTTCATGTTCATGTTCTTCATGTTCTTGAGCAGAGGGAAAACCCAGATTTTTCCCGGCCTCATTTCTTTGAAAGTGGCCCTCGGGACCACACCTCGGCGAAGGTGTGGGACCTCGCCAAGACTTGGTTGGTGCCAGCATGTTCCCCAGATGGGAGATGTGTTTGTTTTGATTTGACTTAGCTTTTGGAGAATGCCGAGATCATTTGCATTCATATGAAGTCTGTTTGAGAGTGCATTCAACGGATTTCTGCCATGTGTTTGTAGGACTTGGACTTGCCTTGGCCCCGACGTTTGAAGAAATAAGTGAGTGGTATTTTAATAAAGATATGTTATAAAGCTTTGATAAAACCTTGTTTTGCCGTGTTCGGAAATTATTTACAAGCATGAATGATTATTCCTACTTGCAATAAGTACTATATCTTGTTTGATGACATTCTCGGGAAGTCCGTATGTGCTAGGGGACTATAAGCATTTGTAGCACAAAGTTTGGAAGTCCGTATGTGCTAGGGGACTATAAGCATTTGTAGCACAAAGTTTGGAAGTCCGTATGTGCTAGGGGACTATAAGCATTTGTAGCACAAGTCCTTAGTGTCCGGGGACTATAATGCAACGACACCATTGTTTAGAGATCTCTCTTGTCTTGTCTTGCCTTGCCACTGACGGTTTTACCGTGTGGGTATGTTTGTCCGGTATGTCATCTCTTGTATTATATTGATGTTAGTAAGCATCTCTTGAAGCTTTGAAAGATTTGATAGAGGAACTTGATTTATTCCACGTATTGTTTTGTTAAAAGATCTCGGATGTCATTCATGTAAACCCTTTATTATTTATACCATTCACTGAGTATCCAAACTCACCCTCTCTATATATATGTAGGTGATGAGCAGGGCGGCGGTGACGCCTAGATGTGTTTTGCCGACGTGTTTTGGATTCGTGTTTGCAACATCTTAAAGATCAGGCTTCTTAGTTGTTTCCTTGTATTTTGTACTTGATGGCTGAGAAGCCTTATGGTCAAGATGTGATTTTTGTACTCCATTTTGTTGTATATAAACTATTGTAAGGTGTATGTCATTTCATTTAACTTATGCACTGCTCTTATGGACTACTTAGCTTTGTTTATTGCTTCCGCATTTGTAAGCCCCATATGTTTACTCTAATTTGTGTGTGTGATCTTGTAAGTGGCCTTTGGTAGTCTCGAATTACTAGCCATCATGGCACCATTCTACTAGGGGCGGGATGGGGTCGTGACAGATTGGTATCAGAGCACGAGTTCCTTATAGTACGTTATTCACACACTTTGAGTCCTAAAGAGCATAGGATTTCCCTTAGAAAGATGTTAGGATTGCACCATGTTGCTTGCTATTTGACAATATGTGCATCATCTCGGCATAACTGCTTGTTGCTTGCATACATACTTTATTGCCCATTTTGTTTTAAAGTCACACTTTGCATACTCATAGCACTATGAGGAGAGGAAGACCACCAGTTGGCCGAGGTCAATCAGAAGACAGATTGGACCGACTAGAAAGACTAGTTGAAGGTTTAACCCGGGAGTTGAGACAAATGAGGCAACAGAACGCTAGTGCTACATCTACCCAGGCCGAACAGACTAATGGCCGACATGTAGTCCCGCCTCCACCCCCTCCAGTACCTTAAGTGCCTCCACCACCAGCCTTATATGGGGATGGAACTATGACTTTGATTAAGGAGTTCAAGAAGATGAACCCGCCAAGATTTCAAGGGGGCATAGAGCCGATGAAAGCCGAAGCGTGGGTCTTAGGAATGGAGAAGCTATTCGAGATCTTCCCCAGCACAGATGCTCAGAAGGTGGCATTGGCCGCGTTCACGTTAGACGACGACGCTAGAAGATGGTGGATGATGACTCGAGAAGGAAATCCTGATTTAACTTGGGCCAAATTTTTGGAACTGTTTTACAACAAGCATTTTCCCCTTAGTGTTCGAGATCGCAAGACCACAGAGTTCCAGACCTTGACACAGGGAAACAAGACAGTGGCAGAATACGACCGTGCTTTCACCGAATTGGCGAGGTATGCGCCTCATATGGTCAGTGATGAATATAGGAAAGCTAGGAAGTTTGAAAGCGGACTGCGTGGACCGATACAGGATAGAGTCAACATGCTCAACATGCCGACTTATGCTGGAGTCTTGGACAAGGCTATTCTTGCAGAAGCTAATTTGAACCGATATCAGAATACAGGAGAGAATCAGAGGAAGAGACAGAACTATGATAACCGCCGAGTTCCGTTTAACGCCAAGAAGAAAGCGAATGTGGGCAGCTCCAGCAACTCGAACCAGGAAGGTAATACTAAGCCGATGTGTGCAAGTTGTGGGAAGCCGCATTCCGGGGTTTGCCGTTGGGCGTCAGGCGCCTGTTTTGAATGTGGAGAAATGGGTCATCGTGTGAGAGACTGTCCGAAGTCAAAGATTGATGATGGTAAGAAAAATGGGAGCACCTCGGGCTCTGCACAGGGAAGCAACGTCGGAAGGACACAGATGAGACAAGGCAGGGTTTTCGCGCTAGTGCCAGGAGACACCCAGAATGCTGAGATAGTAGTGTCAGGTATACTCCCAATCTGCTCTCAAGATGCATACATATTGATTGATTCGGGTTCTACGCATTCATTCGTATCTGCTAGGTTTGCCGAGAAGTTAAATAGAGAACAAGAACCCCTTGATTATGTGTTATATGTATCTGCTCCATCTGGGAGAACTATGATTGTTGCGTCTATCTATAGGGTGTGTGTTATTGTAATTGAGGGTGTAGAATTATTAGTTGATTTGATGCCGTTAAACATGACCCACTTTGATGTCATATTAGGAATGGACTGGTTAGTGACGAATCATGCATCTATTAATTGTGTTTCGAAGAATGTCACGTTGAGACCCCCAAACAAAGCCGAGGTTATTTTCCAGGGTAGAGGGGTAGTGTCCCCACCTTACCTGATTTCGTCCATTAAGTCCTATAAGCTAATTCAGAAAGGGTGCCATGGCTACTTGTGTAGTATACTGGGTGATCAGAATGGGAATGTTAATTTAGCCGATATCCCAGTTGTTAATGAATTCCCCGACGTCTTTCCAAATGAATTGCCTGGCCACTTAGTCGATAGAGAAATAGAGTTTACCGTGGACATCGTGTCGGGAACACAGCCGATCTCCAAGACACCCTATAGAATGGCCCCAGCCGAACTTAAGGAATTGAAAGTGCAACTACAAGAATTGTTGGATAAGGGTTTTGTTGGGCCAAGCACTTCACCATGGGGAGCACCAGTCTTATTTGTTAAGAAAAAGGATGGCACACTTCGTCTTTGCATTGACTACAGAGAGCTTAACAAGGTAACCATTAAGAACAAGTACCCGTTGCCTAGGATTGATGATTTGCTAGACCAACTACAAGGAGCACGAGTCTTTTCTAAGATTGACCTTAGGTCGGGCTACCACCAGTTGAAGGTTAAAGCCGAGGATGTTGAGAAGACTGCTTTTCGGACGAGGTATGGCCACTACGAATTTCTAGTAATGCCTTTTGGAGTGACTAATGCGCCAGCAGCATTTATGAACTTAATGAACAGAGTCTTCAAGCCGTACCTAGATGAATTTGTGGTTGTTTTTATTGACGATATATTGATCTACTCCAAGAGTACAATTGAGCATGAGAGTCATCTGAGACTTGCCCTACAGACCTTGAGGGACAGGAAGTTGTATGCTAAGTTGAGTAAGTGTGAGTTTTGGCTTTCCAGCATTTCATTTTTGGGGCATGTGATTAATGAAGAGGGTATCTCTGTTGATCCCAGTAAGATTGAAGCCGTTGTAAATTGGCCGACGCCGACCAACATATCCGAGGTTCATAGTTTTCTGGGTTTGGCAGGTTATTACAGAAAGTTTGTCAGGGACTTCTCAAAGATTGCAGTGCCATTGACACAGTTGACTCAGAAGGGAGTGACATACGAATGGACCGAAGATAGAGAATCCGCCTTTCAGGAGTTGAAGACAAGGTTAGTTACAGCACCAGTTCTTGTACTTCCATCGGGTAATGAGGAATTTCAGATTTATATGCTTCACATAAGGGTTTGGGTTGTATATTAATGCAAGGGGGGTAAGGTCATAGCATATGCATCTCGCCAGTTAAAACCTCACGAGAAGAATTATCCTACCCATGATTTAGAGCTAGCAGCCGTGGTATTTGCTTTGAAGATTTGGCGTCATTACTTGTATGGAGCTTCTTGCCAAGTTTTCACAGATCACAAGAGTTTGAAGTACTTATTTACTCAGAAGGAACTAAATTTAAGGCAGAGAAGATGGCTGGAATTATTGAAGGACTACGACATGCAGATTCAGTACCACCCAGGCAAAGCCAACTCAGTAGCCGATGCGTTAAGCAGGAGGTCGATGGGAAGTTTGGCGTGTTTAGCCATGATCTCAGCGGAGCCGACCATCATTAAAGAAGTAAAAGCAAGACAAATGGAGGATAAGTTCCTGAAGAAGGTGGCCGACGAGATTGACACCAAGCCGAGGTTAGGTTACACCTTTGAGAATGGGGTGCTTAAGTTTGAGGGAAGGCTGTGCGTGGCCGACGTCCCTGAATTGAAAGGAAAGATTCTGCAAGAATCTCATGGTTCCAGAATTGTTGTCCATCCAGGAAACACTAAGATGTATCACGATGTAAAGCAGACTTTTTGGTGGCCGAACATGAAGAAAGAAATAGCCGAGTTCGTATCCCAATGCTTGCATTGTCAACAAGTGAAGGCAGAACATCAGAGACCAGCAGGACTCCTTCAACCTTTGTCAATTCCTGAGTGGAAATGGGAACATATCTCCATGGATTTTGTGATTGGTTTGCCGAGGACGCAGAAGGGAATGGATTCGATTTGGGTCATAATTGACAGATTGACTAAGTCAGCACACTTCTTGCCCATTCAGACTACATTCAATGCTGACCGACTAGCTGTACTGTATATGAATGAGATTGTGAGACTTCATGGAGTGCCGATGTCTATTGTTTCAGACCGAGATCTGAAGTTTGTTTGTAGATTTTGGCAGAGCTTACAAAGAGCCTTGGGAACCGAGTTGAAGTTTAGCACAGCTTTTCACCCGCAAACCGATGGGCAAACAGAAAGGACGATTCAGACACTTGAAGATATGCTCAGGCTATGTGTCCTAGATTTCCTTGGAAGTTGGGGAGCACATTTACCATTAGTGGAATTCGCTTACAACAACAGTTATCAAGCTAGCATTGGCATGGCACCGTACGAAGCTTTGTATGGAAGGAAGTGCAGATCGCCGATATGTTGGACTGAAGTAGGAGATAAAGTTTTGATCGGCCCCGAACTGATTCAAGTGACAACCGAGAAGATTAAGCTTATTCGACAGAGAATCAAAACTGCCCAGAGTCGGCAGAAGAGCTACGCCGACCAAAGAAGAAGAGAATTGGAATTTGAAGTTGGGGACCATGTATTCCTGAAGATTTCGCCAACGAAAGGAATTTCCAGATTTGGGAAGAAAGGTAAGTTAGCACCTCGTTACATCGGGCCATTTGAAATTCTTGAGAAGATTAACACGACAGCTTACAGACTTGCTTTACCACCAAAATTAAGTCAAGTGCACAATGTGTTCCATGTCTCGATGTTGAGGAAGTATATTCGGGATCCACTGCATGTAATTGACTATTCCGGGATTGTGATAGATGAAGATTTGGGCTACGAAGAGAAGCCGATGAGAATTCTTGACAGACAAGTGAAACAGTTGAGGAACAAATCTATATCTATGGTGAAAATTGAATGGAAGGAACATTACGGCAAGGATGTCACATAGGAAATGGAAGAAGAGATGAAAGATCGATATCCCGAGTTGTTTTTGGATCAAGGTAACTCAAGTTTGGGGACCAAACTTCTTTAAGGGGGGTAGGATGTAACAACCCCCACTCTACCCTAGTCATGCTTGCATGTATTACATGATCTTGTCCCAATGTATTGCATTTGCATTCCTTGACTTGTTTTGCATAAGTGTTACTTGAATGGTATGTTCATTATTGGTGTGTATGTGTTTCAGCCGAGGTCATCATGAGCTTAGGTCACCCTTTTGATACTCTTATACTTGGAACTACCTTGGGATTTCTTTGGTTGACCTCCATCTGCACCCTGACATGTTGGCCGAGATATCATTATCTAGGCCGCGGTGTTTATCACCAAGGCCGAGATGTGTACTATCTGGGCCGAGATGTTGCCCTTGAACCCAAGTGATCTTGCCCTAGACCGGTACAACCTAGACCGAGGTGTGGCACATCTAGGCCGAGGTGTGGCACAACTGGGCCAAGTGTTGACCTTTCTAGCCGAGGTCATTGTCCCTTTGTTTGCCGACGTCTTGTTGTAGCCGATGTCATTACTTGCCGGAGTCCCTTGCCGCCTAGCTTGTTGAACACGCTTTGCCATAGTCTTGTCTTTTCAATCAGTCACCTTTTCAAATAGAGCCAACCAACCGTTGCCACGTGTCCGGGTTGAGTGTTAAGTCAGCTAGCAAGCCTAGAATGTATCATTTTGTATCACATCTTGTTCTTGAGGAGAGAGAAGCTCTAGAAGGAGAAGAAGGAGTTTTAGAGTGAGAGAGTAGATATCGAGCTTGATCCTTAGAGTTCAAACCGTTAGATTCGAGTATTGAGGTTAGAATCTTGATCAACTCTTGTTGTTCTTATTGATCATCTAGCTGCATTGCATGATTGAATATGTTCTGCATGCCATGCACTGATTTAAAGATTGGTTTTAGAAAGAGAAAGTTGGTGTTCATGAGTTCTTGAAGAAAAGCTTTGTTTGATCCGAAAGCTTACATTAAAATCCATGTTTTTGTGTTTGTTTTTGAAAGATCCTCAAGTATGGGTACCCAGGTCCATGTTTTCAAACTCATAGCATGAAATCTCAGATTTTATAATGATAAGTTATGATCCTTGCATTCATCTCCTTCATGATCTTCATGTTCATGTTCTTCATGTTCTTGAGCAGAGGGAAAACCCAGATTTTTCCCGGCCTCATTTCTTTGAAAGTGGCCCTCGGGACCACACCTCGGCGAGAAGGTGTGGGACCTCGGCCAAGACTTGGTTGGTGCCCAGCATGTTCCCCCAAGATGGGAGACAGTGTTTGTTTTGATTTGACTTAGCTTTTGGAGAATGCCGAGATCATTTGCATTCATATGAAGTCTGTTTGAGAGTGCATTCAACGGATTTCTGCCATGTGTTTGTAGGACTTGGACTTGCCTTGGCCCCGACGTTTGAAGAAATAAGTGAGTGGTATTTTAATAAAGATATGTTATAAAGCTTTGATAAAACCTTGTTTTGCCGTGTTCGGAAATTATTTACAAGCATGAATGATTATTCCTACTTGCAATAAGTACTATATCTTGTTTGATGACATTCTCGGGAAGTCCGTATGTGCTAGGGGACTATAAGCATTTGTAGCACAAAGTTTGGAAGTCCGTATGTGCTAGGGGACTATAAGCATTTGTAGCACAAAGTTTGGAAGTCCGTATGTGCTAGGGGACTATAAGCATTTGTAGCACAAGTCCTTAGTGTCCGGGGACTATAATGCAACGACACCATTGTTTAGAGATCTCTCTTGTCTTGTCTTGCCTTGCCACTGACGGTTTTACCGCGTGGGTATGTTTGTCCGGTATGTCATCTCTTGTATTATATTGATGTTAGTAAGCATCTCTTGAAGCTTTGAAAGATTTGATAGAGGAACTTGATTTATTCCACGTATTGTTTTGTTAAAAGATCTCGGATGTCATTCATGTAAACCCTTTATTATTTATACCATTCACTGAGTATCCAAGCTCACCCTCTCTATATATATGTAGGTGATGAGCAGGGCGGCGGTGACGCCTAGATGTGTTTTGCCGACGTGTTTTGGATTCGTGTTTGCAACATCTTAAAGATCATGCTTCTTAGTTGTTTCCTTGTATTTTGTACTTGATGGCTGAGAAGCCTTATAGTCAAGATGTGATTTTTGTACTCCATTTTGTTGTATATAAACTATTGTAAGGTGTATGTCATTTCATTTAACTTATGCACTGCTCTTATGGACTACTTAGCTTTGTTTATTGCTTCCGCATTTGTAAGCCCCATATGTTTACTCTAATTTGTGTGTGTGATCTTGTAAGTGGCCTTTGGTAGTCTCGAATTACTGGCCATCATGGCACCATTCTACTAGGGGCGGGATGGGGTCGTGACAGATACGCAGTACTAAAGGTCAATCTTGTGCCTAAGGTACTCTGCAAGCTCTATCATAGCCAAGCTGTGAAATGCGGATCTCTAACCAAAATGATCGTCACAGGGACTCCGTGCAACCTGACTATGTCCCTAATGTACAAGTCAGCAAAATGGTCTACCAAATCACTCACGTGCATAGGTATAAAATGTGCTGACTTGGTCAACCAATCAACTAGCACCTAAATGGCATCACTACCCTGTTGAGTCCTCGGAAGGCCCACAACAAAATCCATTGTGACATGTTCCCATTTCCACTCAACTACTGGCAAGGGTTACAACAAACCCGCTGGCCTCTGATGCTCGGCCTTCACTTGCTGACAAGTAAGGCACTTCGATACAAACACAACTACATCCTTCTTTATACCTCTCCACCAAAACTGGCAACCAAGGTCGTGATACATTTTTGTGCCTCCCGGATGCACCGCAAGGCGTGAATGATGAAACTCTCGGAGTACTTCCTCTCGACAAGACTCCGGTACAAACAGATGATCTCGGTACCTAACACTCGAGTCAGAACACACCATCAAGCCCCATTCTACTTTCCCAATGGAGATTTTCTCCCGGAGGGTCTTTACCTCATGGTCAGCCCTCTATGCTTCTAACACTCGATTCACAAGTGTAGGTTGTGCAACCACATAAAACAAGGCTGCAAATTTAACGGACTCGCCGAGGTGCAAATCAAACTCACCAAGAGTACCCAACATCTCCCATTCTCGAATGGCGATACAGGCCACACTACTAATAGACTTCCTACTCAAAGCAGCAGGCACTACATTGGCCTTCCGGGGATGATAATGTAACTCGAAGTTATAGTCCTCTATGAACTTCATCTATCTTCTCTGCCTCAAATTCAAATCTTTCTGAGTAAACAAGTACTTCAGACTCTTATGGTCGGAAAACACTTCAAATCTCTCACCATACAGGTAATGCCTCCAAATCTTCAAAGCAAAAATCATCATTGCTAACTCAAGATCATGAGTAGGGTAGTTCCTCTCATCTGTTTTCAACTGCCACAAGCCATAGGCCACTACTTTCTCCTCTTGTATCAAAACACAACCCAAACCTTCTCGTGAGGCATCACAATATACCGAATAGCCTAGACCCTTCTCCAGAATAATCAAAACTAGAGCAGTGGTGAGTCTAGTCTTAAGCTCTTGGAATGACTTCTCACAAGTCTCGTTCCACATAAACTTAACTCTTTTCCTCGTCAGTCTAGTCAAAGGTAAGGCTAGTCTAGAGAAATCTCTCATAAATCTCCGATAATACTCGGCCAACCCCAAGAAACTATAGATCTCAAAAGCATTCTAAGGTTGTGCCCAATCTTGCACTATCTCTATCTTGGATGAATCTACAGTCACCCCTTCTCCAGATACCACGTGACCTAGGAACTTAACTTCTTTCAACCAAAACTCACATTTCCCGAACTTAGCATATAACTTATGGGCTCTAAGCAATTCAAGAACTACTTGCAAGTGTTCCTCGTGTTCCTCCTCGGAGAGTGAATAAATCAGAATGTCGTCGACAAAAACGACCACGAAACGATCTAGGAACTCACGAAAGATCCGGTTCATTAAGTCCATAAACACTGCGGGAGCATTGGTTAGCCCAAAAGGCATCACAAGGAACTTGTAATGGCCATACCGCGTACGGAATGCCGTCTTCAGGATATCCTCCTCCGTTACTCTTAACTGATGGTAACCCGACATCATTTTCAGGTTCAGGTGATGTACTACCTCCTAAGCCATATCCAACTACACCATTCAATTCCATAATTTCCCAATTTCATGATTTTCAACTCAATTTCATAATTCCATATTTTTTCCCAAATTAATTATGCAAATTAATTTGTCACATTAATTAGGACATTTTCCCTTTTTCTCAAATATTGATCCTAAGACCGAATTCCACCAATTTGACCCACAAACTCATAATCCCAAGGCCTTATATGCACATGGAGCTTTAAAACACAAAACTCCTCTTTATATGATTTCAATATAAACCCTAACTTTCCCAAAATTACCATAATCCACCATTTATACAAAATACATAATATCTATGTCAAAACCCATAGAAAGGAGTAGGTTATCCCTACCTTAAGTGTAGAAGACGAGCCTAGCAAGAGAAGAACTCCAAACACGCCGAAATCACTTTCCATTCGGATGAAAATGGAGGTCTTGAAAAGCCCAAGCTTTTTAATGAAGGAAGGTGGGTGAAGAGATCACTTTATCTTAGCTAAAATGTAAAAAGAGAGAGAGAGAGAGAGAGAGAGAGAGAGAGAGAGTTCTAGAGAGAGGAACTCTCAAAATAGGGTTTTGGAAAGTTAGAGAGAGAGAGAGTGTGTGACGAAAAAGTGATTTAAAATATCACAGTCACGATCTGATATACGTATAGTTCGCTCGAGCAGAGAGTAATACGCTCGAACGTAAGACACAAAAACTAGACCCGCTCGAGCGCAAATATACTCGCTCGAGCGCCAAGGCACAACAGCAAAACACCACCTGCTCGAGCGCAAAGATATTCGCTCGAGCACAGAATACACTCCCCTAGTATTTTTACAGACTTCAGACACCCGCTTGAGCGTAACAATCGAGCTCAAACTCGCTCGAGCGTAAGGTACTCCGCTCGAGCGTGGAAAACACTTCCGCAGTACATTTGTAGACGCACAAAATGTTGAAAGGAAGCAAACTCCGCTCGAGCGCAACAAGACCTACTCGAGCGGATGATCAAAAATCTGGGCAACAAGATTAGAGACTAAAACTCAACCAACCTGTTACAAACCTGTCCAACACATCCCAAAACTCAAATGCAAATAATTAAAGGACAGAAATGAAACCTATACAACAACAGACATCTACGGAACCGAGTCCGGAATACAATAACCAATGGAGGGAAAACCAGGATCGCTATAACCTCCCCCCCTTAAAGAATTTCGTCCCCGAAATTAAATATAAGTTTCAAAATTGTGATTTTTCAATTCTCAACAATATTACAATTCAACATTCCACATCCTAACCCATTACCAGTCATCCCATCTCTATTCAAGAGGCAATTCACAATATAATTCAATATGCATTATCAACATGTTTTTCTTTGAAATTCAACAAATTCCAATACCATATTCCACCATTCCATAACATCTTCAGTATTAATGATATATTTGCATTTCTACAACACATTCAACATATACAATGCTAAATTTAAACTTCCATTTTCAAGGCATACTCAACCAAAACATATACAACATTCTTTGGGTTTATCAACAAAACAAAGTTTCCAATACATGATTATACATTAACAAACAAGTCCAGATATTTCTCACGGACTTCCAACTCGCGTTCCCAAGTGGCTTCCTCAACCCCATGATGTTTCCACAAAACTTTTACCAAGGGTATCTGTAGACACCCCATTTTTGACCGTCCTCAAGACTTGGATGTCATCGTTTGAATACTCGATGATCATCCATGTTTGTGTTCCTTTTGAGTTCTCGGAGGCCTCGACCGCGCGCCTTGCCTCAGGATCTCTCAACTTGCCTATTTTGTGCTTGGTTGTGGACCAAACACTTGTGCTTTAGCTTCTAGGGGAAGATGGTGGCTTGTTGGCCAGCCCCTCAACCCATCGGCCAAGGCTTGAGGCCATCGACCTTGTTTTCTTGAAATCGGCCAAAAGTTTTGGCCGATCGGCACTATATTCGGTCGGCCGGCACTTATGTTGGTCGATCGGCCATGTTTGCTGGCCGAACCCTGTTCATCTGCTTTATACAGATATTTTATGCCAGTTGTCACAGCTGGCATCCACAATTCACCCCCTCCATATACGTGTATGGACGGATTTGCTCCTTTGCTTAGCTTCTCTTAGAAGCTTTAGAATTTGGAATTCTATAAAGAGGGAGCCCCTCCTCCCTCCTCAAGGGTTCAGAGAAAAACTGCTCTGGAGAGAATAGATATACTTTCGTATCTATTCTTCTTTGTTTAGTCTTGTTTTGTGTTCAAAAGTGTAGTATTGTCTTACTATTACACACAAACGCCTAGTAGAACACCATCCTTGTTTGCTGAGGTGCTAGGGAGTTGGTGTTAGAGTTCTTGGGGTGTTTTTGATCAGAGAAAGTTGCTGGAGTGGTGTTCTTGAAGGTGTTCTTCAAGGGTGAGCATTCTTGCTTTTAATACCCCATTCTTACTTAAGCTTTTAACACTTCTTGCTTATTGTTTTAAGCTTAGCTCTTAACTGATAAAAGTTCTGTTTTTACATACTTTTGATCTTTGTTTAAGGTCACTTTTGTGTTTGGGGTTGTTTACCCTCTCTTCGGCCTTGTTTGGCCTTGTTCTTGTGCTTTATTTTTAAGCTTTGAGATCACCTTGTTTTGGCCTTGTTCTTGTGCTTTATTTTTTAGCTTTGAGATCACCTTGTTTTGGCCCTCTCAAAAAGGAGAGGGTCAGCCCCTCTCCTTGTTGTCTTGTATGCTAGTATAAATGGCTTATATTGGTAGCATGTTTGCTTAGCATGTTTTAGCTCCATTTCAGCAAGTATTTGGTGTTATTTTGTCATGCTATACCTCTGTTTCGAGTTGGTTTTGTTGGCTCTTACATGCTTCATGTACTTTCCTTGCAATCCTTTCATTAGACTTAACATGCATCATGCTTTAAGCCATGTGTGTAGCATGATTTTGGCTCGACTCCATGAAGCTTTTAGCCTTGTTTTACCATGCTAGAGCTCTAATTTGAATTGTTTTGATCATATATACCGTGCTTTGTATAGCTACCATACAATCTAGCTTGTTAGCTTTGAGTGTCCAAGTCACTAGCATGCTCTACTTGCAGCCATTTCACTGATTTAGCATCACTTGTTATGTTATTTCAGTGCATATAGTATGCTCATATACTTTCACTTATCACTCCTTCAATGTTTTAAAGAGTTGATGTTTTATGCCTCTTGAATGGATCATTGTGTATGCTTCCATGTTTAGGTCTTTTGGATGCCATCTAAGTGTGTTTTTAGTCTTGTTTGGACCTGCTTTAGGACTGTTTTGGTTGTCCTTGGCTCTTTGGGGCTTGGTTCATGTGGCCTTAGTATAAGCTCCTTGGCTAGCCTTAAGCATTGAGCCTTATTGCATAGCCTTAAGCATTGAGCCTTATTGCATACCAAGCTCCATGCTTATTTTTAGAGCTTATAGTGTTGTTACACTTCCACTTTTGTCACTCTTTGAGCACTCTTGAGAGTTGTGCTTTTAGGATGGACCAATATGTGTGCATGTTTGTCTTGCATTTTGGTGCCTTAGTCTTGGTGTTTTCGGCCACTGATTTTGGCATGGCTAAGTTCTACCCATGTTAATTTAAGTCCATCTTGGCATGTTGTTGCATGCTTGTCTTGTATGTTGTTGCATGCTTGCTTCATTTTGCATGTTGTTACATGCTACACATGTTCATATGTTTAGGTTGTATACCTATTGCATATTAGTTGTATTGCATCATATTATTGCATGTTATTGCATTTTTGTTGTTGGTATTGTTGTTGCATACCTATTACATTGTATGCATGCATGTTTGCATGCTTAAATTTCATATTGTTGCATGCTTACTAGTTCGCATGTTGTCAGATGCTTGAATGCTTAGGTTGCATAGCATTGTGTGTGCATTCCCTTGCCTCTTGATCAAGCATGATAGAGGTTTGGGGCCCTTATGTGTTTTGTGCATTTCATTTGATATTGAATTGTACATTTGGCTCCTTTGGCCATCATGCATTGAAATGCGTGATTGGTGGCCCGAGGGTCGATGACTACACTTCTTTGAGTCTCAAACATGATAAGGAGGGTGGTCGTGCAAACATTGTCTTGTAGATGTATTGCCATGCTCTGTTTGTCCTCTGCTGCAGCAATACAGCATTTTGCAGGAAGAAATGGCCGGTCGGCTACTTTCAGTGCTGATCAGCTAACCATGGTTGGCCGATAGCTTCATAATTGGTTGATGGCACCTTCCCATTGGCCGGTGACCACTCCTCTTGGCCGATGGCTTCTCACAGTGTATAGGAAGTGATTCTGGAGCATCACAGAGACTTGTGTAGTCTTCAGAGGTACAAAACAGTGCAAACAGAGGCAACATGTAGCATGGCAATGGATTTCCGAGCGAAGCCGACCAGGCACGCATGCATCCCTCGTCACGAGGCCATTTAAGTGTTTTAATAACTTAGAATGGTTATTTACTTCGATTTGGTTGTTTAATTAATTAATTAGCTTGTTAGTTGATTAGTTAGTTTATTTTTATTATTCTTTCGGATCCTCCATCGAGAGGGCGAATTTTGTAATAAGTGTGCGTGAGTGTGTGAATGTCTTCTAACCCCACGTTTTTCTCCCTTTTACTTATCTGCTTTCAGTGGTTGGTTTTAGGGCATGTTTCAATTAGCATACTTATGCTTGCATGTTTCCATCATTCATCTGTCTTGCATGTACCAGGCTCGGCGCATCATAATAACTACATTGTATTTCAATTCCTATTTGAATACATGTATCAAGTTGCATCTCATATGCCATCTTAGAATAGCCGAGCCTATTTCTAGTTGCATTTTGCATGTGCTGCATTAGCCATCTTAACATTAGCTAGGATCATGCATTGATTACTAACTAGCTTCTTGTTTTGGCTAGGAGTACTAGGTAAGCTTTTATGCTTTAGCATCTTGCATGAATGTGAGTGTTGCCATGAAAGCATGCTTGCCATGAGGCTATTTGCTTATGTGATTTAACTGCCTGAATGCCTGTGGGTGAAGGTTGGATTACTTGAATTGGAACAATTCATCGAAATGCGAGTTTTAAGCCCACTTAAGAGTGGCAAAATCATGTTTTCTAAGCCCACTTGAGGGTGGCAAATACACGTCTTAGCCTTCTTGCGAGTAGCAAATTCAAACCATTTTCAAACAAATATGCGATGCTTTGTTCCAAATTAGGCGATCTAATCTATACTTGTGTGTTGTGCGCATGACATAGTAATTCTAGCTAATTAACCGGAATAAGAACACATGTGTTTTCAAAAACGAGATATAATGTTTAGTAGTGGCCGATCTTTGATCGAGCGAGCGGGGGTGCTCATAGATGACCTTCCCCAATCGTACGCAAGTTCTCGAGCCGAGGCAACTTTGGTGATGACGGACACGTGGCCTTAGGCAACGAGACAGGGTTTCCTAAATTTCCCCAAAAATAAAACATTTAGGTGGCGACTCTGTATCTGGCAAAGCAGTCTATGTTTGGCACTTCTTTACAAAAATCTGTTTTCTAAAACGATTTGCCAGATTTGGACTCTTTGGTGATTTATCAATCTCACATCGCACATTGTGAGATCAGATTAAGAACCGTGACATTTGAGTCCAAACTGTAGCATAAGGCCCTCGGGGTGCGTCTACAGTTTTTGGCGACTCTGCTGGAGATTTAGAGAACTTGACTCGAACTCATGATATGTTGTTTTGACTACACTTATGTGTCTCTTTGCATTGCATTTGCATTGGTGCGCCTAGGACACCGTGTTTGCCGTATGCTATTCCTGAATGGTTTGCAGAAGGCTTGCTTTGAGAAGCGTGCCATATGGCTGACGATTCTTGAGCTGCCACGGCAGAACACAAACCTCGATTTTACCGGGGCACCCTTTTTGACCATTCGACCTAGTGCATATCGGAATCCATAGTAACTATTCCAAACTAGGGCAGGTTGTTTACCCAATTATAGGTTGTTTGAAATCGCTGCATGTGTAGTGAAACCCTAGCTCCTGACAAAGTAGGATAGGGAAACCCTACCCCAACATAGTGGTGTTTTGGCTCTCATTTACTTGCTATGTGTTTTTAGAATGTGCCTCTACAGGGAATGCATATATCAGTTTGCAAGTCTGAGTATCAAGCATGCGGGCATCAATATTTTGAAATCGATTATATTTGCAGTATCGATTCGATTTTGGGGCGATAATTTGGGGAACGATGATCGATGGTCGAATCTGATTATTGACTAAGCTTATATGTGTTCTGGTGAAATTGAAATTTGAGATCTTTTTTTCTCTTTTAGTTTAGAATTGATTCAAAGCAACTTGTGTTCCTTTCTTTGAGGCAAGCGAGAAAGCCGATCAAGGCTCACCGGCTCATCAGATCCGTCAATCACCAGTCACATCACCTTCGTTCAGTTCAGTAGACTCGTGATGACACAGAATTCAGAAGAAATTGTGGTTATGGCAGCCGCATTAAACCAGGGAATCGCCATGTAGAGTGAGACCGATGTTGAAATGCAGCGCCCGCCCAGGTCGCTTGCCGCACATCCGATCTGGGAACCCCAGTTATTTCAAGCCCGTGAGCCCACCACTGTTGAGCTAATGGGAATGATTGGCAATCTTCAGAGATTTGGGGCTGATCGAGCCTACGGAATGTCAGCCCCACCGCCGACCACATCGTATGTCGGAAACTTCATGTCGGAAGAGCTACTATTGGGGCGAATTGTAATTGAACTCAACGAACTTGAAGCCATCCCAAGTCCCGGCAATGGCATGTCGACAACAACCGGGCTCCGCTCTGATATAGTAACCCACACCTTCGACCAAGCTGAGGCCAGTGGAAAGAATAAGGCGGGGGCAGACACTGATCCCTATGAACAACTTCTGTAGGCTGTTGAGGCTTTGAAAGCTGGGGGACTGAACAAACAGCAAGTGCTCGCAGTTGCTACAAAAACTGTGAATGACACTTTCGTTACTCAGAACGAGGGCAGTTCAAGCCAATGGGAAAATCGGGAGAAGGGTTATCATACCAAAACTGTTCCTTCCAACCCTAATTCTGCACCCAGGAAAGATCAGCAGACCAAGCCTGCACCTGCCGATTCCTTTTCTAGTGCACCCAGCAAAAACCCACAAACCTTGAAGTACTAACCCCGAGTTCGGGGGGTCTTCCATGCCCTCTATATGCCTTTGTCCAAGGCTCTTCAAATCCTTGCTGAAAAGGGGCATCTCAAATCCCTCGAGCCTCGGCCTCTCCCTAGTCGTCTTCCATCTGGTCATGACGCTACCCAGTACTGCGTGTACCATCAACAGACCGGCCATACCACTGACAATTGCTTCCGTCTTCGCCACGAAGTACAGGATTTGTTTGATAACGGGGTTGTCCTCCCACCTAGCTCAGCAAAGCCTATTGTCACTGGATCAGTGAACTTCGAGGATAATACAAGTATGTGATCAGGGGATGAACCACCTGCGGGCGGCGCTCGGTTTACTTCAGATGTGGCGTATGGTACGCACTGTTTTCGGCATTTGCAAATGCTAGTTTTTGTAGTTTCTGACTTGGATGTTGAGTCAGTTCTGTGGTTTTGTTTTGAGTCTGTCTCATTGTTTTGAGTCAGTCTTTTTGGTTAAGGGTCTGTCTTGTTGTATCGAGTCAGTCCTGTTGTACAGAAGTCAGGTGATTTCGGGGGTGTTACCTCGGACCTCACTGTCTTGTTTTGTGTTTATTGCTTTCTTTTGAGTCTGTCTCTGCCATGGAGCCAGTTGTGCCAACAGATCTGAATGAAACAGCTGTGGTTTTCATGTTTTTGTGCTTATTTCTGCTTTGAGCCAGTTGTGCCAGCAAATTTGGATGAAACGGTAGTCCATTTCACCTGCTCTTCTGTACCTTGAAGTCATTGCATTGACCTAAGTTTTTCAAAACTTTTTGAACACTGCGGTGAAAACAAAGAGGAAGGAATTCCTTGAGATTTGTAAAAATTTGATCAATTGAGAAGAAGAGAGGCATGCTAAGCCCTTAATAAATGAGATCATGCTTGTTAGTATAAGTACTGAGAAGGATCCTGGCTTGATCCAGAATGGTTCTATATTGTCTTCAGCGCGAGCGATTTGTCGCTTTCTTAAAAGATTTCAAAAAATGTTTTGCGCGATCTTGCGAAGACCTGTGTGGAATCGCTCTTAAGATTGTGCAGCCTAGGATCGCGCTCAACCTCAAGACTCGACCCCTTATTTTCAAACCTTGGACTTAAATTCAGAATGTTCAATGGTCAACCGTCAAAGGAGGCCTGTGTGGCCAGATTTGAAGTAGCCCATGAATTAGCGGCAAGAAAGTCAGATCAAGAAGATCAGATGTCATCAAAAGAAACTTGCAAAGCTAGATCAGAAGTACCCCTGGAACTAGGGACAAAAATGTCCGTTCTTTCGAAGAGAAGATGGATCATTCCGCAAGTCAATGAAGATCGGAAGAATGCCAAATCGGAAGGGAGGAAAGAAGAAAGTTTTGTTGAAGAACAACCGAGTTCCTATCCACAACACTATGGGCAAATTTAGCGCCCATTGGATGGACTCCAATATCATCAGTGAACAACAGCCACTCTCTTGGATTCAGATGACTTCAGGATCTCAAAACCATTTGACATGGACAAAGCTACACTTTTACCCTTGAGAGGCTCATTTGGGCGAAAACACGGAAGGCAACCGGGCAAAAGTCGAGCAAGAAAAAAATGCCAAAAAAAAAAAGAGCAAAAAAAATTCTGAAAAGAAATGAAAAGAAAAGATGAAAAAATAAGAAAAGAAATGAAAAGAATTGAAAAGAAAAGAAGAACAAAGCTCGCAAGGTTGAAAACCTGGAAGGGCGGCCTTGGCAAAAGTTAGAGCGTAAAAGGAGAGGTTAATACACGAGTGTACCTTAACCTGAACTACGTAAGGCTTGATTCCCATGTTTGGGATACGTAGGCAACTTCATTCTGAAGTCCAGCCATAAACACTTCAAATTCGACTGTGTCCATGTGATGGTTCTAGTCATCTTTGTCTTCTCTGTATTCGAGAGTTCGATTGTGATCGTCACTTTGAGGACTGATTACGGTGTGCTGCGGTGCCATCCAAACAAAAGCCAACTTTCCGTTGCCTTACAATGTGCTACGGTGCTATTCAAACAAGGGGAAATTTTCCATTGTGATACAGTGCCGTTCAGACAAGGGGCAATTTTCCATTGTTATGGATCTGAGGTTGTGCATCTCAAGAGCAGGTTCCGTGCTCGTTGAGCAGTGGCCGTTTGCAAAAACAATTTTTGAGAATTTTTACTGAGGTTGACTAATTCTCTCGAAAATTACTCCATTTTTCCAAAACTGGACCATTTCTTGGACCCAAAAAAGAAAAATTTTCAGTGCTCATAACCTAACTTGCATGATTTTAAATCAGAAAATCGAACAAGTATGTTAATCTAACTTTTATCTTGGTCAAAATTGTTTTAGTAGAAAACCAAAACAAAAAATGGTCAAAATAATGAACTAGGGGCACAGTTGAGTCAGGTGTTCTGTCTTTTCCCCATTGTCAACATACTTGCCAGAAAGGGCACTCTACATGCCAGAAAAGGGCACAACTGTAGTTAACAACAAAGGACAGAAAGCTCTTACATCCTCCGAGCAACGAGGTATCAAGTCAAGTGCGAAGCACGAATTGGAATAGATCAAGATACTCCACTCCCTCATCCGGGGCATCAACTAAACGTCATCGGAGGAAATAGCAACGAGCTGATAGTGTTAGGCACGAACCCACAACTTCCTATTTATCCATCAACCATATCTGGGGAGGGATTAAAAATGAGAGATTGAAGAATAGAGAGATGTGCATGGATAGAAAAAGTGAGAAAATGGCTTTTTCAGAAAAAACAGAGCCTGAGGGCCGAATGATGTGAGAAATACAAATAAGAAAGGGTGGGAAACAATACCCGGAGAAATTGGCTTCTCGTCAACCGAGAGGTCACTCACCTTTGGAACACGTTTGAGTGTCGTGTCTGTTGTTTTGTTTGTCTCGATTCTTGTTATGAGTCGTTTTGGGTGTCACTAGATGTATTTAGGTTGTTTACCTTTCATTTTCCGTTGTTGAGTCGTTTCTGCTGTGTTCAGTCGTAGGCTCAATACCCGGTTGAGAACTCTTTTCTCGATTTCAAAATAAAATCGTTTTCTGCTCAGAGTGCTGTGCCATTCTCCACAATTGTGCAAAACAGATTTTGTTCTTTCATAAACGGCAGGGTTCAACCCAAGTCATGCGAGAATAGTAAAACCAGGACCTATCTGAAGCTATATGGGTTCCGGACTGCGAAGCAAAAGAAAATAGGGAAAGTTGTGAACATAGCCAAGAAGAAAGGTTGTTCCTATAGCTTGGAGGCGTAAGATGCAGAATCAAGAGATCCCCAACAGCACGAGAAAATGCAAGGGAAGTACTTTTTTTTTAAGCTCAAGTGGCCTGCGCGGGAGCTCTAGAATGTGTTTTCAGCATGCGATGCTCGGCACATACGAGGTGTATCCTTTTAATTTGTTGCAACTCCTCCGATTGGTAAACCGGAGGTTGCATTTGAATCAGTCTTGTCAAGACACACATTTCTTCATTGAGCATATTACATCGAAAATGCATTGATTATTGTGCACAGAATATGTATGCACGTTTCAGTTGCATTGTTATGCACACTTTACTTGCGTTGTCACGTAAGTTCTACTCGCATTGTTATGTGCACTTTTTACTTGCATTGTTATACATGTTCTAGTTGCATTGTTATGCATGTTCTAGTTGTATTGTATATGCAATTTTCACACTTACTTGAAAATGCGCTTAAGTATCTCGCATAGAATATGCATTTGTTACTCCCGCGTAGGACATGCATTCATTATTCTTGTATAGGATATGTATCCCGATATTGCATGGAACATGGATTTGTCATCCTTGCATTGTTATGCACTTTTCCCTTGCATTGTTATGCACCGTCCCACCTGCATTGTTATGCACCGTCCCACCTACATTGTTATGCACACTTTACTTGCATTGATATGTATGTCTCACATGCATTGTCATGCACCTTTTCACTTGCATTGCTATGCCTGTATCATGTGCATTGTTATGCACCGTCGCACTTGTATCTATCACACTCATTCACTTTGTGTATCTAGCATACAATTTCATTACAATTGTGTATTTGTGGTACAGTCTCGTACCTATTTCTTGTATCTCAGGACACGTGAAGCGCGGCCCTGGGCGGATTTTATCTCGGGACGCGTGAAGCGCGAGCCCGAGCGGTTTTTCACCACTTCTCATGATTTCAGCATGGTTAGAGTTTGTTCCTTCCTCACACGATTTCAGCGTGTTTGGAATTTGCCTTTTCTCTTCTCACGAGTTCAGCGTGGTTAGAGTTTGTTCCTATCTCACACGATTTCAGCGTGTTCGGAATTTGTTTTCCTCTTCTCACGAGTTCAGCGTGGTTAGAGTTTGTTCCTTCCTCACACGATTTCAGCGTGTTTGGAATTTGTTTACCTCTTCTCACGATTTCAGCATGGTTAGAGTTTGTTCCTTCCTCACACGATTTCAGCGTGTTTGGAATTTGTCTTTCCTCTTCTCACGAGTTCAGTGTGGTTAGAGTTTGTTCTTTCTTCACCTGATTTCAGCGTGTTTGGAATTTGTTTTCCTCTTCTCACGAGTTCAGCGTTGTTAGAGTTTGTTCCTTCCTCACACGATTTCAGCTTGTTTGGAATTTGTTTACCTCTTCTCACGATTTCAGCGTGGTTAGAGTTTGTTCCTTCCTCACACGATTTCAGTGTGTTTGGAATTTGCCTTTCCTCTTCTCACGATTTCAGCCTGCTTAGAGTCTGTTCCTTCCTCACACGATTTCAGTGTGTTTGGAATTTATCTCAGGACGCGTGATGCGCGAGCCTGGGTGGGTTTTATCTCGGGATGCGTGAAGCGCAAGCCCGAGTGGTTCTTGGACCTCTTCTCACGATTTCATCGTGGTTAGATTGTCCCCTTCCTCACACGATTTCAACGTGTTTGGAATTTATCTCAGGTTGCGTGGGACGCGCTCCTGATTGGTTTTCTTTGTTCTTCCTCCTCTTACGATTCCAGCGTGGTCGGAGTGTGTTCCCCTTTTTGCAGCTACTACTCTATCTGCTACATTGCATCTATTATCTATTGCATCACATCTGTTATGTCTATTGCATTACACATAGAATATATCACATGCATCCATTGCATCATATCTTTTTTTCCGGTCTAAGAGACCTTAAATCCTCTAAAGGTGCAATTCTTTTGGTATTTGTCGTGCCGACGACTTAGGTGGTCTGTATAGCCACACTTTTGTGTTGTTGTGAGTTCTTAAGAGATCAACTGAGACGGTAGAAACTAGAGTTCAAATGGCTCATGCCTAGAATGCAAAGGTTTGGGATTTCTGAGACTAAAGTCTGGTTTGAATACCGGTGTATCCTCGGCTTGAAATCTGTATGGAAGCCCCATAGGTTGAGGTAGCGGGTGCGCCTCAGTGCAGATCTTGAACCAACCTAGTCTGTCACCCTGTTGGAGAATAGGGAAAGCTACGACCATAGCCAGGGAGAAAAGTAGTACTTGGGGTTCAACCGAGAAGAAGGGGAATATTCCCACATCAGCATGAGGTAGGACATTGCTGAGGTAGGTCATTGCCAATTGCCCTTGTAAGGTACCTTCACTTCCTAACTACTACATCATCTAGTATGTCTATTGCATTGTACAAAGCATTTATCGCATGCATTCACTGCATACCCATTGTATCGCTTGCGCCTTTCCATGTTAAGCTTGGTCTGGCATGTGCCCATACTTTTCGCGTTAAAGCATGGTTATGTGATTATGTGTACGCGCCAATTGTTTGAGGGTGACGGCACCATTTATGTGTTAGACGTGGTTTGTTTGTGTCCAAGCCTTTTCTAGGCAAGATATCATTTGGTCGCGCGCCTTATTCACTTCATTCATTGCATCCATTGCATTGTAGTTTGTTGCATTCAACTGCATTGTCCATCTATCGCTTGCGTATTTCCATGTTAAGCTTAGTCTAGCATGTCCCCATACTTTTCGCGTTAAAGCATGGTAATGTGATTATGTGTACGCACCTATTCCACTAAGGGAATTGTGGTTTGAGGGTGACGACACCATTTCTGTGTTAGACATGGTTTGTTTTGTGTCTATGCCTTTTCTAGGAAAAATGTGGTTTGGCCACGTGCCTTTTTGACTTCATCCATTGCATCATATGCACCTGTTAGTGCATTGCATTTCATTTCATACTATTTTGCGCACATCATATGCACCTGTTAGTGCATTGCATTTCATATCGCGCTATTTTGCGCATCGCGCTACCTTGCGCACCTCATATGCACCTGTTAGGCATTGCATTGCATTGGGCATGCATTTCATATCGCGTTATTTTGCACATCGCGCTATTTTGCGCACATCATATGCACCTGTCAGTGCATTGCATTTCATATTGCATTTTGCATTAGGCATGCATTTCATATCGCGCTATTTTGCGCATCACGCTATTTTGCGCACATCATATGCACCTGTCAATGCATTGCATTTCACATTGCATTTTGCATTTCATTGCACTTCACATCGCGCTATTTTGCGCACATCATATGCACCTGTCAGTGCATTACATTTTGCATTACATTTTATTCGCGCTATTTTGCGCATTTCACCCCCTCTAACTTGTGCATTTTTTGCACTTCCCCCGCTTAGGTTGCATTGTTTTGTATCCATTCCGCATTGTTATGCATCACACTTAGGTTGGATTGTCTTGCATCCATACCGCATTGTTATGCGTCATACTTAGGTTGCATTGTCTTGCATCCATTCCGCATTGTTATGCATCACACTTAGGTTGCATTGTCTTGCATCCATACCGCATTGTTATGCGTCGCCCTTAGGTTGCATTATCTTGCACCCCTCCACTTGCGTTATCACACAGTTTTAAATTGCATTGTTATGCATATTGCTAACGATATTATACCTGTTAAGTTTCTTTCCTTTGTAGGCACGATATTATATATACGGTTCATTTGAAGCTGGCGCGACCAGATGAACCGCATAGGTATTGTATATTCTCCGTGTGAGACGTAGCGAGAATTGAATAATTCTCTTACATCCTTTCTGCATGTAATGTAGTTAGATTTGTATATGCTTGCTTAAAACTGTTGCATGATATACTTCGTTACAGCTTTCTTCGCATGATCATAAGTTATGTTCGGCATTGTGCATGTCATTTGCATTTTGCCCCTACCTTTTGGCACATATCTTTGCTATCTTGTATGCTTTGTCTAAGTCTTCGGCCTTGTCAAAAATGGGGCGTCTCTGGCTTTGACATTCACTCCGATCATTGTTATGACTTTGAGTTCTGTCAAGAGAACTCTGTAGACACCCCATTTTTGACCGTCCTCAAGACTTGGACGTCATTGTTTGAACACTCGATGATCATCCATGTTTGTGTTCATTTTGAGTTCTCGGAGGCCTTGATCGCGCGCCTTGCCTCAGGATCTCTCAACTTGCCTGTTTTGTGCTTGATTGTGGACCAAACACTTGTGTTTTAACCACGGGAGAAGAGGGTGGCTTGTTGGCCATCCCCTCAACCCATCAGCCAAGACTTGAGGCCATCGGCCTTGTTTTCTTGAAATCGGCCAACAGTTTTGGCTGATCGGCACTGTATTTGGTCGGCCAACACTTATGTTGGTCGATCGGCCATTTTTGCTGGCCGAACCCTGTTCATCTGCTTTATGCAGATATTTTATGCCAGTTGTCACAGCTGGCATCCACAGTTCACCCCCTCCATACACGTGTATGGAGGGATTTGCTCCTTTGCATAGCTTCTGTTAGAAGCTTTAGAATTTGGAATTCTATAAAGAGGGAGCCCCCCATCCCTCCTCAAGGGTTCAGAGTAAAACTGCTCTAGAGAGAATAGATATACTTTTGTATCTATTCTTCTTTGTTTAGTCTTGTTTTGTGTTCAAAAGTGTAGTATTGTCTTACTATTGTACACAAACGCCTAGTAGAACACCATCCTTATTTGCTGAGGTGCTAGGGAGTTGGTGTTAGAGTTCTTGGGGTGTTTTTGATCAGAGAAAGTTGATGGAGTGGTGTTCTTGAAGGTGTTCTTCAAGGGTGAGCATTCTTGCTTTTAATACCCCATTCTTACTTAAGCTTTTAACACTTCTTGCTTATTGTTTTAAGCTTAGCTCTTAACTGATAAAAGTTCTATTTTTACATACTTTTGATCTTTGTTTAAGGTCACTTTTGTGTTTGGGGTTGTTTACCCCTCTTGACCTTGTTTGACCTTGTTCTTGTGCTTTATTTTTAAGCTTTGAGATCACCTTGTTTTGGCCTTCTCACCTGAAATCGGGATGGTGTTTTAAGGTCTCAAAAGAGGAGGGTCATCCCCTCTCCTTGTTGTCTTGTATGCTAGTATAAATGGCTTATATTGGTAGCATGTTTGCTTAGCATGTTTTAGCTCCATTTTAGCAAGTATTTGGTGTTATTTTGTCATGCTATACCTCTGTTTCAAGTTGGTTTTGTTGGCTCATACATGCTTCATGTACTTGCCTTGCAATCCTTTCATTAGCCTTAACATGCATCATACTTTAAGCCATGTTTGTAGCATGATTTTGGCTCAACTCCATGAAGCTTTTAGCCTTGTTTTACCATGCTAGAGCTCTGATTTGAATTGTTTTGATCATATATGTCGTGCTTTGTATAGCTACCATACAATCTAGTTTGTTAGCTTTGAGTGTCCAAGTCACTAGCATGCTCTACTTGGGGCCATTTCAGTGATTTGGCATCACTTGTTATATTATTTCAGTCCATATAGTATGCTCATATACTTGCACTTATCACTCCTTTAATGTTTTAAAGAGTTGATGTTTTATGCCTCTTGAATGGATCATTGTGTATGCTTCCATGTTTAGGTCTTTTGGATGCCATCTAAGTGTGTTTTTAGTCTTGTTTGGACCTGCTTTAGAATTTGTTTTGGTTGTCCTTGGCTCTTTGGGGCTTGGTTCATGTGGCCTTAGTATAAGCTACTTGGCTAGCCTTAAGCCTTGAGCCTTATTGCATGCCATGCTTTCATTGTTTGGTTGATTTGGCATCATTCCATGCTTATTTTCAGAGCTTATAGTGTTGTTACACTTCCACTTTTGTCACTCTTTGAGCACTCTTGAGAGTTGTGCTTTTAGGCCTAAGTGATGGACCAATATGTGTGCATGTTTGTCTTGCATTTTGGTGCCTTAGTCTTGGTGTTTTTGGCCACTGATTTTGGCATGGCTGAGTTCTACCCATGTTAGTTTTAGTCCATCTTGGCATGTTGTTGCATGCTTGTCTTGTCTGTTGTTGCATGCTTGCTTCATTTTGCATGTTGTTACATGCTACACATGTTCATATGTTTAGGTTGTATACCTATTGAATATTAGTTGTATTGCATCATATTATTGCATGTTATTGCATTTTTGTTGTTGGTATTGTTGTTGCATACCTATTACATTGTATGCATGCATGTTTGCATGCTTAGATTTCATATTGTTGCATGCTTACTAGTTCGCATGTTGTCACATGCTTGAATGCTTAGGTTGCATAGCATTGTGTGTGCATTCCATTGCCTCTTGATCAAGCATGATAGAGGTTTAGGGCTCTTATGTGTTTTGTGCATTTCATTTGATATTGAATTGCACATTTGGCTCCTTTGGCCATCATGCAATGAAATGCGTGATTGGTGGCCCGAGGGTCGAGGACTACACTCCTTTGAGTCTCAAACATGATAAGGAGGGTGGTCGTGCAAACATTGTCTTGTAGATGTATTGCCATGCTCTGTTTGTCCTCTGCTACAGCAAAAACAGCATTCTACAGGAAGAAATGGCCGGTCGGCTACTTTCAGTGCCGATTGGCTAACCATGGTTGGCCGATAGCTTCATAATTGGTCGATGGCACCTTCCCATTGGCCGGTGACCACTCCTCTTGGCCGATGGCTTCTCACAGTGTATAGGAAGTGATTCTGGAGCATCACAGAGACTTGTGTAGTCTTCAGAGGTACAAAACAGTGCAAACAGAGGCAACATGTAGCATGGCAATGGATTTCCAAGCGAAGCCGACTGAGCGCGCATGCATCCCTCGTCACGAGGCCATTTAAGTGTTTTAATAACTTAGAATAGTTATTTACTTCGATTTGGTTGTGTAATTAATTAATTAGCTCTTTAGTTAATTAGTTAGTTAATTTGTATTATTCTTTCGGATCCTCCGTCGAGAAGGCGAATTTTGTAATAAGTGCGCGTGAGTGTGTGAATGTTTTTCAACCCCACGTCTTTCTCCCTTTTACTTATCTGCTTTCAGTGGTTGGTTTTAGGGCATGTTTCAATTAGCATACTTATGCTTGCATGTTTGCATCATTCATCTGTCTTACATGCACCGGGCTCGGCGCATCATACTTACTACATCGTATTTTAATTGCTATTTGAATACATGTATCAAGTTGCATCTCATATGCCATCTTAGAATAGCCGAGCCTATTTCTAGTTGCATTTTGCATGTGTTGCATCAGCCATCTTAACATTAGTTAGGATCATGCATTGATTACTAACTAACTTCTATTTTTGGCTCGAGTACTAGGTAGCTTTTATGCTTTAGCATCTTGCATGAATGTGAGTTTTGCCATGAAAGCATGCCTAACATGAGGCTATTTGCTTATGTGATTTAACTGCTGAATGCTGGGTGAAGGTTGGATTACTTGAATTGGAACAATTCATCGAAATCAGTTTTAAGCCCACTTGAGAGTGGCAAAATCATGTTTTCTAAGCCCACTTGAGGGTGGAAAATACCGTCTTAGCCTACTTGTGAGTAGCACATTCAAACCATTTTAAAACAAATATCGATGCTTTGTTCCAAATTAGGCGATCTAATCTATACTTGTATTTTGTCATGACATAGTAATTCTAGCTAATTAACTTAGGAATAAGAACACATGTGTTTTCAAAAGCGAGATATCATGTTTAGTAGTGGCGATCTTTGATCGAGGCGAAGTGCTCATAGATGACCTTCCCAATCGTACCCAAGTTCTGAGTCGAGGCAACTTTGGTGATGTGAACACGTGGCCTTAGGCAACAGCAGTCAGGGTTTCCTAAATTTCTCCAAAAATAAAACATTTAGGTGGCGACTCTGTATCTGGCAAAGCAGTCTATGTTTGGCACTTCTTTACAAAAATCAGTTTTCCAAAACGATTAGCCGGATTTGGATTCTTTGGTGATTTATCAATCTCACATCGCACATTGTGAGATCAGATTAAGAACCGTGACATTTGAGTCTGAACTGTAGCTTGAGGCCCTCGGGGTGCATCTATAGTATCGTCTTGCCTCACAAGACTTGATCCTGCCTATCCAAGACCCTCACCGGTCTCTCCTCATACGAGGCATCCTCGTCAACCTCTAAGTCGGTCCAATCCAATATATGTGACGGATCCGGCTCGTACTTCCAAAGCATACTAACATGAAACACGTCATGCACTCTGGATAACTGCAGCGGCGAAGCTAAACGATAGGCAACCTCGCCAATCCTCTCAAGGATCTCGAAAGGGCCAATAAACCGAGGGGACAACTTCCCACTCTTCCCAAACCTCATCAAATCCCGCCTAGGTGATATTTTCAAAAAGACATGATCACCCGCCTCAAATGCTAAAGGCCTCCTCCTACGGTCGGCATAACTCTTTTGGCGACTCAGGGCTGTAACAAGTCTCTTACGGATAAGCTCAACTTTCTCTATCGTTTCCCTCACCAACTCCGAGCCCAACAATGGTGCGTCACCCACCTTGGCCCAACACACTGGAGACCTACACGGTCGTCCATACAAGGCCTCGAATGGTGCCATACCAATACTCGACTAGAAACTATTGTTGTAGGCGAACTCCACTAAGGGCAAGTGCCTCTCCCACGACCCACTAAAGTCAAGGACCTGACCTCGAAGCATATCCTCAAGGATCTGAATAAATGCCTTTCGGATTGCCCGTCGGTCTAAGGATGATAAGCCGTGCTAAAGGTCAATCTAGTACCCAAGGCACTCTGCAAACTACTGCCACAACCTAGCGGTAAAATGTGGATCTCTATACGAGGCGATCGACCTTTGGGACCCGTGCAACCTCACTATGTCCCGAATATACAAGTCGACAAGATGATCTAGGAGTCTCTCACGTGCATAGGAATAAAGTCTTGGCCGACTTAGTCAACGGTCCACGACCACCCAAATAGCATCACTACCCGTTGAGTCCTCGGAAAACCTACAACGAAGTCCATCGTGACATGCTCCCACTTCCACTCGGCTATAGGCAAGGGTTGTAACAAACCCGCTAGCCTCAGATGTTCGGCCTTCACTTGCTGACAAGTAAGGCACTTACATACAAAAACTGCCACATCTTTCTTCATCCCTCTCCACCAAAACTGGCGACTCAAATCACAATACATCTTAGTGCCTCTCGGATGCACCGCAATGCGTGAATGGTGAAACTCTCAGAGTACTTCCTCTCAGCAAGACTCCGGCACAAACAAACGGTCTCGGTACCTCACACTCAGGTCAGGATACACAGTCAAACCCTTCTCAACCTTCCTACTAGAGATCTTCTCTCGAAGGGATTCTACCTCAAGATCACTCCTCTGTGCCTCTAACACCCGATTCACAAGTGTAGGCTGCGCAACTACAGAAAACAAAGCCGCAGACTCGACAGATTCGCCCAGAAGCAAATCAAACTCGCCATGTGCACCCAATATTTTCCACTCCCGGATGGCTATACAAGCTACATCACTAATGCATTTCCTACTAAGGGCATCAGCCACAACATTGGCCTTCCCCGGATGGTAATGCAACTCGAAGTCGTAATACTCAATAAACTCTATCCACCTCCTCTGCCTTAAGGTCAAATCTTTTTGTATAAACAGATACTTCAGACTCTTGTGATCCGAGAACACCTCGAATCTCTCACCATAAAGGTAGTGCCTCCAAATCTTCAAGGCAAAAATCAGAGCTACTAACTCTAGGTCATGTGTAGGGTAATTTCTCTCATGTGTTTTCAACTGCCGCGAGCCATAGGCTACCACTTTTCCTTCTTGCATCAACACACAACCCAAACCCTCTCGTGAAGCATCACAATACACTGCATAACCCAAACCTCTCTCTGGAATAATCAAAACTGGGGCGGTATTAAGTCTAACTTTAAGTTCTTGGAACGACTTTTCACAAGTCTCACTCCATACAAACTTGACCCCTTTCCGCGTCAACCTAGTCAATGGTGAAGCTAGTCTGGAGAAATCTTTCACAAACCGGCGGTAATACCCAGCTAATCCCAGAAAGCTGCGGATCTCAAAAACACTCTTAGGTTGCGCCCAACCTTGCACTACCTCTATCTTGGATGCATCAACAGACACCCCTTCCCCGGAGAATACATGGCCTAAGAACTTAACCTCTCTTAGCCAGAACTCAGACTTCCTAAACTTAGCATACAACTTATGGGCTCTAAGCGTCTCAAGCACCACTCTCAAGTGTTCCTCGTGCTCCTCCTCAGAAGGTGAATAAATTAGAATGTCGTCCACAAAGACGACCACAAAGCGATCTAAGAACTCCCAGAATATCCGGTTCATTAAATCCATGAACACTGTCGGTGCATTGGTGAGCCCAAAAGGCATCACCAGAAACTCATAATGGCCATACCGCGTACGGAATGCCGTCTTCAGAATATCCTCCTCGCTGACCCTGAACTGATGGTAACCCGATCTCAAGTCTATCTTAGAGAAACAACGGGACCCTTTCAACTGGTCAAACAGATCATCTATACGGGGCATAGGGTACTTGTTCTTAACCATAGTCCGACTCCATTTCCGATAATCAATACAAAGTCTCAAGACACCATCTTTCTTTTTAGCAAAGAGGGCCGGTGCTCTCCACGGTGAACTACTAGGGCAGATAAAGCCCTTATCTAGCAACTCCTGGAGTTGAATCTTCAACTCACTCAACTCGGCTGGGGCAAAACGATACGGTGCCATGGAAATCAGCGCCATGCCAGGCACTAAGTCAATAGAGAACTCGATCTCTCGATGAGGTGGTAAACTAACAAGATCCTCGGGAAAGACATCTGAATACTCACAGACCACTTTGGGCAACTCAATCTGGACCTCATCACACTCACTACTCATAAAGCTAGCGAGAAGACCACTAAGCTCACTCCGCCCTCGCAGATCATACACTGGTGGCAAAACACTACCAACCCGATCCCCCAAGAAATGGAAACAATTCCCGCTCAAGGTATATACAGTAACCCTCTGGCGGTAGCAATCAATAACAACCCGATATGACGATAACCAGTCCATACCCAAAATCACATCAAAACCCGACATAACCATAACTACAAAAGAGAATGGAAGCCGGCGGTTGGCGACCTCAATATCACAACCTCTATACCCTTGTTTCAAAATCAACTCACCTCCAACAGGTGATGCAACACAAATAGGAGAAGCTAACTGCGCCAACCCCAACCCCAAAACAGATGCAAATGCAGCAGATATAAAGGAATGGGATGCACCCGTATCAATCAACACATTAGCAACCGAATTACAAAACAAAAAGGTACCTCTCACAACAGATGGAGCCGATACAAGCTCTTGTGCGGCAACAACATACACACGCCCAGAAGGTCTCTGATCTACTTGCTCACCTCTCGGAGCAAAAGACTCCTGCACAGACTGAGACGATGAGGCTCCCTGATTGGCCCTCGAGGCTGAGCAATTTGGTGAAAACTCTGCCTTGACCTAGATGCACTAGATATACTACTCAATTGCGGGCAAAACCTCTTTAGGTGCCCCGCTTGACCACACTGATAACAAGAGAGCAGCTGGCCTCTGCCCTGACTCTGGCTCAAAGGATGGTAGAAGATGATCTTTGCTCGCCCTCCTCCCCTCTGCGGGCAAGCTGGAGACTTGTGGCCCAGCTGACCACACTTGTAACAAGTAAAGTCTACCTGACTGCCTCTCCTAGAGCCTGAACTCGGCACTGGAAAAGTAGATCTCATAAGCGCACCACAGGGGCTGAGGGGTTAGAACCATACGCCTCATGCCATCCCACAGCCATCTGACTCCTCTCCTCCTCCTCCTTATGCATAATAATCTCAAGATGAGCATGACATCTACAAGTCACCCATACTTAGAGTCATGGACCTGCAACCCTAAGCTTGGCCCAATCCTTAACTTCTTTTGAACTCAAGACAAAGCGGCGTTCCTCGGATGCCACTAACTTTCGGTGCAAACCTAGATAAAGCTGGTAAATCTGACCTCAAACTCGGCCCTTTGGTGTATTAATTGCTTATGGTGGCAGAATTGATCCTCAACTTTTCCCCTAACGGCGGGAGGCAAAAACTTCTCTGGAAGCGCCATGCAAGCCTCCCAAGTCCCTGTCTGACCCAGAACAAACTTCCACCTTGACCCGCGTCTCCAATTTGGAAGGAAGGTCACCTTCAAGGCCCGTCTTGATCTGAAGCATCTCAAATGTCTTCGTCATCTGCTCAAGCCACTCATCGACCTTAAGTGGCTCTTCGGATCCCGAAATGCATCTGGATTAGGCAGGAAAAACTCCCTCTTTAGAAAAGTAGGCCTGCCTCGATAACATTGGCCTAGACTTGATTCTCAACTTTGAGAATGTCCAAGGATTCCCTCAATGCTCACTGCCATCTCGCGGGCTAAAGGCGCCCATGGCTCTGACCCTCTTGGCTCGGCCACATTGGCACAGCCAACCCCCTCTGCTTCTGTAGGAATCTCCTCGGTATAGGCATCTCTGCCTCCTAGGCCTACCTCGCCTACCCCCGTCCTCGTCGACATCCTAATAAAGGTGACAAAAACATTAGCACATTCACAAATGTGCGGCTATATCACTTTCGCGTCCTAATGCATTGGACAACGATAATTCATTCCATGTAAGCACATAATCACATAAGTACTTACAATTTCATTTACGGATAATAGCAGGTCATGGCGTTGCTAGAGTTCGATTAGAAACAACATTGATTAAGTGCTTTTCCAGCGGGACTCCCGAAACCCAAGGATCAATCAACATCCTAGAAACTAAATTCCATACACATATAGCCACATAAGTATGTTAGCACACAAGCACATAACATTATACATAAGTCTCTAACAAGCGAGACAAACCCATTATGGTACTAACCACTTCCCACATACCCAAAGTATTCAAACCGATGCGCTCGATACCAAGTTATAGCGCCTTCAAAATAATACAAATAAACCCAACATTCATGACATCCATAGATATAAGAGAATAAAACATATTTCCATTTATCGGAGTATTCATTACAAAAGTATTACATGTTGACATCAAAAGTAAATGCCCTCCGAGGCTTACAACTTTCCAAGTCAACACTTGGTTACAAAAAGTACTAACTCAAAAACACATTAAGCCCTCGACTTGAATTTACATGTAATACCAAAATAACAAAATAACCAAAAGAGTCTTCAACTCCCAAAACCTCCCAAGCTACGTCCTTGGAGGTGGCATATCACCTGAACCTGAAAATGATGTCCCACATAGGGTGAGCTAATGCCCGATGAGATATACTAAACCAATTATGCGATAACTAAAATATTAGCATTCAACAGATGGTTACCATTTATAAACCAACTTATAATACTTTTCAATTCAACAACAAATACATCCATTTTTTATTCTACTTTCCTTCACTTATACAACTTTGATTCATAAACATAGCTCAGAACCTGGCCAAACAAATAAATGAGACTACAAGTCATATTAAGACACTTCCTTTATCCACAACCGAAATGAGACTACAATTCATATTAAAACACTTCCATACTTCAATTATCTACGTTATGCAAGCATAATTAAGATTCGGGACTTTCACCTGGACACTCCGGCCAACTTAGTTATCAATGGAGTCCATCCCTATCTCCTCCTACGAGGTTTGAGAGTACATCCCTATCTTCTCTCAAACCTTGAGTACATCCTATCTCCTCCCAAACAATATACATATTCAATGTATTTAAACACTTATCATATGTAATGATCAATCAATACACATATTTGATGTATTATTCCAACCGTCATATTCAATGACATATTCCAGGTGATTAGTTTCAGTTTTTCCTAATCAACATCTGGTGTCTACAACAATCAAGACTATCCTCCACCGATAGCCCAAAATAGTTATCTCTAACAGATAATAAATTTATCAAACAGATAAAATACCAACATTTTCATAGGTGAGTGATTTATTTATCCAACTACACCATTCAATTCCATAATTTCCCAATTTCATGATTTTCAACTCAATTTCATAATTCCATATTTTTTCCCAAATTAATTATGCAAATTAATTTATCACATTAATTAGGACATTTTTCCCTTTTCTCAAATATTGATCCTAAGACCAAATTCCACCAATTTGACCCACAAACTCATAATCCCAAGGCCTTATATGTACATGGAGCTTTAAAACACAAAACCCCTCTTTATATGATTTCAATATAAACCCTAACTTTCCCAAAATTACCATAATCCACCATTTATACAAAATACATAATATCTATGTCAAAACCCATAGAAAGGAGTAGGTTATCCCTACCTTTAGTGTGAAAACGAGCCTAGCAAGAGAAGAACTCCAAACATTTGAAATCACTTTCCACTTGGATGAAAATAGAGGTCTTGAAGAGCCCAAGCTTTTTAATGAAGGAAGGGGGGGTGAAGAGATCACTTGATCTTAGCTAAAATGTAGAGAGAGAGAGTTCTCAAGAGAGGAACTCTCAAAATAGGGTTTTGGAAAGTTAGAGAGAGAGAGTGTGTGACGAAAAAGTGATTTAAAATATCACAGTCGCGATCTGATATACGTATTGTTCGCTCGAGTGGAAATGTCGCTCGGCGTAAGACACAAAAACTAGACCCACTCGAGCGCAAATATACCCGCTCGAGAGCCAAGGCACAACAGCAAAACACCACCCGCTCGAGCGCAAAGATATCCACTCGAGTGCAGAATACACTCCCCCAATATTTTTACAGACTTCAGACACCTGCTCGAGCGTAACAAACCCGCTCGAGCGTGGAAAACACTTCTGCAGACGCACAAAATGCTAAAAGAATGCAAACTCTGCTCAGGCGCAACAAGACCAGCTTGAGCGGATCATCAAAAATCTGGGCAACAAGATTAGAGACTAAAACTCAACCAACCTGTTACAAACCTACCCAACACATCCAAAAACTCAAATACAAAGAATTAAAGGATAGAAATGAAACCTATACAACAACAGACATCTATGGAACCGAGTCCGGAATACAATAACCAATGGAGGGAAAACCGGGATCGCTATACTAGCATCACTCAAAAACAATTCCTTGAAAAGTCCCAACATATATGATTATTATTCCTCATAATAACACTTTAATGCATTAACAAACATAAAAATAAAAATAAAATTTTTTTGAAAAGTCCAACACATATGATTATTATCAAAATATTAAATTTTAATATAATATTTAAAAAAAGACATTTAAAAAAGAACTTAAAAATCACAGTTCACATAAATAAATAATTGTAAACACAACCCGTGCATAGCACGGGTGATATGCTAGTCTATTATATAAGAAAAGGAGATTTTTAACCTAAAAGTTTTGTGGGAGCTTCAATATCCTAATCCTAATTTTTTAATTTTTTGATTTTTTGATTTAACAAAAAAAAAAAACCTCACTATTTATTGACATCTCCCAATCCAACCTCAGCATTTATTGACTTCTCTCAACCCACAAACCTTTTTAACTTCTCTCATAATTATTGCAGCACCATTTTCAATTTCTCCCATACACTATGGTTACACACAAAAATAAAGAAGATAAGAATTTAGCTACGGATCTCAAAAAGATATAACAACATCTAAATTTGAATTATAATTTAGTAATATAATTATGTATTTTTTTATATATATCTATCAAAATTTTAAATCACTTAATGGGACAAATTAATCAATTTTCTAAAATTATTGATTTTTTATTTTACAAAATAGATTAAAAAAACTATTGACTGATTTATTTATTTAATAACAAAAATATTTCATAATCTCTCCCTTCTAATCTCTGTCACCAATTTCCAAAAAAAATAAATAAATTAAAACTTGCATTCCTTTTCTCTTCCCCAAAAAATCACATAACATTTTTTATTAAAGTTGTAGATATCTATCTATACCTTATATATTATATTATAACATAACAAAAAAAAAAAAAAAAAAAAAAATCTTTAAAGTTTATCTAAATAAACTTTAAATCAATAAAACTCACATATCTATCACATATTTAACTCACATCATAACTTACGTAAAAAATAATAATTAAAAACGAATAGAAACCACAAATAAATTAAATTTACAAAAAAAATAGATACCCACAACTCCATCTCAAATAAATTGGAAAAAAAAAATACCCGAATAGAAATCACACAAAAATAAAAAAGATATGAATTTAAAAAAAAAATTAAAATTAAAATTTGCATTTCTTCTCTCTTCCCCAAAAAATCAGATAATATTTTTTTATGAAAATGTAGATATCTATCTATATCTTATATATTATATTATTATATAACAAAAAAAAAAACCCTAAAAATCAGATATACAAACAGATAAAATTAATAAATTTGATTTTTATTTATTTTGTTAAAATCTTTCTTTTGCATCTCAATATATAATTTTAAATTTTGAAAATCTTTAAAATTTATCTTAACAAAACTAATTTGAAAATATCTCCCACCATTATACTTTAAATTAATAAAACTCACATGTTTATAACATATCTAACTCACATCATAACTTACCTAAATAATAATAATTAAAAACAAATAGAAACCACAGATAAATTAAATTTTTTTAAAAAAATAGATACGCACAATTTCATCTTAAATAAATTGAAAAAAAAAAACCCAAATAGAAACCCCACAAAAATAAAAAATATATATATTTAGTAATAAAATTATTGGATTAATAATAGAAATATCGTATTAATTACTGTTAAATATCACTTCACTTCATATTTAATAATAAAATTATATATTTGTTTTAATTATAACTTTTAAATTTGTATATTTGCATAACAAAAAGAGATATGTCATAGCTCAGTTAATCTCATTTAATCAGATTTAACTTTTTTTTTAATACAAATTATCAAAATTGCACTAAATATATTTATATATATATTTTTTAAAATTTTTCTAAACTAATAATTTAAAATGTTATAAACATAAACGTTAACTTATAAATTTTATATATACCGCAAGATAAAATATTAAATTACTTGAAGATAATTATAATGATTTTTTTTTTTTAATTTATAAAGTCTCGTGCATAGCACGAGTTACCACTAGTATATTATATAAGGAAAATAGGGTTTCTAACCCACAAACTTTGTGAGAGCTCCAATATCCCAATCTTAATTTTCAAAATTTTTGATTTTTTTTTTATAAAAAAAACCCTGAACATTTATTTACTTTTTTCAATCCACATGCCTTTTAAGAGATTTGATCAAAATCCACTCATCAACATTTATTAACTTTTTTCAATCCACATGCCTTTGAGAGATTTGGTCAAAATCCCCTCATTATTATCAAAATATATATACAAATAATTATAAATACAACCCGTGCATAGCACGGGCGAAACACTAGTATTATATAAGGAAAATAGAGTTTCTAACTCACAAACCTTGTTAGAGTTCCAATATCTTATTCCTAATTTCCTAATTTTTTATTTTTTTTTAAAAAAATCTCATCACTTATTGACCTCTCCCAAGCCTTTTTGAATTCTCTCATACACACCATTTTCAACTTCTCTCATACCTATTTAATTATTTTGGAAATAATAATTATCCCTTCATTTATGGATTTCAAATGGAAATATAACTAAAATTGTAACGCCCTCAAAATAATACATAAATCCCATCATTTCAGACATTCAATAGTATAAAGAAATCAACACCTTTTCATTCATCCGAGTAATTCTTACCACAGTATTACATGTTAACAACAAAAGCAAGTGTCATTTAGGCTTACAGCTTTCCAAGTTAACACTTGGTTACACAAAAGAAGAGTACTAACTCTATACAAAATAAGCCCGTGGCTTGATGTACATGTAATACAACAAAATAATAAAAAAGAGTCTTCAACTCTCATGTCCATCCTAGCTAAGTCCTTGGAGGTGGCATGCTACCTGTACCTGAAAATCATGTCCCATATAGGGTGAGCCAACGCCCGATGAGATATACTAAACCACATTATGGCGATAACTAAGACATTAGCAATTGATAAATGTTTAATTTCCGTAAATCAATTCATAACCCATTTCCATTACATAACCACTATGTTCATCTTTCATTTCATTTTCCATTTCTCATCATGTTTTCCAATTTACATCAACGGCTCAGAACCTGGCCAACCACATATATGAGGCAATGACTCATATTAAACGCTTCCCATTTTACAATAGATAAACATACTAGTTGTATCAACCTCTCAACAGATAAGCATACAAAATTTGTATCCACATTTCAGAGATAAGCATATTAGCTATATCAACACTTCCAGAGATAAGCATATGAGCTGTATCAACACTTTAACTGACAAGCATATTAGCTGTGTCAGTGGAGTCCATCCCCTGTCTCCTCCCAAACAACATCCGGTTTAGAGGTCCATCCTCTATCTTCCCCTAAACCGTCGAGTACATCCCCTATCTCCTCCCCCACACACACAAAGCATATACATATAAGTCATATACACAATCAATCAATACATAACGTTAATGTATTCCATCAACCGTCATACTCTATGACATATCCAATTGATTAGTTTTAGTTTGCCTAATCATCATGCATTGTCTACAACAATCAAAACTACCCTCCATGGTAGCCCAAGCAATTATTTCTAAGCAGAGATAATAAAAGCTCCAATTGATAAATTATCAATGAATGTGTTCAAAATCAGCGGCTAATAAAACCAACTCCACCGTTTCACAACATAATGAATCAATTTCATTAATTCCAATTCAATTCCATAAATCTATAACTTCCCAAATTAATTATACCAATTAATTTATATACAAATTAGGGCTTTCTTCCCCAACTCTTAATATAAACCCATAGGTTCATATATTAACAACCAACACCCAAATCATCATTTTGAGACCCAAAATACAAGTTTAAGAGTCAAAATAACAAACCCTCTATTATAACATTTTGAAACCCTAAGTCCCAAAATCAACCAACTTGACACTTTATCAAAACAACCAAAAGTCTATGTCAAAGACCATAAGAGTGAGTAGGAATCCCTACCTCAAAAGATGACACCAGCGGGAAGATGATGAGCGAAAATGCTCCAAATCACAAGTTTCCCGGATCAAAAGATAGCCCTCGACGATCAACAACCTTTTTGCAGAGGCTCATGGTGAGAAAATCACTCTAGCTAGATCAATCCTAAGAGAGAAGTTAAGTTTTAGAGTGAGGTGCTCAACAATGGAGTTTTTTGGAAAAGTAGGAGAGAGAAGAGATGTGAAAAAGTGATTTTAAAAAGTCAAAACACGGAGTCTTAAACCAGTCGCTCCGCTCGAGCGGCCAAACCCACGCTCGAGTGTCACTCACAGATCCCCGCTCGAGCGCCCAATCCCCCGCTCGAGCGTCGGATGCACACTCTCAGAAATTTACACTGAACCAGGTCCCCACTCGGCGTCAACTCCCGCTCGGCGTCACCTAAACTCCGCTCGGCGTCAAAACTCCCTTCGGCGTCAACCTGCGAAGAAATACTGGGAGAGTGATTTTCCCGTTCAAGCGCCAGAACCCCCGCTCGAGCGGATAAGCAACAACAAAGGCCCCGCTCGAGCGCCAAAAGCTCCGCTTGAGCGGACAGGCCAAAATCTGGGCAATTAGTTTTGGTTTCTAAGCTCAACCAACCTGTTTCAAACCTGCTCAATACAACCCAAGACTCAAATACCAGGAGTGAAGGATGTAAACAAGATTTAAACCACTGGTAATATCTACGGAACCACTGTACAACAAGGGGTAAAACCTGGGATCGCTATAACCTCCCCCCCTTAAAGAATTTCGTCCCCGAAATTAAATATAAGTTTTCAAAAACAAGTGTTCTCCATTCCCAACAATATAACAACATAATATTTAACAATCCGACTCATTATCGGTCAACCTCGTCTCTTTTCAAGAGGCAGTTCACATCAAATAACAATCTGCATTATCAACATGTATTCTTTTGAATTTTACCAATTTCAACTCATTTTTCACAATTTCATAACACATGCAACATTAATATCATGCTTGCATTTCCACAACACTTAACATATATAATGTTAACATAACTTTCATTTATCAAAACATTCACAATGTTTTACAACTTAAGACATACATAATGTTCTTGAAGTTCAATATTATTACAATATTTCATTACATGATTACACATCGACAAGCAGTGGGATACTTTTCACGGACTTCAACTCCACGTTCCCAAGTGGCTTCCTCCACTCGTGATGTTTCCACAAAACCTTCACCAAAGGAATGGTCTTGCCGCAAGACTTGATCCCGTCTATCCAAGACCCGAACGGTCTTTCCTCATCTGAGCATCCTCATCTACCTCCGTCGGTCCAATCCAACACATGCGACGGATCCGGCTCGTACTTTCGAAGCATACTCACATGAAACACGTCATGAACTCCGAACAACTGCGGTGGCAAAGCCAAGCGATAAGCAACTTCCCCAATCCTCTCAAGGATCTCAAAGGGTCCGATAAGCCGAGGGGACAACTTTCCACTCTTTCCGAACCTCATCAAACCTCGCCTAGGTGATATTTTCAAGAAAACATGATCACCCACCTCAAACGCCAAAGGTCGCCTCCTACGGTCGGCATAAGATTTCTGACGACTCTGGGCTGTAACAAGCCTCATACAGATAAGCTCAACTTTCTCCGCCGTCTCCCTAACCAACTCTGGACCCAACAATGGTGCATCTCCCACCTCGGCCCAAAAAACTGGAGACCTACATAGTCGACCATACAAGGCCTCAAATGGTGCCATACCGATGCTAGACTAAAAACTGTTGTTGTAGGCAAACTCCACCAATGGCAAGTGCCTCTCCCACGTCCCACTAAAGTCAAGGACAGAACCCCAAAGCATATCCTCGAGGATCTGAATAGTACGCTCGGACTGCCCGTCAGTCTGCAGATGATAAGCCGTACTAAAAGTCAACTTAGTGCCCAAGGCACTCTGCAAACTTTGCCACAACCTAGCAGTAAAACGAGGATCTCTATCTGAGACGATCGTCACTGGGACCCCGTGCAACCTCACTATGTCCCGAATATACAAGTCGACAAGGTGATCTACCGAATCTCTCACGCGCATAGAGATAAAGTGCGCCGATTTAGTCAACCGGTCTCCCACCACCCAAATAGCATCACTACCCGGTGAGTCCTTGGAAGACCTACAGCGAAGTCCATAGTGACATGCTCCCACTTCCACTTTCGGCAATAGGCAAGGGTTGCAACAAACCGTTGGCCTCGATGTTAAACCTTCACTGGCGACAAGTAAGGCACTTGAACCACAGCCCACATCTCTCTTCATTCCTCGCCACGGGCTGGCGACTCAAATCGATACATCTTAGTGCCTCCGGATGCACATGGCGTGAATGGTGAAACTCTCGAGTACCTCCTTTCGGCAAGACTCGGCACAAACAAGCGGTCTCGGTATCTTCGCTCAAGTTGGGATACGAAGTCAAACCCTTCTCAACCTTCCCTGGAGATCTTCTCTCGGAGGAATCTACCTCAAGGTCACCTCTCGTGCCTCTAACACTCTAGTCACAAGTGTGAGGCTGCGCAACAGCGAGAACAAGGTCGCGACCTCAGCGGACTCGCCGAGCAAATCAAACTCGCCAAGTGTCCCCAACATCTCCCATTCCCGGATGGCTATACAACCTACATCACCTATGGATTTCCTACTAAGGGCATCGGCCACAACATTGGCCTTCCCCGGGTGATAGGGCAACTCAAAGTCGTGATCCTCTATGAATTCCATCCACCTCCTCTGCCTCAAGTTCAAGTCTTCTGTGTATGAGATACTTCAAACTCTTGTGGTCGAGAACACCTCGAACTTCTCACCATAAAGGTAATGCCTCCAGATTTTCAAGGCAAAGATCACTGCTGCTAGCTCTAAGTCATGTCTAGGGTAGTTCTTCTCGTGTATTTTCAACTGACGTGAACCATAAGCTACCACTTTCCCCTTCTGCATTAGCACACAACCCAAACCCTCTCGTGAGGCATCACAATAAACCGCATAACCCAACCCTCTCGAGAATAATCAAAAGCGGGCGTGGTCAATCGACTTTCTCTTGGAGCGACTTTTCGCAAGTCTCCTCCACACAAATTTGACTCCTTCGAAGTCAACTTAGTCAGCAACAAAGCTAACTGGAGAAATCCTTCACAAGCCGGCGGTAATACCCGGCTAATCCTGAGCTGCGGATCTCAAACACACTCTTAAGTTTGTGCCCGGTCTTGCCTCTATCTTGGATGTATCAGCAGACACCCTTCCCCGAAACCACATGGCCTAAGAACACGACTTCTCCCTAGCGAACTCACACTTCCGAATTTGACATAAAGCTTATGGACTCTAAGCAACTCGAGCACCACTCTCAAGTGTTTCTCGTGCTCCTCCTCGAAGATGAATAGATAAGAATGTCATCCTGAAGCGACTACAAAAGCGATCTAAGAATTCCGGAATATCCGGTTCATCAAATCCATAAAGCTGGCGGTGCATCGGTGAGCCCAAATGGCATCACCGAAACTCATAATAGCCATACCGCGTGCGGAATGCCATCTTGAATATCCTCCTCCACGACCCTCAGCGATGGTAACCCGATCTCAAGTCTATTTTAGAGAAACAACGGAACCCTTCAGTGGTCGAGCAGATCATCTATCACGGGGCATTGGCTACTTATTCTTGACCGTAGCCGATTCAACCGATAGTCGATGCACAATCTCAAGGCACCATCGTTCTTTTTTAGCAAGAGGGCGGTGCTCCCCAGCAAACACTAGGGCAAACAAAGCCCTTATCCGAACTCCTAAATTGAATCTTCAACTCACTCAACTTTTGGGGCAAAAGCGGTGAGGTGCCATAGAAATCGGCGTCGTCTTAGGGCACTAAATCAATGGAGAACTCTATCTCACGGTGAGGTGGCAAACCAGCGAGATCCTCGAGAAAAACATCCGAATACTCACAAACCACCCTCGGTAACACAATCTGGGTCTCATCACACTCACTACTCATAAAGCTAGCAAGTAGACCACTTACCTCACTTCGCCCTCGCGGATCATACCCTGGTGGCAAAACACTACCAACCCGGCCCCCCAAGAAATGGAAACACTCCCCACTCACGGTACAACAAGTGACCCTCTGGCGGTAGCAATCAATAACTGCCCGGTATGACGATAACCAGTCCATACCCAAAATAACATCAAAGCCCTTCATGGGCTTAACTACAAAAGGAAACGGAAGCCTATGATCGTCAACCTCTATATCACAACCTCTACATCCGTGTTTTAAAATCAACTCACCCCCAACAGGCGACACGACACAAATAGGAGACGCTAATAATGCTAACTCAACTCCAACACGATGCAAATCGTGAACCACGAAAGAATGAGATGCACCCGTATCAATCAAAACACTAGCAGCCAGGTTGCAAAAGCGAAGGTACCTTTCACTCTTGATGGAACGATTACTAGGTCTGTAGCGGTAACACCATACCGCATACTGCAGGCCCTGATCCACTTGCTGCGCCTCTAGGAGCAAAAACATTGCACTAAGCGGGATAATGACTCCGGATTGGCCCTCGAGGGCCTACAGTGGTGGTGATAACTGCGTTTGCCTAGAACGAGGCGCTCTGAAGTGGCACTCAAGCGTGGCGAGAACCTCTTGAGTGCCCAGTGTCCCTGTGATAACAAGACAAAAATTGGCCCTGCACGACTCACAGCCTGAGGCTGGTGAAGAAAAAGCATTTCGTGACCCCACCCTCCCTCTGCAAACCAAGACTTGTGACCCGATTGGCCACATGCAAAACAAGTCAAGCCTCCTGACTACCTCTCCGGAGCACACTCGCAGAGGGAAAATCGATCTAGCCAAACCACCAGAGGCTGGCTGAGGGGTTAAAACCCTCTGTCTCTGCCATCCTACAGCTCTCTTGGCTCCTCTTGGAACCTTCTTTGCTTCTTATCATCCTCCTCCTGCATCATAATTTCCATATGAGTAGCGCGTCCACGGATGTCTATACTCTCGGATGTAAGACCCACAACTCTCAACTTGAGGCCCGCCTCAACTTAAGCTCAAACTCATAGCAGCGTTCCTCGGGCGCCACTAGTTCGAGTGCAAACACAGACAAGCTAGTAAAAAGTAGCCTCAATTTGACCCTTGACAAACCCTGCTTTGCTTATGGCTAAGCCCGATCCCTCGGCTTCTCCTAGTAGTGAGATAAAAACCTCCTGAAAGCATCTACAAAGCCCCCATGCATCACCCACGGGCCTTCTCATATTTCCACCATTGACGCATCTCCTTGGTGGAAGGATGCCAAGGTCACCTATAGAGCCCCATCCTCGATGCCAAGCATCTCAAATGACTACTCCATCTGTTCCAACCACTCGTCAGCCTTAAGTGGCTCTTCCGGATCTCGATAAATTAAATCCGGGTTAGGTAGGAAAAATTCCCTCTTCAAGAAAGAAGGCCTGCCTCTCTGTAACTTTGATGCTTTCACGAGAATACCCAAAGCTCCGCTAGCCCTCGGGCCAAGGCACCCATAACTTTCTTGACCCTTGGTTCGGCTACATTGGCCTAACCAACTCCCTCCTTCATTTTCGGAACGTCATCCGGTAAAGGCGCCTCTTGCCTCCTAGGCCTACCACGCCTACCGCCTCGTCCTGACATCCTATTAAAGGTAACAAGAGCGTTAGCACATTCATAAATGTCTTTGAAACTAAACTCTGGCGTCTAATGCATGGACAACGTAATTCACTCCGCGTAAGCACATAAACACATAAGCACTTACGAACTTCATCCGGGATAATAGCGGTCCCAAAGGCGTTACTAGAGTTCCGGTTAGAAATAGCATTGATCAAGTGCTTTTCCAACAAGACTCACAGAAACCCAAGGATCCAATCAATATCCTAGAAATCAAATCCCATACCCAAATAGTCACATAAACATGTTATCAATTTAACACATAACACTACATCTAAGTCTCTAACCAAGCGAGACAAACCCATTGTGACACTAATCACTTCCCGCGTTACCCAAAGTATTGAACCCGATATGCTCACGATACCAAGTTATGCGCCCTCAAAATAATACATAAATCCCATCATTCGGACATGCAATAGTATAAAGAAATCGGCACCTTTTCATTCATCGAGTAATTCTTACCCAGTATTACATGTTAACAACAAAAGCAAATGCCCTTTAGGCTTCTGACTTTCCAAGTTAACGCTTGGTTACACAAAGAAGAGTACTAACTCTATACAAAATAAGCCCGTGGCTTGATGTACATGTAATACAACAAAATAATCAAAAAGAGTCTTGAACTCTCATGTCCATCCTAGCTAAGTCCTTGGAGGTGGCATGCTACAATGCACTGAAAATCATGTCCCGTATAGGGTGAGCCAGCATGATGAGATATGCTAAACCACGGTATGAGCGATAACTAAAACATTAGCAATTGATAAATGTTTAATTTAGTAAATCAATTCATAACCCATATCCGTTACATGACCACTATGTTCATCTTTCATTTCATTTTCCATTTCTCATCATGTTTCCCAATTTACATCAGCGGCTCAACACGGCCAACCACATATATGAGGCAATGACTCATATTAGCAGCTTCCCATTTTACAATAGATAAACATACTAGTTGTATAAACCTCTCAGCGAGATAAGCATACAAATTTGTATCCACATTTCAACAGATAAGCATATTATCTATATCAACACTTCTAGAGATAAGCATATGAAATTTGTATCAACACTTTAGCCCGACAAGCATATTACATTTGTGTCGATTGGAGTCCATCCTGTCTCCTCCCAAACAACATCCGGTTTAGAGGTCCATCCCTATCTTCCCTAAGCAGTAGGTACATCCCTATCTCCTCCCCCCCCCACACACAAAGTATATTCATATAAGTCATATACACAATCAATCAATACATAACGTTAATGTATTCCATCAACCGTCATACTCTATGACATATCCAATTGATTAGTTTTAGTTTGCCTAATCATCATGCATTGTCTACAACAATCAAAACTACCCTCCACCGGTAGCCCAAGCAATTATTTCTAAACAGATAATAAAAGCTCCAATTGATAAATTATCAATGAATGTGTTCAAAATCAGCGGCTAATAAAACCAACTCCACGTTTCACAACATAATGAATCAATTTCATTAATTCCAATTCAATTCCATAAATCTATAACTTCAAATTAATTATACCAATTAATTTATATACAAATTAGGGCTTTCTTTCCCAACTCTTAATATAAACCCATAGGTTCATATATTAACAACCAACACCCAAATCATCATTTGAGACCCAAAATACAAGTTTAAGAGTCAAAATAACAAACCCTCTATTATAACATTTTGAAACCCTAAGTCCCAAAATCAACCAACTTGACACTTTATCAAAACAACCAAAGTCTATGTCAAAGACCATAAGAGTGAGTAGGAATCCTACCTCAAAAGATGACACCAGGGGGAAGATGATGAAGCGAAAATGCTCTAAATCACAAGTTTCGGATCAAAAGATAGCCCTCGACGATCAACAACCTTTTTGCAAAGGCTCAAGGTGAGAAAATCACTCTAGCTAGATCAATCTAAAAGAAAGCTAGGTTTTAGAGTGAGGTTCTCAACAATGGAGTTTTTGGAAAAGTAGGAGAGAAGAGATGTGAAAAAGTGATTTTAAAAAGTCAAAACAGTCTTAAACAGTCGCCCGCTTTCGGCGGCCAAACCCATGCTTTCGAGCATCACTCACAGATCCTTCGGCGCCCAATCCCAGCTCGAGTGTGGATGCCTACTCTCGAACTTTACTGCTGAACGGGTCCTTTCGGCGTCAACTCCGCTCGGCGTCACACTAAACTCGCTCGGCGTCAAAACTCCCGCTCGAGTGTCAACCTTCTGAAGAAATCTTGGGAAGTGATTATCTCGCTTGGCGCCATAACCCGCTTTCGGCGGATAAGCAACAACAAAGGCCCGCTCGGCGCCAAAAGCTCCGCTCGGCCAGACGGGCCAAATCTGGACAACTAGTTTTGGTTTCTAAGCTCAACCAACCTATTTCAAACCTGCCCAATACAACCCAAGACTCAAATACCAGGAGTGAAAGATGTAAACAAGATTTAAACCACTGGTAACATCTACGGAACCACTGTACAACAAGGGGTAAAACCTGGGATCGCTATAAAAATATTTCATAATCTCTCCATTCTAATTTCTCTCATTGATTTCCAAAAGAAAATATTAAAACTTGCATTCCTTTTCTCTCTCATACGGAAAATAGGGTTTGTAACTCACAAGCTTTGTGAGAGCTCCAATATTTCAATCTTAATTTCCTAATTTTTTGATTTAAAAAAAAAAAAAAAAACCTCATCACTTATTGACTTCTCCCAAGCCTTTTTGACTTCTTCCATACACACCATTTTCAACTTCTCTCATATCTATTTAATTATTTTAGAAATAATAATTATCCCTTAATTTATGAATTTCAAATGGAAAGATAACAAAAATATTTCATAATCTCTCCATTCTAATTTCTCTCATTGATTTTCAAAAGAAAATATTAAAACTTGCCTTCCTTTTCTCTCCCTCAAAAAATCAGATAATATTTTTCATGAAAATTGTGAATATCTATCTATATCTTATATATTATATTATAGCATAACCAAAAAAAAAAAAAAAATTAAATATCAAATATACAAACAGATAAAATTAATAAATATTATTTTTATTTATTCAATTAAAATCTTTTTTTTTTTTTGCCTCTCAATATCAATTTTAAATTTTAAAATCTTTAAAGTTTATCTAAATAAGTCTAATTTGAAAATATTTCACACCATCATACTTTAAATCAATAAAACTCACATGTCTATCACATATCTATCTATATCTACATATTATCTATACATAAGGAAATGGGGGTTTCTAACCCCCATGCGTTGTGGGAGCTTCAATATCTCAATCTTAATTTTCTAATTTTTTGATTTTAAAAAAAAAACCTCAGCATTTATTAAGCTGTTTCCAATCCGCATGCCTTTTTACATGCCTTTTGAGAGCTTTGGTCAAAATCCCCTCATACAAATAGGGGTTCTAACCACCACGCGTTGTGGGAATTTCAATATCCCAATCTTAATTTTCTAATTTTTTGATTTAAAAAAAAAATTCTCAACATTTATTAACTTTTTCCAATCCACATGTCTTTTCACATGCCTTTTGAGAGCTTTGGTCAAAATCCCCTCATACAAATAATTATAAATACAATGCCTTTCCCCATGTCTTTTGAGAGTTTTGATCAAAATCCCCTCATATAAATAATTATAAATACAACCCGTACATAGCACGGGTGAAACACTAATTTCGGATTATGTAAACAACTATTGTCTCTCTTGCTTACTGAACTATATAACCTTTGCAACTGCGATGTAAGAACTTTCACATTATTTAGTGGTACCATCACAAACCCAATCATTAAAAAAGTTTTAACCAAAGTTTATCCACTTTTAATTGATAGCATGAAAAGCCTAACATAACTTGCCTATTGGAAGCACCCTATTGCCTTCTTCTCGACTCCTCGAATCCTGAATCCACCCTTTGGTAACACATTCTTCACACATGTTACCTTTTCGTGGTTTTCCTCTTTTTTAATCAAAAGGTAACTAGCATATACTTTGTGCTATCCACGAGATAAAATAATATATTATTTATTAAAAATATGATAATTATATTTAATTTTTGTATTTTTTCTCTCGTAAATAAAATTTTATGTATAAGTTTAAGAGTTTTGTTTCAAATGTTCCTTTACTATAATATTTACTCATAAACATAGATTAAAATTGTTGTATTGACAATTAACAATTAAAATTATACTTAGTGGTTTTACGTTCTTTTTAATCCATAATGTTTTGTTTTAAAATATATAATTACTTTGTTATGAGATGAGATTTGTGTGTGTTTTCTTTTTTTAATGTATAGTTACTTTATTGGCCTTTGATAGGGCCACGTGGAGAAGAAGGATTCATGTAGCCGACCACATTTGATGAGACTTAAGGCTTCGTTTGGCTTGGCTTGGCTATAGTTACTTTATTATGAGATGGGATTTAGGAAAGAGAGAAAAATTAGGGGGAGAGATTTTAGGAACTTGTAATTCAAAATTTTAGGTGGTTTTTTGTTTTTTGTTTTTTTTTTAAAAAAAGATCTATAATTACTTTGTTAACCAATAGAATTATTTTTAAATATTTTTAAAATCACAAAAATTAACAATTGTGGAATGAGAGTTTGGAACTCTCACAAGCCTTTCCCTTATATAATATATAGATTGATATAGATATTTATATTTGTTTTAGCTATTTTTTTAATATACAAATTATTATTTTTAGATTTTTTATAAAAATAATTTAATAATCCCATCACTAACTATAGAGTATGGGAGAAGTTGAAAATGGTTCTGCAATAACTATGAGAGAAGTCAAAAAGGCTTGTGGATTGGGAGAAGTCAATAAATGCTGAGAGTATTATTATTTTTAAATAAAAAATATTAGACAATTAATATTGGGATATTGGAACTCCCACAAACCTTGTTGGTTAGAAATCCCTTTTTCCTTATATAATAGATAGATACATAGATATAGATAGATAGATAGATTTAATGCCCAGAAAGATAAAAAGTGTGTTGCAAGAACAAAGATGTGAAATTAATATATATATATATATATGAAACCCTTAATCTAAATGAGCTTCACAGTGCAATTACACTGGTTTAAGGTAATTGCAATTTTTTTGGATTAAATATTCTTGTGAATGCTTCACCTTCATTATTCTACGGCTTATATATGGATGCGAGTTTGTGAGGATTGGTTATCCTCTACTTTCCTTTTCTCTGGGTGCTTTTTATAGCGATCCCGGTCTTTCCCCTTTTTGTTGTTGTATTCCGGACTTAGGTTCCGTGGAGTTGATGTTGTATATATCTTGTTTCCGTCCTTCAATACATTGTATTTGAGTTATAGGATGTTTTGGACAGGTTTGTTACAGGTTGGTAGTGAGTTTGAACCAAGTGTTGCTGCCTAGAAATTTGGTCCTTCGCTCGAGCGAGACTTTTGTCGCTCGAGCAAGCTCCGTGTTTTAGATCCTTCGCTCGAGCCAGGTTTCCTTCGCTCGAGCGAGAGTTGAGTTTTGTATCTGGTGGCTCAAACGAGAAGTCCTTCGGTCAAGCTTGCGTATGCGTCCAATTTTAGACCTGTGAGATGTCATTCTTCACTTGAGCGACCTTTCCTTCGTTCGAACGAGCGAGGTGTATGTTTTGGGTTTCTTCGCGGCGAGCATTTTGTTGCTTTCGAGCATGCTTGAGGTTCGCAGACACAGCTTCATATTGTTCGCTCAAGCAAGGCTTTCTACGCTTGAGCGAGTATTCTTTGTGTTTGGTCGCCCGAGCAACCAATCCTTTGCTTTCGGCGAGCACGTTATATCGGGATCGCGGCAATGAGTTAAACATCACTTTTCATCTCCTTTTTCTATCAAACCCTAGAACAGACTCTTCCTCTCTCTACACTTACCTTCTCTCTAGGGATTGATCTACATAAGTGAGTTTTTAGTCTAGTCTCTTTGCAAGAAAGGTAGAGGGTCGTGAGGGCTTCCTTTTGTCGAGAAATAGTGGATTTGGAGCACGTTGGGTTTCCACCATCTTCTTTATTTAGTCTCTTCACTTGGTAGGGATAACCTACTCCATCTTATGAGCTTTGTCTTAAATTTTGGTCATTTTGATTAGTTGGTGATGTTGGGTAATTTTGGGAAAAATTAGGGTTGTTGTGTAATTTATAAAGAGGGTTTTCAAATATTTAAACCCATGTGTGTTTGAGACTTTGGAAAAATGGTATTGTTGATGTTAAATTGGTGAAATCAAGCCTTAGGGTTGATATTGAGGAAAGGAAAATGCCTAAATATTGAAATAAATTAATTAGTATACTCCTCGTCCCAAAATATTAGTCCCTTATTCCATTTTCATTGTCCCAAAATATTAGTCCCTCTTCAAAAATCCGTTACAAAAATAATATAAATTTTCTATTTGCCCTTCTTTTAAAATAATAAACAATATAAAAAAGTACAATTATGACAATGATATTCCCAAAAATGTACTATCAAAAGGATAATTTTGGAAAATCAACTTTTTCAAATGCAATAATTGTACTACCAAAAAGTTGGATTCCCCAAAGGGACTATTTTTTTTTTTTTTGGAGCAGGAGTAATTAATTTGGGAAAACATGAAATTGAGTTGACATCCATGAAATTGGGAAATTATGGGATCGAATGGCGTAGTTGGATTAATTTATCACTCATCGATGAAATTGTTGATATTATATTTATTTAATGCATTTATTTTACGTTTAGAAATAAGCGCTTTGAGCTATCGGTGGAAGATAGTCATGATTGTTGTGAACCGTTTGTATGCTAATTAGGGAAAATTGAAACTAATCACATTGAATATGTCATAGAATATGACGGTTGGATTAATCTGACAAATCGTGTATTGATTGATTATTATGTATAACAAGTGTTAAATACATTGTATATGCATATGGTTTGGGAGGAGATAGGGGATGTACTCCATGGTTTGAGGAAGATAGGGGATGGACTCTCAAACTGTTTGGGAGGAGATAAGGGGATGGACTCCATGGATCTGAATTATGTGTATCACTTGAAATGTTAATCTGACAAATGTGTGTATTAAATTGAAATGTTGGAAGTGCTTTTAATATGAGTTGTAGACTCATTTGAATTGTGAATAAAGAAATGTTTAATAAGGAATGTATTCCTATTAATTGTTTGGCGAGTTTTGGAGTGTTTATGAAATAATTTGAATAAGTAAAGGAAGGAGGAGCGTAACATGGACATATTGTCATGTAGCTGTATTGTGAAATAACTGGTTTATAGCGTTAACCATCTATTAAATGCTATCGTTTTAGTCATTGCCTATATTTGGTTTAGTATATCTCTACTAGGCATTGGCTCACCTATATGGGAACATCATTTTGGTCGGGTGATATGCTATCTCCAAGGACTTAGCTTGGAAGGTTTGAGAATTGAAGACTTTTTTGTGGTTTTGTTATTTGATATTACATGTAAATTCAAGCTAAGGGCTTAATATGTATTTGAGTTAGTACTCACTTCTTTGTATCAAGTATTGGCTTGGAAAGTTGTGGCGTAGAGGCGTTTACTTTTGTGGACAACATGTAATATCTTTTGTTAGAATACTCGATGAATGGAAGGATGTTTATTTCTCTTATATCAATACATATTAAGAATATTGGGTTTTATCTATTATTTTGAGGCGTTACACTTTTGCTTCAAAATGTTTGCTCAACCTATATTCTTATGCTTCTGATAGTACTAACAAGTGACAAAATAAACTTTGTTTAATTGCTAATGTTGTTATAAGTAGATGAATTTTGTTCAACCTACATTTATCTGAAATATTTTTATGATATTGTTATTATGCACACTTTTTAATCTCTAATGTTGCTTTAAGTGGATGATTTTATTTTATTTTTCCATTTAGATGAAATCCCAAATGTGTTTATACTATGGATATAGAATGTCACGCCCCAAATTTTATTATTAGGATAACATTACCAATATTCATTAATTAAGTTCATTTACAAATGACAATTCATCCTTGGATGAAATGTTGAATAATTAAATATACATATTCCTCTCGCATTGACACAATAAAGACATTTACATATGAATAAAGGAATGCCACAGGCTTACAACAAAAGAGAGGACACTGCTCTTTACAAAAAATAGCACTCAGCCAAACAAACAAATGAAATATTACAATCCATCACTACATTACGCTTATGAAATGGTAAAACCCATTGTTTGATCTTCAAATCCGAAAAGCATTCCCTGTACACATGTACAGGCAGGGGGTAAGCAACCACTAACTCACCAAACAATTCCGTATTAAAACATTAGAAGATATGCGGGTACCAAAATACTCATACATATACATGAAATCATTTCATGTCAAAACCATATGATTTTATTATATAATCTCTTAAATCCAATTTATTTAATTAACCATAGTAAGTTAATTTAAATAAATAAACATGTTTCAATACCAACAGGACATCATTTTCAATTCATTCAATTATCTCATTATCAATTGAATCAAATAATTAAACAATTCATCAAATCCATTTTATTCATGAGATGAATGCATATGTCATGTCATGCTCAAAATATTTTTCTCATCTTTTGAAAATCTTACGCACAATGCCAATTTGAAAACACATTGATCCAACAATTTTAATAAAATTTCAAGATAATGCATCGACTCAGTGTCTGGCAATCCTAGTTTCGATCCTTCTTTTATGTTTTCCCATTTAAATTTGGGCGATCGGGGATCGATGGAAATGACCTTTAGGCGGGTCCAATGGCGGCATACTGGAGGTCGAGGGCAGTGCCCCTCAAAACAAAAATGCAAAACGCATTCGAAGTTGCTTGTCCTTGGTCGATGCGGAGTGCGGGAGGGCGCGCGTGCGAGAATGGTCGCGTCGGAAAGCAGGCGATTTGAAGCACTGCTTGCTAAAAAAGCAGTCTGACTAGAGGTGTGGGAAGTTAGGTAGATCCATAATTTTTTTTCCTTTTCTTCTCTCTTTAGGCTGATTGAATGTCACTTTTTATATATATATATATATCTCTCTCTAAAAATATTTCCTCTCCCTTCTCTCTATATTTCCTACCAAAAACCTCACAAGATCTTTGATTTCTCCAAATCCATTGGGATTTAGATCCAAGTCCTTCATCAAAGTTGGTTATCTAGGCGAGGGCTCGTTGTGTGCGGTGGAGATCGAGTTTAGGCATTATTGATTTTGGGGTTTCAACTCGTTTCTTCTTCAAACTTGGTGGAATTTCTACACTCTAATATGGTTTTTAGCAGTTATTTGCTATTATGTATAGATGATGAGATTTGGTTGTGGTTTGGACAAATCTAGGATTTGGGTGTGAAATGAAAAGAGGGTTTTGATGAACATGAGGTAAATGAGTATGAGGCTTGGATATATGATCATATTGTGCAAAAATAGATAATTTTGGTGTTTGGGTTGATATTTGGAAAGAGGAGATTTTGCCTTAATTTTGATTAAATTATTATTTTGTATAAATAATTGGGATAAACATTGAAAATGTGAAATTGGAAGGTTGTGATTATAAATGGTGATTTTGGATATGTATTATAAGTTTTGAATAAAATATTTGTTTTGAGATTGAACATCTCTTGAAATTATTGTATTGGGCTATCGGTGGAGGATAGCCATGATTATAGTAGAAATTGCATGAGGATTAGGTGATTCAATGCTAATTTATTGTTGGTCATTGAATATGACCATGTTTATAAATACATTGTATATGTATGTTTATTGGGAGAAGAAAGGGATGTATTAGTATGTAACCATGTTTATAAATACATTGTATATGTATGTTTATTGGGAGAAAGGAGATGTACTCCATATATGATTATGCTTATAAATACATTGCATATGTATATTTGTTTGGGAGGAGAAAGGAGATGGACTCCATGTAAAGCAAGCTAGCCAAAGTGTCTGGGTGAAAGACAGAAATTATATATATATATATATACATGAGTCTGATTCCATGGACGAAATTTCCGTAAAATAATGATTTGAAGTGATTATGTGTGTTTGCATAATTGGGAATCATTGAGTTGTAGTTTCATTTTGGTTGTTGAAAGATAATGAACTTAACTCATGAATTGAGTAGTATATATATGAATTGGAAATGAATTGATGGAAAATAGAATGAGATTGGCCTAGTGGCATATAGATACGTAGGCCTTGTGGATACGGCCATATCGGTATTGTTTATGCATGTGGTATTTATACCTTTGCTAAACTTCATATATTGTGTTAGATTATCTCTACTGGGTTGTTGGCTCACCCTATACAGGAATATCATTTTTCAGGTGCAGGTGAGATGTTTCCTCCAAGGCAATAGCATGGATGGACTTTCAGGAAGCAAGAGCTTCTTATTTATGCTTTATGTGTGTATGTTTGCTATTTGTAAAGCCAATGGCTTAAGATGTAATGAGCGAGACTCAATTTGTGTAACCAAACAATGACTTGGAAAGATGTAAGCCTAAATGGCATTTAACTGGTTGTGAAACAGTGAACTCTGATGTATGAAAGTATGTTGTTTCTCATATTTATTCCGCATATGAGTTATCCTTATTGTAGTATTTTGGGGGCGTTACATAATCCCTAGGCTGGTGTCTGCAAGCAGACTATACAAGTACTACCAATTTTTCATTTTTACCAGTATTAGCTGGAAGGCTCGACACCCGTAATCTGTCATTTTTACCAATATTAACTGGAAGGCTCGACACCTATCATCTACACCACCTTTCAAGACTTACCACCGTATTTATCCCAAAATCATTTCATGAAAACTTGTTTCCCAACATTCCTTTCTCATTGCAAAGTTTTCAAATCAAATTTCAAAGCTCATCATTATCAAATGAATTGATATGCCAATGCAATGATTAATAATACAATGCAATTTTTCTTTCACTTTCAATACCTCTACACAAAATTCCCATTGTGATCAAAATTCACATTTCTCATTTCAATATAATTTCTCAAGATGAATATAAATACTTTTATTCTAATTCATCCATGGGACAACAAAATTTCCATACTTAGAGTAATCTCAACCATTTAGTCACATCGGGGACTATATCAACATTTTGAACAACAATTTTCAAAACTTCAACAATTCTCATATTCATGAAAACCATCATTTTTATGTAAACAAATAAACAATTTAAATTTCAAAAAAAATTCGATACATACAATCTATTCACATCTCATCAAATATGAACCACTATACTAATTTTCATATCACAATCACGTCATTAATCTCTCAAGATCTGTTTCTACGTATGGGTTTATTCCTTGAGATACATTAAAAAAAATAATACCGTTAATGCCCAAGAAAACATCATTTTCTTTCCAAACTCATTCTCAAGCATTATTCAACTATGACATATTATTTTTGATCAAAAGCCCCAAAAGTTAAACAGAATTCCTTTATTTTCTTTGAAAATGCTCTTTTGATGCATAATGGTAAAATTTCAAAACCGATTAGAGTTAAGTCCGTTTTGTTCAAATTTAAAACATAGCTCTTTCATAACCTTACAAACATATTCAAGTTTACACTTTCGTAATTTGGGCATCAACTCTTTATTTTCTCAAAATTTCTCTTTTAAGCAAATAAATTACAAAATTTTCAAAATTTTAATTAAATTATATACAACTCTAAGCTCTCTATAATCAAGTAGAAGTGCATAAAGAAGTGTAGAAAAAATCCCTACTTAAGCATTTACTCCATATTCCTCAACATTAATTTATTTTTCTCAAAAATAAATTCCAAATCAAAGATAAAAAAAATTTAACTTTATATTGCTCAAAATAAATCATCTAATCATAATATGATGTAGATACAATTCATACAACTATTAAATTTTATTTTCGGATTTCTTTGCAAAATTATCAACACAAAATGATTTTTCCAAACCAATCTCAAAATGCTAACATTCTTAATATTTCAACATATTTTTTCTTCCAAAAATTACCAAACAAAAATCTGAATATATATATATGCAATACCTCTTATAATGATATGTTTTTTCAAAATAACCCTAACATAGCTTTAATGTCATAATATGAAGAAAGTCCTACCTCAAATAATGAAGAAGAATAGTCTGGAAGACAAACATCGCCCGATCATGAATCGTGATCACCATTCACGAAGATCACTGTGAGCTCTCCGACTTTCATTTACAACACTTTTGCAAAATCTCACTCTAACGACTCCCAATCTAAGCTCAAAGATTGAGCATCAATGGAGGAAAAAAATGAGAGAGAGAGAGAGAGAGAGAGCGTTGTGAGAGAGAGGGAGAGAGATTGCACTCAGTTCTCTGCTAATTCCAACCAAAACAAAAGGAAAGAAAATCTAAGGAAAATCAAGAAGGGGCAAGACAGAGGAGGAGGGACATAGGGACAACCCCACATGGGTTCACTTCCCCAAAATGTTTTTTTTTTTTTAAAAAATACAATATAAATATAAATTATAAAATGATATAATTTTTCTCATCACAAAATATAACATTTTTGTACACAAAATATAATATTTTGTTCACTACAAAATATACATATTTTCATTCTTTATAAAATATATAATTTTTCATCATCATATACACACCATAAAACTAACTATCAAATATTTAAATTATATATCAAAATAGATTTAACAAATTTATCTCAAGTCTGATCCGAACACCTAAAACTCAATTTCAAATTCTGCTATAAATTAAACTGAACATAATCAGTCCGTGAATTTTCATAAAATAAATACTCATCATTTAATTCTGAAATATTTATCAATGTGCTAGACTCATATGAGAACAACATATAAAACTTTCATAATTTTTTGAGGTCAGGAACTATTTTAAAAAATACAAAACCGAACTGTTTTCACTTTTAGAATTTACAGCAATCAAATTCGAAAATTTATTCAAATTAAATTATCGCATTTGGCTATTTAAAAAAATATTTACGGGTCATTACATAGAAGTCACTTGCTTTACCTTGCAAACTAGAAGCTGTATAATTCTTATTGGATGTATGGTTCTGAGTCACAATTGGATATTTTTTAATCCAGCAGGAAAGTAAGTCTCCGTTTGGTAAGACTTTCTAATTATGATTTGAGTGTAGAAAATTTGTTTGGTTATGATTATTGAATAGAGTGTTGTATTGAGTTTTAAATTGAGTGTTGAAAGTTTGATTTCACATGTGAAGTAAGAAAATTTGTTTGGTTATGAGTTTTGGAAAGAGTTTTCAAAACTTAATTCAAATTGTTATAACTCATAACAAAACACACTACTTTCACACTATTGAAAATTTTGATCAACACTCACAACCAAACTCTTTTCAAAATTGAATTAAAAAATTTATTGATAGAGAAAATAACATTAATCAATTTTTAATTGAAAATTCTACAAAGGAAACAATTTTTTTCAAAATAAATATTCAAAAATTTAAATCATAAATATTTAAATAATTTAAATAATCTAAAAAATTTAATAAGTAAAAAATTAAAATAAATATTCAAAAAATTTAATTAGTAAAAATTTAAATATTCAAAAAATTTAAATAATTTAAAATTTTAAAATTTTAAATTAAAAAACAATTCTACACTCAAATAAATGACAAACACATAAAATAAAACTCAATTAAGAAATTATTTTTAAAACTCATAACCAAACACAAAATTAAAACTCCATATTACTTTCACACCTCTACACTCAAATCGTAACCAAATACATAACAAAAAATATATATTTAAAATATTTTATAAAATAGAGTTTGAATTTATTTTTATAAAATATTTAAAAAATTAAAATCGTAATATTTAAAAATATTCAAAAAATTAAAAATTTAAAAAATCTAACATATTTAAATATTAAAATATTTAAAATCTTAACAAAATTAAAATATTTTAAAATATTTAAATATTTAAAATATTTAAAAATTAAAATATTGATTTGAATTGAGTTTTGAAAAGAGTTTTTGAATTATGTGTTTGGTTATGAGTTTTGAAAAGTAATGATTATGTTTTGAATTGAGTTTTGAAAATGGAGTATAAATTATGATTTGAGAGCTCAAAACAAACCGCGACACTCAAATCAATGGGTGGAACTATAATTTGAGAGGCTTACCAAAGCCTCTTTATGACAATAGTATTAGTGTTTTAGTATAGAATTCTTAGTGAATATAGATATGGGTGTATGAGTGTGAAGGCGTTAGCTTGATTAGGTTTTTCTTTATTTACGAAATTATATTAATTTATGGGATTTGAATTCTTGAATGTTGATAGTATTTAATAAGCAGTTGAATGGAAGGAGAGGTATCTCCGGCATTTTCTATTTCCAATTGGATTTATCGAAGAGACCAACTGGTGTCTCGGTTTACTAGTAACATTTTTCCCCAACGCTCCATCTTAATTCCTCTGCTTTTATCAGCATAGGTAAGGGAAATAAGCCTAACTTTTTAGGGTATATACCATGTCCATATTGCGTTATGGCATTTTTGTTGATATTAGGGAACGGTGGTGCTATATGCACCAATTAATGTACACACTAATATACGAACTAGTGTTATGATATCATTAATGACCACATTTATTATACAAGTTACAAATATCCAAAATCATAAAAATGAAGTCACATCATCTATTAGTACACTAGTGTGTATATTAATTGGTACATATAGCATTATTCATTAGGGAAAGATCCATGCAATTTGAAATATGATAAATGAAGGAAGGTTTCTCGTAATAAATGGTTCCCTTCCATGTAAGAGAAGACTTCTCTCCAATCGAGGTAACAACCCAAGTTTGCAAGTGTGCCTACCATCCAAGGGTGGTGGGCGAGTAGTGAGAAACTCCTACCCAGCATTAACATCCATGAAGGTCTAGTTATCTAAATGATCCCCATTGAAATTAACATCTCTTATTTAATATTTGGCATGAGAAGATGATTTGTTTAGAAGCATAAAAGTCTGTTAATGTACACAAAAAAGCCCGAACCATCTTTTAATGCTTGTTTAAATGTCGGTGTTTTACTTTTCCATTGAATAATCTCGTTTACGTCTTTGGTCGATTTTGTGTCCTGACATTATGCTTCTCGTCCGTAGATTCATATTCTTTGGAAGCCTTGTAGAACAATGGCACATATGAATTCTTTTTCTGTTTATATTTTGTTCAGATTCTTTTTGTTTGCGCATTGGATTAATACATTGCAATTGCAGGAAGCTATAGTTCTACCCTCATTTCTCGCGATAGCAATTCACCCAAGACCTGCTGTTTGGGAATTGTTCGTGTCAATGTGTATGAACCGAGTGTGGAACAATTAATTGTTCAAGAATATCTTTGCTTCAAAGAACTTGTGGATGGGGAGTGAGGAACCTCTCTTGAAATTGTTTAATGATTATGAATTTGTTGATTTCCTTGTTTGATGTGACATACTTGATAAATGACCAGAATCTCATAGATAATTGCTGCCTTTTTTACATATTTAATTTCTCACAAGTTTAATTAAAATTTGGAATTTGGAACCTTGTTTAGGTACAATGGAAATTATGTGCTTGAACTGATTTTGAGTTGTTCAATACCAGTTCTAGACTAACTCAGTCATCTTCCATTGGCAATGTGGTTTCAATTTCTCTATAAGTCACCTATCGTCAATCATCTTCCATAATAAAAAGTTTGGAGCCTTTGCTTCATTTTCTTAGCACATAATGGGCATGTAAGTCTTCTTAACTTTGGCATTGACATTATGATCTTTGCTCCCCATTTAGAAAATGAATAATAATAATAATAATCATAATCATCATCATCATCATAACACAAGAGGTTTGTAATTTGCATGAGGAGACTTAAGATACTTTTATTTTACTAATGTGTTTTGAGGTGATGATGCTTCTTGATGGGATACATACAATATCTGGACTCCGGTTTGTTGTGTCTAGGAAGCGAAAACAATCACTTGCACAAGCACAAGCAAAAACACAAAGAATTACATGGTTGACAAATTGCCTCGATCCAGGCGGATTTCACTGTATTTTGAACAAAGAATTACACACTCTATAATTCTCTCTCCCTACTCTATATTCTCTCTTCAACTCACCACACTGACCCTCTCCCATTCACTAACCATTTATAGATGAAATGGAGGGCCAAAGTCTTCAACAAGCAACCACCAACATTTATGGCAACCACCACCAACATTTATGGTAGCCATCAATCAGCATTTTTGGTAGCCATCAATCAGCAGCCATCATTGAAAATCTAAGCCAATCTTCAACAAATCTCCACCTTAGCGAGGATTCTCTATCAACATAATGATCGATCAACCGCCATGTGCAAGGTGCTTTCGGTTCAAGAGATGTTGACCAAGTCCAACGGTGTTGGAACTTGATCGAGAAACCACTTTTTTGAACATATCGGTGGATTATCTGCCGTGATACTAATCTTTTGAAGTAGAATATCCGTCATTCACAATTTCTCCGGATGAAATGAAGCGGACATCAATATTGCTTAATGCGGGGAATGATGAACTTGGTTCTTTGCCAAACAAATGGCACTTTCGACTATCGCAGTACACCTCAACGTGCTTTTAAACAATACCCAAGTCCTCAATCAACCCATGTACCCAAGTCCTCAATCAACCCATGTAGCCAAATAGCTTCCTTAAAGGCTTTTGTCTCTGCCATGTGCTCTACCTCTGTTGTGGACAAAGCCACTATTGGTGATGTTGACCTCCAACTCACGGCCCTTTAGGCGTAAATAAATACTCTGTTGTTGGCCGTTTGTCTAAGTCACGACATAATCTGAGTCCACATATCCAGCTTGATTACATTAGAGCCTATGATCTCTCTCAAACTTCAAACCCATATTAACTATGCCATGTAAGTAACTTAAGATCCATTTCACTGCCTGTCAGTGACCTTTCCCCGGATCATGCATATAGCTGGTTACCATACTCACAGCATGTGAAATGTCGAACTTTGTACAAACCATAGCATACATTAATGCACTTGCATTTGCATATGGAACTGTGCCATATGCTTTCGTTCTTCTTTATGCGTGGAACATCGAGCACTAAGCTTGAAATAAGGGGCCAATGGTGTACTCACGGCTTTTTTTTCCCATTTATGCAAATCTATCTAACACCTTTTTTGAATAATGGATTTGTGTCGACAAACGTGCCCTTCTTCCTATCTCTTTTGATCTCCATGCGAAATTTTCTTTGCTTTGCCAAGATCCTTCATTAGAACTCTCACACTTAGCTGCCTTGAGTTTATCAATATCCACCTTGCTCTTAGATGCAATCAGCACATCATCTACATATAAGAGCAAATAGATGAAGGAACCATCGGAAAGCTTATGAAAATATACATAATGATCATACTGGCTTCTTGTGTATTTCTTTTTTGTCATGAACCGATCAAATGCAGCTTGTACCCTTTGTCTTGGGGATTGCTTCAACGCATTACTTGATTTGTTAGACACATGCCCAATTCTCTTTTCTAGCAACTTTGAAACCATCTAAATTTGGGACATATATATCTCCTCTTCAAGATCTCCATGTAAGAAGGCGCGGTTTGACATCGGTTGGGTGAGCTCGAGATCAAAGTAATGCAACCAAAACTAGTAAGATCTGAATAGATGTGTGCTTCACAATAGGTGAGAAATACCTCATTGTAGTCTATTCCTTCATGGCATAGCTTTAGCTACAATTCTAGCTTTGAATCGATGTTGTCTTTGCACAGGATGCCTTCCTTCTTGGTGTAAACCCACTTTACCAATTGCTTTCTTACCTTTTGGAAGTTGCACCAACTCCCAAATGCGGTTCTTGTGAAGTGACCGATCTCTTCATCCATAACCTCCTTCCATTTGACACTTCGGCTACACCTTTGCTTCTTTGAAAGTGCAAGACATTATCTTCAATGATTGGAAGTGCATAGGCCACCATGCTCGGTCATCCAAGCCGGGTTGTAGTAACTCTTTTCCTTTTCGATTGCAATGGGTTACATTTGTGGTAGCCTCTAGATCTTCATTTTCATCTGAACTCTCTTGAAATCTTCTTCCTTGTCCGTGAAACTTCTTGAGGATGGTTGGTGGCTAAATAGTCTTTGCTAGAGTCTCAAACTCCACCTTGACTTCTTCAATGCTTCTCGATTCTCTTGAGGATTTGGTTGCTTGACATTGTAGACTCATCAAAGGTAATGTCTCTTCTAGTGACAACTTTTCTTTGATTCGGTGCGAGTCAATATCCACTTGACACCATCCTTTGAAGCCCAAGAAGATAGCTTTCTTGGCTCTGGGATCCAACAGATTCTATAACATGAAAATAAACTGGACATCTAAAGATATGTAGCTGATCATAATCAGTAGCTGGCGCTCCTGACCATACCTCCATGGGAGTCTTGTCATCAAGTGCTACAATAGGTGGTCGGTTAACAAGATGGCGAGCATAGTTCAATGCCTCGTCCCAAAATGCCTTGATCAATCCAATGTGACGGCATACTGCTTGGACTTTCTCTACCAAAGTCACGGTTCATCGTTACGCAACTCCATTTTGATGTGGTGTTCTAGAAAGCTGTGAAATGTCTCACTATCCTTCATTACGGCAAACCTCAAAGAGGATCTAATGTGTATTCCCCGCCATTGTCAGATCTGAGCTTCTTGTTCTTTCTGCTTGTCTGGATTTCAATCATTTTATTCAATGTAAGAAAGATATCTATTGCCTCATCTTTATGCTCCATTGTGTAAACCCAAACTCTCATTGATAAATCATCAATGAATGACACAAAGTAGTGTTTACCTCCCAAAGAAGCATTCTTGGAAGGACCCCATACCTCGGTGTGAACGTAGTCTAGAATCCCTTTGGTACGATGAATAGCAGTACCAAACTTGATTCTTGTTTGCTTGATACACAATGCTTTCATGAACTCAAGTTTCCTGTTTTGGCGCCTTTCAAGCCTTGCACTTTACTAACCCTTGTAAAGCCTTTTCTCGATATGCCCTAAGCATATTCCAAAGAATGGAAGTGTACGATGCATCATCCTCATTTGGTGGAGCACCACTCTCGCTGTATTTGTAAAAGCCGTCTAGAAATTATAAATTTCCCTTCAGTACCCTTCATTGCAACAAATGCTCCTCGAACAACTTTGAGGACTCCACCTTCGAGTTACTCTATCACCTTTGGGTCTAAAACTCCACTAAGATGAGATTGTTCATCAAATGCGGTATGTATCGAACACCTCGAGTGAGATTTTCTATCATGCATCTTCGGTCGGTGCTCCAATCCTTTGTTACTGCAAGCTTGGTGCGTTGCCCATCAACCTGACTCCTCCATCGAACTCTCGTAAGCTCAGAACCCGCTTGTTAGGACACATGTGGTAGGAACATCCAGGAATCTAGAATCCATTCATCCAGACTAGCCATATGATAAAACTATGAAGGTGATCCTACACCATTATCTCCATCTCGTGCAACGTTCACCTTTTCCTTTTTCTTATTTTATTGGGACAATCTTTTTGCCCAATCTGGTTTAATCAACAAGCAACACACTTTCGTCTTTTGCAAGACATCTTCTGTCGATGATTTCCCTCTGGATTTTGAGCAAGACTTTCCTGCATACTGTATATCTTACGGTAATTGTCACGCCTCGTGTGAATCTTTGAGTCACATTTTGCAGACTTATCTTTCATACAGACTCATTATTTACCAAAGGCGTTTGAAACATCAACATACTTGATCTTTTCTTTACCATACAAAAAGTGGTGGTGAGATGATCATATGTGTCAAGCAAGGAATTCAAGTAATAGTGCTTTATCTTCATCATCAATGTGATCATCAAGTTTTCCAAATCGGTAAGAATTTTGTTGAAATTGTTTTAGGTGTTAGTTCATCGAAATACCTTTCTTATAGTCGAAGCAGAAACAACCTCTTCTTCAAGTAAATTTGGTTCTCAATGCTCTTTGTCATGAACTTGTCTTCCGCGCCTTCCAATGGTCGCCGCAATATCATATTACGTGAAGGCATACTTCTCCTCTTTTGCAAAGCAAGTCGGATGGAGCTACGGGCGAGATTCACTTTCTCATTCTATCAAAGTCGAGTTATCTAGTTTATCTCCAGTGAAGTGAGGTTCATCTGGACAAGCATATCTTTAACCCATCTCCACATGCGAAGTTCTTTGTTTCCATCAAAATTTTTCTACCTCGAACTTAGCATAGGACAGGGTCCAATGCCTAAAGTTACTTATGATTCGTTAGGTTACTTGTGGACTCGGTTGATTTAGGTCTCGTAGATTACGCCCATTGAGGCTGCTTTCGATAATCTCCGCCACAAACAATATGACAGCACGGAACATAACAAATTCTAAACTCCCAAAAACTTCATGAAAATTAGAATTAGAATCTCAAAAAGAATTGGCGGTTATTAATAAAGTAATGGTTGATTTAGCTAGAAAGCACTTGTCTCACTTCTCCCGAGGCCTCAGTAAATTTCTCCAAATCAAGGACCAAATTGCAATTTCCCAAATCCGGGACCTTATTGTAATTAATAGAAGTTCCAAGGACTAAATTGAAATTTTAACAAGATCGGAGAGCTCAAATGTAATTTCCCAAACTTTGAGGGATGAAATGAAATTTCTCAAACTATTATGGGTGAAATATAATTTCTCAAACTTTTAGGAGCCTCTCGCAATTTCAAAAATTTGGTTTGTTGGGTTGACGACGTGGTAGATGTCTTTGGCGTGGCGGTTGGTCAGTGGCGTGTCTCGACACGTGACAATGACTAAGCGACCCGTGGTCAGAGCGTTGATGGTTGGGAGCGTGGCGCTTTGCAAAAATGATTTACAATATTGGTGCTCCAAGGATTTGAACCTTGGTAGAAGGAGTGCAATGTAACCTTAACCACTTGGGCGAGCTCATCTTGGTGTCGATTTTCCTTCAAATATATATTTGAAATATATATTTTTTTTGCATAAAATTAGTCTTCTACCTCTTGCTACGTGGGTCTTACGGTTAAGAGTTGACTTTCGTGCCACACTTTCACGGTAGCGTGTGGATCACCTAGAAGTCCGTTTGGCCGTTCTTTCACGATGCGGACTCCTCTCGTCGAGCGGACCTCTGGTATATTGAAGTTGATTTCGACAACTTCAAAATTTTCAATTCTGAAGCGAGTTAGGATGCTACATTTTGGCTGTAACGATACTTTCGATACCAATTTGTTGTGCCTGGGAGGCAAAAAACAATCACACACAAGCACACAAGCAAGAACACACAAAAATTCGTGGTTAGGCAAATGCGCCCTCGATCTATGAACAGCATTTCTCTATATTTTGAACAAGAATTACACACTCTATAATTCTCTCTCTCTGCTCTGTATTCTCTCTTCAACTCACCACACTGAACCCCTCCCATTCACTAACCATTTATAGATGAAATGGAGGGCCAAAGTCTTCAACAAGCAACCACCAACATTTATGGCAACCACCATAACATTTATGGCGACCATCAATCAGCTGACCATCGTTGAACATCTGAGCCAATCTTCAACACGATTTGCTTTGGCAGAGCGGAGAATATCTTTTTCTACGGATAAACATACTCTCGGTTTGAATATGTATAAGTGACAATCTCTCAAGACAACTCTTCTTGCTTAAATAGAAATAAGCCTCAAAATATAGAGCTTTCTCATTTCAAGAGAGCAAAGTTGCTAGATAAACTTGGGGAGAGGAGGGTGTTGGATTTTGGTATTGAGATCAATTAAGTAATTTTTTACATTATATTTCATTCAATAAAGCCTATTATTAATTCTAGATTTTATGATTGATGATAATGATAAGAAAGGAAGGGGAGTTGAGTATGATAACAATTGGTGACAAATGATAGCCTATAGTTTGAAGACACATGTCGTTACATTCTTTTTCTTTTCTTTTCATTCTTTTTATTTTATTTTGATTCATTATTTCCAATTTTTTCCTCTCTAGGCCACTTCTTCTTAAAGTATGGCCTTGATAAATAGGTTAGATTAGATCAACTATTTAACACTTAAATCTTGGCTTTATTGCAATGGAAGAATTGGGTTTATTTTAGGTCATGGAAATGGCATAGTTTCTTCGTCATATTTGTAGATAGCATAATTTTTGATTGCCCTCTTTAATTTGTCATATTTGGATGGAAAGTCTGTTATATGTATGCAGAAGAAGTTGTTGGACCAACGAAGATTGCTTTGAGTTGAAGGAGCTCTGTGGATTTAAGCAAGTGGTCTGATTCGAGTCCTTGTCGATCTGACAAACCTTCTTGGGAGGTCCGCCTGTGGCGTCGACCATACCTCGAAGGATTAGTCAGGGGTGAAGCACAGGGATACCTTAGGAAACCAAAAAAAAAAGTTGTTGGAATCCTCATTGTCAATTGTGGTCTATTTTTGTTCTGTTTTGTACACTAATTTGTTTGTATGGACTTTTCTATGCTTGATATTTTGTTATTCAATCATATAGCTTGATTACCTTGTCTGGAGCCAAAACAACAGAAGCATCCAATATCATGAAATTTGAGTTTTATCTGAATGAACCTTCTTTGTTTTCATACATTCTACAATTTTAGATTTTCATTTGTAACTTATTTTCATTTTGGTCTAATTTTTCCTATTAGTTCTAACAAAAGGCAGGCAAAGGAATGAATTCACGGAGACTTGAAGCTAATTACTATAGTTTGCCTAAATCCTTGATTTCTATTTTCAAGTATGCCCTTCAATCTAATAGTTACATATTTATTCCCCAAAATTTTCTTTCTTCATTCACCAAAATTTTCATTCTAGGGCCTCATGTCATTTCCTTCTCTATTTCCTTATATATCTTTCGTCACATCGTTATGTTCATATTTATATATATATATATATATATGGATTATTCATAGTTATTTCCAAGTGTATGGATTTTTTGATTTCATTTTTGTTTTTAATCATTTTTATTGGGTTATATTATTTTTTTGGAAGTTAAAATAAATTATAAATGAGAGACTATTTGGCATTGAAAAGATTCAACTCCTAAAAAAGTTGTTCTAATTTAATCATAATGACATGATAGATTATCTCACAATTTTTTGGATTTATTTACAATTCCAACCATCCCCACCTTCGTGGTTGATCCTCTCCTTGCTTTTGATAGTATCATTGAGATATTTTTTAAATGCTTATTTCCCAATTTCGCGGAATGGCATAAAAATGAACACTAGAAGATGGTAAATATGGGCCTGGGGAATTTGGGAAGAGAAGTAAATGGATATGGCATGTAGAGGGATTATGGTTGAAAAAATTCATATCTAATTCATGAAAAACTTATGTTTTCCGTTTTCTTTTCTTATTTTTTAATGTTATATTTTGATATGTTGGCGGGAAGAGAATAATATGATTTTGTCCAAATTACTGTTGTTGTAATGAATTTTTTTGTTTATTTTTTATTTATGTGTTGCTACAAAAAAACAAATAAAAGATTAAAGTAAAAATCAATCTATATTGTAATTATTTTATAATTATCCTTTGAATTATAATTTTCACAATGGTATTAATTGCTCTAATTTTAAATTCCCCACGTAATGGAAAGCCCAAACCCACGAGGTCAAAGCCCTCAAAAAACAATTCAACTAGTTTTGCCAAACAATAGAAAAAAGAGAATGATGTTTTAATTATTAATTGGACAAATCTATATTGCGGGTTAACTAAATTATTCATTGAAAATGATATGATAGATAAATTTGATTATATAAAGCTTAGTTGTGTAATTTTGTTTGTTAAAAATGTAAGAAAAGTAACATTTAAGTGATATTTCTTTGTATTTAGAATTAATTTTGGATTGATTAATGGCTTTTATGTGTTTCATTTGGTATTTTTTTTTTTTCGTTTGTTTGGTATATTGAGTCTTGCTAAACCATGAAATAACAAAAATCAAATTATTTTTATTTTATTTTTATCTTTTTGAGTTCTTATAATGATTTGCTTAAAGATCTTAATCCTATGTAAGCTAAATTATGGTGATCATCTATTCCAAACAATCTACGTGTGGGTACTAATAAATAAATAAATAATAATTGTATGGTAATTCCAATTACATTGAAACCCTTTTCCGTCAAATGTTCATGCGAGTCACTGTTGAATAATCCAAAATTTTTAATACGATGACATTCTGGCGGTCAAGAAGATTAGCTTATTTGCCAAAAGCTAAAGGGTTTAGGATTATTGCATCACCCCAAGCATAAACAATAGAATTTGAGTCTTAATAAAAGTTTTGCGAGAAGCACATGCAATTATATATATATATAAAAGGACAAGGGTGGTCAATTTTATTTATTAATTCATGCCAAAATGAAATTTTAAAATTACCAAATTCCAAATTGTGGTTACTCCTTCTACTGAACCTCCGGGGCCCCCTATATAGTACGAGATGCCCAAGAAGCCCCGGTATCCTTCATCTTTCACTTCATCTCTGAATTCTTTCTATTGTTTTGTAAGCTTCGTATGGTTTGAGGATTATATATCCCCTCCACTTGGACTCTTAAGTTGCAATATTCCTGCGGTGTGCATCATATCTTGTGTCACGAATTAGAAAATGACCTCCCAGGTTCTGCGAATTTTGGGGTGCCCGGTGGGCTGAATACCCTCTCCTCCCATTGAATACGCGTAAATAAGTTTGCTAATCCGCCATAGAAGTATTCTCTTTAGCCAAAAATCCGAGATTGGTGATACATAACTCCAAGCCACCAGTTTCCATTAGCTAGGTCCTATATATTTTTTACATGGATATCAAAAATTGAATAATGTGAGCAGAAGAACACAAATTTCTATTTCTTTACCACTAATTACTTAATTATGATTTTTGTTTCACCAATTATTGAATTGTAATAATTATTTGACACAACGGTAGCATGACTTGGGAACTTGTTTCATAATTAAAAGTTTTCAAATGTAACTTTGAAAGATGTAGATTTTTTATCGAAACCGATTGTTCACTCACGTATAGAGACCTCTTCAATTACTTGACCAAGAGGCCATTAACGTGTTCACACCGATCCACAAATCGAGGACAAGAATTTGTATTGAAACAATGAGATTGACTTTTGCACATGTTTGGTAGACAAACATATGCAAATATATTGTAAGAGTTACTAAGAAAATATAATAGTCAATCAAAGTAATATGCTTGATAAAAAGCAATGATACTGCCACATTACGAAGTATATATGAATAGTGGGGCGATTGCATCACCAAGCAGAGATGGATCCACCTAAGACAAAGCCAACAACATAATAACAACAAATGCTTTTTGTCTATGTGAAGCTAGTTTTTTACTTGTGAAAATTGTTTCTAAAATAAGTGAAGAAGTTAAATTTACTGAGAAACAAGAAGATCAACTTACCCTCCACAGAGCTTGTAAGCTACTCGGGCCCATTTTGAATCATCATTAGCCTGCACTTATATTGTTTACCCACTGACATGTCCCAGTTTGGTGTACACTAAACATCAGTTGACGCTCCACTTTGTATGTTGTTTTGGACCATCTACCCGTCTCAACTATGGCATCTTGGGTAATAAAAGTCCAAAACATATGTTATTACTTTTATATTTTGCACCCTTCTTGTGAGAATCTGAACATATCCATATTGTTTGGAGAAAACCAAAAGGCCAATTAAAATACCCAAATCTAACACAAAAATAGCATAGTAATTTTTCTCCCTCTTTGTGTGAATCTATTAGGGAACAATTTGAATAGAGCACAATATATATATATATGTCTGAAAATAATAAATCTAAAAATCACACAACAAGGGAAGAAGCGGTTTGCCAATCAAAAAAAAAAAAAAAAAGGCAAAAGCAATTTTTTCACGATATGGAATAATGGGTGCATAAGAGTTCTCTCTAGTTAGAGACTAGAGGCAGAAACAATCCAGAACAACTACAAAATAAGTTTTTCTTGGCAACACAAGAACTAGTTACAAAAATTTAGGAAAGATCTCACCAAAAAAAAAAGAGGGTACTGTTCTGGTAGAAAGCCAAATTAGAATGCTCCAAATCTAATCTCCTTGTTCAGAATTTGACTCAATTAGATGATGTTTGTTTGGTTATGAGTTTAAAAATAATAGTTTTGGGATGATTTGTAATTTTTTTTTATTGATTAATGTAAAATGTGAGACAATGTGAGGTAAGATGTGAGATGTGAGATGAGAGATGAGAGAGAAAAAGTGATTGATTAATTGATTGATCAACAATAAAAAGAAAGAAAAGCGAGGAGTTTAGTAATTTTGAGTTGTATTTTAAAAATATGTTTGATTAACAAGTTGCATTTTAAATCATGATTTAAAAAGCGAGGAGTTGAGTTTGAAAAGTAAACCACGTCTACCATAATCTCTCCATGTGGGCTTGAGACTTGCATGGGCTTTACCAAATATTTGGGTCATCCCTCTACATACAAAGGAAACCCAACCCAACAAAGCATATATATATCTATATACGCTCGTGCTTTTTTTTTGTTGATTTTTCCCCTCTTTTCATTCAAAAAGGCATTGTGCCTTAACTATAAGGTTACAATGTTTAGTGTTTTTGATTTGTCTTGGAATTCAAGCCATGTAATATCCCATCTGCCAAGTAAGAAAATTATTATCAAAAGTTGCCTAAAACTTTCAACAAGATGAGGCTAAACATATAGCTTCAAAAATGAGGACTAAAATCAATTTATAGGATCAAAAATGTGGTTACGATTGTTTTATGTGTGTGTTCGGCTCATTCAATAAGGTGATTCATACAAACAAATAAAACCAAATATAGAAAACAAGCAATAGTGCAAAACTAATATTGTGAAGCCTATAATCTTATTTGACAGGATAACACATCGGCACCATAGGTGTCATCTGTGAGAGTCATTATTTTTTGGTAAGTTTCTCTCTAATGAGATCTTCTTTAGTAGTTCTTCTAATTGGGCCCCATTCCAACCGGGCAACCCGCCCTTTAGTCCTATATGTGAGGTTTGCTAACATTTGAAACTTGGTCTCTTGATCTCTTAGGTAATGAAGTGGGCTTCATCGCAATTCAACTCAATTCGAAAGGTAAGCAGAGACATGCACATAAATTGATCACATAATGGATTACGAGAAAACTCACAAGAGTTGGATTCTCTTTGTTGGGTATGCATGTCTTGTTTTCTATGAGCCTCATATTATTAGTGTTGGGTGTGTGTATCAAATTTTGTAAGATCCATCAGTATTTTGGGTTAGGTTGTGAAATCAAGAGTTCACTAGTAATTCAATGTGTAGGGTTTTATTTGTATGGGACTAACATTTCTATGGTTTGCTGTAAATATGAATCTTCCTACACTCTCCTCTCTTTGTTATTGATGCTTGTCCCAAAATTTATATTTTATGTATTGGATTTGATCAATACAATTATTCCCTTCACCAATAAAAAAGTATTGTAGAGGTGTGAGATTGAGAAGGTTTGTAAAGATGTAGGGATATGAAAAATTGGGACAATGATAGTGAGTAAGTAAAGCGTGTAGCTTAGGGAAGCGGGTAGAGTTTCAAGACTTGATATTGGTGTCGGATTTTAAAGGTTTTTGGTATTATTGTTGTACTCATATGCTTCATAGTATATTTCTCTTTTGTATGCAAATCTTTGTGATTTTAATCTTTAGTGTGTACATATGGATGTGCAATAATCCCGGACCTATTGTGTGAACTACAATGTATCTTGTGATTTATTTTGTGCTTATAGGCGTTGAATAAATAATTAAGTAGCCTTCAATTATGTGTTGGAGATAAGAGGATGTATGGAGACAAACCGAAAATGAAAAGTATGGTTCTTCAAGAAGGATGATCAAATGCGGGTTGCTTGTAGAAATCACGCAATCATATATATCTCCATAATTATTCGAATGTTACAATCTTTCATTAATTTTATATACAAATGTTCAATTCATGAAAGGTTGTTCACAATTTTGTGCAAAAATAATAATACCATATTGTATTCTCAAGTTGACGTCAAATTAGATGGTTGCAATTCAAGACATCCATGATATTAGGCCTAAGATGCCTATTAATCTTTGCCATTTGATTTTCATAGAAAATTTAAGTGGACAATATTGGAATTGTATGTTCTCGAAACTAGTCTCAGGACATCCTAGGAAACCGCTCAACTTAAATTTTTATTTATTATATTTGAGACAATAGTTTGTTGATAGAATCGTGTCAACAACTTTATGTTCGATTTATCCTTTATATGGTGATTATTAAGTTCCATAAGAGGTAGATACAAAATAAGACATTAAGTATGGGATATGATTGATTATTGAGCTCTATAAGGTGATAAGACACCAAATGAGAGATTAAGAAGTGCATTAGTAAAAACACCAAAATATTCTCCCATTATGGTCATTACATTACGTATGTATGTCTAGTGTGGTATGGGATATGATAAGATTTGACCAATTTCTCAATCCAGAACATTTCAAAATGGACACGATATGCAATTGATAATATCAACATCAATTATGGCAAGTCTATTAATCAAATATAATTTACTCCTTGAAATAAACATAGCAAAATTGAACTAAGATGTGTTTGGATGTTAGATTTATATATGAATTTGAAAAGGAATAATAGATGAAAATAAATGAAATGAATAAATAATATTATACTTTACTTCCATTTTTCTATCTAAATTAATCAGCAAATGTTTCTAATAATAGTGTGGTTCTTAAATACTTGAATGATCAAATGCGGGCTTGTTGAGATGTAGAAATCGCAACTCCAAATATCTTCCATAATTAGTTAAAATGTTACAATCTCCTTCCTTAATTCCATTGTGTCATACAAGGTGCATACATGAAATAATACAATAGCATGCGTCCATGGGATGATAATAATAATAAGCATATTATGTATTCTCAAAAATCACAACAATGGTTGTAATTATTTAAGGCAATTAATGAAATTACTAAGATGCCTATATCTATACATAAGGTTCACATATTTTATTTTTGACAAAAATATATTAATAGTCCTTAAAGTATGTGTTTATTGTCATTTTGGTTCTTCAATTTAATTTTGTATTTCATTATTGAAATTTCAATTTGAGTCAATTTGTTCCATTTATTATTATTGAGACAATAGTTTATTGATAGATACATGTAAATAACTCTCTTATATATTATTTAAAATTGAAAAAATTTTTTAAAATAAATAATTTTTATTTAAAAATTAGTTTAATATTATTGTTAATTTGCATTAAATTTAATTCATTCCACATTAGAGACAAAAAATATCAATTTGATTGATGGTTGATTATTAAGTTCCATGGAGGTATGGATACAAAACAAGACATTTCTAATAGGAAATTGATTCATTTTATAATTAGATGAGATCAAATAAATTAAGAATGTCATTAGTAAAAACACCAAAATATTCTATTATTCATTATAATTATTTATGTCTAAAATTTATTTTTGTAAAACATGATTTCTTAAGATTTTATTTTAATAAGAGTCCATGAATTATTATTTATTTATTTTGATAACTTCTCTGCAATTGATAATATCAACATCAATTATAAAGTCTATTAATCAAAAAATTTTTGAAACATAGAACTTAAGAACTAGAGAGCACATCCCATTTTGCCTTTATATATGCCAACTCCTTAGATAGTGTTTCATTCATTGGAATGATTAAATGAATCAAATATAATTATCCATCAAAATATTCATTCATTTGTTTAATTAAATTAAAAAATAATAATCAAACTTATAAATAGATTACCTTTCCAATTTTAAATAAATAATAGTCATTCCATATGAAAGACTATGGAATTATAAATCCAAATTACCTTTCACAATTTTAAATAAACTAGTCTCCTTCAATTCCATTGTGTCCCACAAGGTGAGAGCATATATCAACAGAAATAATACAGCATAATGGTTAGTCCATGGGATTCTATTAGGAAAATAATAAAAAGCATAGTTAGTGATCAAAAATCACAACAATCATGAACTATAATTATTTAAGGCAATTAATGAAATTACAATGCATACTATATCTATACACATAAGGTTCACATATTTTATTTGTTTGAACAAAATATATTAATAAAATATGCATTTATTGTATTTTGGTAAGTTTTAATTTTGTTAATTTATTATTCCTTAAAGTATGTGTTTATTGTCATTTTGGTTCTTCAATTTTTAATTTTGTCGATTTCATTATTGAAATTTCAATTTGAGTCAATTTGTTCCAATTCATTATTGAAGTTGGGCTTGATAGATTGGTTGTAAATAACTCTCTTATATATTGACCCCCCCAAAAAAAACCCTTAAAATTATAATAATTAAATTTATTTCCAATGAAGTAATTTATTTAAGAATTAATGAATTAAAAACTAATCACTTGCATTACTCCAATTTAATTTTAGTTGAAAACTGAAAATATCAATTTGATCGATTGATGGCTAACCATTGATTTTTATGGAGAAAATTATACCAATGAGGTGACAAATTTCTAATATAGGAAAATTCATTTTAAATTAGATAGTCTTATCAAAGTAACCTATTATTTTAAAATGTCATTGTCATATTATTTTAATTAAATTATTTATGTAAAATTTATTTTTGTAAATCGATTTCTTAAATTTATTTTAATAAGAGTGAGAGAATTATTATTTATTTATTTTTGATAACTTCTCAATGGTCCAATTAAAGTATAGACTAACCCAAAAAATTGTTTGGGGCAAGGAGATTTTGAACTTAAGAACATAGAGAGAGCACATCCCATTTTCTGCCTTGACTACCATGCCAACTCCTTAGATAGTGTTTCATTCATTGGAATGATTAAAGTGGAATAAAATTATCATTCCATCAAAATATTCATTCATTTGTTTAATTAAATTAAAAAATAATAACAAATACATTATAAATAGAATTACCTTTCACAATTTTAAATAAATAGTCATTCCATATGAAAGACTATGGAATTATAAATAGAATTACCTTTACAATTTTAAATAAATAGTCATTCCATATGAAAGACTATGGAATTACAATTCATTTTAATCAACCAAAAATAGAGCATAATGGTTACCAATATTATTCTATTAGGAAGAGATTAAAAAAGACATGTCAACTGCTAAACCAAAGTTAACCAAATAACAATGAAAATGAACAAACAAATTAACAGAAATATTGAGTAAATTTACAAATGCACATACAAAAATCAAGGCATAATTTGTTTCAAGTAATGATTGTCATAAAAAAAAATGCAAGTGATTATTTGTAAGTAATTGAAGGAAAATACAATAAATTTTTATTTTTATTTTTTTGAGTTTAGTAAAAATGGATTTAAATATACTAATTTTACAACTATTAAGCATGAATTAACACCGTTTTCATTAAAAAGTATACTTGTAGGAGAGATGTTGTGAAATGCACTTTGCTTGACTAACATTTATTTAATTTTTCACTCTCTAATTTGGAATTAGACTAAAACATCTTTACATTTGAAGGAAGTTATAGAAATTTCTAATTAAAATTAACAAATTATTAACTAGGAAAAATATAATGCCATAAATCATAAACAAATACCGAAAGACAATAGAATTCTGTCACAAGAATGATTTTGAGACCTCAATACACATGGGAATGGGAATGGGAATGAGAATGGAATGTGTGTGGATATATACTAGTAAAAGAAGCCGATGTCTAGCAATGCCCATTATTATTATGGTTAATGCTAAAAAACGTCTCTGGGTATTTGATTAGCAATGCCCATTATTATTATTATGGTTAATGCTAATAAATGTCTATTTGATAAGATGTTGTTAAGAAAAATATTATAGGTCTCAAATTTTCTACCAAACAAATGACTAAATGTCTCCTATGGACTCCACAATCATGTGAGAACCCACACTCATGTGAGATATTTGGTCACTTGTTTGGTAAAAAATTTGATATCCTTAGCATTACCCATGTGTTAAATAGGGAATTGGAGTACCTATTGTGCATCAAGCATGCGAGCGCTATTGTGCATGCTTTGAGGCTCACTCTGAGTCTTATATTGATAATCCGAACTGTTTATTTTTTAGTGTATACCATGAAGAACATATCTATAAATAATCAAGTTGATTTGACAACAGTAACTCTTTTATCAAAACACATTTGTATTGATAAAAATGAATAATCAATGTTATTTTAAATATAATATTGAATATAAATATCTTTCGATTTAAGGGTTATCGTTAACCAATTAACTTATTTTTATAAGTATATTGTACGATATAGTCTTAAAAATAAATACTTTCAATCATTAAAATAAGAATCGGAGTGAGTCTCACCGCTTGACTACTTGATTGCGAGTGTTTGACATATACAATAGGCACCCTAATTTTTTTTTTTCTTTATTTTTATCGGGACAATAGGCACCCTAATTTTCTTGATTTTAGTAAATATTTTTCTTGATTTTTCTTGATTTTAGTAAATACTTTCTTGATTTTTATCAGACAATAGGCACAATAGGCACCCTAATAAATACTTTCTTGATTTTTCTTGATTTTACAATTCTATTTTATTAAATAGGATAGTATTGATTTTCTTGATTTTAGTAACGGTCTAATGTTAAATTATTAATGCATATTTAATATTATATTAAATTTTCTTGAAATTAGTAATTTTCTATTTTTAATCTATTAATTAAGGTAAATTACACTCCAGTAGTCATGTGCTTATTAAATTATTATTTTTATTAATGATTTATAGTGAGTAATAAGAGGAAGATATTGACAATTGACTAAAAGTGCAAGAGTTGGTATCACAATTTCATGTAGAGATTAAAGTGAGATTTAATATAAAATCTGAAGTGCAAAGTGTAATTTATTCATTAATTAAATTAGATGCATGTAATAATTTTGTATTTTTAACCTATTATTTAAATTGAACAAATACCAAGAATCATGAAATAAAGTATTATTGGTTGTCGCTTATCACGTAATTGTGAAATAATCACAATTTTTAATAATTTTTACTAAATAATTCATCTATAATGATTTGACAATTGGGCTTTATATTATTTGATTTGTAACAAATCAAAATTGACATATGATACTATATTTTGTGAGTATAAATTTTTTTGTCACTCTTAAACATTTTCTTTTACCAAAATAATCTATTCTCGACGGATCAATAATACACCATATCGATGTTCAAATGCACCATCGAATGCAAGTTAAATGCATCCTTTAATCTTTTATGCGTTATGCCTATTGGAAAAACAGATCTTGGGATTTGAATATTTGTTTTATAATATTGTTATTGCTTGTGCCCGATGTAACGTTGAAGGAAGTGAAAACGCATTTATATTGTTAACAAGCAAATGCAAACCTAATTTGTTGAACTTATCAACTTGTTTTGTTGTTTCATGGAGTGGATTAGGTGGTTTTAATATGGAATTTGAATTCTCTTTGAAAGGTTATAGTTGATCAATTATGGATTAATTTTTTTGTTAGTAAATTTGTTTGATTGAAGTTCTTCATTAGAACATGATTCAATGTAATGCCCTTTTTTTATTTTTATTTTTGGGTGAGATATATTGAAACTAGACAAATAAATCATTATAATGTATTATAGTAGCTATGGTAGCATCAAAAGGTTTCATGAAACCATTTTTGAAAAAAAAAAAAAAAAGTTCAAATTTATCACAATTTATTTTTGTAAATTGAAATTAATAATACGAGAAAAAATTGTTTTGTAGAAACAATCACAGTTTTTGAAGGTAAGATTACGTTAAAAAACTATGATAAATTATAACCATAAACAATCCTACCTTCAAAGATCATACTTAGTGAGGAGAAAAGGTTGAGATTGTTTATGAAAGATCATGATTAACCGTTATCTTTCAATGTTTTTATAGTAGTGATAGGAGAGAAAGATTTAAGATTTAGTTAATTGTACAACAAACAGTTAGCATGTAGATCAATATCCAAGCCCATTGTGCGAAAAAAGTGAGGCTAGAATTGAAAATTTAGGCGTGTTTGGTGCGATGTTCTAACTATAATTCTACCCCTTCACGTGAACCCTCTATTTGGATACAACTTTTAAAAATTAATTCCACACTGCGTTTGAAAACTTCGTCTACCCAGTCATACCCTAGGCGTCTGAGGTTCTTATTTTATTTTTTGCACCTGTTATTTTATATTTTAAATAAAAATATTTTTATTTTTTAAAATTTTTGTGTTTTGAATAAAATTTTGATTGTGTCTTTGGTTATGAATTGTAAGTTTTTGAATCAAATATCATGTCACATCGAAAATTTCAAACTCAATTCAAAACTATTTTTAAAACTCATAACCAAATAAATTTTCACACTTTCATAATTCCAAAACTCCCAAACTCAAAATACAACTTTATTCTCAAATTATAATTTTAAAACTCTACCAAACGCTACCTAAAAGTTTCTTAAACTCGCATGCGATTTGGCTTAGATTGGACCTCTTCGATTTTTATGACTTTTGTGGTTAGCTCTAGTTTAGGCTTTTATTAAGTTGAGAAAGGGCTTAAAAATAAGCTTCTTATATGGGGGTGTTTGTTTAAACTTTTCAAAGCTAACTTATAGCTTTTAGCTTTGAAAAAGTTATTTTAGACCGCTTGGTTAAACTTATTTCAAAAGCGACTTGATTCTATGACTTACTTTTACTCAAAAAAATTTGATTAGAAGTTGCTCACCTCTTGCTTCGATTATCGACAATTTATGGTTATACTCCTAGATTTGTTTATTTTTTATTTTTTTAAAAATAGAAAAGATCCAAATGGACTATAGATTATTATTATTTTTTTATGAGAAATGTAGAAAAGTAGTAAATAATAAAAAATAAAAATTAATTGAAAAAGCTATTTCACAGCTTATTTAACAAACATTACTCAGCAACTTAAATCTATAATTCATGATTACACCAAACATTAACAACTTGATTAAAATCATAATCTATAATCGCTATAATCTATAAAAGTTGTTTTAACATATACACCAAACGGGGCCATGATCTTGCAAACCCTCTTACCTTATATTTCTATCATGCCATCATTCTTATTTAAACATTAAATTTGGGGTAATTACAACCAAAAAATAAAAATAAAAAATTCCAACATTTAATTCTTATAATAAAATAAATCTTGAACTTTTAATTTTATCAATTTAAATTTCAATCTTTTAATTTATTTTTCAATCTAGACCATTAGTTTACTTATATTAAGTAAAATCCAGGAAAAATATATTTTAGGTTTTAAACTCAATATAGGTAAACTTAAAATGTCTAAATACATAGTTGAATATAATGATTAAAATACTATTTTTAATTAGTTTTCTTGAACAAAAATAGACAAATAATTTGGATTGAAAATAAATTAAAAGTATAGGATTTAAATTAAATAAAAAAATTCAAGATTTATTTTATTATAAGAGTGAAGCCTTGGGATTTTTATTTTTATTTTATTTTTTATAATTATTACCGCATAAATTTTTTTTTCCTTGTTTTTCAAGAACAAAGATTGTTTCTGGAAATTGATTTTTCAAAGCTATCACTTTTTTTAATATTTAAATGCTATGAAATTCATATTTCATTATTTTTAATATGACCAACTAATACATTATTTTTATTAACAAAATAAACAAAATTATAACTGATTAATTCATTTTTAGATTTCTTTGCATGGGCTAAGTAATCATTTTCTAGTGCTTTTTAAAATTTCAAGTTCAAAACTTCTTAAGTGTAAATAATTTTTTTGGTCAATCTATATGGGCTTTATCTTGACTTTAATTGGGACCACCTAGTGGTCTCCTAAATTAGTTGGTCCAATAAACCAAATATAGAGTTTTTTAAAAAAAAAAAAAAATCATTTCATAACAATTTTGACCTTGGTTCTAAAATGAATTTGAGGTGGGTAAAGAAAAGAAAAAGCTTTTCAGCAATATTGGCAGTTTTTCAAAAGTAGATAATTTCAACTATAAAACTCTTGTATCTCTATAAAAAATAAAAATAAAAGTAGAGTGATGCTATTTCTCCTTATTTTGGTCATTGTGTTTAAGTTTGTCCATTTGGGCAAAGTAGAAAAACGCTTGGACTTTTGATCCAACAAAATTGAGACTTTGATTTATGAAGTGAGTGTCCAATTAAATATAAATTAAGAAATAAGAGTGAGGATAAGTTCAAAAAAATTTGAAGTCAGTGGCAGTGAGGGGTGGAGCAGTGCATGTACAGAGTTGTTAAAAAAAAGGGACAATTACCTGCTTTATTTTCTGGCGAATGTTTCAACGCAATTTTACTGAGATTTTAGATTGTTTTTCTGGGTTTTGATTATGATGATTTGAAACTACCACTTCTTAAGCGAAATTGGGAGGCACTTTTGTGGGTTTTTTATTAAAAAGCGGTGTGATTTGCTACGGATCGGTGCGATTTTAGCGTATTGAGCGGTATTTTACACAATCGTGGTTGTAGTAGATATTATACATAGGCATGCATGGGTTGTAGAGTGCATAGAGATGATGTATGTATGCATACATATTGAGTTGTTTTGGGAAGTAAGTTAAAAATTGACTTTTTAAACTTTTTTTTTTTAAACTTTTTTTAAAAATGTAGAGATGTGATGTGACTCAAAAAATTAAAAAAAGGTCAAAAATTAACTTTTACCCCAATTGTGTGTTTTTTCTTTTTGAATGAATGTTGATTTTGTGGTTCAACTTGGATTTTAATAATAATAATGTTATTATTAATATTACTTATTTTTTTATTGATTCTATTTTTTAATTTTATTTTACATATATATATATATATATTTTGTGATACTATCCTAGTTGTTGTTGATAATATATAATTTCTTGAGATATTTTATCAACTATTTTTGTTAAATTCTATATCTTTAGCAACACCAATATTTAGTAGAATTTGTAAAAAACTACGATGTTGTTGACTGTTTATGATCAATACTAGTACTTGATTACGATTTAGTGGTGATCTAGGATATAGAAATGATGATAAACACTCATAAAAAGGAATAAAACTTATAATTTCTTATAATTTTAAGTTGTTTTGATTTTAAGCCACTATGCTTCCAAAAGAAGAATAACATCTAAAGATTTTGATAGTTATTGTAGGGCTTTGGCGTTAGCAAGCTTTCCGTTTACAAAGGTGGCTAACCTCAACCTTTCCTTCCTTAGATCGAGCTCAACACAAGTTTGAGAGTAAAATTACAAATTGAATGGCGGATTGACAGATTAGTGGATTGGCAAATCGCGATTTAGGCGGTTTTAGGCGGATTGGTGGATTAAAGAATATTCTAACCAATTATCAAACATTTGCATAACATATAACACCAATTTGTATAATATTTTTTTATATATATAACTCAAACTAATTTTACATAATATGTTTCATATATATAAGTACTAATTTGTAACAAATTTTACATCTTAAATCTCTCTCATATTCATTTTTACTTTGATATTTCATTGAAAGTTAAAAATATATATGTATTAATTATAGCCAAGCGGAGCGGTTTAGAAGGCGGACCGTAAATTTTAAAATTTAATCTGTGATTAATGGATAGAGCGGTGTGGATTGATCTGGTCGATGCGGTTTTAGTGGATTGAGCGATATTTTTGCACAATAGTTGTTGTAGATATTATACATAGGCATGCATAGGTTGTAGAATCCATGGGGATGATGTATGTATGTGTACATATTGGGTTGTTTTGGGAAGTAAGTTAAAATTAGCATTGACCTTTTTTTTTTTTTAAACGTGTAAAATGTAGAGAGGCGTAATGTGACAAAAAAAAATCAAAAATTGGCTTTTATCCCAATTACGTGTTTTTTCTTTTTGGAATGAATGTTGATACCTTTATAACGATTTTGGTTTAGACTCGACCCGTTTATTGTTTTGGATCTGGGATTCCTATTCTTGAATGGTTGTTCATATCTTTATTCATTCTATTCCTTGTTGAGTTTGGTTGTTGGAGTGTTGTAGTTGCATTTGGAACAGGTAGGGAGTTAGTTTTTTAAAAAAGTTGCTGCCCAGAATTTGGCTAGTTCGCTCAAGCGAACTTTCTTGTGCTCGAGCGGTTGGCTTCTATCTACAAAACTTCTAGGAGGGTGTCATTGTGTGCTCAAGCGGTAACTTTGTTCACTCGAGCGGTCTCACTGATTGTGTTTGTTCGCTCTAGTGGTGTTTTGGTCGTTCGAGCAGTCTGCGCGTATATCAGTCCATAAAAGTCACTTTTTGGATCACTTTTTCATTTCTCTCTTTCTCTCTAAACATTTCAAAAACCTAGATTTACTGTCTTCTCTCTCTCTAAAACTCACCTTCAAACCTCAAATACACCCCCACCCTTGATCTTTACACCTTTGTCCTTTGGAGTAAAGATAGGTTACATTGAGAGCTTCGTTTTAATATGAGAAGTTCTTGTTTTTATCGACGTTGAGTTTTGGAGCTTTGAGGCTTTCTCCTCTTCAGAAGTTGAGGTAGGGATTTTCTTAACGGTGTGCATGTTGTTTAGCTTCGTTATCTATTATTTTTGCTAGTCAAGGGTTTTCAAAAAGTAGTTTTGGATATATATATTTATTGATGTACAAATTTGGGGAAAAAAAGACTTGTTTTTGTTATGGTTTGGGATTAGTAACCAAGTAGTTGTTGTGTTATGATTTTTTGAAGAAAATTGGGTTTTAAAGGGTTTCTCAAAAGTTAATAAAAAACTAGGGTTTTGGGTGTTCTTTTTATGGAAAAAGAAGAAATTGGAATGGTTGTAAGATTTTAATTGAAATGAGGTTTGGTTGAGAAATGTTTGAATTATTGGAAAAATACTAAGTATTATTTATCCTTTTGAAATAGTGGTTTCGTTGGAAATGATATGAACAGTTTTGGAAAAATTGTATATTTTCGGTTGAAATTCACGAGACTCATGAGAAGTGTGAATATTGTTTGGAAATCATGAGATTTTGTATAAATCATTGGGATTCCGATTTGGTTATGACTTTGGAATATTATTATTGTTGTTGTCTTTATTTAGAGATAATTATTTTTGGCAACTGGTGGAGGGTTGTATTGATTGTTGTAGAAACTGCATGTGGATTAGGGAATGGAAATGTTCACAAATCATACATCGTATTGTGCATATCATGGATTAGTAATTGGGGATTTCAATGTTTCGGAAAACGTATTGTTGTTTTGAGATGAAAGTATTGTATTATTGAAAGGAAAAATAAAATGGTAAATATAGCGACCCTGGTCTTTTTCCATTTGGTGGTTGTATCCGGACTTACGTTCCGTAGATTCTGTTGTTATATATTTGTTGTCGTCGTCCTTTAATTCCTTATTTTTGAGTTATAGGATGTATTGGGCAGGTTTGTTACAGGTTGGGAGTGTTTGGGAGCAAAGGGTTGCTACCCAGAATTTTGGTCCTTCGCTCGAGCGAGCAGTTTGTCGCTCGAGCGAGCTATTTGTTTTTGGTCCTTCGCTCAAGCCAGGGTTTCTTCGCTCGAGCGAGCGACTGCGTCTAGTATAGACCTGAGAGCTGTATTTCTTGGCTCGAGCGAGCTTTCCTTCGCTCGAGCGAGCGAGGCGTATGTTTTCGAGTTCTTCGCTCGAGTGAGCATTCTGTCGCTCGAGCGTGCTTCTGGGTTGCAGACCTGAAGCATCGTATTGTTGGCTCGAGGGAAATTTCCTTCGCTCGAGCGAGTATTCTTTAATGTCAGTCGCTCGGCGACCACTTCTTCCTTCGGCGAGCACTGTTGAATTTAAATACAGCGCGGTTTTAAACTTCATTTTTTCATCCTCTTTTGAACTCAAAACCTTAAGTCCGTGTTCTCCTCCCTTCTACACACCTTCTCTCTTAGGTTTGATCTACTTAGAGTGTATTTCTACCCTAGGTCCTTTGTTAAAAAGATAGAGTGGGTCGAGGGCTTCATTTTAATCTGAACAATCTTGGATTTGGAGCACATTGGGTTTTAG